>OZ053306.1:1202500-1886411 GCA_964056655.1 Arabis hirsuta
CACCTGCTACCATCAAACGCAGTGGTTGTTGGCGTTTGACAACAATCATGAAAAACGTTTTATACCGCTTCGTGTCGCTCCAAAAGATGATTCGTTCGAGCATTTGCGGTTACGGACGGTTGCGGTTGAGTAATTAAATTTTTTTTTTAAAAAATTTACTTAAAAATCAAAATAAATATAAGAAATTAAAAATTGTTATTTTAGTAACTATAATTACGAAATATATCAATAATTTGAAACCTTTTATTTAATATTCAATAACTTATCATAATTTAATATTTATAAAATATTCAAATCATAACTTTTTCGATAAATTTTTTGTGATCACTGATTAATAAATCTAACAAATTAGAATGTTCAAATTCACATTAACCTCCCTAAAATAAAAATTTCTTCATTAAAATCACAATTTTCATCTCCATAAAAAAAATTTAGAAATGAACATAAGAAATATACTCTTGGTATTCTATTACTAATTATATTAATTATATTGAATTAATGATTTTATATATTTTATTTTAATAGTATGGTTTTTGATTTTTTTATAACTATATAATGTATTTATATTATCGATATATTGTTTAACCGCTAGTGCACCCGCTGTCAACCAGTCATAAACATTCCGCAAACGTACCAATTTGCAACTGTTGCGCCAATCGTATAAATCACTCAATAACGCTTGAAACTGCTACTGTCTGCTTCCGCAAACTCGCGCAACTGCAACCGCATCCGTTGCGTTTGAACCAGTCTGGCCCTTCCTTCCGAATTTGGAAATCTCAATAAGTTAGAGGTCTTGTCTCTTTCATCTAATGGCTTCCTCGGCCAAATTCCTTCCTCATTCAATAGCCTAAGCATGCTTTCTAAATTAGACCTTTCTCATAATAAGCTCACCAGTAGTTTCCCACTGGTAGGAAATCTAAACAACCTCTCCTTTTTAGACTTTTCCTATAACCACTTCGCTGGAATTCTGAATCCGGATAGTAGCCTCTTTGAGTTTCACCATCTCAGTTACCTTGATCTCTCTTTCAACAACTTCAGTTCCGAACTCCCTTCTAGATTTGGCAATCTCAACAAACTAGAGGTCTTGTCCCTTTCCTCTAATGGCTTCTTCGGTCAAGTTCCTCCCACAATTAGTAACCTAACCCGTTTATCTAAGTTGTACCTTGACACAATCGAATTCACTAGTAGTTTTCCACACGTACATAATCTAACCAAGCTCTCCCGTTTAGAACTTGCTGACAATAGATTTTCTGGAACCATTCCTTCTTCTCTCTTCACTATGCCTTTCTTATCATTTATTGATCTACGAGAAAACCATTTTGTTGGTTCAACTTCTCTTTGTCATATAGTCTCGAGCATCTACTCCTTGGCCATAACCATTTTGAAGGACAAATCATTGAGCCTATCTCAAAACTCATCAACCTCAAGCAACTTGACCTTTCTTTCCTAAACTCAAGTGACCTGATTGACATAAGTCTCTTCTTCTCTATCAAATCTTTGCCGTCCTCGATCTTTCTAGTAATAGTATATATCTAGCCAATTTAAGGTCAGATTCATACGTCCCACTGAACCTTGCTAGATCTGAAATCAGTAGAATAGACAACTATACTAGATCTAAAAATAGTTAACTATGTTTTTAAATTGGTAACTATACTCTGGAAAATAGTTAACTATGTTTTACATAGTTATAAAATAGGGTGAGGTAGCTAACTATCTTATGAGATCAATAGAATATGTAGTTTCAAAAATAGTAAACTATGTTATTAAAATAGTTAACTCGTAAAATTTTGTCATTTTTTGTGTTTTTATAACCCAAATTTATTTTGTTTGCAGATAGTAGATCTACCTTTTTTTAGAAATAACACAACTTTAATGGCAATTTTTCAGAGAAAAAAAAAATATTATTTAGAGATTTTTTCATATTTACCTTAATTTATACTTATAAAAGAGAAGTCGTGTCTCGCCTCCCGAGTGAATTCGTGAAGTTGTCTTGTAATTACTAAAACGTCTTTATTTGCGTATTTTATTTACTTTAGATTCATTATTCTGTTTGCTAATCATATTAGTTTTAGTAATTCATCATGGGAGTCTAATGTGAGGAATATTTGATCTCTTCTTATTTTGGCAAAGATTTTAGTTCTCTAAGAATATTTCTAAAATCTTAACCTAAAATTTTGGTTCTCTTCAACAATATTGATAACAGAATTAATAAAGAAAACCTGACCTTTACACTGCACAACTTGGCTTAAAGTATGATATATTTCTTCTGTACGAATCTTCTAAAAGACATTTTTAAACTCTTTATCATACCATAATTTCATCGGCATTTATATTGTTTTTGGTTTCTAGGCATTTCATCTAAGGACATCTCTTAGAGCGAGGGGACCTCTTCAAGGGTAAGTCTCAAACTAGATACACAAACGATTTTGTGTTGTTTGATGATCTCTCATCTCTGTACCTACAATTATGTTTCTTATTGCATTCGCACTAACTAATGATCATGTGCACTTCATAATGTTAGTCCATGTCCTTAGGTTATCTCAACACTAGAATCAAGACTTCTCTGAATGTTTTTACACGTCTTGGTGCAGGTCAAAGTCCATTGGCTCCAAAAAGGGTAGGAAAGTCAATGAATCTCGTAGCTCAAGGACAAATGGTCAAGTTTGAGTTTAAGATTGGCCTTCTAGACTCCAAAGGTGATTTTACATACCCGCAGGTAAGAAACAAAATAGTACTAATTGTCTTCAGTTTCAAAATTTCATAAAAGCTGTTAAGAGTTGAGAAAATATATGTTGTTATGATATTGTTGTGTGTGTGCGAGTGTATAAGTTGGACATGATGTACTGGTGTGTATACAGATAATGGACCTTGCTTTATTTCAGAGGAAACGTCAGTCTCAAGGCACTTGTGACTTTGCTCACACAACAATTGTCTCAGCATCTAATTCCAGTGAGTCTCTCACTAACCTCTCTGTATTTATTCATTAAAGTAATTGCAGAAAATAGTGTGTTGATGCAATTTTCACATTTGGGAACCCAAATGATAAAAGAAATAGTTGAAATTAAGTGAAGGGAATAGAATATTTAATCCAGAGTAAAATGTAAACCAACTTGAAAGAAAATCAGAGGATAATATATATCAAATCTAAATTTCACGTATTTTATTAGTAATTGTAATTTCTTATGCCATTGTGGTCTGTCTTTCTTTCTTCGTCCCTTTATCTATTAGTTGTTTTGAAAGAAGATGTGGTTTTGGTATGGATAATAGTAGCTAATATAGACTATCTCTCTAGACCTTTGCTTCAGCTGATTTCTACAAATTTGAGATGGATTTGTGTGTTGTTCTGTATCATTTGATGCAGTGTTAGTGGAAGCACAACTCCATTGGCGACCACAACTTCGACAAGAGTCACTCCAACAACTAATACAAGACCCTACTCAGTCACACCATCAGCAGGATCGCCTCTTTTTTTTAATATAGTTTATATTAGTTCTTTGTTCATGGTTTATTTTATTTTACGGTCGTTCGTTGTCTTTGTTAATACGTATAATAGTTCACGTTGATCAACTCTTTTTTTTTGTTGGATTTTGTTTTTGTAGGTATTTTGAAGGCATGTTTAACCATCGAATATAACCTATAAACCCTAGATAATGAAACCTTAAATATTTGCAGAGCCGTGCCCAAGGTTGTATGGGCCAGAGGCATGTTTAAAAAATATTTCAGTTCATATAAAGTAATACATCTTATATAAATAAATAAAAAGAGTAAAAAACTAGAGTCCATATATAAAATGTTTAAAATTTTATTTTATTTATTTTAAAATATTTTATTAATTTAAATGAAAAATTTTAATGTTATTTAATATTTTGACCTTTTGAATCTATAGCTTTGTATATAACTGGTTAAAATATATTTCTAACGAATTATTATGTAATGTTTTGTCTATAAGATTATTTTTTAATTCCCATACATTTAACCAAAATATCTAATAAGACGGGATGGAAAGAGTAATAGTTATAATACATAATATTTTTCATTTCATTTCTATAAAATTGCTAACCAAAATTTCAAAATGCACATATTTAGTTAATATCCTAGACAAGATCGAGTTGTTCAAACTTTCTTGTGATATGTTAGACTGAAAAAAAATTGTTTATCAACTTTAATTTTGAATAATTATTTCATCATCCAACTTAAATCAAAATTATCAACAATGTTTGATTAGTGATCAATCAACCATAAATGCAGTATGTTTCTTAACTTTTGATTTTAGTTCATATAACCTTTCATAATTTGCATTTTTTTAAGTGACAATTACCCAAAATAACTCAAAACTATGAAAAAATAACTAGATTAACCCATCCAAAAAAGTATTACTAGTATAACTCAGATTTTGAGTAAAAAGACAATTAACATTATAAACTTCATTTTATTATTGAAAATGCCATTTTTATTTATTTAAAAAAAAAAAATCAATCGCAGACATGAAATAAATTTTTTCATCTTTTGGGTAATTCTCTAACCCTAAAAATCGGAAGGTCTCGTCGGCGAATTCGGAATCCATAACCAGAGAAGAAGATGATAATGAGAGGAGATAGGAATAAAGGGAAAAAAATGAGGCTAAGAGGTGATGTTGATGATGATACAGTTGAAAAAACTCTATCAAAAATGGTTATGGAGGTGGCCGAAACCCTAGACATAAAAGGGAGTGGATTTAGGCTTAAATTACTCCTTTTTTTTACACAAATTCGTTTTAATTAAAATAAGTCTGCCATAACAAATATAAATCTGTCACTACAGGAATTCTGGAAAAATAATTCTCTCAATTATTCCTGTGACAAACAAATTTGCCATTATGTAAAATAAGTCTGTCAAAATTGAAACAAAAAATAAATCTGTTATAACTATAAGTAAATCTGCTATCACTATAGGTTACACTAGTAAGCAAATTTTACTTCAACAAATCTGTTATAACTTGACAGATTTTTCGTACATATAATAAGTCTGTGGAGTCGCACCTAACAAATTTGTGAGAAAAACAAATAATAATAACACCGATCATGTAAAAGTCTGGTCAAGAGTTGTTAAATCTGTGGTGTCATCATACAATAAGTCTGTCAGAAAACAATAAGTCTGCCATTAATTATAAATCTATCGTACAAAACATAAATTTGTCATCACGTATACAAATAAGTCTGTCGTACAAATAAGTCTGCCGAAGTAAATCTGTCCTTACAAAAATAAGTCTGTCGCTAAAATAAATCTGCGGTTATAAAAACAAATCTGTCATAACGTTGGTTTCAAAAATTCGGAGTGGCAGTTTCGTAATTTAATCTGAACGTTGGTTTTTTTGTTTTTTTGGATTTTTTAAATTTTTTTTTCCTAAAAAAAAAAGGACTATTTTGGGTATTAAAAAAACTCATTTAACCCTCAAATTTTTAGATACATTCTAGTAATAAAAACATATTTATGAGTCAAATGAGTTTTTTTCCCTTTTTTTAAAGACAATAAAACCAAAAAACTAGACTTAATATTACTACTTATTACAACTACTAAAAC
Organism: Arabis hirsuta; assembly: GCA_964056655.1. Taxonomy (NCBI): domain Eukaryota; kingdom Viridiplantae; phylum Streptophyta; class Magnoliopsida; order Brassicales; family Brassicaceae; genus Arabis; species Arabis hirsuta. The sequence continues at coordinate 1,208,060 of OZ053306.1, forward strand.
TAAAATTAAGGGCCTCTAATTTTAATTAAAAAAAAGGCCACAGACCATTGCCTTATTTTTTATAACATAGGCACGGGCCTGATATTCTTCTCTCAATTTTGCTCATTAATTATTATAGGTTTTGGTTCTTATTTTCAAAGTTCTTATTTTTGAGGCACAAAGAGTAGAAGAAAGCAGATGAATATGAGCAAAATGAGTATAACTACATAATTTTAATTGTGATTTTATGTATTCAGGTAATTGCATATGGAGAGTGAGAACGTCTCAAAATCCAAAAATAGATTCTCAAGCTAAACATGAGAGATAAAAAGAGGTTTAAAGTTTGAAATATTATTATGGTTGAGAAGAATGCATGTTAATGTTATGAGCTAATGTTCAATATAATGACAAAGGTAAATGCTTTGAACATTGATTATTAACAAAGAAATTTATAATCAAAGGGATTCTCATGTGAAGTATTCTTATAAACTAAACCTTAAACCTAAATTAGTAAATCCAAACTCAAAATTTTAATTTGTAAACCCTTAAAACCTTATTTTTGTGTTTGTGATAATTTTGAAAAATATCAACTTTTGCAACAAATATTTGTTTTCAACTGCTGAAGAAATTAAACCCTATTTCAGGACAAGTGAATTCCATCAAAACTACATAAGTGAAACTATGACTCGCTCAACATCGACCACGCTCTCCTATCAAAAGCTCTTTGGTATGAATATTCTAAAATGTCTCATTCATGAATTGTGTCGTTTTATTTATAAACTCTTATGAATTTTTGGATCCCTTAGTTAATTTCCACTCCGCCTCACTCTATTAAATGTAATAGCAAATTACCCTTATGGATTAGTTCATGTATCTTTAATTTGTACCCATGTTGAACCAAACATTTTGATCGTCACCAAGTCAAGTATCTATCAATACTTTTTTCTATAACTCTTTTCCTTTTATGTTTATGGTATCATATTTTCAGGTTTCTCGCGATTGGTGTGTTCTTAATGCATTAAATGTTTTGCTACGTAGCAATCATAAATAGTCAAGTGACTAAACATTATGAAATTGTTTTTTTCCATTCAAGAAAAGCTCTTTGTTCACCGGAATGCATTTTACTGACATTTTTTTCGGTCGTTTTTCCATTCAATGAACTAATATTTACGAATATTTAAGTAGATTTTTTTTTTTACGTAATGATATCAAGGTTTTAAAATATATTATCTGATTTTCCTGTGATGCAACCAAGTTTGATCAATTCTTTTTATCTGAAAAGGTCACAATCTATTAAATTATTTTATATAAGAATTCTAGTTTGATCAATTCTTTTTATGTTTTGCCCCCGGCAGTTTGATCAATTCTAAACAACTAATTTATTATGGAATTTGATTAATAATTAACCAAATCAAACAGATACAAAATCTGAAAAGTCTGGAACTATCAATGTATAGCACGAACGCACATTATTTTGCCGGAGACATAAGGACCTCTTAAAGTGTATAACTTCGTGGATTGTAATTTATTATTGATCAATTTGAAATATTAATTACATTTAGAAGTCTAAATAGTATTGTAACGCCCGTGATCCAAAATGTAATTTTTGGATGGGTGTCGATCGACACAAGGTTGTGTGTCGATCGACACGGTTGTTTTGGACTCAGGAGGAGTCGAGCAGCGAGCGCTGTGTCGATCGACACAGTTGGGGTGTGTCGATCGACACAGATTTTCGATTGCCGTCAGTTTGACGTATTGATTGGTCATGCGTCGATCGACACAAGTTGGGTGTGTCGATCGACAGAGTGTCGGCTGGTCTGGCTATTTAAGTCAAAAATCGGATTTCTGGGCAGAAACTTCAAGTTTTTGAGAGAGAAAGTGAGAGGATTGAGAGGAGAGGTTGTTGTTGTTGTTTCCTCCGTGTTTCTCAATCTTATTAGGCTTGTATGAGTGTTTGTGAGGTTGTGGAAGCGTGGGTGGATCGTTCGGTGAAGGATCTCGGATTTGTTCTTCGTGTTCTTCGTCGGATTTTTATCCTCTTCTATCCGATTTCGAGGTGAGTGCGTGACCATAGGCTTATCTGGGTAAAGGAATCGATAGGATGCGTTTGTGTGTTGTTTGGATCGATTCTTGTATGGATTTTTTTGGGGATTTTTGTGTAGAAAATCGGTTTGATGAGTTTCTGGGTTGGTGTGTCGATCGACGCAGTTGGGTGTGTCGATCGACACAGTGTCGGCAGGTTGTGTCGATCGACACGGGGAGGTTGTGTCGATCGACACGGGTTTGATGTGTGTCGATCGACACAAGGAGGGGTGTCGATCGACACGGGTTTTTGATTACCGTCAGTTTGATATATTGAACGTGTTGTTCTTGTTTGGTTGTTGTGTGATGCATTATTGTTTGTTCATCCTAGTATTGTATCTTTTGCTTATGCCTGTGTGTATAGTCTGTAGATGGGATGACCGTCTCACTGGGTATTTATGATAATACTCACGCATCTCTTATAACCATGTGATGCAGGTAAAGACAGTCAGTGATCGTGGAATCATGGCCGGGACGAGGGGAATGATCTAGTGGCTCGTTTTCGTGTAATAAGTTAGAATTGCTAGGGTGTTAGCAATTTCAGAACTATGTGTATTACCGAATTGAACTAGAATTAATAAGTATGGGCTTGTTGAACGATAATTGTATTCGATTGTTTGAATCATTGTTTCCGCGCTGTTTGTTTATTGGACCGTTGAGGATCATTATTTATGATAATAGTGATCCGGGTTGAAATTTTTTTTATTTGACGGGTTGGGTCATCACAGTTTGGTATCAGAGCCCTAGCGGTTCTAGGGCTAGTTAGTTAATTGATTATGTGAGTTAGTCAATTGATTGTTGTGTGGGTATGGAGTCCTAGATCATCCCTTCCGAGCCTTCAATGAGATTCCACGGTATGTGTTTTGGTGATTTCTGTTTTCTAGTACTTAGCAGTCTGCGGTTGAGTGCAGAGTGATGACTAGGGGGACTAGAGGCAGAGGTTGCGGGGGCCGTAGAGGTCGTGGTAGTCGTGCTGGGCGTGGGCGTGGGCGGGGACTTGGGAGTGAGTCTGCTGCCACGTGGGTGTCTCAGGAGACTACACAGGAGCGGGTAGCTGACTCGCAGGCGTTTCAGGAGGGGTCCGTGGGTGTGACAGCTACGGGTTCCAGTGAGAGGGCTGGAGGGGCTGGTGCGGGTCCTGATGTAGCTGGCGGTGCGGTGGGCCCTGGTGGGGGTGCTGCCGTAGGCGTTGCCCCGGATCGAGATGATCGTCTGGCAGGTCTACTACAGATGATCCTGGAGAGGTTACCGGGAGGGGTGCCTGCTCCGGGTCATGCTCCTGGGGTGCAGCCGGGTTTGGCTGGGGTGCAGCCGGGTATGGTTGGGGTGCAGCCGGGTATGGCTGGGGTGCAGCCGGGTATGGCTGGGGTGCAGCCGGGTTTGGCTGGGGTTGAGGAGCTTCCATCTTATCTGCGGATGATGGAGCAGATGCAGCGGATTGGTACTGCATTTTTCTCGGGCGGTACTAGGCCTGTGGAGGCTGATGAGTGGCGGATGAGGTTAGAGCATAACTTTCGCTCCATCAGGTGTCCAGAGGGATACAGAGTGGATCTGGCGGTACATTACCTTGAGGGTGATGCGCATCTCTGGTGGAGAGGCGTAGAGACCAGGAGGGTGCAGGCCGAGATGGTCTGGGAGGATTTCTTGGCGGAGTTTAACGCCAAGTATTTCCCGCAGGAGGCGGTGGACCGTTTGGAGTCTAGGTTTCTGGACCTAACTCAGGGAGATCGGTCAGTGAGGGAGTTCGATGCTGAGTTCAGTCGACTTCTGGTACATGCAGGGAGAGGTATGGAGGGCGAGGATGCCCAGGTTAGGAGGTTCTTGCGAGGACTTCGTCCAGATTTGAGGACTCGCTGCAGGGCGAGTAGGTTCGCCACGAGGGCGGAGCTGGTTGAGATGGCTACTGCGATCGAGGAGGATCTCGGGGAGCAGGTTGTGGTGGTTAGTCCACCGGTGCAGCAGCAGCAGCCGAGGAGATCTCAGCAGCAGATGAGTTCAGGCAGGGGCGGCAAGCCTGCTCAGGGACAAAAGAGGAAGTGGGAGAGCACTTCAGGGGCCAGTCAGGGCGGTTCGGGATGCTTCGGGTGTGGGAGCATGTCCCATCGTGTGGCGAGCTGTCCGAGGAGGACCGGGATCGGGACTCGAGATGTGCGGGTCGGGGTTCAGGATACGCGGGTGTGTTATCACTGCAGAGAGACGGGGCATATTAAGCCCAAGTGTCCGAAGCTGCAGCAGTTGGCGGTGACCGTAGTGCAGCCATTGGCAGTGCAGCCGTTGTCTTAGATTGCAGCAGCACCGCGTGTATTCACATCTGCGGAGGCGGGTGGATCTAGCACCAGACCGATCACAGGTATTTCCGGATTTGACTTTTTAAATTCGTGATTGTTTGAGTTTTTGTCTGTTGGGAAATTGTGAGTCTGTGCTAGAATGGTAGGGTTCTGAGGCACATGGGATTGTGCAGGGACCTTAGTTGTGGGCGGTTATGAGTCCCACGTGTTGTTTGATTCGGGAGCTACGAATAGCTTTATTACGCCGGAGTGTGCGGAGAGCAGCGGAATCCAGAGTGATTCCGGGGAACAGGCGGGAGTAGTCAAGGTTGCTGGTGGTAGGACGTTGGCTACTTTCGGGCGGGCTCTTGGTGTGGATGTTCTGGTGGCGGGAGAGTTGATGCCAGCAGATCTGATCATCAGTCCGGTGGAGCTGTACGATGTTATCCTGGGTATGGATTGGTTGGATCGTTACAGGGTCCATCTAGATTGCCACCGAGGGCGAGTTGTGTTTGAGCGAGAGGCGGGGAGGTTGGTTTATCAGGGTGTGAGACCGACTTCCGGGAGTCTCGTGATTTCCACGATACAGGCCGAGCAGTTGCTTCTCAAGGGCTGCGAGGCGTATCTGGTGACGATAGTGATGCCTGAGTCTGTTGGAGGGGTTGCAGTTGAGGATATTCGAGTTGTTCGGGATTTCCAGGATGTGTTCCAGTCGTTGGAGGGATTACCGCCATCGCGGTCGGATCCATTTGTTATTGAGTTGGAACCCGGGACTACTCCGATATCTAAGGCACCTTACCGTATGGCTCCAGCAGAGATGGCAGAGCTGAAGAAGCAGCTGGATGATTTGTTGGATAAGGGTTTTATTCGGCCTAGTGTTTCACCGTGGGGAGCGCCGGTGTTGTTTGTGAAGAAGAAAGATGGTAGTTTCCGGTTGTGCATCGATTATCGGGGACTTAACCGAGTCACCGTGAAGAACAGGTACCCTCTGCCGCGCATTGATGAGTTGTTGGATCAGTTGCGAGGGGCTACCTGGTTCTCCAAGATCGACTTGGCTTCGGGGTACCATCAGATTCCGATTGAGGAAGCAGATGTGAGGAAGACTGCTTTCAGGATGAGGTATGGGCATTTTGAGTTCGTGGTGATGCCTTTTGGTTTGACGAATGCACCAGCAGCGTTCATGCGGTTGATGAACGGGGTATTCCAGGAGTATCTGGATGTGTTTGTGATCATCTTTATCGATGATATTCTGGTGTATTCTAAGAGTCCTGAGGAGCATGAGTTGCATCTGAGAGTAGTTTTGGGGAAGCTGCGGGAGCAGAAGTTGTTTACGAAGTTGAGCAAGTGCAGTTTCTGGCAGCAAGAGATGAATTTCCTTGGCCATGTGGTGTCTGCAGAGGGAGTTTCTGTGGATTCGGCTAAGATCGAGGCTATCAGAGGGTGGCCTAGACCGAGGAATGCCACTGAGATTAGGAGTTTTCTTGGGTTGGCAGGTTATTATCGGAGATTCATTGCGGGATTTGCGAGTTTGGCTAAGTCGATGACCAAGTTGACAGGAAAGGATGTTCCTTTTGTGTGGTCTTCTACTTGCGAGGAGAGTTTCGGGAAGCTGAAGGAGATGTTGACGAGTACACCGGTGTTGGCGTTACCCGAGCCGGGTGAGCCTTACGTGGTGTATACCGATGCTTCGGGTGTTGGTTTGGGTTGTGTCCTGATGCAGCAGGGAAAGGTTATTGCGTATGCTTCGAGGCAGTTGAGGAAGCATGAGTGCAACTACCCTACCCATGATTTGGAGTTGGCTGCGGTGATTTTCGCTCTAAAGATTTGGAGATCTTACCTTTATGGCGGAAAGGTTCAGGTGTTCACAGACCATAAGAGTTTGAAGTATTTCTTCACTCAGCCGGAGTTAAACCAGAGACAGAGGCGCTGGATGGAGTTGGTAGCGGATTACGATTTGGAGATCGGATACCATCCGGGTAAGGCTAATCTGGTTGCAGATGCGTTGAGTCGGATGAGGGTTGCTTCGGCTCAGGAGCGTGATATGGAAGCTCTGGTGAGCGAGATTAGTACGTTGAGGTTGTGTGTGATCTCACAGGAGCCGTTGGGGTTAGAGGTAGCTAACCAGGCAGATTTGCTGAGTCGTATTCGAGCAGTTCAGGAGTTAGATCCGATGTTGATTGATGCTGCTAGGGTTGCAGGTTCAGAGTATATGGTCTCGGCAAATGGGACGATACTGGTGAACGGACGGGTTTGTGTACCCAAGGATGAGGATCTGAGGCAGGAGATCTTGCGTGAGGCTCATGCGAGCATGTTATCGATTCATCCGGGGGCGACCAAGATGTATCGTGACCTGAAGCGGTATTATCACTGGGTCGGGATGAAGAGAGATGTAGCTAATTGGGTTGTAGCGTGCAACGTATGTCAGCTGGTGAAGGCTGAGCATCAGGTTCCGAGTGGTATGTTGCAGAGTTTGCCCATTCCGGAGTGGAAGTGGGATATGATTACCATGGACTTCGTGACGGGATTACCGTTGTCACGGACGTATGATGCGATATGGGTGATTGTGGATCGTCTGACCAAGTCAGCACATTTTCTTGCCATCAAGAAGACCGATGGGACGGTGGTGTTGGCTAAGAAGTATGTGCGTGAGATAGTGAGGCTGCACGGGGTGCCAGCGAGTATTGTGTCAGACAGGGATCCGAGGTTTACGTCTGAGTTCTGGAGGGCGTTTCAGGCAGAGATGGGCACTAAGGTGCACATGAGCACGGCTTATCATCCTCAGACAGATGGACAGTCGGAGAGGACTATTCAGACTTTAGAGGACTTGTTGAGGATGTGCGTGCTGGATTATGGTGGTCATTGGGCGGATCATCTGAACCTGGTTGAGTTTGCGTACAACAACTCATACCAGGCGAGTATTGGGATGGCTCCATATGAGGCTCTGTATGGGAGGCCGTGTAGGACACCATTGTGCTGGACTCAAGTGGGGGAGAAGAGCATGTTTGGTGCGGATTTTGTTCAGGAGACGACGGAGAAGATCCGTGTCTTGAGGATGAACATGAGAGAGGCTCAGGATCGGCAGAAGAGTTATGCTGATAAGAGACGGAAAGAGCTGGAGTTTGAGCTGGGAGATCTGGTGTATCTCAAGGCAGCGATGTTGAGGGGTCCTAACAGATCCATTTCGGAGAATAAGCTAAGTCCAAGGTTTATGGGTCCGTTCCGGGTGGTGGAGCGGGTTGGACCAGTGGCTTATCGGTTGGAGTTACCTCAGAGTATGAGAGCGTTTCATAAGGTATTTCATGTATCGATGCTGCGGAAGTGTCTACATGAGTCTGAGGAGGTGTTGGCTAGGATTCCGGAGGATCTTCAGCCCAACATGACGTTGGCGGCGAGACCTGTGAGGATTCTCGAGAGGAGAGTCAAGGTTCTGCGCCGGAAGAGGATACCATTGGTGAGAGTCGTGTGGGACTGTGATGGTATTGAGGAGGAGACTTGGGAACCAGAGGCAAGTATGAAGACGAAGTTCTCGAAGTGGTTCGAGAAGCAAGCGGAGGCTTGAGTGTTTTTCGGTTTTCAGTGGTTGTATTAGCTTGTGGCTATGAGTTGTATGTATTTTCGTTTTGGATTGTAACGATATACTTTGTTGAGATTTAATAAGATGGAGTTTCCTTATTATCTCGAGTTATAAGACGAATGTTCTTATGGTTTGACTGGGAGGTCATGGGTTGGATGACTGGGTCAGGTCATGTGTGTGATGACGGGGAGGTCATTTGAGGGGCTAGGATAGAAGCTCTATGAGAGTTAGGGCTTGTCTTGGTATCTAGGGATGGGGGGATCCTAAGGGGTTAGGACGGGTAGATCCCTAGATGGCGCTGGAAAATAGAGGTTTTATGTGAGTTAGAACCTGTCTATTTTCTAGGGGGAGTCTGGAACAGAAGTCTTATGTGAGTTAGGACTGTCTTTTCCAGGGACTCCGATGGAAACACCCTGATGATTGGGTTGTTTCAGATGACCTGGGGATGGGTCATGAGTGATATTCTGGGTTAGGGAATATCGGGGTAGGAAACACCCTTGCGATTGGGTTGTTTCAGATGACCTGGGGATGGGTCATGAGTGATATTCTGGGTTAGGGAATATCGGGGTAGGAAACCCCCTTGCGATTGGGTTGTTTCAGATGACCTGGGGATTGGTCATGAGTGATATTCCGGGTTAGGGAATATCAGGATAGGAACCACGGAAGTAAATCGGTCGACAGGTGCTTATGATGTACGTTACAGTGTTACTGCTCCAGGGGATGGTGATATTCTCCTGTATATACTTTGAGGGATTGCGACCTCTCCAGAGGATGTGTGATTCCTCTATAGCCGAGAGCTGATGGACTGTGTGTCCTGAAGCGGAGGGGCTGGGGCATACCGAGAGCCGGTATGGTATACATCGAGAGCTCGATGGGTGACGACCCTGCGAGTGGGAGTGGTGTATAGAGATATGAGTTTGAGCAATAGTACCTGTAGTGTGATTATAAGTATGAGATTTGATGAACTTCAGGGATCGGAAATGATCTCAGGTGGTTTGTGGATGTCTAATCTAGGGTTTTTACTCGAGTTTGGAACCTTAGTTCAGACGACCCTGGTAAACATATGTAACCTCTTTGGTCGTACATGTTCTTGTTTGATTGTTATGCGACCAATTGATCCAAGGTTTGGGTCTACGGTGGGTCGGGTATGTTCTTGTTTGATTGTTGCGCGATCTATCGGACAACCCTGATCCGGATCAGCGAGTGCTGCATCGTGGATGTTTCCTGGGGGAATTTGAGCGGGCTATGGATGAGAGTGTCAACCTTAGTGAGACGGGGTTAGGTGATTGAGATCGGGTGGTGATCTCTGATCTTGGACTGACCAGGTTTGGTCAGAACTGTATCCATAGATATGGTGCAATGAGGCTAGTGTGAGCCTAGTATAACTCGGGGATCAGGTGTGATCGCGAGTGGTGCTGGCTGAGGGCCAGGGGTTTTGTGTTGTGTACGTCGAGTCTAGGGTTATTATTGGAGTCTGGAATTCGAGTCGGACAACCTTGGTAGCATATGTTACGCCGATGGTCGTACATGTTCTTGTTTGATTGTTGTACGATCATTTGGTCCAGTGCGGGGTCAACGGTTGATCAGACATGTTCTTGTTTGATTGTTGGACGGTCAATCGGGCAGCTCTAATCCGGATCATGGGGCATGCATCGTGGGTGCTCCAGGGGAATCTGGGCGAATTTTTGGGCGAGAGTGTAGCCTTAGCAGGACGGGATAGGGGATTCGAGTGTTATCTCGAAGGTTGATGGCCGCGTTTGGGTCAGGTAGTGGAGACCGTAGTGAGACGGTGTTGCGTGATTCGAGGTCGAATCCGTTTTAGTGGGGGAGAATTGTAACGTCCGTGATCCAAAATGTAATTTTTGGATGGGTGTCGATCGACACAAGGTTGTGTGTCGATCGACACGGTTGTTTTGGACTCAAGAGGAGTCGAGCAGCGAGCGTTGTGTCGATCGACACAGTTGGGGTGTGTCGATCGACACAGATTTTTGATTGCCGTCAGTTTGACGTATTGATTGGTCATGCGTCGATCGACACAAGTTGGGTGTGTCGATCGACAGAGTGTCGGCTGGTCTGGCTATTTAAGTCAAAAATCGGATTTCTGGGCAGAAACTTCAAGTTTTTGAGAGAGAAAGTGAGAGGATTGAGAGGAGAGGTTGTTGTTGTTGTTTCCTCTGTGTTTCTCAATCTTATTAGGCTTGTGTGAGTGTTTGTGAGGTTGTGGAAGCGTGGGTGGATCGTTCGATGAAGGATCTCGGATTTGTTCTTCGTGTTCTTCGTGTTCTTCGTCGGATTCTTATCCTCTTCTATCCGATTTCGAGGTGAGTGCGTGACCATAGGCTTATCTGGGTAAAGGAATCGATAGGATGCGTTTGTGTGTTGTTTGGATCGATTCTTGTATGGATTTTTTTGGGGATTTTTGTGTAGAAAATCGGTTTGATGAGTTTCTGGGTTGGTGTGTCGATCGACACAGTGTCGGCAGGTTGTGTCGATCGACACGGGGAGGTTGTGTCGATCGACACGGGTTTGATGTGTGTCGATCGACACAAGGAGGTGTGTCGATCGACACGGGTTTTTGATTACCGTCAGTTTGATATATTGAACGTGTTGTTCTTGTTTGGTTGTTGTGTGATGCATTATTGTTTGTTCATCCTGGTATTGTATCTTTTGCTTATGCCTGTGTGTATAGTCTGTAGATGGGATGACCGTCTCACTGGGTATTTATGATAATACTCACGCATCTCTTATAACCATGTGATGCAGGTAAAGACAGTCAGTGATCGTGGAATCATGGCCGGGACGAGGGGAATGATCTAGTGGCTCGTTTTCGTGTAATAAGTTAGAAATGCTAGGGTGTTATCAATTTCAGAACTATGTGTATTACCGAATTGAACTAGAATTAATAAGTATGGGCTTGTTGAACGATAATTGTATTCAATTGTTTGAATCATTGTTTCCGCGCTGTTTTTTTATTGGACCGTTAAGGATCATTATTTATGATAATAGTGATCCGGGTTGAAATTTTTTTTATTTGACGGGTTGGGTCGTCACAAGTATGACTACATTTACACATATTTAAGAAAGTAACCATTTTGATGGCTTAAATAACAATTACTACTACAAGGTAACAAACACTTACAAGACAATATAATTTTAAATTTATGATCTATAAATCATGTCAGTAAAAAACGTTTTCCCTTCTAAACGCATTCTTCGTATGGAAACCATCGCTTTTCGTCTAACAAGTAAAAGAATCTCAATTTTTGTGCGTCATTTCAATCGATTCATTTGAATTTTAGCATATTTAAATTTTTAATACATATAAAGAATATAGTTGATAACCAAATTGATTGTGGGTGTTTCTTCATTCCTGAATTGTATAGCAATGTTAACGCATCTTCAATATTACGATGATGACAACCTAAATAAACTTTTTTCAAATAAAAAGAATCAATGTTTCCGTAGAAAATTGTTAGATTAAAAAACTCACTACATGATGCACCCATTTCCAAAAAAAAAAACAAATTTGGAAATTTCACTAGTCGTTTATATTTAAAATTTGCTAAAATATCTGCATTGTCTAACGTGATCCAACCTAAAATTTTGCTAAAATATCTGCATTTAAAATTTGGGGTTTAAACTTTGGAGGCTGTAGAGACTTAATTTCTTTTTAGAGTTTTAAAAGTCCAATCACATTTTAATGTTCTAACAGTCCTAAAAGCACTCCTTATTTTTCTCACAGTTTAAGTAACTAATTTTACTCTTGTTCCGTTTGTTTTTCCTAAAGCATGTAATTTGGGACTTTCATTCTTTTTTTAAAGTAACAGCCTAATTTTAAAAGTAAAATTATTTACAGTTTTTTATCAAAATAAAAGTCTACAGTCAAAAGTTTCTGAAGTCTTTTCCAATCAACCCCGAAGTCCAAAATTCTTTAAACAAATCCAAAATTTTTGGAACTTCATCAATGGTAAAAAACTCCAAATTGTTAAATAAATGCAAAATAATAGAATGTCGTTTTGATAAGCCTTAAGTTTTAAATAATTTGTACAACCAATAGCCATGATAAAAAAAGGATGAACAAAGGAAAGTTCAAAACATTTATAGGAAAACAGATTTTTAAATGGACACAATGTTTGCGAATAACCATGACACGGTTTTTTTGGTGAAACGCAACTTTCAAAAATATAGTTATAATAAAAGAACGCGACTTTTGATAGAACGGTTATTTTTTTAAAATTGTAATTTTTAGAAAGTAACCACCAGACGATTATCATGAAAAAAGGCGGTTGATGTAGAAAGTAACCTCCAAACGGTTATCATGAAAAGACGTGACTATTGACGTAGGAAGTAACCACCAAACGGTTATCATGAAAAGACGCGACTATTGACGTAGAAAGTAACCATCAAGCGGTTATAATGAAAAGACGTGATTATTGACGGAACGGTTATATTTAAAAAAAAAATTTTAGAAAAAACCACCAAACGTTTTAAATGACAAGTTACACCCCAAAAATATTCATTTTTTGGGATTGTTACTATATATATAGATTATTTTCTGGAAAAAAAAAGGTAGAAAGAGATAAGAAGAGATAAGAAGATTAACCGAAGAATTTCGAGTGTCTCACAAAGATTCCAGAAGAAGAGAGGGCTTTGCGGTCGCCTGGAGTTATAGTCATTAGGTTGCCGACGGCGAAGATCGAGACATCTTGATCAACGTCAAAAGACAAAAAACAAGACTTTTTCAAAGCCAATTCTATACTCGGACGTACACACGCGAAACTTGTAGTTGTAGGGTTCCAACTTCACACGCGAAACTTATAGGCCTCTGTAATGGGCAATATATTACAAAACCATCATTGTATACAAAATTTAAAAACAAAAATGCTAATTTTCTTTAAAAAAAACAATATCATTTATGTTTGGAGTAACTATGTTATATTAGGGTTTAAAGTTTGTTAGGGATAAAATCCATTTTAATATTGAAGATTTTAGGGGTTTAAGGTTTTTAAAAACCTTTATAAATGACATTTTTCTAAAAATGTATTTCAAATGTGATATTTTTATGATTTCCCCCCTCATTGTAAAGTATTTTATCCACATCACACCTCTCAGAAATAACATTTTAAAATAAAACAAACTCGCTTTGTATTTAAGAGTTCGAAGAAAATTATTTGATAAAAAATAATTTACCATCTCTAACGTTCTTTCTAATCTCATTTAGATTTTCTATCCTTTTTCTTTTCTTTTCTTCTAATTAGAATTATAATTAAGAAAGATGAGAAAAAGTAATGCTGAAAACAGAATTGAAATTAAAATATTTTGTAGTAAAATTTGGATTGTAGTATTTCGATTAGTTAATATTTATAATTCAATTTAAAAACAAAACTAATGATTTTTTACCTATAAAAAGTTATACTACTTGAGATACTTTAAGGTATTGATAAAAATCACTCATTGGTTGGTCAAATTCCATCAAACTTCATGTCTTTACGTACTGTTTTTGTCAAATTTTAATATGTAAGAAACAATAATAAGTAAAAAGTTTTTGTCAAATCTCACCTTGCTTTCAGGACAAGTCGATTGACTTATCTAGAATACATTCTGCATCACGACCGTGGTCCTGGAAACATCCGTAAGGAACTTGTAATTGATGATTTCATCAACCATAAACTCGATGCTAATTTCCCAAATACTTCCTCATTCTCGGAGGCGATCGTAGTTATGGTTTTAGTATGCATTGCATTGAAAACATAGGCATGAACCAAATTATTCTTCGTCTCCCGGCCCAAACCAAACCGGCTACAAAATTAAGTTGCACATTTAGCAAAATAAAAAAAAATTTAAGTTTTTTTTTTATTAGCGTGGGGATCCCTATGGTTTTTTAGGGCGAAAACCTAATCTCACAGGGTCCACGTTTCACCGCCCATTTTTCTGTGGTGGCCAGAAGTCCAACCCGGGTGGCGGAACTCATAGCCGTGAGCCCATTACCACCAGGCCACGACCATCTGGTTAAAAAATTTAAGTTGCATTGAGCTTGTGAATAACATTATGTTGATCTTCTAAATCGTGTGTGCAAATACATTTTCGTTAATAGCAAAATTATAACGCTTGTTTTAACATTTTAAGCCAAAAAAAAAAAATCTTAGCATTATATTGGTTTATGGACACTATGCTTTCATGTTTTTATCTTTTTTGCCATAAAACCATTATATAGTTTTACGTTTTCGACAGTAAACCTTATTATTTTTCATTTTTAATAAAATATTTACAATTTAACAAAAACAAAAACAAAAAAAACAATTTTCTTAGCATAATTGCATCGCATGTAAATTCATGTTATTTATACTTATCATCAATCTAATAAAGCCCTTGACCAAACAATAATTATTTTGATAAATAGCATTCAAACATGTATAATGACCACAAAATTATATGATAACAAAAATGTAATGTTTAGTTGGTCTCGTAATTTTGGGCTTCGAGGAACCTCTTGATGAACTAGAGACTTTCAAGACCCAATCGCAAACCCGTACCCGTCAAAATCAGTCAGTCTCGCAGAGAGAAAAAGATCAAAATGAAGAACTTTTTTTTTCTTTCCAAAATAGGAGAATCAAAATTTTGCTTGACGAGTGAAGGGCAAGGAAGAAAAATCAAATCGCAAGTAGAAGAATCGTGGGGTTTCTTCATCAAATTAGGGTTTACTACATTTTACTTTTCTCTTCTCTTCGCTTTTTTAATTTCGATCCAATTATTTAATAGAATTAATATAACAAAAGAGAAAAGATATAGTCCACTATTTGATTTGGTTTGATTGTACGGCAAATCATCTGCTATTTAAAATAAAAATTATGCAAATGTAGTGGCCTGCATGTTTTCTTGAAATTGTTTTTCACACTTTTTTTCATTTCTGTAAAACCATTTATAACAATTATTTGATTCGAAAAATTCCACCAGTGCACACCTCCATTAGCCAAAACTCTATCCATAATCTAAATTTATCATGTTATCTAGACAAATACAAAAAAAAAAAAATAATCATCATTTCACCTAATTTTAGTTATTCAACACACTTTTAAAGTTATATACGAACAAAAATTGCAAATTGTCAGAGAAAAAAAGAAAGAAACTATACATTAAGATTTTGGCGAGTTGTGTTGTTTACTTCATTCCCTTTCTCACTGTTAACAAACCATTGAGACGTTCTTCTAGAGATCGGCAACCATAACCGCTGTCTGCTCATGACCAATATGTAAGGATCTCTTGTTCTAAGTCTTTGTCTTTCCGAAATTTGAGATAGATGTCACGCTTAGTGGGATGGATATTAAAACCAACCAGAATCTTTGTCAGGATGCTCACTTGAAAGGCTCTCTTGTTCTAAGTCTAGAACGTCTTACCTCTGATTGCGCATCATCTCTGTTTGGATGCTCACTTGAAAGGCTCTCTTGTTCTAAGTCCAGAACGTAAGAGACGTCTGATTGCGCATCATCTTTCTCAGGAAACTCACTTGAAAGGCTCTCTTGTTCTTCTAAAAGAAACTCTTCTTCTAAGTGTTTCCGAAATTTGAAGAAGATGTCAATCTCATGGAGGGAAGTGAGTAAACCTATACAACTGCTTAGAAAAGGAAAAGAGCGAGGAAGATACCATGTGATGAATACGAGGCACGGGAAGATAAGATAAGGTCATGCTTACCAGGTTGTAATGATCAAGTCCATAGAGATGCTCCTTGAAATCATAATAGGTATCGGCCCCAAACTGGCATTGTATGCAAAACCATAGATGTTGCCCTGCGCACTTGTGCTCGAGCATCTGGCTGGTGGGTGTCTTGAGAAGAGGAGACTCTATATATGGATGGAAAAAAGAGAAATTAATTTAAGGATGAGAAAAGAAATTATAACTTGCTAAGAGAGGAGATTAATGGCCACCTTCCAGTATGGTTTTCCAGCGCCATTCTTCAGAAGAAGAAGAAGAACGTGGATACGCGGGAATAACATAGTATCGTCCTCTGAACCCATTCACAAGATAATCATGAAGATCTAAATCAGTAAAAGGGTCTTCGGATATGAGCATGAAAGTAGCCGGAGGTGGATTGTAATCTTGCCAAAAAAATATTTCTTGATCAAGATCTGGAAAATAACAAGATTAATTAACCTATTGAAAAAAAAAAAAAAAAAGTGATAAAAAGATTAACTCAAGAATTCCGAATGTCTCATAAAGATTCCAGAGGAAGAGAGGGCTTTGCGGTCGCCTGGAGTTATATTCATTAGGTTGCCGAAGGCAAAGATCGAGACATCTTGATCAACGTCAAAAGACAAAAAACAAGACTTGTTCAAAGCCGATTCTATACTCGGACGGACACAGCGAGGGTCATAACCAGGAGGAATCGGACAGCTGTTGATGTCCCACCATACAGCCTTCTTCTGAGGCACCTTCTTGAATCTCTCACGGCCTAAAACAAGAAAACAAATCGGAGTTAGATCTCTAATCTTCTTTCCCAAACAACAGATTAAAGAGTAATCGGCACAACACAAACGACCTACCTTTTCCCATACCCAATCTGCAATCTACGGAGAGAAAGGAGATCTTTAGTTTTAGGGTTTCAAATCTGATCAAAAAAAAAAATCTAGTTGTAGGGTTCCAACTTCACACGCCAAACTTATATGCCTCTGTAATGGGCTATATACTAAACTGGACCTTTATATGCCCAAACAGCTCTAAATACAATTGCTCATCAACTTGTCCAATATATTGGAGTTCAAAACATTTGAAAAGTTCAGAACAAAATTATTCAAAATCTAGTACAAAACCATCATCTATACTTATGGACTAGTGTAGTATAGATGTATATTACACTTAAATATATTTAAAATACAATAAACAAAATATAGCTCTAAGAAAATCAATAGTAAATATAGCTCATTTATTGTAAATATAGCTGTTGACGTCCCACCATACAGCCTTCTTCTGAGGCACCTTCTTGAATCTCTCACGACCTAAAACAAGAAAACAAATCGGAGTTAGGTCTCTAATCTTCTTTCCCAAACAACAGATTAAGAGTAATTGGCACAAACGAAGCTACCTTTTCCCATACAGAATCTGCAATCTACGGAGAGAAAGGAGATCTTTAGTTTTAGGGTTTCAAATCTGCAATCTATCGGTCGACGGAGATCTACCTTTTCCCTTTTTAAGATTGAGGATTTTTGGGGTTTAATGTTTTAAAAGCCTTTTATAAATGACATTTTTGTCAAAATATATTTCAAATGTGACATTTTTACAATTCTCCCCTTCATAATAAAGTATTTTATCCACATCACACCTCTTAGAAATAACATTTTACAATAAAACGACACACTTTGTATTTTAGAGTTCAAAGAAAACTATTTGATTAAAAATAATTTACACCTTTTCTTGTTCATCTCTAATGTTTTTTCACCATCATTTTCCTTTGGTTTTTCTTTCTAATCTCATTTAGATTTTCTATCCTTTTTTCTTTTCTTTTCTTCTAAGTAGAATTATGATTAAGAAAGATGAGAAATAGTAATGCTGAAAACAGATTGGAAATTAAAAATTTTGTAGCTAGTAAAATTTGGATTGTAGTAATTCCATTAGTTACTATTTTTATTTCAGTTTAAAAACAAAACTAATGATTTTTTACCTATAAAAAGTTATATTACTTGAGATACATGATGGCAAAACATAAAGCAACTACTTTAAGGTATTGATAAAAATCACTCATTGCTTGGTCAAATTCCATCAAACTTCATGTCTTTACGTATTTACTTTTGTCAAATCTTATATAATATTTTAAAATTTTTCTATGCTAAAGTTATAAGAAGATGCCAAACATTAAATTGTAATATACGGATGACCAATTTCAGTTTTCTTTCTTTCTTTGATATATACAAAAAATTATAATTCCAAATTAAATGTGTTATTGTAAACTTTTAACAGTTTGAAAATATATATTTTATTTATTAAACCCAGAAATATACTATACAAAAATATTTAAAACCTTAGATAGATAACTACGATTTTAAAATAAAAAGTCACAAAACGCTTTAATAAAAAGAATCGTAATATTTACCAAAACAAATGGTGTGAAAAAATTAATTAGTGAAAATTGTGAATTCAAAAAAATATAATAATTCACAAATGAATTAATGTTAATGATAAAAATCCTAGAGAAACTTAGATAAAAAAAATACAATCAAACATCAATTATTATTTCTTTACAATTTAATGTTCTAACGATATAAAACATAAAGATGCATTCCAACACCTATGTTGAGATAATGCAAATGTCTCAATAGAAGCAAAACATAAAAAAAACTTGTCTGATCAATTTTTTTTTTTACAGACGTATTTGATGAAAGAAAAAAGACGACAAATCATTTTTTAGGGAACCGTAGTGAATATTGATAAACTACACATACAAAGTTGTGGATTTGTGCAAAAATAGATATCTTCCATATGCTGGTATGCAAACACTGTAATTTTTAATAATAAAATTATTTTTACATATAACATATAAGAACAACTTGCTCAATATGCTTAGTCTTCTAATTTAGATAACTATTTAGTATTGTCACCAAAAAAAAATTATTTAGTACAACAATATTTTTATATACTATTATATACGCAAATAATCAATAACATATAAATATTGTATATTTTATCAGGTTAATTTTGAAATCCGCGCAACGCGTGACAATCTACTTGTATATAAAAGCACTACAGGTCTCTCCCAAAGATAGCACATCAGCATATAAAAAATTGACACGTATACAAAAAGAAAAAACCTTCAACCTTCCTTTTGACAAACTGCGAATCAAACCGACGTATCGATGGAATGCTCCACCTCTTCACGTATACAAAACATTCATCTTGGTTGAGTGATTATTTAGCGTTGGCTGAGTGAACGCTTTAGACAAATTCCGCTTCTCTGATTTTTGTGTTTCGGCAAGCTAAGCGTTAGTGGAGGAGTGAGCGGGGTTAGTACTCGACAAATTAGCATCCAGTTCGGATCCGCAATGACAGAGATTCTCGACAAATTAGCATGGGTAAATGGCGCTCTCATTGACTCATTTCCTGATCAAGAGTGAATGCGGTGGCCTAAATTGCTGAGGATCCGAAATCGTTTGGGTCAAGGAAGTTGAGCAGTCACAAAGGTAACATCCGTCGCAGAAAGAGAATGAAAGGTAGGAGAAATATGAGGGAGAGAACAAAAACAAAATACAGACGCGGAGTAATCAGAAAGGCGTCTGAGAAAAAAGGTACAAACAGTACCATTATTCACCACCTTCTGAATCAGATTGTAGAGGCCTTTCACTTGGCTTCTATTGACAAAATTGATATCTTGTTACGTTTCTAAACTTTGCAAAAATGTTTGTAAAATGTATTTATGCTAAGTCTGACGTACGTTACCAAGGGAGACATGCATGGATGGTGTCCTCGAGTTTTATGTATGTCTGATGAGCTCATTGTGTTATCATTCTTCCATTCTGAGTATTTTATTATTATGCATTGATGATATTGTTTGGGTCCTTAAGTTATGTTTTGTTAAAGGTTCATGCCTTTGCTAGATTCAACTTGTGATATTTGAGTTAGTTGGATTATTTTCCTGCGTTTATTCTCCTGATCAAGTCATTACTCTTTCAACGCTCTCTTACAGTCTCCGAACTCTTTCCTTTCTTTATTTCAGGTTTCCCCGATGTATCCGCAGCCATATCGTACATGGCCATACTCAATTCGTCTATATCCTTTTCTTCGGTTTAGTTTTGCACCATTTCGAAGGTCTGTATCCTTTCATCATCTTGCTTCATCACTCAAAATGCTTTGGCATGTAGCTGATAAGAACAAAAGTAGTATGGATAAGGCGAAGAAGTCGTTGGAGTAGTATAATTATAGGGTCTTACCCATTGTGATTTCTCATTCACATATGACATACCTCGGCATTTTGTGCTTAGACTTGTAGTTGTTTGATTACTCAAAAAGATATGTTTAACTTCAAGAACGATCTGTAGCTCTATCCCAAACTTTCAGTTTGTACTTTTTTGGCAGGTTACAAAGGTATTTAAGAAATGTTTCTCTCACAAATACATTGTCACTTGCAGATAAATATAGAGAACGAAATAGGTGAAGAACAAATTCAAGATCTTGAGGACTTCTTAAGCCTTCTAATTAGTTATCTGGTGAGTTGTTCATAAAATTCTCTTTGTCAAATCGTTTTTATTCTTCTTCTAAAATCACCTCGATCAGATAATCTTTTGGAGGCACAACTGTGTCAATGTTTATCTTGATGGAAAGATCAGTGGCAAACCAAAAGAGGCAGTAATTTTGTTTTTAAGTTCCCAATTATTCTATGCGGAGTTGCTAGAGAAAATTGAGACATTTACCATTCTCTAGTTTTCCATTTTTGTCCCCGATTGTTGGTTCATTTTGGCTAATAAAGAATTTAGTTGTTGACGTAACTGATGCATATTGTTTATGTAACGCCCGTGAACCAAATGTGTATTTTTAGTTCGGGTGTCGATCGACCAGCTCGTTTTGAATCGACTGGGTAGTTTTATTTTTGGAGAGAAAAATCAGAATCTTGTTAGTAGGTGTTTGTGGGGGATTTGTTAATGAGTATTTGTAGGTGTTAGGGGGAATCTTGTTAGTAGGTGTTAGTGGGGGATTTGTTAGTGGGGAACATGGGGAAGTGGCTGATTTATTAAAGGAGAGGAATCAGACTTTGAGAAAAGGAAGCAGAGAGAGAACGTGGGAAAGAGAGGGAGAAGAAGAAAGGGAGAGGAGAAGAGAGAGAGAGGTGGAGGAATCTGTCCGGTTTTGTGGGAGACGAACGGAAAGGGAGTTCTGATCGGATCGGACTGAGATTTTTAGGGTAAGTTCTTCACTCTCTTAGCTTGATTTAGGAAAAATCCGTTTGTCAATCGGACGGTTAGATTGGTAGTTATGATCGTTTAAAGTTGGGCCGTTTCTGCAGCTTTCTTTTCCGATCAGTCAACTTCGGAGGAGTTTTCCCGACGAACCGTTGCGAATTAGAGGACGATCTATATACTGTTGTGTAGCTTGTTCCGTCTAATTTCCAGAGCCATTTTCTGATTTGGATTTGAAGCAGCCGTTCGCCCTGTGCGTCGACTTCTTTGTATCCAACGTGGTTCCTGTTCCAGTTCCGATCATCGGGATTACGGGCTTAATTGCCGTCGAACCAGAATGACCCAGAAAGCGTTCTATATACGGTTAGAAAGCTCTCTCTGTCTAGTTTTTAGATCGTGTTTCCGATCATGTTTCCGATGTATTTTACGTTCTCGGTGAGCGTTCTTGTTAAACGTGTCGGCTCTGTTTCCAGTTCGGATTGTTGAACTTACGGGTTGTTTTCCCGTCGAACCGTTGGGAGTTAGCAGACGTTCTATATACCGCGGTGTAGCTCGTCGTGTCTAGTTTCCAGCACCGGTTTCCGATTGGAATTTGGAGTAGCCGTTTGTCGTATACGTTGTGTTCTTTGGGGCGTGCGTGTTCTTGGTGTTCTGGGTGTTCTTGAACACTTTTGAATCCGTTTTCCTTCCCAAATCGAGGTGAGTGCGTGACCATGGGTGCGTGTAAGCATAAGAAGTGTTAGGATGCGTTGTGTGTTGTTTGGGATCGAATTTCATGTTGTTTGATAAATTATTATGCAGAAAATCGCGTGTGCGAGTTTTCTGGGTTTGGTGTGTCGATCGACACATATGGGTGTGTCGATCGACATGGTGTCAGTAGGTCACCGGGATGGTGTGCTGACGGACATGAGTGTCGGAGTTGGTGTCGATCGACACGGGTTAGTGTATCGATCGACACAGGTTGTTTTACGCGATTGAGTTGTTTTCATGTTGATTGTTCATCCTGGTATTGTAGCATTGCTTATGCTTATATTTGTACATAGCCTGTTGATGGGATGACCGTCTCACTGGGTATTTATGATAATACTCACGCATCTCTTATAACCATGTGATGCAGGTAAAGACAGTCAGTGATCGTGGAATCATGGCCGGGACGAGGGGAATGATCTAGTGGCTCGTTTTCGTGTAATAAGTTAGAATTGCTAGGGTGTTAGCAATTTCAGAACTATGTGTATTACCGAATTGAACTAGAATTAATAAGTATGGGCTTGTTAAACGATAATTGTATTTGATTGTTGAATCATTGTTTCCGCGCTGTTTGTTTATTGGACCGTTGAGGATCACTATTTATGATAATAGTGATCCGGTTAAAAAATTTTTTTTTTTATTTGACGGGTTGGGTCGCCACAGTTTAGGTTCCAAGACCACGAGCATATGTAGGAGGAAACATGAAACATGGACTTTGAAGGTGGTAGTAATGTGGGATTACCAGTATGGGATAGTTTTGCAGTTTCCCCTTGGAAACCCAAGAAATAAGAGACGATTGGTTTCCTAAAACCAACTGAGAACAAAAGCGATGATGTCTCTGTTTTAAAAGTATTCAAAAGATCGAGAGAGATTCAATGATGTTGCCTTCTTGTGTCTCTTTCATGTCATGTCCCTACAAAAATGAGATCGAAGAGCATCAGGTATGATAGGAGAACCAAAAAGTAACGCGTCGGAAACAGACTTTGTGAGAAACCACATTCGTCAGAGCTTTCAGGACTTTGTCTTATGGCCACTAGGAGAGAATTTATCTACTGGTTTAGACACGCATCCAGATCGCGTTTTATAGGGTGGTGTAGTGCTGGAAGTGTTAATTTCTCCCACAGAAGGTTCTCCTACAGAAGGTTCACCATCCTGAAAATTCAATTGTTGGAGTTCTTCAACCAATGCGTCTGACCGATCACCCACATCTTCGTCCAGCATTTGAGCATTGTCCAGCGTCTCATCAAACTCAACTTCTATGTCTAGGTCATCCACATCAAAGTCAACTTCCTAGCCTGAAACTCAACCAATGCGTCTGACCGATCATCACCCACAGTTTTATCCAATATCTCATCAAACTTAACTTTCTGGACAAAACTGTGGGTGATGATCGGTCAGACGCATTGGTTGAGTTTCAGGGCCAGGAAGTTGAGTTTGATGTGGATGATCTAGACAGAGAAGTTGAGTTTGATGAGATGCTGGACAAGGCTCAAACGCAGGACGAAGATGTGGGTGATCGGTCAGACGCATTGGTTGAAGAACTCCAACAATTGAATTTTCAGGATGGTGAACCTTCTGTAGGAGAACCTTCTGTGGGAGAAATTAACACTTCCAGCACTGGACCACTCTATAAAACGTGATCTGGACGCGTGTCTAAACTTGTAGATAAATTCTCTCCTAGTAGCCGTAAGACAAAGTCTCGAAAGTTCTGACCAAGGTGGTTTCTCACAAAATCTGTTTCAGACGCATTACTTTTTTGGTTATCCTGTCATACTTTGATGCTCTTCGATCTCATTTTTGTAAGGACATGACATGAAAGAGACACAAGAAGGCAACATCATTAGATCTCTCTCGATCTTTTGAATATTTTTAAAACAGAGACATCATCACTTTTTGTTCTCGGTTGGTTTTATAAGATATAGAGTCAAAGGAGATATATATGTGGTAACTTTTGGATGACTTTTGCTCTAGGAAAGTATCGCAATTGAGTTTCTTTTCCAGAGCTTATTCTTGTTAGGTTTCCAGACCATTCAAATCGTTGTTGGTTACAAGGTTCTTCCAATCTTCAGTTTCAAAGGGATGTTGTTATTAAGCGACATTTAAATTTCCTTCTGTTAACACAATTGAATGGTCTTTCTCAATGCATAAACAAAAAGCTCTTGAATTTCAAACAGCGATTATTCTTTGTATATAGTGATAATTTTTGGTGACACAAATACCACTAAACGAGGAAAAACCTATACAAACCTTTGATTTTAGTGTAGTACTGCATCCCGATTTCTCTTCAGAATTGATTCAAGACCTTAGTCCTCTTGGTGAAAACGATGCTATGATTCTCAGGCTACGTGAGTAGTATCACAAGATTGCAAATTTTCTCTTATACTCTTCTTTAATGCAAATATATCATCAGAGACTGCACAACTAAAATTAGTGAACCGGTTTGAATTTTTTTCTGCTTTTGTTGCATCTTGATAGCAGCACAATCTATTTTCTCTGTTAAGGGAATCCATCCAAAGGGAATTCATCCAATGTCTATAGGAACCAAAAATTTAAAATATTTTTATGGGTATTGTTGTG
The DNA here is from genome assembly GCA_964056655.1 of Arabis hirsuta. Taxonomy (NCBI): domain Eukaryota; kingdom Viridiplantae; phylum Streptophyta; class Magnoliopsida; order Brassicales; family Brassicaceae; genus Arabis; species Arabis hirsuta. The sequence continues at coordinate 1,232,161 of OZ053306.1, forward strand.
AATCAGTATTATGTTGTTCTGAACTATTCTATTTTCAAATCAGCGACCAATAAATCATTATCAATCGACCATCCGACGAACTAATAAAAACAACGTAAAATCTTAAACCGGTTCAAAATTACCTTAAACCGATTCAAAATTATAAGTTCAGAAACTTATAGGGTTTATAAAAATTAATTTTGATTAATGACTAAAACTTACAGTTTTCAAATGCATTATTTAGTTAAGAATGTTGTATCGTTCCTCCCAACTGATTTTTTCCATTAAACATAAGTTTTGAAATATTTTGATGTTGAATTTGTGCTATTTTAGAAATTTAAAATTAGTGGTCATATTTTTGAAACAAAAACTTAAAATATGTTATAAATCCATTATGTGGATGTCCATTATAGGCTCATATTCTAGAAGGTTCTAGAGTTGCTTGTTCTCCAAGTTCTACTTGTTCTCCAAGTCATTGTAATCCTATATATACTCTCTATTATTGATGGAATAACATAACACAATTCCTTCTCTCTTTCTTTTATTCATAACACATTATCAGCACGAAACCCTAGCCACTGAGTAAAAACCCTAATGGTCCAAAATCCTAGTCGTCTGAACGCGAAACCCTAGCCGCCTGAGCAAATAGAGATCTTTGCCAAAATCTCTAACCGATGTTGTCGCTGTTCTCCGACGTCATCTCCGATCACTACGATGCGTCTCCATTTCTGATTTCTAGAGAGATCCATCTCTGTTACCTATCGAGGTAAGTACTTCCTAGCGCTTTACAATAATCGCATTGTGATCATGCTTATACGTTAGGATATACTATTGTTCATACTCTAATAATCGGTGATACTTTAATCATAACATAAATTTATTATATCACGTATCTATTAAGTATGTATCCATATAGAACGAAAAAATAAAAATAAAAATAAAATAAAAAATTGTTTCATACTAGTATGTCTTTGGTTAGACCTCCACGTTTCATATGATATAGTTGTCGGTACTACATTAGTAATATGGATGTTTAATTGTCTCATTGTCGATCATTCTTTATTAACAATTTGACATATACTGAACAACTGTATTTTATTATCGATCTAAGTTAGTAATTGAGATGAGAATATTGACTTATTAACGTATCATTCATCTGGTTAATTGATTTATAATTATCGGTACATGGTTCACTATAACGAAATCATGATTATTATTTTACCCATTTATCGTCGATATTTTACTGGTTTATAATTAGGATGCACATGTTTGATTTACTCTCGATACTTTATCAATACATGTTTGCATAAAATTCTCAAATCATTACATGTTTATTATTTTATTGAATGATTGAGTTCCTTACGTAGAAAACCATTGAATAGTTTTGTAAAATTCTAGAAGAATAAATTAAAAGGAACTTGAATTTGTTTATTAAAACTGAAAGTATGAATCGTTGGCTTGAGGAAAATATAATCGCATGTTTGTTTGATTGAAGTTAATCGATAATTTGGTTTTTTAGTTCCTTATTTGAATATATGAATCAAATCATTTGGGAAAGTCTCATTTATAATATTATTTGGTTTGACAAACCGGTTGATTGAACTATAATTTATGATTTATCTATGATTCAATATAATTGATCGATAACTGATTATTTTCTTTTAAGGAGATTTATTGCTTAGTGCTTCCTTGTTATCAAATGGACTTGAAAAGTTATTGGTAAACAGTTGTTTTGAGTTCTTTAATTTGTTAAAACATGGAATTTGAATTATCGAATTTTGCTTAGCTTGCTTTTGCATACTGTGTTGTTCAATGCTTGATTTTCGAACATGATTTACTCACGATTATTTATAAGCATGTTAGCATAAGCAATAAGCATGTTGATTTTTAATCATTGTTATTGTTAGACGATGATAATAGAAGCATTACATGTGATGAGATAATTATATGATATATCTACATTTTTTTGACAAATGGTAGAAGTTGTTGGATTTTTCAACAAAATTCATGAATCACATCTCGTGGTCCATTCTCTAAAGTGAATATGACATCTTATATGAGAAAAGCGAGGATCACATTAATAACACTAAGCCAAAGAAATGGCTATAAAAGTTGTCTTGAGGTTTCTTTCAAGAACTTAAATTCTCGGCAGAAGTGCGAAAAAAAAAAAAAAAGTAAGAAGTTGATCATGGTTCATTCCCTGAAGTGAATGTGACGTCTTATACATAAGATCACACTAATAGCACTAAGCTAAAGAAGTGACTATAGTAAATTTCTTGAATGATCAATATCAAGATCAAAGAGTTTCTATCAAGAACTCATATTTTCAATAGAAGTGAGAAAATAAAGATGGTACTATACAAGATAGTACGAGAAACATAATGAATTCTAAAGAATAGCATATGTATGCTCTAAAAGAGCACAAAAATAGTATTGCCTATGGGGTTTCTTTAGATGAAAGAATCTATTGTGAATACAATATTAAGAAGTGTAAAGCTTAGTGAAAGCTCCTGAAGAGCATATATAAAATTTGCCTATGAGAACGCGATTTAAAATGATTAATGTTTTATACTCTCTCAAATCTCAAGTATTAAAGAATGTTGTTGATTCTAGAGTGGCAATTAGAGATTGATGAACATGAAGTTTCACCATCTCGAGGGGGAGAATTAAAGAATTATGTTCACTAGGTTCTTCGAACAATTCTCAAAGAAAAAGTGTTATCACCAGAATGTGATAGTTAAAACTACAAGATTTGAAGTCTGTAAGTGAATTTAACTCAGTTATGTTGAGAGACCATTTTTAATGAGTTATTGATGAGAATTCATGATTCATGTATGACTATTTTTGGTCAATTTCCTAAAGTGAATATGATATCTTACATATAAAAGAAAGACCAAATAAAATTCACCGAGAAAATGGCTACTAAGTGATAGCCTCACTTTTGATTTTCTGAAAGCAATTTTGATTATGATATCCCCTGAAAGGAGTAAGTGATAAGCGAAACAAAGTAAACCAGAAGTTTACTAAGAATGAAAAGTAAACCAGATGTTTATTAAGAGATTAAATATTTGGCTTAACCGGATTGGTCATCCTGGTTTAATGATGATGCAAAAAAAAAAATTTATGTGGACATTCCATGAAGAACTAGAAGTTTCTTCTTAATGATTTATCATAGGTTGCTTGCTGAGAAAGCAATATGATAATGTGGTTTTTTACCAGATAAAAATATTTTGGAATCTAAAGGTAATGTGAAATATATACAAGGAAATGGTTATGGGCTGATCACCCACCATGTGAAATTTTTGATTCCTTATGGTTCTAATAGACGCATCGATTCAGTGGACGCATTGACTCGATTGACGCATAAAGTCAATGGATACATCGACTAGATATTCACATTTATCCTTGTCATCAAACCGCAACCTGAAGTTTGTGAAGTTATTTGATATATTTTCATTTCAAAAAATTTTGATATGATAATGCTGGTGAGTTCATACCAATAGTCCATTGGAATAAGTGTTGAACATTCTAAGTTCATGTTCATACACAAAATGTTTATACACAAAATGGTATAGTACCATTGATTCGCATCAAGCCAATGAATAAATAATAGTTCTCCCCATCAATATTGGTTTAGGGCATAAACCAAAAAGTTCCCATATGAATATTTGAATGTGAAAAGTGCTCCACCAAATCACTTTAAGATGGGACCTCAAAAGAGGATAAAAATATATGTTGGATATGAATGATACTAAGTATCTAGAGCCATCCCAGAAGGATTTATTTATTTAAGGCTTTGTTTGAAGACTCTCATTTAAATGAGTCAGTTTTTCCAACATTAAGGGGAGAAAGAAAAATAGCTGGAAAAAGATATAAGTATCTATGAATTATCAATGATCCTCGGACTAAATGATGAGAATTAGAAGTCCAAAAGATAATTCAAATTTAGCGTATTGATTGCCAGACGTATTTACTGACCCAAATAGAGTGATGAAATCACCTATCCAGCTGTATATGCTCCAATTAGAATTGATGTTCCGGAAGGACAATATCAAACTGCTAGTTAGTCCAAAGATCGCATGAAGCGTGATAGATGTGACGACCCAACCCGTCAAATAAAAAAAAATTTTAACCGGATCACTATTATCATAAATAGTGATCCTCAACGGTCCAATAAACAAACAGCGCGGAACAATGATTCAACAATCAAATACAGTTATCGTTTAACAAGCCCATACTTATTAATTCTATTTCAATTCGGTAATACACATAGTTCTGAAATTGCTAACACCCTAGCAATTCTAACTTATTACACGAAAACGAGCCACTAGATCATTCCCCTCGTCCCGGCCATGATTCCACGATCACTGACTGTCTTTACCTGCATCACATGGTTATAAGAGATGCGTGAGTATTATCATAAATACCCAGTGAGACGGTCATCCCATCAACAGGCTATGTACAAATATAAGCATAAGCAATGCTACAATACCAGGATGAACAATCAACATGAAAACAACTCAATCGCGTAAAACAACCTGTGTCGATCGATACACTAACCCGTGTCGATCGACACCAACTCCGACACTCATGTCCGTCAGCACACCATCCCGGTGACCTACTGACACCATGTCGATCGACACACCCATATGTGTCGATCGAGACACCAAACCCAGAAAACTCGCACACGCGATTTTCTGCATAATAATTTATCAAACAACATGAAATTCGATCCCAAACAACACACAACGCATCCTAACACTTCTTATGCTTACACGCACCCATGGTCACGCACTCACCTCGATTTGGGAAGGAAAACGGATTCAAAAGTGTTCAAGAACACCCAGAACACCAAGAACACGCACGCCCCAAAGAACACAACGTATACGACGAACGGCTACTCCAAATTCCAATCAGAAATCGGTGCTGGAAACTAGACACGACGAGCTACACCGCGGTATATAGAACGTCTGCTAACTCCCAACGGTTCGACGGGAAAACAACCCGTAAGTTCAACAATCCGAACTGGAAACAGAGGCGACATGTTTAACAAGAACGCTCACCGAGAACGTAAAATACATCGGAAACATGATCGGAAACACGATCTAAAAACTAGACAGAGAGAGCTTTCTAACCGTATATAGAACGCTTTCTGGGTCATTCTGGTTCGACGGCAATTAAGGCCATAATCCCGATGATCGGAACTGGAACAGGAACCACATTGGATACAAAGAAGTCGACGCACAGGGCGAACGGCTGCTTCAAATCCAAATCAGAAAATGGCTCTGGAAACTAGACGAAACAAGCTACACAACGGTATATAGATCGTCCTCTAATTCGCAACGGTTCGTCGGGAAAACTCCTCCGAAGTTGACTGATCGGAAAAGAAAGCTGCAGAAACGGTCCAACTTTAAACGATCATAACTACCAATCTAACCGTCCGATTGACAAACGGATTTTTCCTACGACAAGACCAACGACAGTAGAACTTACCCTCAAAAGTTCACCCCGATCCGACTTGATCTTGACCTCCGTTTGTCTCCTCCAAAAACCAGTCCGAAACTGCCTAAAAACCCTCAAGAACACTCCCAAACTCTCTCAACTCTCTCAAATCCTCTCAATCTGCTCAAATTCTCCTTTCTCTCTCTGTTTTCTTCTGTCAAGAAAACCTGCCGACACTACTGTCTTTTATAGACAAATTTTTTTTTTTTTTTTTTTTTTTTTTTTTTTTCGTGTCGATCGACACACACCCACTGTGTCGATCGACACACGACCAAATATTCCGTAATTTGGTTCGCGATCGTTACAATTCTCCCCCACTAACACGGATTCGTCCTCGAATCACGCGAAATCATAACCCTACGGTTAACACATCCGATCTCAGTCCTCTGGCCCAACCCGGCCAGCTCTACTAATATCCTCACCCCTGGCCCCACCCGGCCAGCACTACCTGAGATTACACCTAATCTCAGAACTCAACTAGTGTCATACTAGTTACATTGCACTGCCACCACAGGTGCAATCCTGACCAACCCGGTCAGCTCCAACTCAGATCATCTCCCGATCTCCTTCACCTAACCCGTCTCACTAAGGTTGACACTCTCGTCCGAAACCCGACCAAATTCCCCCAGGAAACATCCACGATGCAACACTCGCTGATCCGGATCAGGGTTGTCCGATAGATTGCGCAACAATCAAACAAGAACATGCCCGACCCACCGTAGACTCAGACCTTGGATCAATTCGTCGCCCAACAATCAAACAAGAACATGTACGACCAAAGAGGCTACATATGTTTACCAGGGTCGTCTGGACTAAAATTCCAAACTCGAGTAATAACCCTAGATTAGACATCCACAAACCACCTGAGAGCATTCCCGATCTCTGAAGTTCATCAAATCTCATACTTATAATCACACTACATGTACGCTTGCTCAAACTCATATCTCTATACACCACTCCCACTCGTAAGATCGTCACCCTACGAGCTCTCGATGTATACCATACCGGCTCTCGGTATGCTCCAGCCCCTCCCACTCTCGGGACACACAGTCCGTCAAGCTATCGGCTGCAGAGGAAATCACACATCCTCTGGAGAGATCTCTGTCCCTCAAAGTATATGCAGGAGAATATCACCATCCCCTGGAGCAGTAACGCTGTAACGTGCATCATAAGCACCTGTCGACCGATTTACTTCCGTGGTTCCCATCTTGATATCCCCTAACCCGGAATATCACTCATGACCAATCCCCAGGTCATCTGAAACAACCCAATCGCCAGGGTGTTTCCTACCCCGATATTCCCTAACCCGGAATATCCCTCATGACCAATCCTCAGGTCATCTAACTCATAAGAACATCCGTCTTATAACCAAAGATAATAAGAAACATCCCATCTTATTAATCTCAACAATGTATATCGTTACAATCCAAACGAAAAATACATACAACTCATAGCAACAAGCTAATACAACCACTGAAAACCAGAAAGACACTCAAGCCTCCGCTTGCTTCTCGAACCACTTCGAGAACTTTGCCTTCATACTTGCCTCTGGTTCCCAAGTCTCCTCCTCGACACCATCACAGTCCCACACGACTCTCACCAATGGTATCCTCTTCCGGCGCAGAACCTTGACTCTCCTCTCGAGAATCCTCACAGGTCTCACCGCTAACGTCATGTTGGGCTGAAGATCCTCCGGAATCCTAGCCAACACCCCCTCAGACTCATGTAGACACTTCCGCAGCATCGATACATGAAATACCTTATGAAACGCTCTCATACTCTGAGGTAACTCCAACCGATAAGCCACTGGTCCAACCCGTTCCACCACTCTGAACGGACCCATAAACCTCGGACTTAGCTTATTCTCTGAAATGGATCTGTTAGGACCCCTCAACATCGCTGCCTTGAGATACACCAGATCTCCCAGCTCAAACTCCAGCTCTTTTCGTCTCATATCAGCATAACTCTTCTGCCGATCCTGAGCCTCTCTCATGTTCAGTCTCAAGACACGGATCTTCTCCGTCGTCTCCTGAACAAAATCCGCACCAAACATGCTCCTCTCCCCCACTTGAGTCCAGCACAATGGTGTCCTACACGGCCTCCCATACAGAGCCTCATATGGAGCCATCCCAATACTCGCCTGGTATGAGTTGTTGTACGCAAACTCAACCAGGTTCAGATGATCCGCCCAATGACCACCATAATCCAGCACGCACATCCTCAACAGGTCTTCTAAAGTCTGAATAGTCCTCTCCGACTGTCCATCTGTCTGAGGATGATACGCCGTGCTCATGTGCACCTTAGTGCCCATCTCCGCCTGAAACGCCCTCCAGAACTCAGACGTAAACCTCGGATCTCTGTCTGACACAATACTCGCTGGCACCCCGTGCAGCTTCACTATCTCACGCACATACTTCTTAGCCAACACTACCGTCCCATCGGTCTTTTTGATGGCAAGAAAATGTGCTGACTTGGTCAGACGATCCACAATCACCCAAATCGCATCATACGTCCGTGACAACGGCAATCCCGTCACGAAATCCATGGTAATCATATCCCACTTCCACTCCGGAATGGGTAAACTCTGCAACATACCACTCGGAACCTGATGCTCAGCCTTCACCAGCTGACACACGTTGCACGCTGCAACCCAATTAGCTACATCCCTCTTCATCCCGACCCAGTGATAATACAGTTTCAGATCACGGTACATCTTGGTCGCCCCTGGATGAATCGATAACATGCTCGAATGGGCCTCTCTCAGAATCTCCTGCCTCAGATCCTCGTCCTTGGGTACACAAACCCGCCCATTCACCAGTATCATCCCACTCGCTGAGACCACATACTCCGAACTTGTCGCCTTAGAAGCATCAATCAACCCCTGATGCTTCTCCTGCGCAACCCGAATCCTGCTCAGTAAATCTGCCTGGTTAGCTGCCTCTAACCCCAACGGCTCCTGTGAGATCACACACAACCTCAACGTACTAATCTCGCTCACCAGAGCTTCCATATCACGCTCCTGAGCCGAAGCAACCCTCATCCGACTCAATGCATCCGCAACCAGATTAGCCTTACCCGGATGGTATCCGATCTCCAAATCGTAATCCGCTACCAACTCCATCCAGCGCCTCTGTCTCTGGTTCAGCTCCGGCTGAGTGAAGAAATACTTCAAACTCTTATGGTCTGTGAACACCTGAACCTTTCCGCCATAAAGATAAGATCTCCAAATCTTTAGAGCGAAAATTACCGCAGCCAACTCCAAATCATGGGTAGGGTAGTTGCACTCATGCTTCCTCAACTGCCTCGAAGCATACGCAATAACCTTTCCCTGCTGCATCAGGACACAACCCAAACCAACACCCGAAGCATCGGTATACACCACGTAAGGCTCACCCGGCTCGGGTAACGCCAACACCGGTGTACTCGTCAACATCTCCTTCAGCTTCCCGAAACTCTCCTCGCAAGCAGAAGACCACACAAAAGGAACATCCTTCCCTGTCAACTTGGTCATCGACTTAGCCAAACTCGCAAATCCCGCGATGAATCTCCGATAATAACCTGCCAACCCAAGAAAACTCCTAATCTCGGTGGCATTCCTCGGTCTAGGCCACCCTCTGATAGCCTCGATCTTAGCCGGATCCACAGAAACTCCCTCTGCAGACACCACATGGCCAAGGAAACTCATCTCTTGCTGCCAAAAACTGCACTTGCTCAACTTCGCAAACAACTTCTGCTCCCGCAGCTTCCCCAGAACTACTCTCAGATGCAACTCATGCTCCTCAGGACTCTTGGAATACACCAGGATATCATCAATAAAGATGATCACAAACACATCCAGATACTCCTGGAATACCCCGTTCATCAACCGCATGAACGCTGCTGGTGCATTCGTCAAACCAAAAGGCATCACCACGAACTCAAAATGCCCATACCTCGTCCTGAAAGCAGTCTTCCTCACATCTGCCTCCTCCATCGGAATCTGATGGTACCCCAAGCTAAGTCGATCTTGGAGAACCAGGTAGCCCCTTGCAACTGATCCAACAACTCATCAATGCGCGGCAGAGGGTACCTGTTCTTCACGGTGACTCGGTTAAGTCCCCGATAATCGATGCACAACCGGAAACTACCATCCTTCTTCTTCACAAACAACACCGGTGCTCCCCACGGTGAAACACTAGGCCGAATAAAACCCTTATCCAACAAATCATCCAGCTGCTTCTTCAGCTCTGCCATCTCTGCTGGAGCCATACGGTAAGGTGCCTTAGATATCGGAGTAGTCCCGGGTTCCAACTCAATAACAAACGGATCCGACCGCGATGGCGGTAATCCCTCCAATGACTGGAACACATCCTGGAAATCCCGAACAACTCGAATATCCTCCACTGCAACCCCTCCAACAGACTCAGGCATAACTATCGTCACCAAATACGCCTCGCAGCCCTTGAGAAGCAACTGCTCGGCCTGTATCGTGGAAATCACGAGACTCCCGAAAGTCGGTCTCACACCCTGATAAACCAACCTCCCCGCCTCTCGCTCAAACACAACTCGCCCTCGGTGGCAATCCAGATGGACCCTGTAACGATCCAACCAATCCATACCCAGGATAACATCATACAGCTCCACCGGACTGATGATCAGATCTGCTGGCATCGACTCTCCCGCCACCAGAACATCCACACCACGAGCGCGCCCGAAAGTAGCCAACGTCCTACCTCCAGCCACCTTGACTACTCCCGCCTGTTCCCCGGAATCACTCTGGATTCCGCTGCTCTCCGCACACTCCGGCGTAATAAAGCTATTCGTAGCTCCCGAATCAAATAACACATGGGACTCATACCCGCCCACAACTAAGGTCCCTGCACAATTCCATGTGCCTCAGAACCCTACCATTCTAGCACAGACTCACAATTTCCCAACAAACAAAAACTCAACCATGAATTTGAAAAGTCAAGTTCGGAAATACCTGTGATCGGTCTGGTGCTAGATCCACCCGCCTCCGCAGACGTGAACACACGCGGTGCTGCTGCAATCTGAGACAACGGCTGCACTGCCAATGGCTGCACTGCGGCCACCGCCAAGTGCTGCAGCTTCGGACACTTGGGCTTAATATGCCCCGTCTCTCTGCAGTGATAACACACACGCGTATCCTGAACCCCGACCCGCACATCTCGAGTCCCGGTCCCGGTCCTCCTCGGACAGCTCGCCACACAATGGGACATGCTCCCACACCCGACGCATCCCGAACCGCCCTGACTAGCCCCTGAAGTGCTCTCCCACTTCCTCTTCTGTCCCTGAGCAGGCTTGCCGCCCCTGCCTGAACTCGTCTGCTGCTGAGATCTCCTCGGCTGCTGCTGCTGCACCGGTGGACTAACCACCACAACCTGCTCCCCGAGATCCTCCTCGATCGCAGCAGCCATCTCAACTAGCTCCGCCCTCGTGGCGAACCTACTCGCCCTGCAACGAGTCCTCAAATCTGGTCGAAGTCCTCGCAAGAACCTCCTAACCTGGGCATCCTCGCCCTCCATGCCTCTCCCTGCATGTACCAGGAGTCGACTGAACTCATCATCGAACTCCCTCACTGACCGATCTCCCTGAGTTAGGTCCAGAAACCTAGACTCCAAACGGTCCACCGCCTCCTGCGGGAAATACTTGGCGTTAAACTCCGCCAAGAAATCCTCCCAGACCATCTCGGCCTGCACTCTCCTGGCCTCAACACCTCTCCACCAGAGATGCGTATCACCCTCCAGATAATGCACCGCCAGATCTACTCTGTATCCCTCTGGACATCTGATGGAGCGAAAGTTACGCTCTAACCTCATCCGCCACCCATCAGCCTCCTCAGGCTTAGCACCGCCCGAGAAAAATACAGTACCAATCCGCTGCATCTGCTCCATCATCCGCAGATAAGATGGAAGCTCCTCAACCCCAGCCATACCCGGCTGCACCCCAGCCAAACCCGGCTGCACCCCAGCCAAACCCGGCTGCACCCCAGCCATACCCGGCTGCACCCTAGGAGCATGACCCGGAGCAGGCACCCCTCCCGGTAACCTCTCCAGAATCATCTGTAGTAGACCCGCCAGACGATCATCTCGATCCGGGGCGACGCCTACGGCAGCACCCCCACCAGGACCCACCGTACCACCAGCTACATCGGGACCTACACTAGCCCCTCCAGCCCTCTCACTGGAACCCGTAGCTGTCACACCCACGGACCCCTCCTGAAACGCCTGCGAGTCAGCTACCCGCTCCTGTGTAATCTCCTGGGACTCCCACGTGGCAGCAGACTCACTCCCAAGTCCCCGCCCACGCCCACGCCCAGCACGACTACCACGACCTCTACGGCCCCCGCGACCTCTGCCTCTAGCCACTCTAGCCATCACTCTGCACTAACCAGCAGAATACTAAGTACTAGAAAAAAAAACAGAAATCACAAAACACATACCGTGGAATCTCATTGAAGGCTCGGAAGGGATGATCTAGGACTCCATACCCACACAACAATCAATTGACTAACTCGCATAATCAATTAACTAACTAGCCCTAGAACCGCTAGGGCTCTGATACCAAACTGTGACGACCCAACCCGTCAAATAAAAAAAAATTTTAACCGGATCACTATTATCATAAATAGTGATCCTCAACGGTCCAATAAACAAACAGCGCGGAACAATGATTCAACAATTAAATACAATTATCGTTTAACAAGCCCATACTTATTAATTCTAGTTCAATTCGGTAATACACATAGTTCTGAAATTGCTAACACCCTAGCAATTCTAACTTATTACACGAAAACGAGCCACTAGATCATTCCCCTCGTCCCGGCCATGATTCCACGATCACTGACTGTCTTTACCTGCATCACATGGTTATAAGAGATGCGTGAGTATTATCATAAATACCCAGTGAGACGGTCATCCCATCAACAGGCTATGTACAAATATAAGCATAAGCAATGCTACAATATCAGGATGAACAATCAACATGAAAACAACTCAATCGCGTAAAACAACCTGTGTCGATCGATACACTAACCCGTGTCGATCGACACCAACTCCGACACTCATGTCCGTCAGCACACCATCCCGGTGACCTACTGACACCATGTCGATCGACACACCCATATGTGTCGATCGACACACCAAACCCAGAAAACTCGCACACGCGATTTTCTGCATAATAATTTATCAAACAACATGAAATTCGATCCCAAACAACACACAACGCATCCTAACACTTCTTATGCTTACACGCACCATGGTCACGCACTCACCTCGATTTGGGAAGGAAAACGGATTCAAAAGTGTTCAAGAACACCCAGAACACCAAGAACACGCACGCCCCAAAGAACACAATGTATACGACGAACGGCTACTCCAAATTCCAATCGGAAATCGGTGCTGGAAACTAGACACGACGAGCTACACCGCGGTATATAGAACGTCTGCTAACTCCCAACGGTTCGACGGGAAAACAACCCGTAAGTTCAATAATCCGAACTGGAAATAGAGGCGACACGTTTAACAAGAACGCTCACCGAGAACGTAAAATACATCGGAAACATGATCGGAAACACGAACTAAAAACTAGACAGAGAAAGCTTTCTAACCGTATATAGAACGCTTTCTGGGTCATTCTGGTTCGACGGCAATTAAGCCCGTAATCCCGATGATCGGAATTGGAACAGGAACCACGTTGGATACAAAGAAGTCGACGCACAGGGCGAACTGCTGCTTCAAATCCAAATCAGAAAATGGCTCTGGAAACTAGACGAAACAAGCTACACAACGGTATATAGATCGTCCTCTAATTCGCAACGGTTCGTCGGGAAAACTCCTCCGAAGTTGACTGATCGGAAAAGAAAGCTGCAGAAACGGCCCAACTTTAAACGATCATAACTACCAATCTAACCGTCCGATTGACAAACGGATTTTTCCTACGACAAGACCAACGACAGGAGAACTTACCCTAAAAAGTTCACCCCGATCCGACTTGATCTTGACCTCCGTTTGTCTCCTCCAAAAACCAGTCCGAAACTGCCCAAAAACCCTCAAGAACACTCCCAAACTCTCTCAACTCTCTCAAATCCTCTCAATCTGCTCAAATTCTCCTTTCTCTCTCTGTTTTCTTCTGTCAAGAAAACCTGCCGACACTCCTGTCTTTTATAGACAAATTTTTTTTTTTTTTTTTTTTTTTTTTTCGTGTCGATCGACACACACCCACTGTGTCGATCGACACACGACCAAATATTCCGTAATTTGGTTCGCGATCGTTACAATAGACATATTTGGTTCCTAATATATAAATCCTCAGATAAGGAAAGGAGCAAAATGAGATTGACCAGATCGAGAAAAGAAAGATTTCGAATGATCTCCAGAGGAGACCGAATGAGCTCTAGAAGAGACATAAACATGACAAATAAAAATATTCAAGTACTTGATGATGAAGAGAGCTAGCTAGCTATGTCATGTTTGAAATAAAATGGAACTAAAAAGCAAATCGACGTCGTAATATTTTGCATGCTATGAGCAGTTGATTTTATGAATAAGAAGATCATAAGGAAAGTCTATTGAGAAGTGTACACAAAACAATGATTGGCCAAAGTGAAAAGAAAAAATAGATGTATTATCTCTTGCAGAGAATTAGACCAGTAATCTATGCACCTGAAGTGTAAAACCAGTGGAAATAAATGAGTCTTTGTGTGTAAAGATAGGGAAATTGTCACAAAGACATATAATGTATTATGAAGAGATGTATTCTCTTGTGGTGGATGCAATACTTTTATAAGTCTGGCAATAAAAGAAGAAACACTGGATGATATAATCCTTGAAGGATATAATCCCTGAATGATTAGTGATATCAGAGTTATAATCCCTGAAGGATTAGTGATATTAGAGTTGTAATCTCTAAAGGATTAAAGATATTTTCCTGGGAACTATACTCAATCGAATGAATAGAAAATATGTAACATGGGGTATAATCATGTAAATTATACCCATGAATTTATCAAAAAATTTTGATAAATTGATTCTTAATTGAAGATCATCGAAACTCCAGCAAAGTTATCACAAGTAGTACGATGATAATAATATATTATAAAAGATCACTGGATAATGATATTTATGAAAGTCCCAGAATAATTCAATGTAAGGAGATTTCGTAAATGATTTGCTATAATAGCAATGTGTGTGATGATTTGAACACCACTAGAACTCCTTAAGAGATTAACATATGAAGAAAGGATTTGAGAATATACCTCGGAAAGATAAATTTATCTTCAGATATCTCAAATTGAACATCTAGCGCAAAAGATGTTATCTGAATAAATCCCTAGAGGATTTTACAGAAATGCTCATATATGTTTGGTCATGAAGTACCATAGATAAAAATGCAATGAAATTTTGTATGATAAAGGAAAAGATGGTATTGACCAGAAGTCCAATCATCTGAGATATCATATGACAATTATATGAGTTTTAAGGCTATGTTTATAGTAATTTCAAAAGATCGAAATTCATCTCCCGAAGAAGATGTTTCCGAGGGGGAGATATATAATGATGAGCGTGGATGTACTCTTTTTCCCTTATCATATTTTTTTATCCCATAGGGTTTTCTATGAAAGGTTTTTAACGAGACATCAAAAGAACACGCATATGATAGATAATTAAAGAGGAATGTTACTTTACAATGATATATGAAAGTCTATCAATCTCCCAAATGTATATCATACATTGATGATATCGAGAGAAACAAAGAGAATGATTAAGATAAATAATCCGAAAGACCCATGAGTTGCAGAAAAAGGCAGTATACATGTTCTACAGATTCGTTCAAGTGTAGCTTTAGCGGACTTATTTTCAAGACACTTCCATTTAGTACTTTCAAGATGCAAGTTTAACATTTGGGTACGTCATCACAAAGATATCAAGTTATGCACTCATCAGGAAGAGAAATAGCGCGTTGCACTCTTTTTTCCTTAGCCATGGTTTTGTCCCAATTGGGTTTTCCTGGTAAGGTTTTTAATGAGGCAACATCTTAAGCGCATTAGGATTAATTTTACTATAATGATATCCAAGGGGGAGTGTTATAAACCCATTATGTGGATGTCTATTATAGGCCCATATTCTAGAAGGTTCTAGAGTTGCTTGCTCTCCAAGTTCTACTTGTTCTCCAAGTCATTGTAATCCTATATATACTCTATATTATTGATGGAATAACATAACACAATTCCTTCTCTCTTTCTCTTATTCATAACAAAATATGGTATTTTGAAATCCTCTTAAAATTAAAATTGTTGATCTATTAACTTATTTAAAATTACTTACAATATATAGATTTATTTTTAATTATTATACTAAAAATTTTCAAAATGCATAATGAAACATATAAATTAATATAATCTACTTTTGAAACAAACTAAGTGAGATTGATGTTATCAAATATTATTGCTTAAAAAAGTTTATTGAAAAATTCAAAGGTGTTTAAGTTGTGGAATCCTTGAAAGAATTCATGTTCTAACATAATTTTATGTGTTTTCTAAAGTTATTTTTGTCTAAAGATGGTTTAATTACCATTTATAAGCATTTATTATTAAAAACTAAATAGAAAATAAAAAGAAATTTAGATAATAGTTTTTTTTAATCGTCTAGATTTATGAATTATTACAAATTATGAGAATAATTACAAGAACGATTATACAATGAACAATTTTAGCCTTTACATGCCGGACTACTCCGGACGAGTCTCTTTACACCACGCTGAAAATTTCCTGTAAATTTTGCCTCCATTATAATTTGCATTCTCTGGGCCTCGATCTCCATAACTGTAGATGTAGAAGAATTAATGAACTCTTTGTCAAACAATTGGATTAAGGGAACTTCCAGTAATTAGTAGTTCAAACCCCCAATTTGCCAATGAATCATGTTACTAAATTTGTTAGCTTTAAATACGAATTTTTTAAAAATAGTAGAAACAAAAAAATCTAAATAGTAATTGATTATTTCAAAAAAATATGTCAAGACCATCTTTTTAGTTTCAAAGATTTTCTGTTTTAGAAACAAACATTAACAAGATTCTCGGTGTAGAAGAATATGCCTAATTATCTTTTAACTTTAAAAACTCAGTTGTAGGAACAAACATTTAGATTTTTTTATATTGGATTTGAATATCTTAAAAAAAAATTAGCAAACAATACTGTTAGTACTGTTTGCTAACTATTATATTAACAGACGTGGCATCTTCAACACCACTCCAAAATCCACTCCAAAATGAGATTTAATTTGGAGTAAAATTCTCTCCAATCCTACTCCAAAATGGAGTAAACCCATTTTTTACTTCATATTTGGAATAAATCCATTTTTTCTCTATTTTGGAGTTAATTTTTTTAATTATAAAAAGACCCTTTAACTTTTAAATGATTATATTTTATCGTGACAAAAAAAAAATGATTATATTTTTATATCTAAAACATATTATTAAAAAATATTAACGTAATTGCTAGTCAACAGTACACAACAAAACATTATGTCTTCGTGATTTAATTCAATTCCATTACACTTTAACGTCATTATTAACGTTAGTTTCAATTCAAAACATTACATTACACAACAAAACATTATTAACGTCAGTTTCACTTGGAATTCAATTAAGAGTTAGTGCTAATATAAAATATTGAGTAAAATATGTAATTTTTATAAATTAAGAGCACTATTAAAATTTAAACTGAAAAATAATATACTTAGAATATTTGTTTTTTAGTGAAAAATGGAGTAATGGGTTGGAAGAGATTCCTACTCCATAATAGAGTTACTCTATTTAGAATGAAAAATGGAGTAATGGGTTGAAGATGGTCAAGCGGTATTTCTTGTAGTGAGTTACTTCAATTTTGTAAAAAAAAGAAAAAAAATATATATATATATATATAAAAGATTTGAGAATATATTTTTGTTACCTCCAAATCTAATAGATAACTCTATATCTATTACAGAATATGTTTATGAATTTTGTAGAACCTAATCGAGCATCCACCTATGACCTATATCACCAGAGGGTGACTAACAAAATAATCATTTGTATTTTTTTAAAACTTCCGATACTTTTTTATCAAAATTTTTAACTTCCGATATTGCAAATCTTAATGGGTTCATTGTCAAAAGTGTTTCCTTCTCATTGGTCCATGTCTCCTTCCTCAAATGTCCATCACGTCATTTGCCGCAAGCTTCAGTTAAACATTGTTATGTAATCTTTACGAGCACAGTATTTTTTTGGTGAATATATCGTATTCAGAACTTATTTTTTGATGTTAATGGTTAGTATCTTGAAAATTTTCTTGCTTTTTCATTACTTTATGTTTTGGTTAAACTAAAAGTTCCATCTTCATGATGAATATTTTGCAGACATGTATACATTCAAATAGCTTAGTCTGTGACCAATCATTTCAATTCGAAGAACATTCTTGAAATAGGTGGATACATGATTTTGTATCTCTAAGACTTTATCATTGTTTAGTTGGAGACCTCAATAATTTTATTGGCTTTTCTTTGTTTCATGTTTAGTTTTGAGATCTCAATAATTTTATTGGATTTTCTTAGTTTCATGTTTAAATTTCAAAACGCCAAGCATGAAGTCGATAATTTTAATGAGTTTTTTTTTTCTTTTGCTTTTATAGTCTGACAGTCGGAGACAAACTGATCCTTATGCAGTTTCATATATGGTTTAATGGTGAAGCTCTTGGTATTATTAAATAAATAATTCTTACATATTTATTTGAATCGTTAAAAAATTATATAAATTTTTTAATGATTTTGGTTCTTAGGATCATTGGATGATTTTAAATATTTCAATCCTGCTCAAATTTTTCTTTCTTTATCTTA
The DNA here is from genome assembly GCA_964056655.1 of Arabis hirsuta. Lineage (NCBI taxonomy): Eukaryota > Viridiplantae > Streptophyta > Magnoliopsida > Brassicales > Brassicaceae > Arabis > Arabis hirsuta. Next base: position 1,250,514 of record OZ053306.1, read on the forward strand.
CCATCTCCATCTTTTTCATATGTGTTTTGCATGTACGATGGAGTTTACATAATTTCAATTCCAAGTTTAAGATTCTTTTTTGTCAAAACCATGTTTGAGACCTCTTAATCTGCAATGTTAGAAGGGTCTCTCCATGCAACATCAACAAAGCAAAGAATGTCCGTCAAAGGTAAAGAGGTGTTTTCTTTTCCCTTGCTATTGGTGGTTGGTTTAGGTAGGTAGAGTTGATTAAGAGGTCTTATCAAAATATCGTCTTATCAAAAAACATTTTCCAACATTAATCAATTATATTATTTGAAAATTGAGAATAGCTAATAATAAAATTTGGGATGATTGATAACAAATGTTTCTTCAATATTTTTTAATATGATTACCTATTAGAGATTATCGGTCCACGCTTTATTCGCACTTTGAGACGTAGAGAAAGCATCGTATAGAGAGATTTATGTAGTGGTTTTGTTTGAAAAATGTAAAATCATTTTAATTTTTTTATCACAAAAACTTATCATAAATTAGTAGAGAAAGCATCGAAATTTTTTGGCTATGAATTTGATCAGAATATTGGTCGATACAATTCGTATAAAGTAGTAATAAAATGCATTTATGGAACCTAAAAAATGTTTATTTGAGGTTTTAATTGGTGACACACACTTTTGATATTTCATACGAGAAAATGATGGTAACTAAGTTGATAATTAAGAGGCAAAAATGTTTTTGGATATGGTAAAGATGAATTGTATATAGTAATCTGGCTATTGAGATCAACGCCGATATCCAAGATTGGAAAATTAATCACATATAAAAATAAACATTATAAAAGAAAATTAATTGATCAATATTTTTCCTGTTTATTTTTACCTTGAGATAATACCCAAAATATTAGTCTTTACCTCAAAGAGTGTAACAAATGGTAAGAACAAGTGATATTGATCAATATTCCTATGGAGAAACAAACTATTTATCTCATATGAAGGTCTATGTAGTGGACAAGTGGTTTTGTCTTTCGAAAAATCCTAGATAGTTGGCAAGACTATGACATAAACAAGAAGATTAGTCATTGGTCAACTTCATTCCAAAAAATTTCAAGTACTCATAGTCACTTTTAATCTTAACTATATTTATGTGGGATCCCTCTTCTTTCTTACCATCTCCAAAATATTACATCTATACTATTAATTTCTTACATACATATAAGTTTAAATTAATAATTATTTATAATTAATTTTTATAAATAATAATATCAAAATATTAAACACCAAAATAATTTTATTCTTTCAAAATTTATATCCGCACACGGTGCGGATCGATCATCTAGTATCTTCTTAACTCAAACGCATAAATAATAAAGGGTTTTTTATATTATAAAAACCTAAAAGAAAAATATTTTTTTTACTCATGGAAACTAAAATGTTTTAAAAACTGAATATTATTTAGTCAGTAGGGTTTTTCAACAGTTTATCTAACTATATATATATATATTTTTTTTTTTTTTTATAAAGGTTTATTTGATTATTTATGGTATTCAAACACGTGAATGACACGATAAGAAAAAGACATGCTCAACTCAACTCAATCAATTAACAAAAAAAAAAATCCAAAAAAATAACGAAAAATTGTGAACCGTCAAAAGGGAGGACTCGGGGGAGTACAATTTTGAAATAATAGTAACTCTTTTTTTTTTTTATCTGAAAACATATCAACCCACAACATCCAACATATCATTACAACACAACATGTGCTAATCGACCAGACATTACTCATAAAACATGAAGCCAAAGGGTCCAAAGACCAGACCAACAAGCGGTCCTATACACCAAAAAAAGTGATCTCTACCCAAACAGAGAACTCTATGCACCAAAAAATGAGTAAACCAAAACAGAGGACTAACCATTCTCATCTTCAAACACTTAATGGAGCCAAAAGGGATAACCCACAAAAACATACGAATGCGGTGATCCTTAGTGACACTCCTAGCAATAAGACTTGCCCCTCTATTTGCATCCTTAGACTCCACTATCATCTTCCAAGAGCAATTTTTTTCCAAACCATGCAACAACTCCTCCGAGTGATAGACAAAGGAAGGCCAACCCTTCGGTCTTGTGGCGGCTCCCACCAGTTCCGGACATTCAGAGGCAAAAATAACATTGTTTACCTTGTGAAATCCCATGCATTCAACCGCCCATAAGAACACTTTGTGTTTAGCATCCTCGGTGAACCGCTCACCAGTAAAACATCTTCTACTGTGAAGTAACACCTTCCCATTATCATCTCGCAACACCCAAGCAGCTCCCACTAATTGGTTTTTTTTTTATATTGAGAGCCCCACATTGCATTCCACCCACTTATCCGGAGGCTTAGACCATTTTTTAAGAGAGGCTACACTCTCCTCCTCCTTGATAAGTGCTTCTCTTCCCTCTATACTCCGCGCCTCACTCCACTGATTTCTTTCCTCACCTGCTTTGATGACAATATCCAAAGCTAGAAAAAGCTTACCCTCAAACAACCAACTGTTTCTATTCTTCCAAATGTACCAGATCAGCCATGGGATAAGGCGTCTAGTAATAAGAGGAATGAAGCTGTTTTGTAAGACTTTAATAGAAATGAGAAGTTAGGAAAGATGGCCTGGCTATCAAAACCATGTTCAGGACAAGGGACATCTGACAAAGCCCAAACCTGTCTTGCAAATGCACAAGAGAAAATCACATGATTGATCGATTCTCCTTCTAATCCACACACTTGGCATCTGGAGTCAATGTTCATTCCTTTCTATTAATCAGGTCAACCACTCGTAGAGCTTCACTTAAAGACTTCCATAGAAAGCCCTTGATCTTTGGGTTTGTTTGAAGTCGCCAAATGTCTTCTTTCATTGTGTTGATGGATGGTCTCATCTCTACATCTTGAATGCATTCTGCATGATTGATATTGTTGGCCACCCAATAACCTGACTTAACAGAGTACTCTTCACTTCTGTTGAACTTCCAAATCTAGAAATCTTGTCTGGTCACGACAGGCTTCATTTTGTTAATACGATCCATATCCTCTTGATAAAACAATTCTTGTAACCTAGTCTGTTTCCATCTCTTGGATCCAGAGTCAATAAGATCCTTCACTTTCAAGTTGAGATCAATGATCGGATTCTTCATCAGATGAGCTCTCATAACATCATCCTCAATCCACCTCTCAGACCAAACAAAGACAGAGCTGCCATTTCCAATCTTCTTTCTTAACCCCACCCTTAAAAGGTCTCTCCCATGCAAGATATTTCTCCATCCAAATGATGGCCTTTTCCCTTCTGCGGCCTGCAAAAATTCAGAATTGGCATAATATCTGTTCTTCATGAACCTAGATATCAAGCTTTGCGGTTCATGTGTCAAATTCCAAGCCTGCTTTCCCAAAAGAGCTTGATTAAACCCTTCAATATCTTTGAAGCCCAAACCCCCCTTGCGTCTTTGATAAGCATAGCTTCTCCAAACTCACCCAATGGATCTTTTTCTTCTCCTCTCTCGAGTTCCACCAGAAATCTGACATTGCACTAGTAATCTTTGCACATGTTGTCTTGGGTAGTCTAAAACACGACATGGCATATATTGGCAATGCCATAGCCACTGATTTGAGTAATATCTCCTTTCCACCTTGTGATAGAATTCTAGCAAACCAACCAGACATTCTTGATTTCATTCTTTCTTGGATGAAGGATAACATCTCAACCTTCGATCCACTGAAACACTCTGGTAGCCCTAAGTAAGATCCGGCACCACCCTCATTCACAATACCAGTGATAACCTTTATTTCTTTCTTCAGGTTTTCTTCTATTAGGCTACCAAAAGTGATGGAGGACTTACTGAGATTAACGATCTGACCAGTTGCATCCCCATAAGTCTGCAGAATGCTTTGAAGCGAAGTTACCTCTTCCACTACAGCTTTGCATACAAATAGACTGTCATCTGCAAAAAGCAGAAGATGAATAGCTGGGCCTTGAGAGGAAAATTGCGTTCCAGTGATTCCACCATTCTGATATGCCTTGTTGATGAGGTGTGAAAGGCCCTCTGTGCACAAAACAAAAAGAAAAGGGGATAAGAGATCCCCTTGGCGGATACCTCTAGACGGAGTGATGATACCATAAGGCTGATCATTCATTAACACAGAAAATGTAACAGTCGTAACACAACTCGTAACCCATTCCACCCATTTCCCATGAAACCTTAAAGAAAACAACAAAGCCTTTAAGTACCTTCACTCTACTATGTCGTAAGCCTTGGACATATCAGTTTTAATTCCCATGAATTGTTTTGAAGCAGTAGGATGCGTGCGAAGGCATGCACAATCTCATAAGCAATCAAAATGTTATCAGAAATTAATCTCTCACCCACAAACGCATATTGAAAAGGGGACACTAAAAGATGGAGAATCGGCTGTAATCTGTTCACTAGGATCTTAGAGATGATTTTATAACTTACAGAGCAGAGACTTATCGGCTTGAAGTCACTCATATGTGAAGCTAAAGGAATCTTTGGAAGAAGGCTCAGCTAAGTGTAGTTCCAATCCCTCGGCATTTGTCCAGAAGCAAAAAACCTCTTTACCTTAGTCGAAACATGCATCCCAATGACAGACCAGTATTTTTGGAAGAACAACCCAATTATCCCATCAGCCCCTGGGCCACTCGTTGGTTTAATTGCAAACACTGCCTGTTTAATTTCTTCATCATTCACATCCCTAACCAACTGTTGATTTATCTCCATAGAAACCTTAGATAAGAAACCATCAAAAATCTCTGAAAAATTGGCCGAATTTGTAGACCTGAAAAGCTCCTGAAAATACAAAACCACCACATCCCCTTTAGAAGCTTCGGCTCTTTGGAAAATCCCATTAGAATCCTTTAGTTTAATAATTCTCTTCTTTCCTCTAATAGCTTTGACCGAATCATGGAAGAATTTGGTGTTCTGATCCCCTTCTAAACACCATTTATCAGTGCTCCTTTGACTCCAATAAGCTTCTTCTTCTCTGTATGTCAACACAAGCTCTTTTTTCATTAATCTCACACAATGAAGATCTGGAAAACTACTGGACTGCTCACATTCCAAGGTATTTTACAACTGAACTATCTTATCCCTTGAGTTGACATCATTCTCCTTTTTCCAATTACTCAAGGCCTTCCTGCAAGCTCTAAGTCTCTCTGCAACTGAAAAACCCTTTTGGCCAAATCTAAAAGGTTGATTCCAACTCCAAACAATTGTTTCCTTAACTCTTGGTTTGTTGAGGAATCGTTTATCAAACCTGAAATAACCCATGTAAGTCTCCTTTGATGAAATCAGACTTATCAAAACTGGACGATGATCTGATCCTCTCTTGGTTAGGAATTTTTGGTTAGAAGCAGGGAACATGGCGAACCAACTCTTGTTACCAAAACACTTGTCTAGCTTAGACTGAATCCACAAATCATTACCTCTTTTTCCTCCCCAAGTGAAGCTATTACCTGAGCTAGGTAACTCAGTCATCCCACAAGCCCTTAACATGTCATTAAACGGACCATAACCTTCATCACCTTTGGCAGGACCCCCTATTCTTTCTCCATCATGAGTAATATCATTGAAGTCTCCAAACATACACCACTCCTCATTTCTAGCAACCCCAATTCTAGACAATCTTTTCCAAATAACTGATCTCAGAGCAATCCCACGTGGATCCCCATATATACAGGACACAAAGCAAACAACATCACCAAATGTAATCCGGAAGTCCAACAAGTTCTTATCAACAAAAAGAAACTCCACCACTACATTGCTTTTCCAGAATAACGCCAGTCCCCCACTTCTACCTAAAGGGTCAATGGTGAAAACCCTATCATAACCTAACCACTCTTGTAAGTCAACCAACATATTTCTTTTATTCATAGTCTCCATTAAGAACAATAACTCTAGAAAATGAGATTTCCTCATTTCTTTAAGCCTAGGAATCACCAAGTCTTGAACACGGCCCAAGCCTTGGCAATTCCAACTCAAGAAGCTCATTGGGGACTGGACAGTCTCTCAATTGGAACCGCCAAAGATTTTAGGCGTTGAGCCTCATGAACTACTCCATCTATCTCCCCCTCTTCCTTTCTGTTGGGCTTGCCTCTTCAGCTTTTCTGCAGATGGGCTTCGCAAGAGTGGGCCTCGTGTTTGCAGATGGGCTTAGCAACAAATAAATGGGTTTTGGGCTTAGAATATAAAAGCCCAATAACAATTGATAATACAATTGTTAATAAGGAGAGGAAGCAGAGGTCGTCTTCTTAAAACGAAACAACAAGAAGTTAGTTACAGAGAGAGAGAGAGAGTTAAAATCAGAAGAAAGGGAGGCTTTATCTTGAGTTTTTGGTCTTCATCTTCATCGACGTCTTTCTTCTTGATCTCTTTTCTTTGTTACGTGTGTTGTTGCTTCTTCTACACGTTTCTTTTGTAAACCCTAGCCACTTTGTAACTTTTCTTCGTGATAGTGAAATTCCGAGAGTACCGACTCTCGGCGAGATGTACCGGCGAGTTGCCGGGAACTCGTAGAAGTTCTTGTGTCCCTTACTTTCTGCAAATCGTACAAACACAAGAAGCAAGTCGGATTAGATCGGGTTCTAATCTAAATCAATATCAATAACAGAGAGTCTTAGTTCAAGTGAAATCACACCTGAGGAATAACAAATGGTATCAGAGCTCCCAGGAGGTGCCGTAGGGTTTAAGGAAAGTTGAAGTCGGAGGTCTGTGTAAGGGTTACTCTTCTTGACAGTCTAAGATCTAGCGACTGCAAGAAAGAGGAAGAATCGGAAGTATCAGATTATAGAACAAATAATCTGATTGCTTTTAAAAGGATTAAAATCATCTGCTCAAACATCTATACTTGTTTCCAGCAAAAGAATCTGGTGAGATTGTTCTGATCTGAATCTTTTCTTTGAGTTTTTTGTGTGTTTATCTCTTGTACTTCCTCAAGTGTTTTGTATCTGTTACCTGCAGGACAGAGACAAGAAACTGGTTAGTGCGAGATGGATCCTACTCTTGGAAGGTTTGAGATTGATAAATTTGATGGAAAAGGAGATTTTGGGTTATGGAAATACAAGTTTCTCGGACAGTTGGAGATCCAGGGTCTTGCATCTGTACTGCAAGAAGAATCAGAGGTTGTTGTTGAGGAAGCTCAGACTCCAAGCACTCCGGTTCAGTCACCAACTCAGACTCCTGTATCTGTTTCAGCTCCACCTGCAACTGGCAAGACAGGCTTGCCAACAACCGCAGAAATTAGAGAAGCAATGAGAAGAACTGAAACAAGAACAGTTCGGAAGGATCCAAGAAGGCAAGCTAAAGATCTAAGAGTAAGAAATCTCTTGAGTACTTGCCTGAGTGATCTAATATTGAGGAAGGTGATGAAGTATAACACAGCTCTTGAGATGTGGAAAGCTTTGGAAAGAGATTATCAAACTAAGTCCCTGCCCAATAGAATCTATCTCAAGCAACAGTTTGCCAGCTACAAAATGGAAGAAAACAAGTCAATAGAAGAGAATATGGATTCTTTTCTCAAACTGATTGCTGATTTAGAGAGTTTAAGAATTACCATTTCTGATGAAGATCAAGCCATACAAGTTCTGTCTGGTTTACCCTCAGCGTATGAACCATTGGTCCACACTCTTAAGTATGGTATGGGTAAGGAAACTCTAACTCTCAATGAGGTTATTACATCAGCTTATGCAAAAGAAGCAGAACTCAGACAGAAGGGTTTGCTTAACAGAAGCAAAGGAAACTCAGAGGGTTTGATGATTGAGAACAGAGGCAGATCAGCGAATAGATCAGAAATGAATGGAAATTTCAAGAACAGAGGTAGATCAAAGAGCCGTGGCAGATCAAAGTCCAAGCCAAGGTTCAATACCAAGGCAAACAAAGGAACCTGCTTTCAGTGTGGCAAAGAAGGCCACTGGAAAAGAGATTGTAGAGAAAACAGTTCAAATAAATCTCAACACTCTATCAACTTGGCTAACAAACCTAAACAGCCAATGGTTTTATCAGCAAAGTCAGTAGTTACTGAGTTAGAGTGGAAGCAGCCTGCTGTACTATCTGCAAGTACGGTTGAAACTCTTGATGAGTGGATACTAGATTCGGGAGCCACTTTTCATATAACTCCCGATAAGGATGTGCTATCAGACTTTAAATCTATAAAAGGTGGAAAAGTTCTTATGGCAAACAACACCATCAGTGAGGTTGAAGGCATAGGGAATGTCAAGATTTTAACAGAAGATGGCACCACTGTTATTCTCACAGATGTGAGGTATATGCCTGATGGTGGAAGGAATTTGATATCCTATGGTTTACTAGACAGACTTGGTTGCAAGTATGTGGGAGAAAATGGAGTTGTCACTTTCTACAGAAAAAATGAAAAGGTTTTCTCCGGTAAGCTAAAGGATAGGTTGTATCACCTACAAGGGAGTATTCAAAGAGGTGTAGCAAATGCTACAGAATCCGGTTTAGACCAGACAGGTCTTTGGCATTCAAGACTTGGTCATATCAGCCAAAAGGGTCTAAACCAGTTGGTAAAAGATGGCTACTTACCAAAGAAGGAAATCACTAATCTAGGATTCTGTGAGAGTTGTGTGTTTGGGAAGTCCCATAAGCAAAAGTTCAGTGCTGCTAAGCACAATACACAAGGTATTCTGGACTATGTGCATTCGGATCTTTGGGGATCACCAAATACACAGAGCAGCAAGGGAGAATGCAAATACTTTGTGTCTTTCATTGATGACTTTTCCAGAAAAGTATGGATCTATTTTCTAAAGACAAAAGATCAAGTTTTTGAGACTTTTAAGGAATGGAAGGTTTCAGTTGAAACACAAACTGGAAGGAAGCTAAAGTGTCTCAGAACAGATAATGGTTTGGAATTCTGCAACAATTTGTTTGATAACTACTGCAAAGAGTTTGGGATTAAAAGACACAGGACTTGTACCTACACTCCACAACAGAATGGAGTTTCAGAAATAATGAACAGAACAATTATGGACAAGGTGAGGTGTATGTTATCAGAAACTGGATTGGATCAAAGTTTTTGGGCTGAGGCAGCGTCTACAGTCGTGTATATCATTAACCGGTCACCTAGTACTGCTATTGGGTTTAAACTTCCAGAAGAAAAATGGTCAGGTCAGAAACAGGATCTAAGTCATTTGAGGAGGTTTGGTTGTTCTGCGTATGTTCATCAGGAAAAAGAGAAGACCAATCCTAGAGCTGTTAAGGGTATTTTTGTTGGGTATCCGTTTGGGGTAAAAGGTTATAGAGTTTGGCTACCAGAAGAACAGAAGTGTACTACTAGCAGAAATGTTGTGTTATGTGAACATGAAGTGTTTAGTGGTACTATACAGAAGCCTAAAGTACAGAACAAGCCTAAAGGATCCAAAAGAGTAACTTTCAGCAATGATTTAATAAAAGGACCTACTCCTAGTGGTGTATCAGACAGTGAGTCATCTGATCAAGGTGGAGATACTGTGTCATCAACATCAGACAGGTCTGATGAAGATTCCAGCAGCATCAAGTCAAATACAGAAAGTATGGAATCCACAGAAAGCTTAGAAGATACTGAGGATAAGTCAAGTGAGTCTAAACCTAAGGAAACAGATTTGATGACAGAAAAGGAACCTAATATAAAAGATTATGTTCTTGCCAGAGATCGAGTTATTAGGGGAAACAGAGGACCTCCTTCTAAGTATGAGGATTCAAACAACATGGTTGCCTATGCTCTATTAGCCGCAGATGATATTGAGGTTGAAGAACCAAAGACCTATGCTAAGGCTATTAAAAGTAAGAAAAGGAACTACTGGAATGGTGCTTGTGATGAGGAAATAGACAGTTTGGCTAGAACAGGAACTTATGTTTTAGTAGACAGACCTAAAGATCAGAAAGTGATTGACTGCAAATGGGTTTTCAGATTGAAGTCTGGTATTCCTTGTATTGAGGATCAAAGGTATAAAGCTAGGCTGGTTGCAAAAGGATTCTCACAAACAGAAGGGATAGATTACAATGAAATCTTCTCTCCTGTTGTTAAGCATGTTTCTATAAGGCTTATGCTATCACTGGTGGTAAATCATGACTATGAACTGGAACAGATGGATGTGAAAACAGCATTCCTACATGGAAACCTAGAGGAAAGGATCTTTATGAACCAACCAAAAGGCTACATTAAGAAAGGAAGTGAAAACAAAGTCTGCTTACTTAAGAAATCTCTATACGGGTTAAAGCAATCACCAAGATGCTGGAACCAGAGATTTGATGGGTTTATGAAGACACAGAAATTTCACAGAAGCAAGAAAGATCCATGTGTCTACATGAGGGACGTTGCTACTGATAAAGCTATCTACTTGCTACTCTATGTGGATGATATGTTAATTGCTTCAGGCAATATAACAGAAATTAAAGGTTTGAAAGACAGCCTAAGTAGGGAGTTTGAAATGAAGGATCTAGGTAAGGCATCTAGAATCCTAGGCATGGACATCATCAGGGACAGAAAGAAAGGGATTCTTATTCTGTCTCAAGAGAAGTATCTGGAAAAGGTTTTAAAAACTTTTGGAATGATAGATGCTAATCCAGTTATAACTCCTACTACATCTCAGATAAAGCTAAGAAGTCTACATGAGGATGAAAAGGTTGAAGAAGCAAAGCATATGGAAAGGATTCCTTATGCTAGTGCTGTTGGTAGTTTAATGTATGCAATGATCGGCTCACGACCTGATCTTGCCTATGCAGTTGGGTTAATAAGCAGATTCATGTCATGTCCAAGCAGAGAACATTGGAAAGCAGTAAAGTGGGTTTTGAATATGTTAAGGGTACACTTAAGAAGTGCTTGACATTCAAGAAATATTCAGATATCAAAATTGATGGTTATTCAGATTCAGATTATGCTGCAGATTTAGACAAGAGAAGGTCCATTTCAGGTTATACATTCAAGGTTGCAGGAAATACAGTTTCATGGAAATCAGGTTTACAAGGTGTTGTAGCTCTCTCAACTATTGAGGCAGAGTACATGTCTCTGTCCACAGCAGCTAAGGAAGCTATTTGGTTGAAAGCTATATGTACAGAAATGGGTTTTGCTCAAGACAAGGTTATAATGCATTGTGATTCACAAAGTGCGATTGCTCTAGCAAAGAATCCAGTTCATCATGAAAGGACTAAGCATGTTGATTCCAAATTTCATCATATACGAGATCTAGTGGAAAATGGAACAGTGGTCCTAAGCAAGATACACACTTCAGTAAACCCAGCTGATTTCCTAACAAAATCGTTACCTGGTCAGAAGTTTCAGCTCTGTTGTGAGCTGCTCAACATCCTCTGAGACTGGTCGTCGGCTCCGGTAACTCCAGGTAAGTGTCTTGGCCTCGCAAATAAAGTTAAAACTGAGAATTAGTTGTTTAGTTTTGCAGGTAACATCAAGTAAACAGATAAACAAGATATTTACTAAAACAGTAGCCAGTTGGAGTGGAGTTACCTCATCGGAGCAGGAGCAGTGTTGATCGAACACTTGTTCCAGGTAGAGTATCTGCAATGAAACATGCAGAAGGTTAGTTACAAGGTTTTAGCACAAGCGGAAGAAATTAAAAAGAAAGGGAGACTCGAACAGTCAAAGAAGCTACCTGAATCACCACTGAAATGGTTTGGGGCGAATCGGAAGTCGGGTCGTCACTCATCTGACAAGGAACATGAATCAGTTAGTGAATCTTCATCAACCGAAGAAAAAAGCTAAAAAAAGTCAGAACAGAGATCGACGAGAAGTTGAATCGTTACCTGGATCTTGTCTGGAGGATTTTCATCGGATCTTCTTCTAGCTCAGTCTCCGGTGAAATAGAAGCATGCAGAGAAAATTAGAAACAGAAGAGGTCAGATCGAGGAGATTGAAGATGAAGGGTCATTCGCAGGAAAGGGTTTCTCGCTTCAGAAGCTTCGAAACAAAGGAGGAAAGGAAAAGGAGAAGAGAGGCTTACCCGAGAAGACTGACGATATGGTTCCAAGGCGACGGAATCACCGGAACGGCGGAGTCAGCCGTGTTTCGCTAGAGAAAGAGAAAGCTAGGGTTTGGGTGTGAGGAAAAATGACAGGATCTTTGTCTGAAGAGACAAGAGGTGGAGTTTTGTTGGACTTGCCTCTTCAGCTTTTTTGCAGATGGGCTTCGCAAGAGTGGGCCTCGTGTTTGCAGATGGGCTTAGCAACAAATAAATGGGTTTTGGGCTTAGAATATAAAAGCCCAATAACAATTAATAATACAATTGTTAATAAGGAGAGGAAGCAGAGGTCGTCTTCTTAAAACGAAACAACAAGAAGTTAGTTACAGAGAGAGAGAAAAACAATCAGAGAGAGAGAGAGTTAAAATCAGAAGAAAGGGAGGCTTTATCTCGAGTTTTTGGTCTTCATCTTCATCGACGTCTTTCTTCTTGATCTCTTTTCTTTGTTACGTGTGTTGTTGCTTCTTCTACACGTTTCTTTTGTGAACCCTAGCCACTTTGTAACTTTTCTTCGTGATAGTGAAATTCCGAGAGTACCGACTCTCGGCGAGATGTACCGGCGAGTTGCCGGGAACTCGTAGAAGTTCTTGTGTCCCTTACTTTCTGCAAATCGTACAAACACAAGAAGCAAGTCGGATTAGATCGGGTTCTAATCTAAATCAATATCAATAACAGAGAGTCTTAGTTCAAGTGAAATCATACCTGAGGAATAACACTTTCTCTTCACAGTTTGATCAACTGAGTCTCCCTTCTTTCTTTGTACAGTAACAGCTAGGTTATCTTTCTCAAATCCTTTAGGCTTCTTTTTACTCATGTGTGGCCTCTTTCTTGGTTTACCACTTCGTTTTGATTTTCCGGAAGAACCAGCTTCATAGAAGCCAATTCTATAATCCATTGGAGAATCAGAAAATGAAGGATTACCAGAGTAATGCAGACTGAAGGCATCATCAGATTGGATTCCTTCATTTAAAGCTTTCCTTGAGTTAGCTATGCCACTCCCAATAGCATCCTTAAGCAACTTCTCCCCTTTCTCACTCGTACTCTCTTTCTGGTTACTCTTCTTGTCCTCATTGTAGCTAAAGACTATTCCTTTCCCTTTATTTAAGTCAGACGATATTATCGGTTCTGGTTCCAAAGTAAGAGAAGAATTAGATCCTCTAGGATCCCTCATCAGTTCAGCCACTATCCTTTTCACCCTTTCTTCCTTGACGATTCTCTCATCTTCATTTTGTGTCATTAGGTAGAGTTTCATTCCATCTAACACATCCACTGCAATTCTCAGTCTTCCCGTTGCTGGATTAATCCCTACTTATTTCTCTTTTACAACTCCAAAAAGAGGATCCCCATCTTTGAAATATAATTCCTTTACACCCATTGATTCTCTGATTTGTCCCTTATTCAAGAAGAGAGGACATTTCGTTTGCTCATGAGTGAGCCGTTGACAAGTTTAGCATCTTTTTTTGAAAATTTTCAAAGTCATAGCTGACATTTGTTTGCCCTCCAGATGGAAGATTGACAACTTTCACTCTTCTAACTGGCTTAGAGACATCAAACTTCACTATGACTCGCACATAATCATTCCTTTGAGGTCTCAAGGGGTCGTAAGCCACTTTTGTAACCTGCCCAGCAAAACCCCCTAGAGCTCTAATAGACCTGACCGTTTTATAATTCACCGGAGTGTTGTGCAACTGAACCCATACCGGAATATATTGCAAGTAATCAACTGGCGGATTCTCCACCCATTTTTCTAGCACCAAACCCCATTGATTGAAAGTCTGAGCTCCTTGTAGGGGTCAGATTTCTCCCCTATGAGATCGATATAACGACGAAATCATCTCTGCGGCGTCCTAACGAAATCGGATCGAGTCTGCAAGGGCCCAGTCTGTATCTAGGCCCAAAATGACACTAAACCCATTAACAACATGGGCTTAATAGATTTATGGGCCTAATTTTAATATATTGCTTAATAGACCAGACTCATTTATTAGCTGACCCATTTTACTTAGAAATACTGTATATAGTTCATTATCATCTCCCAAAAAGGGGATGGATTCATTTTGTAAATAGAGCTTAACAGAAACAGCAATAAAACATATCTTCAATTTTTGCTTTGTGATTTATAGTCAGAAGACTCAGTTCTCCTTTCAACCCTCGACAAATTCAACTGTGTAGGATTCGCCGTCCACCCTCCTTTATGTATTATCTCCTCTAATCCCTCTCCTTGGAAAAGATCAACTGAAATTTCTCTGAAGAGAGGACGACTCCACGGACTTTGCCAACCAACTCCCATTTTCATGGCATATCGAGCACTAGATCTGAAACCTTCTGACAATCTGGGTTGAGAACTCTCCCAATCAAACTCAATCTATTTTCCTCAACAGAACAGAACTCTGGATCCTCTGGCAAATCGAAAGGAAAATCTTCCTCATGAAGAGTCAACTCCATAAGAATCTTATCAATCCCCGATGACATCACCCAAATAAAAACCAAATAAGAAAACCACACCCAAGCACGAGAGAATCACAGAACAACTTCTAAGCCTTCAATCTTCTTCTTCCTCTAGAAAATCTTCGATAAATCTTTCGACAGCTGAAGAACACAAACCTAGAAAAAACCCTTTATTTGGTGAACAGAAACAAATCACGCAACTTTTCTCAAAAGCAAATAAGCCAAAGCTCGACAATTAAGAAAAAGTAAAGCTTCTCTTTGTAACCAAGAGTCTTAAGCCCACAAATGGGAATCTGAGTTATCTCCGTCCTCCTCTTGCTTTTTTAGGTCCGGATTGAAATAATAGTAACTCAAAACAACAATTTTTTTTCTTTTCGTTTTGTATCTAACCCGTGAATCATATGTTTCGCTAGAATACGAAATTAAAAAAAATAAACATTTATTAAAATACTTTCTAATTTAGTATGTTTGGAAGCTTGGAAAGTGGTCCAAGGAAACCGCTCTATAAAGTCATCCCATAAACCACAAATCAAAAGTATCCTCACTTAACCTTTTTCTCGTTCTCTTTCACCAAAACTTGAGATTCTGAATTGTTAATTTTCTCTCATCTCATGTACAATTTTATTCACTATCTTCAATCCTTATTTTATTTTCTTCCAAATCTTTTCTTAATTTAGTTGTTTGCTTCTCAAAGCTTGGTATGAATCTTTACAATTATTCACTATTTCAGTCCTTATTTTATTTTCTTGTAGATTCTCAAGTTTTCTTCTTCCAGTGAGAAATGGCAGGTACGGTTTCATGTTCAATTTGATATATGTTCTTTTGTTATTTTGAGACTCTGAGTTGCTTCTTTTGTTATTTTGAGACTGTGAGTTGCTTTAGAAAACAACATGTACTTTTTTAGTGGTCACGAATTTACCAATGAACGTACCAGAAAGCAATCTCTCTACATTGTTCGGGAGTTACGGTACTATTTGAGGCACGACAATCCGAAATGGCTCCCAGGTTTAATCTTTTATTGTACTTCTTCAGTTTAACAAAACAAAATTAACAATTCTGAATTTCTAAAAAAAAAAAATTTAAGTGTCCAGAGTATGGGAGTTTGCTTCGCTTTTGTGGATTTTGACTCAGCTAACGCGGTCCAAGCCGTGCTTACTCGTACCGAGAGCAATCCATTCAAGATCGGAACCCATAAACTTCGTGTGAGGGAAAAACAGACACCCTTCGTCTAAAAAAAGGAAAAAAGAGAGAGAGATATATGAGATGTTAATCCAAAACTATGTTATGTATCATTTTAATAAGGATGTTAATCCAAAACTTGTTTCTCATTAACTGAATTGGGGTTGCTTGTTCCCAATTTTATTACTCCCTCTAATTCGTGGAGAAATGTAGGAAAACCTAACAATTCATTCTACTAATTCATTCTACATAACATAATTGTGTAGAAATGTAGGAAAGCCTAACCCTTTATTCTACTAATTCGTGGAGAAATGGAGAAATTAAGAAATGGAAAAATGGAGAAATGTAGAAACGGAGAAATAAAGAAATGAAGAAATGGAAAAATAGAGAAATGTAAGAAAACCTAACCATTCATTCTACTAATTCGTGGAGAAATGGAGAAATGGAGAAATAAGGAAATGTAGAAATGGAGAAATGGAGAAATGGAGAAATGTAGGAAAGCCTAACCATTCATTCTACTAATTCGTCTACTAATTCGTGGAGAAATGTAGAAATAGAGAAATGGAGAAATATAGAAATGTATAAATGGAGAAATAGAGAAATAGAGAAATGGAGAAATGTAGGAAAGTCTAAGAGCATCTCCAATATATCACTCAATTTTCTATTCCAAAGTAGAGCAACTCCATTAAAATAGAGCAACTCCAAAATGGAATTGTATTTTGCTCCAATGTATTACTCCATTTTCTACACCAAAAAGAATATTTCAAATATATTCTTTTTTCTTATTTTATAATTAATTACTAATTATACTTTCAATATATAAAATTTACAAATTAACCTCATTTTCTTTTTCTTATCTAAAACGTCCATAAATTAATATTAGGAAAATTTGCTAAATTGACTTAGTTTGAAATTTCAATAACCTTTATACACATATCTTTTGTCCTAATAAACTTTGATATTTTCATAACCCAATTTTAACCTTCAATATTAGTAAAAATGATTTTTTAAAAGTATTTTCGGATTTTTTTAAAAGATAGAATATTCATTTTTGCGGTTTCCTTTTTTAA
The DNA here is from genome assembly GCA_964056655.1 of Arabis hirsuta. Taxonomy (NCBI): domain Eukaryota; kingdom Viridiplantae; phylum Streptophyta; class Magnoliopsida; order Brassicales; family Brassicaceae; genus Arabis; species Arabis hirsuta. The sequence goes on from OZ053306.1 coordinate 1,267,197, forward strand.
CATACAAAAAAAAAATCAAACTTAAAAAAATCCGAAAAATTCCTTTTTTTCCAAAAACACTTCAAAAATGAAGGATTCGAAAAAATGCAAAATGTGTTTTTTCCAAAATGCAAAATGTGTTTTTTCAGTAAAAAAAAAAACAAAAATCAAGAAGGAGAATAATAGATTTATGAAATATTTACCGAATATTACGTTTTTGGAAAGAAAATAACTCACAATTTAATGGTCCTAGATTTAGGGGATTAAAAATAACTTTCGTATAATATCATTTCTACCATTTGGTAGAAGATAGAGAAAGCGGTAGATAAAAATGGTAGAATATGTATTATGCGTATCGCAGAAGACAGAGTTATTGGTAGAATAGTATTATGCGGTTGGTAGTACTGAAACAAAATGGTGGAATGTGCAATTTGCGATATGTAGAACTTGAACAATTAGTAGAATACTTCCTTCTACCACATGTAAATTTATACAAATTTGCGAAACACATAATTGTTGGGGTCGGTTTTCACCCGCTCAACATTAACGTTCAAAGTCGGACAACTGAAAAAGTGACCATCCGGACTCTCGACGAACAAGGCGGAATAGCACCTAAGTCTTCCCGCGAAGCAATGCAAGTGATCATGAAATAAGTCTAGGCGAAGCAGGAAGCACCAGAACAAGGCGGGCGACCACGTCCTCGGGTCGACCGAGGATCCGACCACGTCCTCGGATCCTCAACTATCCGACCGCGTCCTCGAATCCTTGACGGTCCGACCGCGTCCTCGGATCCTCGACGGTCCGACCGCGTCCACGGATCCTCGACGGTCCGACCGCGTCCTGGGCCCAACAGCCCAATAACATGAAGACGATCCGATGACACAAAGACAGTCCAAAGCCCGGTCCAGACGCAAAGCCCACTTCGATGCAACCGACCTTGGCAAGAAAGGAATCCGCGAAGACTTAGGAGGCTTGGCCGTCTTAGAGATAGTATATATACTTGATGTAAAAGCCCTTGAGAAGGCATTCGAAATCTTATTCACAAAATATTACAAAGCAATAACAAACAACTTTTTCATACCTTGGTGATCTTAGCTAACCCTAGAAATCTCTACCTCTTCACGAAACCCTAACAAATCTAATTGTGCTAGTTTCGACTCCCACAATTTGGCGCCTACTAGTAGATTCGACCATGGTAGAAGGAAAAATAAGTAATTTTTTGTCATAGTTTTTTTTGAAAAAAAATATAAACATGAATTTATATGCCTTGTACATTAATCTTTTGTATTTTCCTGATTTTATAAAATTATAAAAACCATTTATTTGTAATTTTTAATATTAATCAAAGGGTAATGTTGGAAAAAGTTGGCACAAAAAAGGCAAAAGGTTATTGGGATAAAACCAATTCCAATGTGAGTCAATTTAGTAAAATTCTCATATTATTCAAACTTAACACTTATAATTGAAAGAAAAATACATAACACACATAGAAATAACGAAACAAACTAGAAATGTAGACCACTTGAATACTTTTCCCATAAATGATCAACTAAAACATTTCGAAGTGAGAAATGAGCGTTTTTATTTTTTATTTCTCTAAACCGAGCGAGAAAATCTTGGAACCGAATATTATCGTTCTCACATATTTCTACCTCTGGAGGCGGAGCTTCTCTTTCAACTTCAATTGGTGCATCGAGATCGCGCTCATCCTCGATAATCATGTTATGTAAAATTATACATGTAGTCATTATGTCATGTAGCACTTCAATTGGCTTATGTTAAATATATGCCATTTCATTTTATTTTATATAGGTAGAAACTTTATTTAATATAATTTGATGTTATGTTAAGATTGTCACTCTAAATGTGTTTTATTGTAATAATTAAAAAAACAAAAATAATAGATTTGTTCAAAACTTGAAGGACTATTTTATAAATTAAAAAGTACAACTCCAAAATGAAGTGGAAAATGAGATTGCTCCATATTTGGAAGTATTCCATTTTGGAGTTGAAAATAAAGTGGGATTAGAGGAGATTTTACTCTAAAACAGAGTTTGGTGTAGGATATGGAGTGGGATTAGAGATGTCCTAACCATTCATTCTACTAATTCGTAGAGAAATGGAGAAATGTAGAAAAGCCTAACCATTCATTGTAGGAAAGCCTAACCATTCATTCTACTAATTCGTGGAGAAATGTAGGAAAGACTAACCGTTTGATAGGTTAAAAGATCATCGATAACTTGGAAAAGCCAACATTTCAACATTGTTGAATTCTTCCAGAAAGAAGATCATTGATATGCGTAAACTTTTTTTCTTACCAATCTAGTCTGAAATAAGTAAATCGATAGCTCTGCTTTTATAAGCGTGTTACACCTCTGCGTGATAATCGATTGACTCCCGCTTTGTTATCTTTTCTGAGATGAAAAAAATTGACCAACATACATAGTTTTTCTAAATATTTTGCAAGGTGGAAGGAAGTACCAGGTCAATGTGGTTTTGCTCAAGTGTTCAAAGCATACATTGACAGAAATCCTGATGAAGTAGTTGCTCTAAAGGTTGGCCCTTAAAAAAAAAATCAAATACAGTAATAGGCCAAATGGCACAAATGTCAGGTAGCTCAGATCACTAAACTCTTCACAGATACAAAAGCCTTCTTTCCCTTGGGAAATTCAGAAAAGACTTGAGCCTGTTTCCGAGCACCACCGGTAACCCTTGGAAGTTTCAGCTAACCCTTGTTTACTCCCGTTGTTACAGAAAGACTCGGTCTTTGCATGATTAGACTCAAGAGAATTTGAGACCACTGTTATATATACAGGTGGACACTTATGGAATCGTCTACATGATGCTGCACAACAGCTACATGGAGATCTTAAAGAAACAATCACTTGACGGTGGCCACATCAATTTGCCGAGAATTTCCTTTAAACGGTTTTGCTTATTTCTCAAAAATCAGTGAACCTTGCATCGTTTGTTCTGGTTCTGTCTCTCAAATCAAAAACATTATTGTGATGATATAATGATTCATTGTTTGCTTGACCTTACATTGCAGATATTGGAACGTGGATCTGTGGAAGGAATCTGAAAAAGTCAATGGAAGAGTATGTATGCTCCAATCCTAAGCTCATGAACAAGTTACTCGCCAAACAATGCATCTCTTTTAGGTGACGACGAAATGTAGACATTAACGAACCTCTCAAAGCTTGTTGATCACTGCGTCTTTGCCTACTCCGCTCGGACCATTGATAACCATTACGATTTGATTTGGCGGAAGGATAATCGGATCGATTATGAAAGAAGAACCCATGTGAAATTCGAGATACTATTACGCTATTTATCCCCTATTCAAAAACGCGGATAAATAAAGTTACACCTTTGATAATGATAATTAGAGATTTAGACTACATTATACACTCGACAAAAAAAAAAAAAAAAAGACTACATTATACACTAGTCAAGAAATACAAATAAATTACATATAATTCAATTATGAGAGTAGTTTAGCTAGTTCATCTACCTTGAGTGTTCCAAGAGGTATCACTTCTCTGTAATCTTCATCAAACTCATTCATTGTCTTCGTCAATCCTTCTTTCTCCTTCTTCTCATCTCTTTCTACTACTCTCACTGCAACTTCTTTTTTCCCCGAAACCACCACACTACTCGTCTTCGCCTCCAAGTTTTGGTATCCGAATTCTCGGGTTTCCTGCTTCTTAACCGTTGGTTGTTTCCTCAAGCCATGCTGGAAAACTGGTCCGGGTGGAGCTACTGCCGAAAAGGCGACAGCTTTTGCAAAGACTGTGTCTGCATCTAGATCAGTATCATCTAACACAAGCGCAGCACCGCTCTCTACAGCTTGTTTCATCAGATTTAGAACTCTCTCTATGCTTTGTTTGCTGATCTCTTCCGATGTTTCAGACTCGTGTTCAGTTTCGTGATGGTCTCCTAGAGAGCTATCTGTAGTTAGCTCAGTTACATCTTCTGTAGACGAGCTCGGTAGAGAACTGTCTGTGCCCTCAATTGCTGAAAAATCTATAGTTGATGGACGGCTCAGATCATCACCATCTGGATCACTATGCAGTTCCGTAGAACCCGAAGGAGAGTTCTGGGTCACAATTTTAGTCTGATTTGGTGACACCGATTCTTCATCATCTTCTGGCAAGGCAGTATCAACTTCGATATCTCCGAGGATATCATCCTTTTTATCTGGAATTGTTAGAGACGATTTCCATTCTCGTCCTCTCCACATAAGAATCTGCTCGTTTTCAAAAGATATGAGCACGCATGGAACAAGATCCTGCAAGCGAGAGGAATAACACAACCAACAGGTTCAACAAAGAAGTTGTAAACACGAGATTTGATTACAAGAACAAAACGTATGTGAATAAGGATATAGATCAAACCTTGAGTTTAGCACCGATTTTCCTAAAATCACTGCCTCTCAGACCTTGACAATCGATCCGAACCAATTCACAAACTTCAAATGCTTCTTTCACATTTTTCACAAGGTCACAGTACACACCGTTCTTCCCTACATGAACCAACCCCAACAAAAATATAATTAACATTCTCGGTCTTGGAAAAAACCATATCAAGATTATTAGTATCCCGAGCTAAGTTGCTTGCTTACCTAGCCTGCATATGGGCATAAGCTCTCGTCCTTTCCTCCGCATCTCAATAGCTTCCTGATGAGTTAAACCCTCAGGAACTTGTTGAATCAGCCTCGGGTAAACAGGTGCAACAGGCTTCCACAACATAAGAGGGAAACGCGGTCTTGTCCTGTGATTATAGTTTCTGCCACGGAACAGAAAAAGCACACCTCCTCTTCTGTATATCACCTTCCCACCAATTTTCTCCTGCCAATTCAATTCACAACTTCATAAACACAAACACAACAAATCGAATAAAAGAACAATCCAATCGCACTGTCTACAAATACACTAATAAAAAACGAAACCTCTAATTGCTCGCAAACATTATCCATGTCGACTGTACAAACTCCCTTGCATTTAATCTTACAAACCCTTCGCCGCTTCCATAAATCATGTATGTTGTTCAACATGTTATGCGTCAAACCATCTCTCCCTAAGAAGAAGAGACAAACAAGAACTTTAGATCATATCTTCTTCAATTGTACATAAACCTCACTTCTAAAATCAGAATCACCACTTCAATTGTACATAAACTAAGCTTCCACCAATACTAATTCCAAGAAATGTGATCATCAAGAACAGAACCAAACATGCATTCATGAAAAGTATTGAGCTTTTTTACCCATATTCAATTGCCTTGTTGTCTTCAAGCAAGAAGTAACAAGCTCTCTAATCTCTTCTTTTGTCAATGGCTCTCCCAAAATCTCCTCCTTAGTGTAAACATACCTAGGACCAACCCCGGGTCGAAAAGGACCCGGTTTCTGAACCGGTTTCACTCCTTTCTTATCCGGCGGAGGCAACCGGAAAGAATCGAATTCCCTCGGCGTCTTCTGCGACTGAGGAAGCGGAGCTCGACCAGTCCATGGCCTTCCCATCGTCGTCGGTCCAAAAGGCGCGTAAGCAGGCTCACGAAGCTTCAATGGCTTAACCTTAGGTGTCTCCGTGTAACTATACTTGAATTCAAACGGAGCTCCGTCGATGACGTAAGTTAATCCGTCGTCGCTTAGCTTAACCTCAGCCTTGGAGTCTAATTGCGGAGGCGAATCGGGTACTTTCGGTTTGTTCTTCGGCTTATTGGGTCCTGAATCGGGTTTGGAGTATTTGGATCTACGACCCGGGATGGATCGAGCTGATGGTAGTGAAGGAGTGCCTTTTGATCTAAACGGAGACGTTTTAGGCTCGGAAGCTGCGGCGGTTGAATCTTGCGTATGGATGATTTGTGTGACGGCGTCGAAACGACGGTCGCGACGGATCTCAGCCTCGAGCTCTTCTTGGCTCCGGCGACGCTGCTCGAATTTCTCGGCATTTGCGTTTCCCCATCTAGAGAATCGGATCTCGCTGGGTCCTCTTGGGTTTGGGAATAGAGATGGCGCGAAAATTGGGAAAGGAGTATTGAGTTTCAACGACATTGCCGGAGAAACGAAGGTCGGAGAAAAGTGAAGGTTTTAGAAAAAGAGAGAGAGAGAGAGAGAGAGGCTCATCCACAGGGGTGGATTAAAACTATGGGGTCAAATTTGTGAAAGGTTAAAAATTAAAGGGTCGAATTTGAGCCCATTTGTTTTTAAAGCCCATAATTCATCAACCAATTAAGCCGAGAGTAGTGTTCTTAGACTGTGTAATTGGTTATACTTATCTAACTTGTATTGAAACTTTAAATGTTAGGTTAGGGTTTGCGAAGAATAATTAAAAAATACTCCTTCCATTTCAATATTATGTTTTAAAAAAAAAATTGTTTTTAAAAAAAAAATTGTTTTAAAATATATGATATTTTCAATTTTCAATACAATTTTTATGAACTAATGATAACTTCAAGACACATTAATTAATTTTATTGAACTACTATTGGTTTAAAGTTATCGGAAATTGTTTAGTAAAAAAAATTGTATTAATAGATCAAAATTAATATATTTTTTTAATATGTGCAAAATTTCTAAAACATTTTACATATTGAAACGGAAACGGAGGGAGTAATCAACATCAAGTCAAATCTGTTTTGAACGGTAGAAAATTCTCAACGGTCACTTTTACAACAGTAAAAAAACAAAAAAGGGCCGTATTAAAAGGAAATCAAGTTGCTTATAAAAAAGACACAGAAGCCTACAAGTTCAATAATCCTTTGCTTTTGATCTTTCAAATTTATATTATTTTTCTCTCAAATCATAAAGCTACATCAGATCGATCTGATACAAACTTGTTCTTCTCCTCCTACTCGTAATTCGTAAACAAGAAGCAAAGGGGTGGATCCAGACTTTGTTCATGACGAAATAAAGGTTTGATCTTTCTTTCTTTCTTTTTTATACGAATCATCTTTAGGTTACGTTCTTGTCATCGAAGCACCATCGTTTTTGAAATTACACTTACGATCGGAAAGGTTTGGTTTTGAGAATTTCGTAATAAGAAAATAGATTGTGTAGTTTCTTCTCGTGTTCGTCTATATCGTATGTTTGAGCAATGACTAGGGTTAATCACTGTTTTATAACAAGTTTCTTTTTTGTTTGTTCAATTTTGCTTATAGCCAAAAACAGAGTACTATGCTCTTTTGGGTTTAATTCTCATGTTATATTGTCCAATATGCTAAATCAACTTCTATTTTTTGTTGTATTTAAAGGTTGCGCATTTACCGTGAAGAACATGGGTTAAGACTCTTTCTTAAGACATACGGGTATTTGTAGGATTTTATACTTTTAGATTGTTGAATTAATCAACAAACTTGATTGTTAAAATGTATTATTGTGAAAACCGACCGAATTTTGGTATCCCGTCTTTTGATTAGTTTCAATTGATCGTTAGGGGTATCATAAGTTCAAATTGTGTTTTCACCGTAACGTAGGTTTATCATTCAAGTTTTTTTTTTTTATTTTGACAAACGAAAAAGCTTAAAGCATACAAATAGTTGTAGATTTTTCTTTTTCACCATTCATTGTATAGTTTTAAATTGTTGGATTAGTCAACAAATTTGAATGCTAGAATATATCATTGTGAAAACCGGCCGAATTTTGGTATCCCAGTCTTTTGATTAGTATCAATTGATCGTTAGAGGTATCATAAGTTCAACTTGATTTTTCATTTTAATGTACTTTTAGCATTCAAGTTTTTGATTAATTTAACAGTTCTTTTTTATACATATTGTTGTAATATTTAAAAATCTTGAATGTAAATAATGATTTTAATATATTATATATTTGACTATATAATGTTTTGAGTATATTTTATTTTACTGCGCTTAGCTTAGAATCTTCACTTTTTCTTTGTAAGATCAACAGAAAAATATTAAAAAGAGGAGCTTGTGTTTACTTAAACGAGTTTCAACGTTTTCATCTTTTTGCTATAACAAAATTAATTATGTAGCAAATCACATTTGTTCTCGTTGTTCCTGCTCTTCCTACACTGAATGTGAAATGTCGAAACTGAGTCGTCATTTCCAAGAAGAAGAAACGGTGAGATTCTCACTAATTCGTGGCAATAAACCGATTGGAGTTTGTTTTTATGTGAGTTTATTTTCTGAATGGTGTCGAGATTGTTGATCTTGTATCGATTGTTGACTCATTTAGTATAAATTTTTAAAGATGGTAAGAGACTATCATAGCACACTACGTGGTAAAACAAAACTTGATTCTATTTTGTAACACAAGAACACACACAAATGCTTTTGCCTTATGGACGGTAGATTCTTCCTCACGGTAGGTATCAATCACTTTTGGTCTCTTTGCTTATCCTTGGCACCCTCAAATTGCGTGACGAAGACTTTGATAATGAGTTTTTGGTCAATAATTTATATCGGAACACATAGAATTACTGAATCTTACTCTCTATTCAAATTCTTATTCATTATCTATTTTTTTATTCCAACTTTATCAAGAATCTAACTTTTTCATTCCATAGTTTTATTCTAAATTTTTTGGATACTCCGTTTTTTTTTCGTTCTGTTATCTAGAAATTGTCGTTTCTATTATATTATTATACTATTCTTTAATCATCATTATTTGAAATTGAAGGAACTAGTATATGATTAGAAAGATAAATAAACAATGGTCAACAACCGCCGCACTACATGGCTATATTAAAGTATATCTCGTAACTTGACAAAAACGTACTATATTATAAGTTTGTATAGAATTTTTTTTTTATATCTTCTATATATTAATAGAGGAGACATTAGATAAAAATTTTAGGTATCATGCAACGAAAAATTTAAAATTTTTTTAAAGAAAACTATTAAAAATTCTTAATGACATGAACCAAATATATATCATATATACAATATATAATCATCAAACGTATGGAAGCAACGTATATGTGATAATTAATATAGAAGATTTTATATGAAAATATTTTTTTTTCAATAAGACTGACTACTAAATTTTTTTACCCACATCAAACGCATGATTAAACTATTCAAAAAAATATAATTATTATTTTTTTAATACACGGGAGAAAGTAAAAAAAAAACAAAAATCAAATGATATATCTCTCTCATATTTTATCTTACAAAAATTAATTTGCATGATACTTAGTAAATATATATAATTTTTGAGAAATGTCACTTTTCAAAATTAATCAAAAATACTATCAATTAGATTTTTTTTCAAAAGTATCACTAATCCTCTATATATTATTGAGTAGATATTTGGTGAAAAATTCATATGTGTTATTCAATAAGGTTTTTAAGGAACATATCATTTAAATTAACCAATAAATATATGCCATGATAAAAATTTACATATTTTTATTAATTTTATAACATAAATCTATTAATACGTGTTCTATAGATTTAAGTTTAACTAAATATAATATTTAGACTTACAATATATTTTTGAAATTGATATATTAAGAATTTTTTCAATATTATATTTGTAATAACATTATTTATTTGTAGATGATAACTACACTTACAAATATTTTTACATTTTATTATTAAAAAAATATATTTTTTGTTTGTCATGTCCGACAAATTCATATAAATCTAAAAATTCATTTGATTTATTGCATATTCTATAATTTACACATCATAAAAATTTATTTACATTTCAAATTAATTGATATAGATAACATTTTTATTAGTTTAAATATTTTTATGCAAATTTGATCAGAGCATATGACATCAAAATTGTTTGATCAAAATTAAACTTGATTATATTTAAACACCATACATATCATTTTATAGGTTTATAAATATTATAATATACGTCTAAATATTAAAATCAATTAGAAAGCATATTAAAATATCTAATCCCACGTCTGGCGTGGATCAAAATCAAGTATTTACATTATTAGAAAAGAAAAATTGTCCAACAATATACTTGTGTATGGTAGAACATAGGAATAAGATCACAGTATAAATTCGTTAAAGTTTCACGTTCGATTCTTTGTGACGAACAATCGATCTACTCGTAGACTAGTTCATATTTTAATTAATTTTAGTCTTTTTTAACATGATAGACTTAGTTAAGGAATATTGTGTTTATCTATCAGATTAGCCATGATAAATCCGCATTATCGATGTAAAATCCAAAAAAGTTTCACGTTCTAGAAACCAATTCCAAAAACATTTTGAAAGTTGGTTGCAAGTTGTAACGAATGATTTTTCATTTTCTTCTTAGCTACTAATCAAATTTCACACGATGTATTGATAGACTCAAATTTTCTTGAGCTACTCTCTCAAATTAAGAGATCGTCGTAGAACTTAGGGGTCGAATCCACAGAGAATCGAATCACACAATTAATCTAAGAGTTCGAATTATGCTAAGTAAAAATATGTGAATGTAATGCAAATAACTAAACAAAGCAAAAGATGGTGAATAAGTTCAAGTAATCAATTAGGCAAAAGAGTTAGGCAATGGGTAATTCGCAGGAATGAATCGAAATCAAGGATAAATTACTGTCAGGATTTGATTAAGTACCGTTCTAGAAAACACGAATGTAAAATCAATCAACTTTCGTTGCAGAGACTATCTATAACTAAATCCCTAAATTTCAAAATTCTTTGCAAACCTAGTGAATTAAGTCAAGCATTAAGTTCAGGTTCAATTGTTCACAAAATTACTAAGCCAAATTTTTTTGCGAATAGATAATATATTTTGCTCATCTAAGATTAGTGCAGGTTGTTAATAACACTTTCGCATCTATTAAAGCAACCTAAGATCTAAGTTCTAGGTGATCAAACTAGAACTAGCATTAGCAATGATCTAGATGAAGAACATAAAGATAAATCCTAACAGATATTCAATCCTAGCAATTTCTCATCAAACCCTAGAATTCCCAAAACCTAACAAACAAACTACTCAGACATGGTGAATGAAACAAACATCATAGATGAATAGAATTGCATAAAAAGATAGAGATAGAGATAGAGATAGAGGTAGAGATAGAGAGGGTTTGAAATCTGAAAGTCTGTGAATCCCTAGAAATCTCTCCCAAAAGCTCTCCAAATCAATCTCCCTCCAAGTCTAAGTAGAAAACAAGATAATAACATAAAAGCCTAAGTAAAACTATATATACAAGTGTAAAAATCGGACTGAGTTTTGTGTGAAAACATCTGGAACTTCTTGGGCCGAAGAGGAAATCTTCATTAAAACGCCGTGTCGATCGACACACTTTCAAAATTCTTCTTGTGTCGGGAACGTGTGTGTGTCGATCGACACACATGACTTGTGTCGATCGACACAAGCTTCACATCTCGACTCCGACTTGATCACTTCGGCTCTTCCTTCCTCGATGCTCCAAAATGTTCTAAAAGCTCCCATTAAACTCCAATCGATCATCAACTTACAAAGACTTTAAAAGACTCGAAAAATACCAAAAAGACTCTACGAAAAAGATTTATATCATGGCCAAAAACGGGTAAAAACCATGATATATCATGTATATTTTATTTTCATCTCCATTATTTTCCACCTAACTATTCTAATTATACATTCTTATGTACAAATCACAAATGTAATAAGAGGATATACATTTTTGTTGAATCGGTACTTGTTAATGCCGTGTGAAAATGTTGTCCAAACAAAAAAATGCCGTGTGAAAATTTGAAAATTTCCGTAAATCTAAAAGTCTAGAACACAGAACTTTTCATGAAACTTGAAAGTCTTCGACTCTTCGAAGGGAACAAAATTAAATATTTTTGAAAAACAATATTGACTTTGTAACAATAATTGGTACTGAATCCAGATTTATAGGTCAAACATCAATTTGCAAAATGAAGAAATTAAATTTAAATAGAATATTTGCTTTATTTCAGTTTTTGATTACCCTTTTAATCTTGCGTTAATTTTATTTTCCATTACAACATTCCCTTTCTCTTAACCAATGTTCTAAAATATGCTATACGCTAGCCGGACAGTGGATCACCGTATAGCGTATAGACGTATACGCGGACGTTTGTACAGGGTATATACGGTAGATATTTTTTGCATATATATAAATATATTATGTTTTAATAAGTAACAGAAAAATATTGTCATGAATTCTATAAAAAAACTTAAGTAATTAACATTAACATAGTAATTTTAATTCAAATAGTAAAATTACATAGTTGAAAAATTGTTTTAAGTAACAAAAAATATAATTATATCAATTATATTATCAATTATATTTTTGGAAAAAAGTCAAAAACATAGTTTTATTTGAAAAGTTTAGAAAATATACGCATCAAAACAGTATATTCGGTCATTTATTTATCGTATACACAAATAATTTTTTTATTTAAAAATACATATAGCATAAATACGGTACGACAAACCACTATATAGCGTTTGGACACTGTATATACGAACGTCTTGACTGTATTTTAGAACACTGCTCTTAACAAATAAATAGCAGTCCATAACATTTTTTTTAATTTGTAAACCAGTCCCTAATTATTCTCTTCTTTTGATTAATAATTCCGGCTTAAAATTAGAAAATCAAATAAAGTAAATATTTAAGTATCTATCTACAAATGATAAGAACTATACATACATTCAAAAGTTTGTATATGTACGTTTTGGTAGTAGTACCAAAGAAAACACCTGTCTCAAAATCCCAAAATCTTCCCTTTAATTTTTTTTTTTAGTGTCGTGTGGTTTTACCTTTTTATTTTTATTTTTCTTAAATCATTCATTCTTTAACCTCAAGCAAGAATCACAATCTGCGAAACACAAATTCTTCATCTTTTTAATCTCTAGAACAAAAACTAAAGATTTTAACTTTATTTCTCCAGTTTTGTCTGTTTCTTTGTACACTTGGTGATGAATCAATCACATTTGATCTGATCCTTTCCCAAAAAATTTATGTTTTCTTTGATTTCAAGTTGAGTTTGTTGAATAATTCCCTAAAAATTAATCTAATTTCGAATATAATTTCCAAAACTTGATTCAATTGTTGGTACTTTGTCAAATCCGAAGAAGGGGTTTATTGAGTTTTGAGCTTCTCTTACTTTGATCCAAAAAAGTTTTCCGATTTGCTTAATTCGAACTGAGAAATGGAGTCTCTACCTTGTCCATTTGGTGACCCAGCACCGAATTTATCGGATTCGGAGCTCCGAGAAACCGCTTACGAGATCTTAGTCGCTGCTTGTCGGAGCACCGGAAGTCGTCCACTGACTTACATCCCGCAATCGCCGAATCGGACGACAACGGCGGCGTTATCGCCGTCACCGTCGCTTCATAGATCTCTGACATCGACGGCTGCGAGTAAGGTTAAGAAAGCTTTAGGGATGAAGAAGCGAAGCAGCGGCGGAGACGGCGGAGGAGGAGAATCGTCGGATCGGAACAAGAAATCTGTCACGGTGGGTGAGTTAGTTCGTGCACAGATGCGTATTTCAGAGCAGATCGATTCAAGGATTCGTAGAGCTCTTCTCAGGATCGCTTCTGGTCAGGTACGTTTCTTCAAATCGTTATCTTCTCGGGAAAATTAGGTTTTTATGAAGAAGAACTATTTGAATCTGAGCTTCATGATCGTTAATTACAGATTCTTATTAAAGTTAATTTTTAGGAAATTGTGAATTGAATTTTTGTGATGTAGCTTGGGAGGCGTATAGAGACTATGGTGTTACCACTTGAGCTTCTTCAACAGCTCAAAGCTACAGATTTTCCAGATCAGGAAGAGTATGAATCATGGCAGAGAAGAAACTTGAAGCTTCTTGAAGCCGGTTTGATCTTACATCCCTATGTACCGTTAACTAAATCAGATAAATCTGTTCAACAGCTTAAGTTAATTATCCGGTCGGGTCTCGAGAAGCCGTTAGATACCGGGAAAATCACGGGAGAGACGCAGAATCTTAGGAGTATAGTAATGTTACTTGCGAGTCGTTCGGATGGGACTGGTTCTTCGGAGACTTGTCATTGGGCTGATGGGTTTCCGCTGAATCTTAGAATCTATCAAATGCTTTTAGAGTCTTGTTTCGATGTTAACGATGAGTTATCGGTTGTTGAAGAAGTAGATGAAGTTTTAGAGCTTATAAAGAAAACATGGCCTGTTTTGGGTATAAATCAGATGATTCACAATGTTTGCTTTCTCTGGGTGTTGTTTAATCGGTATGTTACTACTGGTCAAGTGGAGAATGACTTGCTTGTAGCTGCTCATAACTTGATACTCGAAGTTGAGATTGATGCAAAGGAGACAAATGATGCTGAATATTTGAAGATCTCTACTTCTGTTTTGGGTTTGATTATGGGTTGGACTGAGAAGAGCCTTCTTGCTTACCACGATACATTCAACATCGATAATGTTGAGACGCTTGAAACAACGGTTTCTTTGGGGATTGCAGTAGCTAAATTACTAGTGGAAGGTAATTCTAGCGAGTATAGAAGAAAAAAGAAGCATTTCGATTCAGGGCATGACCGAGTCGATACTTATATCAGATCTTCGTTGCGTATGGCCTTTTCGCAGGTTCGTTCATTTTTCTTTATTGGATTGATCTAATCATGTTTCTTCAGCTTTTTATTTAGCTTTTTTTACCTTTGTTTGTTGTAACAGACAAAGAAGATGGTGGAACATAGCAAGCGGTCAAAGTCCCGTCAGAGCACAAGCAATCTTCCTGTTCTTGCAATTCTTGCAGAAGATATCGGTCATTTAGCTTTTAACGAGAAAGCGATATTTAGTCCAATCTTAAAGACCTGGCATCCTCTTGCAGCTGGTGTGGCTGCAGCTACGCTTCATTCGTGCTATGGAACCGAATTGAAGAAATTTGTGTCGGGTATCACCGAGTTGACACCAGATGCTATAAGAGTACTCACTGCTGCAGATAAGCTTGAGAAGGATCTGGTGCAGATTGCGGTTCAAGATGCAGTAGATAGTGAAGATGGCGGAAAATCCGTTATAAGAGAGATGCCTCCTTTTGAAGCAGAAGTCGTTATTGGCAACCTTGTGAAATCGTGGATCAAGACCCGAGTCGATAGACTGAAGGAGTGGATTGATCGGAATCTCCAGCAAGAGGTATCTAACCACTTTAAAAAAAAATCCCCTTTTTGTTCTTAAAGAGTTATTGATTGGTCTCTATCTGCAGGTATGGAATCCGAGAGCGAATAAACTCGGTATTGCTCCTTCTTCTGTGGATGTACTGAGGATGGTAGATGAGACATTGGAGGCGTTTTTCTTGTTGCCTATACTTTTGCATACAGTTTTACTTCCTGAGCTAACGTCGGGTCTTGACAAGTGCATGCAACATTATGTATCAAAGGCGAAATCTTCCTGCGGTATGCAGATTCCCGTTGATTGATTCTCTGGTTATTGGAAATGATGAGACTCATGCTTTGTTGATTTTACTGATGGAGTTTCTGGTTTTCTTAAAATGGTTTCTATTAGGCTCGCGGAATACGTTTCTACCGGCTTTGCCTGCTTTAACAAGATGCACGGTTGGGTCGAGACTACACGGCGTCTTTAAGAAAAAGGAGAAGCCAATGGTACCTTCTCACAGAAGAAAATCGTCACAGCTTGGGGCGAGTAATGACTCAGCGGAAATACTTCAGTTCTGTTGCAGAATCAACACTCTGCAGTATATCAGGACGGAAATCGAATCATCCGGGAGAAAAACATTGAACCGTCTGCCGGAATCCGAAGTTGCGGCTTTGGATGACAAAGGTAAAATCTTTGAACAGTCGATTGGTTATTGTTCTAAAGGAATACAGCAATTGTCTGAAGCAACTGCTTACAAGATCGTCTTCCATGATCTAAGCTACGTTCTCTGGGATGGTTTGTATGTCGGAGAAGTTTCTTCCTCGAGAATTGAATCCTTTCTTCAAGAGCTTGAACGATGCCTTGAGATTATTTCATCATCTGTTCATGATAGAGTCCGAACCAGAGTCATTTCAGACATCATGAGAGCTTCTTTCGACGGGTTCTTATTAGTTCTCCTTGCGGGTGGACCGTCGCGGTGCTTCACGGTTCAAGATTCTGCTGCGGTAGAAGAGGATTTCAAGTTTCTATGTGATCTTTTCTGGTCCAACGGAGACGGATTGCCTTTGGATTTGATCGAGAAGGTTTCGACAACGGTCAAGAGTATACTTCCGCTTCTGCGTACGGATACAGAGTCTCTGATCGAACGGTTTAAAGTGGTGTGTCTCGAGAATCACGGTTCTGACAGAGGAAAGCTTCCGTTGCCGCCGACTTCTGGTCCGTGGAATCCAACAGAACCAAACACTCTTCTAAGAGTTTTGTGTTACCGTTACGAAGAATCTGCGACTAAGTTTCTGAAGAAGACGTATAACTTGCCGAGGAAGCTAACTTGAGAGTGACCTAAAAGCTACATTGGTACAAAACCCGGTTTAAGAGGTATGACTATTGAGTGTTGGGAAGTTGAACCAGGTGGTTCTTTTAGAGATATACGCCGGTTTAGTTTGAAATGTCGTATACTGCTTCGGTTATGAAGCGATTATAGATTTGGTATGGGGTTTGTTTGTTTTGATAAATTATTTGTACAAGAAAAAGAAGCATAGAAAGATTTCTTCATTTGTGTAGGGTGGTTTTGTTACATGTTGTCAACTATATTATATTCGTATAAGTAATTTGTTTTTCTTTCTCTTATTTCGGTGACAATTCCAAAATTGCTACGAGGTTTATTTGAATGTTCTTTTATAAAGTCTAATTGTTCAAATTCGATAAATAGTATCAGCAGCGCATAATTAGAATTAGGATAATTTCCATTTATTTGTATTTTAATTATATTTGTTATTTTAATCTTTTATATTTTAGAGTTTTCAGAATATTTTAGAGATTTTAGGTTTTCTTATAAATAGTCTCTTAAGGCCTTTTTTGTATGCAGTTGATGATTTGATTAATAAAAAACTTTTGATGGAGATTATTCTCTATCTCTTGTTTTGATTCGATTGAGTTCATCAAACAAGAAGCATGTCCCAAGAAAGGATTCTTGAATCCTTTGGTTGAGCTGGCAGGTCCCAAGCCAGGATTTCTAGAATCTCTTGATTGAGCTGTTTAACTGTTGCTTCCGCTCTATCATCATCGGCCAATTCTACTTCTTAACATCATCATTCATCAAGAAGACAAGAACCCATAAAATGTAACTATAACAATTGGTGGTGACACAAAAGCAGGCTAATACCAAGGGAAATTATTTTATTAGAGAACCTAACTCCTTTTCTCCTTCTGGTGCCGAAGAGTCGAAGAGGAAATTGTGTTGTTTATTTAGTACCATATGCTATGATGATTTGATTTTCATTTAGAAACATAAAAGTTTATATATACTACTCCGATGTTTTGAATTTCATTCAAAATTTTCTTACTTCATGATTTTCATTCTAAATTAACTGCATAGTTACATGCAAACGCACTTCTTGATTTTCATTCAAAATTTATTGCATACTTCCATGCAAACGGGGAATCTAATCTAGGCCCAATTGTTCTTAATAATTGGGTTTATGTAAACTTATTTGTAATGAAATTTTACAAAGGTCTAGGGGTTTTACAAAAGAAGCTTTACAAAAAATAAAACTCCCAATGATATGTATAATATTGTGTTGATATCATAGCAACTGTAATAAGCTGAAAATAATATGTACAAATATCCGCTAAAATTGTATATGTGTAGGGTGTCCTTTTTTTTTTTTTTTTTACACACTCCATCCAACACATCTTCACTGAGCTCCATACAATTTTTATGGACTAAATAGTTACATGGGTCACAAGCATACACTAGCTCATCGTTTACTATAAACCCACAAGAACTACAAGGTTCTCTTACTGGCCTAGGAGCTAAAGTGAGAGGATGTTGATGGCTCTTTTGGTTTGTGATGGTAAAGGGAGGATCTTCCGTAATACACTCAGCACCCAAAGTAAATTTACATTCAGGACAATAGTAAAAAGTCTTAGCAAGCCATTTTCCACACCAGTGACAAGTTCTAGTGGATTCATAAACTAGGTTTTCGTCAGGGATGGGCTCTATCAAGTTGGTCATTTCAGGCACATTTTTTGTGCATGGTAGGACTGTGACTTCGGAATATCGAATGGTGAAACAGAGAGGATGGTTGGGATGATAAGGATGTCCGGTACCTTGAGGGCCATGTGACAACCATTGTGGAACACGAGATTGCATGTCACAGTAATAATGCTGGTTAGTCCAATCAAGCTCCTCATCATTTTCGCCTATTGGTCCGCATCTAAAGCATAAGGAAGGTCGAGGATTGTCTCGGAGAAAAAGGGTGTGAGGATGGGCAGGATCCGAGAGACGAAATCTTGGTGCAAGATCTTCTTCTTTTACACAATCCATTTTTTTTTTTGAAATCTTACGTTTTTCGATGTAAAAGATTCTTCGATGTAAAGGATTCTTACAGTAGCTAAAAAGAATATCCATCTATTTATAATCTTTTTATTTTGACCAAGTCAATATTCCGACCAATTCAATTTATAATCTTAAAGATGACCAAACACTTTAGTTGACCATGCTTCTTTGTTATTAGGTCCATTTGTTTAATATTTAACTAACTTATATAAAATTTAAAAGAATGACCAAACACTATGTAGTCGGTAACATTTGTATAACACTTTTTTTTATATAATATGACCAAGTCCAAGTTACAGATAATATAACTATAGAGGTGGTGGACTTAGCAACTATCTTCTTTTGTTTTGTATGTCATCTTCAAACGAGAGCCAATCCGGTACACCTGTTTTCATGACAGCACGTATTAGGATTGAAGCTTAAACAAAGAGAGTTAATGCATTTACTAGGATATATTATGTCCGATGCACATATACAAAAATCATTTGAGAGATGATATTCAAACCTTTGTTTTATGTATCAAAATTGTAATTAGTAATTTGATTCCAAAACTGAAAGTTTTGAAAATTGTAGTTATTTTCACTAATTTTTTGTTTAAAGTAAATCTTCTTGTGGAATATATTCGGTAATTGGATCCGTCCACTAGAAGTAAAATATGGTTGTGAAATAATTTGTTTAATGATTAATTGATAAATTATACGATTGATTAATGATTATAAAAAAGAGCAGTGTTCTTACAAGAAAGCCTAGAGAAAGACAAGATATATTATCTTTGGGAAACAATTTGAGTCAAGACTGTACAAAACAATCCTGAACAAAAGAACCAGCTCTTGAGTGTGAACCCTTCATGTTCAATAATTATATATAATGCGATCAACGCAGCTTCAATTTCTATAATCAGAGAACTTAATATGTCCTCAGATTCACAAACTCTTGTCACGCTCTTCAACTCGGGCAAAGTGATCAAGGAGCTGAAAAGCTTCTTCTTCAACATTTGTTGTTTGTTGCGGTGCTTTTCTTCTTCTATCCGTTTTATGTATATGTTTCTCGTATGGCTAATGTGGTTGTTTTTGCTTTGGCAAAATACGCACGTTTGTCTCTTAACTCTGCTTTTGTGTAAGAATCGTTTTATGTTAATGAGACTGGTTTGTCCACAAAAAAAAGGTTGTTACAAAAGTTTCTCACTATTCGAAACATATTGCTAGAAATTATCACAGACGTAACAGTTTCCTACAAAAGTTTCATGGGATTTTGTAACGTTTGCTACGAACTGTTTCATAATTTTTCGAAGCAACATTTGTCACTAATATTACGTCACTTCGAAACAAATTAGCTACACGTTTAAATTTGTTATTATTTGTAACAAATCACCCACAAAATGTTACAAATTAGCTAAGAATTGCGAATTTCTGTAATTAGTAGCAAATTGTATCTTTTTGAATCTAATATCTTTTTGAAACTAATATTTGCTACAAAATGATTTTGTAGCAAAAAATTAAAAAGGTGGCTATAATGTCAGGTTCTTGTAGTGATGATGAGTCTTTGTATTTTTGACATGTAAATTATTCCAAATATAGGTTTTCTTACGGATATGATGAGTCTTTGTATTTTTGACATGTAAATTATTCCAAATATACTAAACTCCACTGTAAATTCGTATGAACACATGATTTGAATAAATATTTATATATAAAAAAACCAGTAAACTAGAATAAGTGTTGCTATCAAAATCCATTAGAATACAAAATCAATTAATAACTCCGCTTAAATTAAAAAGCAATAATAATAAAAAGGAAAAGAAATTAAAAGGTAATAATATTGTCCACATGGTCGCATAATGTAGCGATAAGCCGAACAGTATTGTTTCGAGATGACCTAAGCTCATCATGATCTCTGCTTCCTCCAACATTAACTATTTTCCTCACATTTTTCTTCTGCAAATCGTAAATAAAAAGCTCAATACTATCCGGAGCCGGACTACAACATCTTCTTCCTTGCTCCAAGACGATTTCTCCAGCATCAGTAGTACCCACCAAGACTGTTGGTTTGAATCTAAAATCACAAGAGGAAGGAGGAAAAACATCAGTCTTCTTCGACCAAATCTGCTTCTTAACATCCTCAAGAACCCATAAAGTATAATTATTATCATTCTTGACTAAAAGGCAGGCTAATTTCCCACGATAGTTTATTCCAGTACGTGGCTTCAATTCAAATTCTTTTGGTGCTTCAATGAGAAGTAACCGTTCAGACCCAACATCAAAACTCTCTATCAAAAATCTCTTTTTGTTTGATTGTTTTATCCCAGCTTCGTAATACATGAAGCCGTTGATTTATATCTCCCTATAGTAGACTTGATAATAGGAGAAGTTACTTTCGACGTGCCTCCACGATGAAAACGAAGATTGTTGACCTCTTTCCAACGTACATACACTATGTATAACAGAGCCGTCTTTACTAACCATCCTGCGCAATATCTTGTACTGATCATTGGTTGGGTCGTATCCCAAGCACATTTAACAACGCTTATACTTAGTGTCAAACCAGGAAAGGTCATTAGGTATCTTTAGTACTTGTCTCGTTGTTGGATTACATATCAAGAAACAACCATCCAAGAGACACCAAAGAGAAAGACCATTGACAGAATTGCAGAAGTGAGAGATTTTTAGGTCCGGTATGTTGTGTTTGGATACCATTGATGAATGGTTTGATTCTTGAGGGAGAAGAGGTGTAGAGAGAAAGAACAATCGACTCTCATCACTGTTATGAATATCGTAGCCGAGAAGCAAACGTGGTGGAGACAGAGACATGAAAGAGTCGATGAATGATTGGCTACGTGTAATGGAACACCATTGCTTCGATACGCATCTGAATTTCAAAAGAGATTTCACCGGCAATCTTACGAGAATCTCGAACGTTAGATCTAGAGGAATCGGATCTGTCTTGTTTTCAATGCTTGAGATCACTTCTTCATCTCTCTGCTGCTGTCTTTTCATTGTGGCCGCTGGAACAAGAAACAACATTAACCCTAGAACAACTATTTATAAGGGTAAGTCAATTATTCGGCGTTATTTGGGCCCTACATAGTTACATACTTACGTGTAAATCCGTAAACAAAATTAAGGGCCCAATTGTTCCTAATAATATTCACATTATTACATTTAAAACATAACATAGTATTATTACTAGTGAGCGAGATAATCGATAGAAAAAAAAATTACGACTTTTATAACATAGTAATTTTTTTTTTATATTGCTAATCTAATTAGACATAGAGTTGTTTATAAAAGAGAATGAGAGATTTATAAAAGATATTAACCCATAATAATTAGACAGAGAGTTGTTTAATGTTATATTTTGTGATTTGGCAAACCAGATATTGTGATACTATTGAAGAATTCTTAATTTGTAAATGAGATTTATTACTGTTAGGTTTCATAAAATTCCAACTCCCATGAGTTTCATAGGTTTTTAACTACGAACATATTACCAATGTTTTTTTTTTTTATAAACCGTTAAAGTTCCGAACTTTTGTCCATAATCTTTTCGGTACCCGAAAACAATATTTGGATATTCTGATTTAATTTAAAAAATCAACCACCTTGTATTACCACTAACCCACCACATTTTTTGGTCATATTACCAATGTGAGAGTGAAATTTATTTCTAGTTGGGACGGAAGAGCCATCCACATTTTTTTGTCATATTACCAATGTGAGAGTGAAATTTATTTCTAGTTGGGACGGAAGAGCCATCCACTTAAGAAAATGTTTAAAGAATTTCAAAGCGAAAGTGTGTTTCATTAAAGTACTAGTAACATAGACTTCTAACTAAACATCAATTCACGCTCTACTTATTGACCTATGTAACTCATTGCTTTCTTAATTATAGAACATCGATGACATGATACATCGATGTTGATTTGACAGCAACCCTAAAATATATGTAATAATTCTAATATGCTAAAAGATCTGCACAAATATTCGTTAAAATAGTACATACATATATAAAAGGTCCAAGATACACAAAATAAACCATTAAAATCAACAAATACATTGCATGCTTCACGTGGTTTCTCTCCACCATGATACACAAAATAAACCATTAAAGTACATATATTTGTCCAAACACGAAATGATGTTCATGGCTGAGATACCTTTTCCAATTGTAACCACAAGATTTCTCCGAATCATGATGAACTTTAAAAGCACAATCCTCAATTTCTTCTCCATCAATTACATCGTCATGTGTATCAGCGCTTTCACAAGTAACTCCACATGACAATGTTACAGATAGTGGAAGACATGGAGTATCATCTAAATGGTTGATGAGGTGTTTGCTTTATAACTTGGTAGCTCGATACATTTTTTATGGACTAAGTAGTTACATGGCTCACAAACATAACCTAGCTCATTGTTTCCGCCCAAGCCACAAGCACTACAAGGTTCAACAAGTGGTCTAGGAAATAAGGTGAGAGGATGTTGATGTTTCTCTTGGTTTGTGATAGTAAATGGAGGATCTTGCCTTATGCACTCAGCGCCTAGGCTAAAATTACAGTCAAGACAACGAAAAAACATTGAAAAGCTCTAAACCACACCAACCACAAGCGTTGTTGGATTCAAAAACAAGGTTTTGGTCAAGCATGGGCTCATCGAACGTTAAGGAAGATACTTCAGTCTTATCATTTTTGAATGATTGGATTCTTGTTTCGGAAAATCGAATGGTGAAATAGAGAGGGTGGTTAGGATGATAAGGGTGTCTCATACCTTATGGGGCGAAGTAACAACATTCATGGAGCACGATCTTGCATACATCACAATAGTAGTGCCACTTATTCCAGTCAAGATCCTCATCATTCTCACCGATTGGTCCACATCGAAAGCATAGTGAAGGACGGGGATTGTCTCGACGAGAAAGGATGTGAGGATCAGAGAGACTACATCTTGGTGCTAGCTCTTCTTCTGTTTCACCATCCATTTTGTTGCACGGAAGAGTTTTTTGGGTTTGGAATGCTAAAATTAACAAGCCTTCCAATCTTCTTATATAATCTTTTTCTTTTTCATAACTCTTTGAGTTGTTAATGATTGAACTAGTCTCCAAGTTTATGTCAAACAAAGATTAAAAAGTTGAGCCAAATTTTAAAACTATATAATCTTTCAAGAAGTTGAAATAATCGCTCATATTTTGTTTTAGTGATTTATATATTGGATAAACCATTTTAAATAAAGAAATGTTTTGGGTATAACATCATCAGCATCGTCAAAATTATTTTTCCAGAATGATAAAAACAAATCAATAGTGTTAACTAAGTCGACTGTTTTAACAAGTTAACAAACAAAAAAAAAAAACAGAAATCTAGAACTCGTAAACTAAGTTTTATTAAAATATACTACTAGTCAACGGTTTCCAATTTGATAACGTGGAGTTGCAAGGAGTTTATACGAATAACAGGTTTACTTAAATAACATTTAACATCAATTAATACTTAGGTATATATAACATCGATCATCAATTAACATATATATATATATATTTTTTTTTTTTTTTTTTGGTAAACAACATATTTTTGTAGGTTAGATATAAATGTCCATAGGTAGGAAAAATGAACCCATGGTTCGTATAAACAGGTTAGAATGTATAAGCATGTCTCATGTCTGGAAAAATTAACAAAAGATAATAGTACAAACCAAGAATTGGTTAGTAACTTGTATCATTAAAACTTACTACTAGTCAACGGTTTCCAATTTGAATTGGCCTTGATGACGATGCTCATTTATTATTGTCTTCATTTGTTTACAATTTAGTTAATTATGCTGCAGTGTCAAGCTGGACCTTGCGAAATTAAAGTATGATGTCTGTTACACAATATATGTCTTGCGTCTACAAAAATCGCTCACACAATATTTGCCTTAACTCTACAAAAATGCACACATAATATCTGCCTTCAGTCAATGATGAAACGCAGTGTTCTTACAAGAAGGCTTAGAGAATGACAAGAACTACATTTACTTTGGCCAACAAATTAAGTAACAAGTACAGTACAAAACAATCCTGCTCGAACCAATTAACCAGCTCGATACCAAGAAAATCTTCAATACGATATTTTCTACATGGTCACATGAAATAGAGATAAGCCTAACAACATTAGTAGGACAACTAAGCTCATCATGATCTGAAGCCCTAATTTAATAGAATGATCAGAAGCCTTAACCATAAGGTTAAAATTGTTACTCTATTTTTTGTTACTGATAATTCTTGGATATATATATAAAAAAGAACATTAGTAGAGCATGTGCATTTTTTTATAAGAGAGATAAATGAAGAAAGCTCAAACGATGTACTCAAATTATCATCAAATACAATTAACAAAAGTAGTTGTTTAATGTAATAACATGATCACTCAAGTTGACCATACACACACCCCTTGGATCTTCACATCCTTTGGTACCTTACCACACAAGTCAGTATCCGACGGCTGAAAATTCTCGAACACTCCGATCACTTGTCATGTCTCCAATTTGCTCTCTGTCAACCATATTAACAAGGTTGGTTGTCTTATCTAGTGCTCTTGATCTTTCTGAACTCACTGGGAAAGAAGATCCCTAATCTCTCTGAGGAGACAACTAATCCAGCAAACACCAAAAAAGAAAGAAGAGTCTCATGTAAATGGACACAAATCTTGTTCTCATGGTAGGAAGCATCAATATATAAATCCTATTTATAGCTTTGATTTTGTGCCTAGAACAACCCAAAAAAGGTTTCAACTTTCAACTTCAACAATTGTGCCACAAATCATGTCACTCATAAACCAAGCCATATCCATGAAAATCAAAAGAGAAGGAAACCATATTAAATAAGGATGGTTGTGTAGTGCAGTTGATCTTTCTCAAGTCACTAGGAAAGAAGAGATGGAGACACAGCCAATGAAGAAAGGAAGCAATAAGTCTGATTTTAACCTCTAAAACAGATTCCATGTTTGTAGGAATGGTCTGCGATTGAACAAGAGTTTCGAGCTCGTTGTGTCAAACAATTCAAGGTTTCTCCAATGTTTACATTACTTGTATCTTCAACAAGGGAAGCAAATGAGCAAAGTTTATACTCCCTTAATGATACAAACGAGATGTGGAGAGAGTTTAGTGTCATAACAACTAGCACGAGAGTGATAGAGAAAGATCACTGACACAAATCTGGTTCTCATGGTAGAAAGCAGAGAGCATTATAAAATCATAAAAAAGGTTTCAACTCTATTTGTGCAGTAGAAAAAACCCATAAAAAGGTTTCAACTTTGAGTTCGTGCCTAAGCATTTGACAAACATGACTCATAAACCAAACTTATATCCATGAAAATCAAAAGACAAAGGAAACCATATCATCTACATTGATTCTGCTTTCATTCAAAAGACCATTGATTCTCTCTACGAACCGCTTCTTCTTCCTCAGGAGTAAAATCATTCTCAATCTGAAACTTCTCACGAATCTCCTCTGCACTACCACAAGCTGCAATCTGATCAGCAATCGTTTGACAAAGAAGATCAAGCAAACTTTTGACATTCAAGTAATTCGAAGCCAAAATCATCTTGAAAATCGTCGATTGATCGGTATTCACAAACTCAGCATCCCACTTCTTCAGATCTGCTATCTCCTCCTCCGTTAAAACACCACCATCACCGACGTGTCTCTGGCAATACTCGAGCACTTTCACGAGAATCTGGCTCGTTACGTTCGGTAACGGAACTTCGTTTTTAGCGCAGTCGTCTTCGATCAAGTGAGCTATGGTCTGCGATTGGAGCGCGACGGATTCATCGACTTCGAATGTATCACCATCGGAGGTTTTCAACACGATCTTCTTCTCTTCTGATGTCGACAAGGTTCGGAATCGATGAGAGATTTCTGATATCGACATGAGAGAGAGATTTTGGGAATTGAGAGAAGATGAGAGCGATGATGAAATGAAATCCCTAATTTTTACATACAAGAACCCTAATTTTTTTAGAGTCGGTGCGAAACCGGATTCCGCCAGATCGGTATGATAAAATTAAGTCATATTGGAGTGGAGTAAACCATGGTAAACCGGATCCTAAATAAGTAAGTAAGTAAGTAAATAAATAAATAAATAAATAAATTATTGTTATTCATAAATAGTAAATATTAAAATTAAATTAAAATGCTAAAAACGAAAATAAGTAAATAAAAATAATAATAACAAGATTATGAAATATTCTATTGGTAATAATAATATAGGGAGACGAAACAAAAGTAGATATAAAGAGACATGATTTGTATTGGTATTGGAAGATTAAGAAATAAATATTAGTGAAAAATTGTTCGAGTAAAATTTGACTAAATTTCATAAAGATATATGCACAACACTAACATAAAATCTTTTAGATCGCATTTAGAATCTCAAATAAATTAGTTCTCATAAAATCCATGATGTGGATTATTGGATCTAGCTATCATGTTTAAAATCGAGCCAATTCGTTTCACCATATAAGTATGATATGTGAAATGAGATAGGGAAATTCATGATTAGATCGAAAACTATCTTATCATATGTTGCATTTGCTTTGATGGATAAATCGTTATTACCAAATTCATTATAACATCATGAATATTTTGTTCATCCTTTGAAACAAATGATAGTTCATATTTGGAACATTCATCTTTAATGTGGCGTTACATCATGTCTGCATCCGCATCTAATAATTTTTACGATTGAGTCATTTGTCAATATTAAAACTTTTTGGGAGATGTTCTAATGAGAATTTAATATGAAAAGAACTTTCGTCGAGGTAAAATATCGTGGGATGATAACCGAGATCGCTTCCTCTTTGTTGAGGTTCATAATTTACTTTGGTTACCACATCACACATAGCGATTAGTTGCTTTTTAAATGAAAATTATCAATACTTATGTTACATATTGTTTGCTAATATATATATATAATTATCTTTAAAATTTTTTGATTATATCTATATTCAATTCTTTGTATTGTTAGCTCGTAAAACTAAAATTTTGTGCAACGCACGAGTAGAAATCTAGTAACACAAAATGCTGAACTTTGCCAGTTACATTTTTGTTTTCTTTTCTATAAATGTCATACAAACTTTTCAATGGATCAACGAGAAGGAAGCACATACATTTGAAGTATTCATTTCCACTTTTGTCTTCACAACTAGCTATAAAACGCTTTAACTCCCAAATCAAAGACTTTTATATAAAAACATCCATTTTATATAGTATATTATACGATGATCTTTACTATTATTTTTTTAGTAGTTTTTATTATATTTTCTAATAGATTATACAATAACATATTTGTATGTGACGCTTTAATATGTGTTCAAACGTTTTGGTGTAAGTGTATATAGATGTGTGATTTATCTTTATTATTAAGTTTAATCGATTATCGACAATGAATATTTTACTTTAGATTTATGATATATAAATAAAATAATTATTAACCCACAGGCGGATCCTAATCTTATCTACTTTATAAAAGATAATGATTATCTCCACATAGCACCACATAGCATTTGAGAAGAGAACACGTGACATCGTATCCACTTAACGTTCTAATATTTTAAAAGCTAGCATTCTTTTCGGCAATGACGACAAAAGACAAAACAAAACACAAATCGATATTCCCTTCGGTTTCGCTTTCTCCACCTAAAATTTTCGCATCATATCTCATCCATATCGCTCTCCACATATTTCCTCCGACAATAGACGTGAATTTTCCTACCTCATTTATTTTGTTTGTCCTAGATTCGCTCAGCGGAGGGAGTTAAGATGGACTGCCACCTACATCGTTCTCAAATGCTCACTTTTAACACCACCCTCTTCTACCAGCCACTACGCTTGCATCACTCTGTCACGTTCGGTTCACTTTACAAAACCAATCTCAATGGTTGGTCACGTTCGGTTCTAATTATATATAATAAGATAGGATTATCACTTGTCACTTCTATATATAACGTTTTATATTTTATCATTTTATTTGTACCGTAAATCAAAATGAATGGTCAGATAAGAAAACTTATCTTGTGAGTCTCTCTTTTTCTTTCTTCTAATATTAATCAGAGTAGATTTTGTTTGTTTTATTCTAAATGAATTTTTTAAATATAGTTTTACAATTCTGAAAAAGTATCGGATTTCGTAGAATCAAAAAAGTAATTTCAGATTCCTAAATTTTATGATTCTACGAGATCCAATACTTTTTCGGAATTGTAAAACTATATTTAAGAAACTCATTTAGAGTAAAAACAAACAAAATCTATTGATTAGTCATTTTGATTAAAAAGAGAAAGAGAAAGAGAAAGTACAAGATAAGTTTTCCTACTGGTAAGTCATTTTGATTTATAGCATATATAAAATGATAAAAAGATAAAATGTTATAACAAATGATAATCTTTTTATTAGATAACTAGAACCAAACGTGGCCACTCAATTACTTGATCAAAATAGGGTTATTCTTTGCTGAGAATCAATTGATTTCAGAACTGGTGACTTATATGATTTCAGAACAGACACAGAACACTTGTTTCCGAATTATAAATAGAGCACTTATATGGGCCAAATTAAAAAGCCCAATAACCGAGTAAAACCCAATACTAAAAACACAGTTTTTTTGGTCAATCACGTGCCGAATAGTTTGAAAACAGAGCATCTCGCACGTGCCGGCTCAAAATTTTGAAATTATGACTTTCAAAAAAACAAAACCCAAAGGGTAAAAAAAAAAAAAATCGAGAAAAACAGAAAACCCTTTCTTCTCTTTCTTCTTCTTCTTCTTCTTCTCTCTCTTGAGGAAGACAACCATGGAAGCTATGCTTGTGGACTGTGTACACAACAGTCTTCGTCATTTTGTCTACAAGAATGCAATTTTCATGTGCGAACGTCTCTGTGCTGAGTTTCCTTCTGAGGTACATGTTTCTTTTCTCTTATTATTTTCCTATGAATTTCTGTAAATCGAAGATATTGGAGATAGTGAAATACAGAGATTCTGGGTTTTTTTTCATCTGGGTTTTCTATGAATCTTTATATTTTTTGCCTCCTTGAGTTCTTGGAGATCGATTTTGGGTTTCTTACCTTTTAAGCCCTTTGCTTCGCGATCTATAAGTTGTTTCCTTGGGTTAATTAGGGTATGAAAGAAACTCTCTTTTGTTTTTTCTCCAGTAGCCTTTGTTAGTACTGATCTGGTCTGCTTCTGTCTTTGACAAATTTGCTAAACGAGGGTTGCTTTCTTTCTTTAGATTTCCACAAAATTTTGACTTTGGATTTCTATCTGTTTGGTGTTCCAATTTTGAGTTTTTGTTATTCTTGGAACTTAGCTATGAGTTCAACTGTTAGAGGAAATCCCTGGCTCTATGCATACCTTAGTATTTTGTTGAAATTTGGGTTGTTTGGAAGTAGAGGCTGAGGAAGATTTCGTTTAGCATTTGGTCTGAATCAGATCCAATATTTGTTGTCCATTTGTTAGCTTCAGTTAATAAAAGACAAGCCCTTGTTGCCTTTCTGTTTAACCACTTTCTGATTTTATCTCTTATATATAGGTTAATTTGCAGCTATTAGCTACGAGCTACCTGCAGAACAATCAAGCTTACAGTGCATATCATCTGTTAAAAGGTACGTGGCATGGTTTCGTAACTTGTTACTTGCTAGTGGTATAGTTCTGTTGGCTTCTTTTAGTAGGTTGTTTTGCTCATTGTTGTTTCGATGTTATGTAAAGGGACGCAAATGGCTCAGTCCAGGTACCTGTTTGCATTATCATGCTTCCAGATGGACCTTCTCAATGAAGCTGAATCTGCACTCTGCCCTGTTAATGAACCTGGTGCGGAGGTACTTAATGACTTCTTGTAGATTGCGTTTATTTGCTCGCTGAATGTCTTCTTACAAACTCTCTGTGTCTGTGTCAGTATCTGGAACTTTTGTGTTCTTACTTAAGAAGATAATAATAACATAGCTCCTGGTTATTCTGCAGATCCCAAATGGTGCAGCAGGTCATTACCTTCTCGGACTGATTTACAAGTTTGTTTCTTGTTCTCTCTCTATGCATTTTTTGTCTTGGTTCTGATTGTCTTCGTCGAGATGGTTTCTCATTTATGATAGTGACCTTTTAGGTATACTGATAGAAGGAAGAACGCCGCTCAGCAATTTAAGCAGTCTTTGACAATAGATCCTCTACTTTGGTCTGCTTATGAGGAATTATGTATACTAGGTGAACAGAATACCTTTTTCTGCATTCTTGGTCTACTTGTTATGGTTCTCTTACATTTTTATTTCCGTCCTACTTTGTCAGGCGCTGCTGAGGAAGCAATTGCAGTTTTTGGCGAAACAGCTGCTCTCTCCATCCAAAAGCAGTACATGCAACAACTGTCAACGTCCCTCGGTTTAAACACCTACAATGAGGAACGTAATTTGACTTCTACTAAAACCACGACTTCTGAAGATTATAGTCCAAGGCAGTCCAAACACACACATGGCCATGGTCTTAAAGATATCTCTGGAAATTTCCATTCTCATGGTCTTAACGGAGGTGCTTCAAACATGACATTCTATAATACTCCTTCGCCTGTGGCTGCACAGGTAATGTGACACTTCTTTTGATATGAACAACTATGTCTTCATTATGGCTTTTAATTTTACAGTGCTTGGATCACTTATTTTATATCTTCAAAAGCAATATTTTGGTAATTGTATTCTGGATACATGCTTTAAAGAGCTGCTGTGAATGAGATTTTTAAATAACTTTTATATCTGTCAAATTGTAGCTATCCGGTATGGCTCCACCACCACTTTTCCGGAATTTTCAGCCGGCTGTTCCAAACCAAAACTCCCTTACCACTGACAGTTCCCCAAAGTCCACAGTAAACTCTACTATTCAAGCACCCAGAAGGAAATTTGTGGATGAAGGAAAACTACGTAAGGTAGTATTCACATATCTGGACTGGTCTACTTGTTGCAATAAAGACACAGTTTTATTGGTCTTTAGTTTTCTCTGTACTATTCTGATTCTTTCTTGGGTTGAATTTTGTCTTACAGTGAGTGCATGCTTCTTTTGTTTGCAGATTTCTGGCAGGCTATTTTCTGATTCCGGTCCACGACGGAGTTCGAGACTGTCTGCTGATTCAGGGGCAAACACGAATGCAAGCGTTGCAACAGTAAGCGGAAATGGAAACAACACTTCCAAGTATTTGGGAGGTTCTAAATTGAGTTCTTTGGCACTTCGTTCTGTAACACTTCGGAAGGGACATTCTTGGGCAAATGAAAACATTATTGAAGGTTGGTAAATGTTGTATGAAATTCTGTCTGTTGTAATTTCATGCACTATATCACTGTTTTGTATGAAATTTTGTCTGTTGTAATTTTTGTAATCCTGCCTCCTTTTTCATTGTCGGGGGTGTATGTAATACTCAACACATTGTCATCCTGATTGATTTAGGGGTTCGTGGGGAACTTTTTGATGATTCAAGGCCTAATACTGCCTCAACGACTGGTTCTATGTCTTCCACTGACGCTAAATCCTGTGATCAAGATGATGAAACAATGTCGGTTGGAGGCACATCATTGAGTGTACAAAGAATCACAATTGGTGTTTCAGAAATTTTATGCCTCCTAAGGATACTTGGGGAAGGGTTTAGACTTTCGTACGTGTACAGGTGTCAGGTAAGCATATTGTCCTCTATCATATGAAACAAAGGCCAGGTGAACTTATACATGCTTATTTCATTGTCTCCTTTGTGATTCTGGATGGTTCAGGAGGCACTGGATATGTATATGAAACTTCCACATAAACATTATAATACAGGATGGGTTCTTTCCCAGGTAATAAGTGAATCTTTTCTCTTTTAGGCTGTCATGTTTGGATATAGCTGGTACATGTTATAATTGGACGGCCATTCTAGGAACTATTTTGTTCTGTTTGGTGGTTTTGTTTGTGTATAGACTATTCAAGTATCTAACTTTAACGAAAGATTCCAAAGAGAATCCCTGCATGAATTGTTTGTCTGGTGGCCCATGTTATTCATTGTTGAAGGCACTTTGATGGTTTTTATACATATCATGGCACTATTGAATGCAGGTTGGGAAAGCATACTTTGAATTGATAGACTATTTAGAAGCTGAAAAAGCATTCCGGCTTGCCCGTCAGGCTTCTCCTTATAGCTTAGAAGGAATGGATATATACTCTACGGTCCTCTATGTAAGTCTGTTTTCTCTTGGTTTCTAAACATAGAACCTCCTCTAAGTCTGATGAACTTTGACATTTTGGTTTTAGGCTCAGGGAGGGTTGTTAAATTTCCGCAAAGAAATCTCATATATTGTATATATTTTTACAGCATTTGAAGGAAGATATGAAGCTGAGTTACCTGGCTCAGGAACTAATATCAACTGATCGACTAGCTCCTCAATCTTGGTAACTTTTGTCGAATGTCTCTTTCTGATTAACGATTTCATTTGTGGTCGGTAAATAACAGAAATAAGCAATTATGTAGGTGTGCTATGGGAAATTGTTATAGCTTGCAAAAAGACCATGAAACCGCATTGAAGAATTTCCTACGAGCTGTTCAACTGAATCCAAGATTTGCCTATGCACATACCCTATGTGGCCACGAGTAAGAAAGCTTTAATCCATTTTTACAATAGTCTGGTTTAAATGCTCTGGTTGTTGGTCTTAAGGACACTCTCTATGTTTACTGCCTCTGTAGATACACAACTCTAGAAGATTTTGAGAACGGAATGAAAAGTTACCAAAATGCACTTCGTGTAGATACAAGACACTATAACGCATGGTATGGGCTTGGAATGATTTATCTTCGCCAAGAGAAGTTAGAGTTCTCAGAGCATCACTTCAGAATGGCTTTCTTAATAAACCCGAGTTCCTCTGTTATAATGTCTTACTTAGGGACAGCTTTACACGCCTTAAAGGTTATATTATTACTCTCATTTGATTGAGATTTTTTAAGCTTACAAGTAAATCAATCTTATGAAGAATGACTGAATGCTTCTTTTTGTTCTCTGTTTAACAGAGAAGCGAGGAAGGGATAGAGATAATGGAGCAAGCTATATTAGCAGACAGAAAAAACCCACTTCCAATGTACCAGAAAGCTAACATACTTGTCTGCTTAGAAAGATTAGATGAAGCTCTAGAAGTTTTAGAAGAGCTCAAAGAGTATGCACCTTCAGAGAGCAGCGTATACGCGTTAATGGGCAGGATCTATAAGCGGCGAAACATGCACGATAAAGCCATGCTTCATTTCGGTCTAGCTTTGGATATGAAACCTCCCGCGACTGATGTAGCTGCAATAAAGGTTCGAGTCATCCTATGATGAAAATTTTAATTTTAATTTCAATTTTGGAATGTAATGAAATAATACTAATTATTGTCTGAAAGCAGGCTGCCATGGAGAAATTGCATGTTCCGGATGAGATCGACGAGAGCCCGTGAAACTGATGTTGCTCAAGAACCATGATGAAAGAAACAAATGTATGGGTTTGTGCAAAGCTTCCTACTTTGGTTTATAATCTTACAAGGATTTTGTAGCTTTGGGTACCAAACTGTAACACAGCCACAAGAGCTTACCACATAAGATCTGAGAGTTGTATCATTTAGTTAATCTGTATGTTGTCCATAACTACTTTTATTAGCAATATAGAAATAAATTTAGAGACTTTATATTTCCTTTCGTACTCATAACATTTTTAGTAATATTCCAAATTCCATATTTTTTTGCCAAATTTCATTTTCTGTTTCAATTTTAGTGATTTTGTTTATTTGTTTCACGTCTGATTTTCACCAAAAATCACTCAACTGAATTTGAGCAAACGTAGCGGCGAATTGCCTGTTCAGGACGATAGAGTTTGAAACCTAATCTGATGGTGGCCGTCTCGTCATCTCATCTATTTATTGTGGTTCATTGCATCTCTTGGATTTTGTGTAGGTTTGATCGACTTTCCAAGTCTAGTCTAGTCTTGTGAGAAGCAACCCTCTATTTTTTGTTTTTTTTTGGGGTCACATTCTATCTTCTTTCATCGCAAATGTTTGGTAAGAGCAAGGAAAAAGATATAATTAGTATGAACACATAAGGGTTAATTGGATTTTTGTTAGTGTATATAGATGATGAATAATGAGGTATGTGAGTACTGCCAACATCAAACTAAATTCTACTTGAGTCTATCTCTTAAACGAGTAGCAGAAGCTAACTTGAGAAAAGCTGAAGGCGAAGGGGAAGGAGTCCACGACCCGCAACAGAGAGAGAGGAGACTAGTAGGGCAATTTCGACCGAAAGTGAGAGAATACATTAAGTCATTAACAAAACATCGTTGTTACATTCTTAATTTTCAAGTCAACCATTAATATCTATCTACCACGTCATTTGAGACTTGTGAGCACGTCTTTGAGATTAACAAAAGACTTTTGAGTAAGAGACGTGGAAGGAGCCTAGCTTTGACATTTAGAACCAAGTTTTCTTCTTCTAATCTCAAAAGACTTTTGAGTGGGGAGAGACAAAGACTTGAAAAGAGCATAGCATTTGAGGGAATTTGAGGGAGTGTCACTACCCTTGATCCACGAGCACTTGATGGCGTCATGGAATCATCTCGGGAAAGGTGATTGTTGTGGACGCTTTGAAGCTATCACTGATGGTTACTTCTGCGAAAGATGTGATTTTTTCGTCCACAAGAAGTGTAGCGAGTCCTCCGAATATATCCAACACCCATCTCACTCCGGTCACATACTTAAGCTTCAAAGACGTTGTCGTTTTACTGCTTGCGAATTATGTGGAAGGAGCGGCAACAATCTATTATATCGTTGTGAGAGCTGTAGTTTTGATATAGATCTATATTGTGCAAAGTACCACCACCAGAGGTTATCGAAGTTTCCGCAAAGCATCATCGTCACAAGCTCACCCTTTTCAAGGAGTGGGGCGGCTTTGACGACTGTGATGCTAATTGTGGGGTGGAGGGTTCCATATGGATTGCGTATGGCATCCACCGGAGGTCAAACATCCGTTAGAGTTAAACCATTTCTTAGGCCTTCTAAGATATTAGAAAATATAATATATTAGGGATTGTCCACGAGTTGCGTGAGGTTTAAAAATTAACATTAATAATTTCTGATTATTACTTTTGTATTAAATAATATATAAATTTGATGTTTATACTTTATAGTAAATAATTATCTAAATTAGAAGAGTAAACATTTGTATCAAATTGTTGGACATTTACAATGTTCTACATAAAAAAAAATAGATTTTTCATTAGTAAAATTTACAGAATATGGAAGACATCTTCTTTGGCACAAATTTTTAATTTTTATATCTGAATCAATATTAACTACGGTTTCCTAAATAAAAATGGTTGGTCATCTTTTTTGCATCAAATACATCTGTAAAAATCTATTGATCGTACAAGTTGTAGTATGCTTTGGTTCTATCGAGACATATAGATCATCGATTTCAACAGAGGTGTTAGAAGGCATCTTTTTGTTTATTTCATTAGAACTTTAATCATAAGGAGAGAATAATTGATACTTGATTCTATTTTTGTCTTACTCTATTTATCGTTTTACTGTGATTTTATCTTTTACATCAATACATTGCTATTTTACTGGATTTACAATTTGTGATGGAGTAAGTTTTCTATCGAGAGTCTTGGTTAGGAACGTTACTTTGTCCAACACAAATTGTTTCAATTGCATTAGAGGTGATTGGTAAATTGGTTTTAAAATCTATGAAAGCATATAAAAACATTTAAATTATATATTTCTCTAATCAAACTTGTTGGATTTTAACAACCCTAAAAGTCTTAAAAACATTCTTTAATTAATTTGCTCACATCATCTTTTTTTTGTTTGGGTTCATTTTATGCTTCTTTTTATTAAAGTTATTCTTTTGTGATCTTTTTAAAAATTTTAAAATCGTAATAACCTATATAAAATGCAAAAAAATAAAGCAAAAAAATTTACATGTTATTTTTTTGTAAAGGATATTGTTGGATAACTATCCTTTACATAAGATTGGGTTTTATATATATTATTGTTGGGTTTTATTATGTGTATTAGGGTAAAGTGTAGTAACGTCCAGACTTAAATAAAAAAGAAATCTGGTAACAAATTCCACCTTACTTTTTTTGTAAAAAGAATTATATTTATATTAGTACTTTTAAATTAATAAAAACTAGGACTGGAACCCCGCGAAATCGCGCGGGTAAAGAACTTCCGACTATATTTAAGAAAATTTTTTTGTTGCTAACACAATCAAATATACAATTTACTTTTGATACACAAAAACTCATAATAATTTTAATAGTTTTTAAAGCAAGGTTATTATCAGTTCTTATATTGATGTAACCCAAACCAAACTTATGTAGACTATATAACGAAGAAGAAAATAATTTAGATCTCATTTTAGGGTTTAACAGTAATTTTACGTAACAATTGTTTTTGAAAAAACCGTAACCCTATGATACATTTTCACATGAAACAATAGACATAACCGTATGACACATTAACAACCACTAAACGATTTTTCAAGAAAACACAATCTTAGGATGCATTAACAACCATAAAACATAATTTTTTTAAAATAAGCAACCTTAAGCGATGCATTTATAACCACAAAATAGATTTTTCAAAAATATGCAACCCTATGATGCACTAATAATTATATATCAGTGTTTTTTTTTTAAAAGACACAACCCTTAGATGTTTTAACAACCATAAAACGTTTAAAAAAAGAAGAAGATGTAACCCTATAATGCTGTGACGACCCAACCCGTCAAATAAAAAAAATTTCAACCCGGATCACTATTATCATAAATAATGATCCTCAATGGTCTAATAAACAAACAGCGCGGAAACAATGATTCAAACAATCAAATACAATTATCGTTTAACAAGCCCATACTTATTAATTCTAGTTCAATTTGGTAATACACATAGTTCTGAAATTGCTAACACCCTAGCAATTCTAACTTATTACACGAAAACGAGCCACTAGATCATTCCCCTCGTCCCGGCCATGATTCCACGATCACTGACTGTCTTTACCTGCATCACATGGTTATAAGAGATGTGTGAGTATTATCATAAATACCCAGTGAGACGGTCATCCCATCTACAGACTATACACACAGGCATAAGCAAAAGATACAATACCAGGATGAACAAACAATAATGCATCACACAACAACCAAACGAGAACAACACGTTCAATATATCAAACTGACGGTAATCAAAAACCCGTGTCGATCGACACACCTCCTTGTGTCGATCGACACACAACAAACCCGTGTCGATCGACACAACCTCCCTGTGTCGATCGACACAACCTGCCGACACTGTGTCGATCGACTCACCCAACTGCGTCGATCGACACACCAACCCAGAAACTCACCAAACCGATTTCCTACACAAAAATCCACCAAAATTCCATACAAGAATCGATCCAAACAACACACAATCGCATCCTATCAATTCCTTTACCCAGATAAGCCTATGGTCGCGCACTCACCTCGAATTCGGATAGAAAAGGATAAGAATCCGACGAAGAACACGAAGAACACAAAGAACACGAAGAACAAATCCGAGATCCTTCACCGTACGGTCCTTCCACGCTTCCACAACCTCACAAACACTCCCACAAGCCTAATAAGATTGAGAAACACGAAGGAAACAACAACAACAACCTCTCCTCTCAATCCTCATACTTTCTCTCTCAAAAACTTGAAGTTTCTGCCCAGAAATCCGATTTTTGACTTAAATAGCCAGACCAGCCGACACTCTGTCGATCGACACACCCAGCTTGTGTCGATCGACACATGACCAAGCAATACGTCAAACTGACGGTAATTGAAAACCCATGTCGATCGACACACCCCAACTGTGTCGATCGACACAGCGCTCGCTGCTCGACTCCTTTTGAGTCAAAACAACCGTGTTGATCGACACACAAACCTTGTGTCGATCGACACCCATCCAAAAAATTACTTTTTGGATCACGGGCGTTACAATTCTCCCCCACTAAAACGGATTCGACCTCGAATCACGCAACACCGTCTCACTACGGTCTCCATTACCTGACCCAAACGCGGCCATCAACCTTCGAGATAAAACTCGAATCCCCTATCCCGTCCTGCTAAGGCTACACTCTCGCCCAAAAATTCGCCCAGATTCCCCCGGAGCACCCACGATGCACGCCCCATGATCCGGATTAGAGCTGCCCGATTGACCGTCCAACAATCAAACAAGAACATGTCCGATCAACCGTTGACCCCGCACTGGACCAAATGATCGTACAACAATCAAACAAGAACATGTACGACCATCGGCGTAACATATGCTACCAAGGTTGTCCGACCCGAATTCCAGACTCCAATAATAACCCTAGACTCGACGTACACAACACAAAACCCCTGGCCCTCAGCCAGCACCTCTCGCGATCACACCTGATCCCCGAGTTATACTAGGCTCACCCTAGCCTCATTGCACCATATCTATGGATACAATTCTGACTAAACCCGGTCAGTCCAAGATCAGAGATCACCACCCGATCTCAATCACCTAACCCCGTCTCACTAAGGTTGACACTCTCATCCATAACCCGCCCAAATTCCCCCAGGAAACATCCACGATGCAGCACTCGCTGATCCGGATCAGGGTTGTCCGATAGATCGCGCAACAATCAAACAAGAACATGCCCGACCCACCGTAGACCTAAACCTTGGATCCATTGGTCGTACAACAATCAAACAAGAACCAATCCAGGGTCGTCTGAACTAAGGTTCCAAACTCGAGTAAAAACCCTATATTAGACATCCACAAACCACCTGAGATCATTCCCGATCCCTGAAGTTCATCCAATCTCATACTTATAATCACACTACAGGTACTATTGCTCAAACTCATATCTCTATACACTACTCCCACTCGCAGGGTCGTCACCCATCGAGCTCTCGATGTATACCATACCGGCTCTCGGTATGCCCCAGCCCCTCCGCTTCAGGACACACAGTCCATCAGCTCTCGGCTGCAGAGGAATCACACATCCTCTGGAGAAATCGCAATCCCTCAAAGTATATGCAGGAGAATATCACCATCCCCTGGAGCAGTAACACTGTAACGTGCATCATAAGCACCTGTCGACCGATTTACTTCTGTGGTTCCTATCCTGATATTCCCTAACCCGGAATATCACTCATGACCAATCCCCAGGTCACCTGAAACAACCCAATCGCCAGGGTGTTTCCTACCCCGATATTCCCTAACCCGGAATATCCCTCATGACCAATCCCCAGGTCATATGAAACAACCCAATCATCAGGGTGTTTCCTACCCCGATATTTCCTAACCCGGAATATCCCTCATGACCAATCCCCAGGTCATCTGAAATAACCCAATCGCCAGGGTGTTTCCATCGGAGTCCCTGGAAAAGACAGTCCTAACTCACATAAGACTTCTGTTCCAGACTCCCCCTAGAAAATAGACAGGTTCTAACTCACATAAAACCTCTATTTTCCAGCGCCATCTAGGGATCTACCCGTCCTAATCCCTTAGGATCTCCCATCCCTAGATACCTAGACAAGCCCTAACTCCCATATAGCTTCTATCCTAGCCACTCAAATGACCTCCCCGTCATCACACACATGACCTAACCCAGTCATCAAACCCATGACCTCCCCGTCATACCATAAGAACATCCGTCTTATAACTCAAGATAATAAGAAAAACTCCATCTTATTAAATCTCAACAATGTATATCGTTACAACCCAAACGAAAATACATACAACTCATAGCCACAAGCTAATACAACCACTGAAAACCAGAAAACACTCAAGCCTCCGCTTGCTTCTCGAACCACTTCGAGAACTTTTCCTTCATACTTGCCTCTGGTTCCCAAGTCTCCTCCTCAATACCATCACAGTCCCACACGACTCTCACCAATGGTATCCTCTTCCGGCGCAGAACCTTGACTCTCCTCTCGAGAATCCTCACAGGTCTCGCCGCCAACGTCATGTTGGACTGAAGATCCTCCGGAATCCTAGCCAACACCTCCTCAGACTCATGTAGACACTTCCGCAGCATCGATACATGAAATACCTTATGAAACGCTCTCATACTCTAAGGTAACTCCAACCGATAAGCCATTGGTCCAACCCGCTCCACCACCCGGAACGGACCCATAAACCTTGGACTTAGCTTATTCTCCGAAATGGATCTGTTAGGACCCCTCAACATCGCTGCCTTGAGATACACCAGATCTCCCAGCTCAAACTCCAGCTCTTTCCGTCTCTTATCAACATAACTCTTCTGTCGATCCTGAGCCTCTCTCATGTTCATCCTCAAGACACGGATCTTCTCCGTCGTCTCCTGAACAAAATCCGCACCAAACATGCTCCTCTCCCCCACTTGAGTCCAGCACAATGGTGTCCTACACGGCCTCCCATACAGAGCCTCATATGGAGCCATTCCAATACTCGCCTGGTATGAGTTGTTGTACGCAAACTCAACCAGGTTCAGATGGTCCGCCCAATGACCACCATAATCCAGCACGCACATCCTCAACAGGTCCTCTAAAGTCTGAATAGTTCTCTCTGACTGCCCATCTGTCTGAGGATGATAAGCCGTGCTCATGTGCACCTTAGTGCCCATCTCTGCCTGAAATGCCCTCCAGAACTCAGACGTAAACCTCGGATCCCTGTCTGACACAATACTCGCTGGCACCCCGTGCAGCCTCACTATCTCACGCACATACTTCTTAGCCAACACCACCGTCCCATCGGTCTTCTTGATGGCAAGAAAATGTGCTGACTTGGTCAGACGATCCACAATCACCCATATCGCATCATACGTCCGTGACAACGGTAATCCCGTCACGAAGTCCATGGTAATCATATCCCACTTCCACTCCGGAATGGGCAAACTCTGCAACATACCACTCGGAACCTGATGCTCAGCCTTCACCAGCTGACACACGTTGCATGCTGCAACCCAATTAGCTACATCCCTCTTCATTCCGACCCAGTGATAATACCGTTTCAGATCACGATACATCTTGGTCGCCCCCGGATGAATCGATAACATGCTCGCATGAGGCTCACGCAAGATCTCTTGCCTCAGATCCTCATCCTTGGGTACACAAACTCGTCCGTTCACCAGTATCGTCCCATTTGCCGAGACCATATACTCTGAACCTGCAACCCTAGCAGCATCAATCAACATCGGATCTAACTCCTGAGCTGCTCGAATACGACTCAGCAAATCTGCCTGGTTAGCTACCTCTAACCCCAACGGCTCCTGTGAGATCACACACAACCTCAACGTACTAATCTCGCTCACCAGAGCTTCCATATCACGCTCCTGAGCCGAAGCAACCCTCATTTGACTCAATGCATCTGCAACCAGATTAGCCTTACCCGGATGGTATCCGATCTCCAAATCGTAATCCGCTACCAACTCCATCCAGCGCCTCTGTCTCTGGTTCAGCTCCGGCTGAGTGAAGAAATACTTCAAACTCTTATGGTCTGTGAACACCTGAACCTTTCCGCCATAAATATAAGATCTCCAAATCTTTAGAGCAAAAATTACCGCAGCCAACTGCAAATCATGGGTAGGGTAATTGCACTCATGCTTCCTCAACTGCCTCGAAGCATACGCAATAACCTTTCCCTGCTGCATCAGGACACAACCCAAACCAACACCCGAAGCATCGGTATATACCACGTAAGGCTCACCTGGCTCAGGTAACGCCAACACCGGTGTACTCGTCAACATCTCCTTCAGCTTTCCGAAACTCTCCTCGTAAGTAGAAGACCACACAAAAGGAACATCCTTCCCTGTCAACTTGGTCGACTTAGCCAAACTCGCAAATCCCGCGATGAATCTCCGATAATAACCTGCCAACCCAAGAAAACTCCTAATCTCAGTGGCATTCCTCGGTCTAGGCCACCCTCTGATAGCCTCGATCTTAGCCGGATCCACAGAAACTCCCTCTGCAGACACCACATGGCCAAGGAAACTCATCTCTTGCTGCTAGAAACTGCACTTGCTCAACTTCGCAAATAACTTCTGCTCCCGCAGCTTCCCCAAAACTACTCTCAGATGCAACTCATGCTCCTCAGGACTCTTCGAATACACCAAAATATCATCGATAAAGATGATCACAAACACATCTAGATACTCCTGGAATACCCCGTTCATCAACCGCATGAACGCTGCTGGTGCATTCGTCAAACCAAAAGGCATCACGACGAACTCAAAATGCCCATACCTCGTCCTGAAAGCAGTCTTCCTCACATCTGCTTCCTCAATCGGAATCTGATGGTACCCCGAAGCCAAGTCGATCTTGGAGAACCAGGTAGCCCCTCGCAACTGATCCAACAACTCATCAATGCGCGGCAGAGGGTACCTGTTCTTCACGGTGACTCGGTTAAGTCCCCGATAATCGATGCACAACCGGAAACTACCATCTTTCTTCTTCACAAACAACACCGGCGCTCCCCACGGTGAAACACTAGGCCGAATAAAACCCTTATCCAGCAAATCATCCAGCTGCTTCTTCAGCTCTGCCATCTCTGCTGGAGCCATACGGTAAGGTGCCGTAGATATCGGAGTAGTCCCGGGTTCCAACTCAATAACAAACGGAT
Source organism: Arabis hirsuta (assembly GCA_964056655.1). Taxonomy (NCBI): domain Eukaryota; kingdom Viridiplantae; phylum Streptophyta; class Magnoliopsida; order Brassicales; family Brassicaceae; genus Arabis; species Arabis hirsuta. The sequence goes on from OZ053306.1 coordinate 1,310,170, forward strand.
CCGACCGCGATGGCGGTAATCCCTCCAACGACTGGAACACATCCTGGAAATCCTGAACAACTCGAATATCCTCAACTGCAACCCCTCCAACAGACTCAGGCATCACTATCGTCACCATATACGCCTCGCAGCCCTTGAGAAGCAACTGCTCGGCCTGTATCATGGAAATCACGAGACTCCCGGAAGTCGGTCTCACACCCTGATAAACCAACCTCCCCGCCTCTCGCTCAAACACAACTCGCCCTCGGTGGCAATCCAGATGGACCCTGTAACGATCCAACCAATCCATACCCAGGATAACATCGTACAGCTCCACCGGACTGATGATCAGATCTGCTGGCATCAACTCTCCCGCCACCAGAACATCCACACCACGAGCCCGCCCGAAAGTAGCCAACGTCCTACCACCAGCAACCTTGACTACTCCCGCCTGTTCCCAGGAATCACTCTGGATTCCGCTGCTCTCCGCACACTCCGGCGTAATAAAGCTATTCGTAGCTCCCGAATCAAACAACACATGGGACTCATAACCGCCCATAACTAAGGTCCCTGCACAATCCCATGTGCCTCAGAACCCTACCATTCTAGTACAGACTCACAATTTCCCAACAGACAAAACTCAAACAACCATGAATTTAAAAAGTCAAGTTCGGAAATACCTGTGATCGGTCTGGTGCTAGATCCACCCGCCTCCGCAGACGTGAACACACGCGGTGCTGCTGCAATCTGAGACAACGGCTGCACTGCCAATGGCTGCACTGCCAATGGCTGCACTGCGGCCACCGCCAACTGCTGCAGCTTCGGACACTTGGGCTTAATATGCCCCGTCTCTCTGCAGTGATAACACACCCGCGTATCCTGAACCCCGACCCGCACATCTCGAGTCCCGGTCTCGGTCCTCTTCGGACAGCTCGCCACACGATGGGACATGCTCCCACACCCGAAGCATCCCGAACCGCCCTGACTGGCCCCTGAAGTGCTCTCCCACTTCCTCTTCTGTCCCTGAGCAGGCTTGCCGCCCCTGCCTGAACTCATCTGCTGCTGAGATCTCCTCGGCTGCTGTTGCTGCACCGGTGGACTAACCACCACAACCTGTTCCCCGAGATCCTCCTCGATCGCAGCAGCCATCTCAACCAGCTCCGCCCTCGTGGCGAACCTACTCGCCCTGCAGCGAGTCCTCAAATCTGGACGAAGTCCTCGCAAGAACCTCCTAACCTAGGCATCCTCGCCCTCCATACCTCTCCCTGCATGTACCAGAAGTCGACTGAACTCAGCATCGAACTCTCTCACTGACCGATCTCCCTGAGTTAGGTCCAGATCCTAGACTCCAAACGGTCCACCGCCTCCTGCGGGAAATACTTGGCATTAAAATCCGCCAAGAAATCCTCCCAGACCATCTCGGCCTGCATCCTCCTGGTCTCTACGCCTCTCCACCAGAGATGCGCATCACCCTCAAGGTAATGTACCGCCAGATCCACTCTGTATCCCTCTAACCTCATCCGCCACCCATCAGCCTCCTCAGGCCTAGCACCGCCCGAGAAAAATGCAGTACCAATCCGCTGCATCTGCTCCATCATCCGCAGATAAGATGGAAGCTCCTCAACCCCAGCCAAACCCGACTGCACCCCAGCCATACCCGGCTGCACCCCAGCCATACCCGGCTGCACCCCAGCCAAACCCGGCTGCACCCCAGCCATACCCGGCTGCACCCTAGCCATACCCGGCTGTACCCTAGGAGCATGACCCGGAGCAGGCACCCCTCCCGGTAACCTTTCCAGGATCATCAGTAGTAGACCTGCCAGACGATCATCTCGATCCGGGGCAACGCCTACGGTAGCACCCCCACCAGGGCCCACCGCACCGCCAGCTACATCAGGACCCGCACCAGCCCCTCCAGCCCTCTCACTGGAACCCGTAGCTGTCACACCCACGGAACCCTCCTGAAACGCCTGCGAGTCAGCTACCCGCTCCTGTGTAGTCTCCTGGGACACCCACGTGGCAACAGACTCACTCCCAAGTCCCCGCCCACGCCCACGCCCAGCACGACTACCACGACCTCTACGGCCCCCGCGACCTCTGCCTCTAGTCCCCCTAGTCATCACTCTGCACTAACCCGCAGAATACTAAGTACTAGAAAAACAGAAATCACATAAACACATACCGTGGAATCTCATTGAAGGCTCGGAAGGGATGATCTAGGACTCCATACCCACACAACAATCAATTGACTAACTCGCATAATCAATTAACTAACTAGCCCTAGAACCGCTAGGGCTCTGATACCAAACTGTGACGACCCAACCCGTCAAATAAAAAAAATTTCAACCCGGATCACTATTATCATAAATAATGATCCTCAATGGTCTAATAAACAAACAGCGCGGAAACAATGATTCAAATAATCAAATACAATTATCGTTTAACAAGCCCATACTTATTAATTCTAGTTCAATTTGGTAATACACATAGTTCTGAAATTGCTAACACCCTAGCAATTCTAACTTATTACACGAAAACGAGCCACTAGATCATTCCCCTCAGCCCGGCCATGATTCCACGATCACTGACTGTCTTTACCTGCATCACATGATTATAAGAGATATGTGAGTATTATCATAAATACCCAGTGAGACGGTCATCCCATCTACAGACTATACACACAGGCATAAGCAAAAGATACAATACCAGGATGAACAAACAATAATGCATCACACAACAACCAAACGAGAACAACACGTTCAATATATCAAACTGACGGTAATCAAAAACCCGTGTCGATCGACACACCTCCTTGTGTCGATCGACACACAACAAACCCGTGTCGATCGACACAACCTCCCTGTGTCGATCGACACAACCTGCCGACACTGTGTCGATCGACTCACCCAACTGCGTCGATCGACACACCAACCCAGAAACTCACCAAACCGATTTCCTACACAAAAATCCACCAAAATTCCATACAAGAATCGATCCAAACAACACACAATCGCATCCTATCAATTCCTTTACCCAGATAAGCCTATGGTCACGCACTCACCTCGAATTCGGATAGAAAAGGATAAGAATCCGACGAAGAACACGAAGAACACAAAGAACACGAAGAACAAATCCGAGATCCTTCACCGTACGGTCCTCCCACGCTTCCACAACCTCACAAACACTCCCACAAGCCTAATAAGATTGAGAAACACGAAGGAAACAACAACAACAACCTCTCCTCTCAATCCTCTTACTTTCTCTCTCAAAAACTTGAAGTTTCTGCCCAGAAATCCGATTTTTGACTTAAATAGCCAGACCAGCCGACACTCTGTCGATCGACACACCCAGCTTGTGTCGATCGACACATGACCAAGCAATACGTCAAACTGACGGCAATTGAAAACCCGTGTCGATCGACACACTCCAACTGTGTCGATCGACACACCCCAACTGTGTCGATCGACACAGCGCTCGCTGCTCGACTCCTTTTGAGTCAAAACAACCGTGTCGATCGACACACAAACCTTGTGTCGATCGACACCCATCCAAAAAATTACTTTTTGGATCACGGGCGTTACAAATGCATTAATAACCATAAATTTTTTTTTCGAAAAGACACAACTTTTGATGCTTTGATAACCATAAAACGATTTTTTTAAGAATATTTGATACATTAATAACCATAAAACGGCGTTTTTCGAAAAGATGCAACTCGTAGATGTTTTAATAACCATAAACTAGTTTTTTATATGACGCAACTCTTGAATGTTTCCATAGAATGGTTTGTTTGAAAGCGTGCAACCCTAACATGCTTTAATAACCATAAGACGATTTCTTTTGTAAAGACGCAACTCTAGAATATATTTCTAAGATTGCTATTATTAATTTCAAAAGACACAACCCTTAGATGCTTGAATAACCATAAAATGGTTTTATATCAGACGAAACTCTAGGATGTATTCATAATCATAAAACGAGTTTTTCGAAAAGACGTAACCCTAAAATGTTCTAAGAACCACAAAATGATTTTTTTCGAAAAGATGCAACCCTATAATAGATTTTCTAGGATTAAAATCTACATTGTCTAAATAATTCCAAGATTTTCTACACAAATAAAAGTTTTAGGAACTTCTACAGTAGTACTTTTGAATATCTTTTAAAAATTTGAATGAGATTTTTTTATCATTGTTATGCTTTTAGTGAATTTTAAAATGAATAACAATAAATAAACGAAATATTCAACGTAAAAACATATAGAGTTAAAAATACAAATATATATGTCAAACAGTTTTTTCGAAAAAACTCAACCATTGAAAATAACCATAAAATGGTTATATCGAAAAGATGCAATCTTTGGAAATATCCATAAAGCGGTTATTCTTGAAAAGACACAACCACAAAACGATTATATCGAAAAGACTCAATCCTTAGAAATAACCATAAAACGGTTATATCGAACAAACGGTTATATCAAAAAACACAATTTTTTTAAAAGCGGTTATATCAATAAGATGCAACTTTTGAAAATAACCATAAAACGATTATTTTCCAAGTGACACAATCCAAACATTTTCATTTTATAGGATTGCTATTATTAATATGTAAACGCAGTTTCAATATTTCGATGTATACAATTTAAAAAAATGTTCCAAATTTAAAAAACTATATTTTGGTAGAGAATTGTTAAATATAAAAACTCAATACATGCACAATGCATGCATTTCCTAGAAATTTGGTATTCTCTAAAGAAATCCAATTAAAATTTTGTTCGTTCTTACCATTATTGATTAAGGTTGATGACCATCCTACATAAAAAATTAGAAACAAAAAATGAATAGAAAATAGAACAAATCATATAATCTGAAACCATAGTAATCGTAATCCTAGTATTCAATTACATTAGAATTTTTGAGCTAATATCATCAATATTTGTATTTAACATATTTTTGAATGTAGAAGATAATTCAGTTCTACCATGTTTTTCAAATTAATTGTAAATTTCATTTATACACGCAACTCTTGATTAAACTGTTATATCGAAAAGACGCAAGTTTTGACAAAATGATTATACTGAAAAGACACAATTTTGAAAATAACCTTTAGAAAGAACTACTAAACAGTTTTTTTTACGAAAAGTCACAGTCTAAAAATAATCATTTTTTAGTTTGTTATTATATAGATAAATATAGGAAAATTGTATCCTATATTAGTCTTTCCATGTAAAATTAATTATCTAACACCATATAAAATATAATGTAGTAACTACCGCTTAACTCACTTTAAATTCTGATTTTACCCTTCCATTATTATACTGTTTTTTAATTAAAAAAAACAATTAAATTACCCTAAAATAGTTCACCCTACACTAAAGCTTACCCTACACTAAAGCAGCTTCTTCTTCTTCTTAAAACCCTAGCTTCGTTCTTCATTGGATTTCTTACCTCCGTCGCAAATTTTCCTATGTCATCGGTCTCACTCCTCTGTGATGTTTTCCGTTCGCTGTAAGAACCTGAATCAGATTTGTCTTCTTCGCCGATGACGTAAAAGTCTCGATTTTTACCGCCGAAAAAAGCTCTGATCTTCTTCCTCCAACAAAGAAGGCGATTTCCAATCGCTGGAAAAGTGTCGTTGAGTATCCCATAGACTAACTTATCCTCCAGATTGTTTTTTTTTCAATGGTAAATGTCCCCATCATAATTTTATAGGTGAAACATAGTCAACTATTTAGTATAATATAGTTGACTACCATTTTACATAGTAAAAAAGTAGTCAACTATAAATTAAAAAAGTGACATAGTTCATAAACTTCACCTACATTAAAGATTACGTCCAATACCGGTGGTGCGTCCCTTGGAGTGCTCGCTTTGTTGGATAATACGGAAGTCAATGCCTCATCTGTATAATTTACAGGACACATGGTCGCAATTTTTCTCCTCAATGGCAAATATGCAGAGTTATCTTTCACTTGTTATCTACGAATAGTTAGCTATATATGATCAAAATAGTTCACTATGTAGAACATTGCATTGATCCAGTTCGATAGTTATACTTTGTAGTCAACTATATATATTGAATAGCTAATTATTCGTATATAACCAGTAAACTATGTTTAATTATAAATGTTATTTAGTTAACTATCTTGATAACCATAGACTAAAAAATATATAATTGTAAAAATTATATAGTTAAATATATTATTACAATTGAATTAGTTATTGTAATGATTATATAATTTACTATATTATTAATTGAATAGTTAACTACAACAACAGATAAAGAAGACATATAGTTAAATATACAATCCTCTATTTGATTTCGAAATCTGTCGACTACTAAAATATAAAAGTAAGGATATATTTAATGGCGAACAATTTTAGAGATTTTTTTGGGTTAATTAGTTCAATAACATGTTTGAACATATAAATTAATAAACTAATATGTGTAATTTGTTAATTTAGTAACTAGTAAAGAGAAATTAATTTTGACTAATTTACCCTTGTAATAAATTCAATTAAGGTTGTCATCTTAATGCACATTTAATGCAAATTTCTCTCTTAATTAAAAAATAATAATATTTTTTTTCTAAAAATAAACTTAAAGTTGACATATATAAAAACACATTTTTTTCGTCTTCTTTTTCTATATTTTTCGTTTTTTTTGTAACTGATTATTGTTTAAAAGTTTGAATATCTAAATTATATAGTGAACTATATCACAAGTTAGATATCATTGAAATAAATAGTGAACTATTTCACATAAATAGTGAACTATTTCTCTATTTAAATAAAATAGTAAACTTTATTTTAATATAATGAACTTGTTATTTGATATAATGAATTATAAGTTTCATGTATTGAAAATGCATAATACTAAACTATTTGTGGATATAACAAATATAGTTGATTGTTTGTGAATAAAGTTAACTGTATAGACAACTATATGTTTATATATAGCTAACTATATATGAATATATAACTAACTATATTTAAATATAGTTATTTATGTTTCTGACTATCTATATAATAGTGAACAATTGGTGAATATAACTAGTATTGTTGACTATTTGTGAACATAATTAACTCTATAAATAATTATATGTGGATATATAGTTAACTACACATAAATGTATATAAGTAATTATATTTAAAAATAGTTAGTTATATATCTAACTATATATTCATTTACACAAAAAACAAAAAAAAAAGTCGATAATAGTGAACTATTCGTAAATATAACAAGTATAGTTGACTGTTTGTGAAGAAAATTAAGCATATATTTGGGAATATAGTTAACTATATAGTTAATAAAAATAAAAAAGTCTAGATAAGTATATTTAGATACATAGTTAACTACGTATATAAATATATAATTAGATAATTAATAGAAATAAAAAGTCTATACATTTTTTTTTTGTTAACAAGTCTATAGGTTTATGATGTTGGTTTTTGTTTTTTCTAATAATGCAAAAAAATAAAAATATTATTTAAAAATAAAAATATTATTTATCTTTAATCATTTTTGGATATAAGAGAGAATAAAATTGATATGGAAAAATATATTAAATAAGATAATAATGAAAAAGAGATATGAGACTACTTACCATAACTATATTAAAAGTAAAATTGGAATCTAAGCTAATTGAAATGTTAGTTACTAAATATTATTTTAATTGATGTTAGATTATTAAATATGAAGTCAATGAGTAATATATAGTCCAATTTCCCATTTTTTTCCTGCAAATTTTCTTAATAAATTATTCTCTTTTGTTTTTTTTATCACTCCTTACCAAATTAAAGAAGAGTATTTTCGTCCAAGTATTTTTCTTCTTTATTATTCACCTAAATTCAATTACATCTATGTTACTCCCCTAATTATGTACACCAAGAATAATATTAACTAATTTACCCATATATATATGATACTAAAAAAATATTTGCTCATTCTGATGGAAAAAAAATGAGCAATATAACACTCTTTACCCAAGTACACATAATAAAGCCCAACAATAATATATACAAAATCCAATTTATTGTATTTTCTAATAATAAATTGTTTTTCCCCTTGTAACTATGAGATTACCACCTTTAACCTTAACCCCTTTAAATGTCTTAACTCATTTTTTTATATTAATTTCATTAAGACCCTTTTCATTAAAGTGTCTTAAAGCTCAATACATAAAACCCTTTTCACTAAAATTCATAAAAATTTATTATATTTTAATTAAAATAATGTTAAGACACCTATTAAAAGCTCTGCATTAAAGATATTTAAACATTTTTGTTCTTCTTCCCAGTATATGACGATGGATGCTGGTGAGAGAGTATCATTACCATTGTTGTTTCAAGTACTCACCACTGGAGGTTATTGATAATTCGGAGACTGATAGCCACAAGCTCACCCTTGTCAAGGAGTGGACCGACTTTGACTGTGATGCTAAATGTGGCAAGCATCCGCCAAAGGTTAAACACCCGTCAGAGGTAAACCATTTTTATCATTCCTTGCACCCTCTTAAGCTCCTCACAGCTCCCCCACCAGAATATTCTGATGAAAAATGTCGACTTTGTGGAAGAGAGATTGATGATAGATTGTTTTATCATTGTTCTTCTTGTAACTTCACATTGGATATGCGTTGTGGTTTACATCCACCACCACAATCACTTCTGGATTTGAAAGCTCATGATCACCAAGTCATCCTTCTCCCAAGACTTGATTCTTTTACATGTAATGCTTGCGGCCTGAAAGGAGATCGAAGCCCTTACGTATGTTTTCAGTGTGGTTTCATGATCCATGAAGGGTGTCTTAGCCTTCCACGCGTCATAAACATCAACAGGCATGATCACCGTGTTTCTCGCAATTCTTTTCTTGGTGTTGTGAATTCTGTGTGTAAAGTTTGTCACAAGAAGGTGGACTGGACTTGTGGAGGTTACTCCTGTCATCGTTGTCCTACCTATGTCGTTCATTCGGAATGCGCTACAAGAAAAGATGTTTGGAACGGGAAAGAGCTTGAAGTAGTACCTGAAGAAATAGAAGATATAGAGCCATATGTGGTAATAGATGAAAATACAATACAACATTTCAGCCACAAAGAGCATTACCTTGGACTTCACGTTAATGGTGTTCTGTATGAGGAGAACAAGCGGTGCAGAGCATGCAACCATCCCATCAATCTCCAATCCTTCTTTGGTTGTAATGATTGCGATTGTGATTTTAATCTCCACCAAAACTGCGCTGAACTTTCTAGAAAGAAATGGCATGCGGTACACAACGACCGGCTTACTTTAGTTACATTAAGCGAGGCAGGTCTTTTTAGTTGTAATGCTTGTGGTAAACTTTCCAATGGTTTTGTATACCAGCATGGAAAGGTGGAATTAGATGTTAATTGCAGTTCAATTTCTGAGCCATTTGTGCATCCAAGTCATCCCCAACATCCCTTATATTACATTCCACGAAACGAAGATGATATCTGCAATGGTTGCAACTTGAGGAATCCGCATGTGCTGAGATGCATTGAGGATGGTTGTGAATTTATCTTGGGCTTTGAATGCGCCACTTTACCACAAGTGGTAAAGCATAGAGTTGATGATCATCCTCTCTCACTATGCTATGGCGAAGATGAGGAGAGTGGTAAATATTGGTGTGACATTTGTGAGAAAGAAACCAATCCAAAGACATGGTTCTACACCAGTATTGATCTCCGGGCTAGTTTGCATACAGAGTGTGTGCTCGGAGATTTGGCAGGGCTCATGCCAAGAAGCACAGTAAGTCTTTTCTTCATGTCATTTGAAGTAGTACTCAATGATAGTATATATCGTCCAGTTTGCAAGTGGTGCCAGTCACGTTGCAAGTACCCTAGCATCTTGAAGGAGCTCGGAACTTCATATACATATTGCTCGTTCAAGTGCTTACAAGAATATCCGTGATGGCCATTGAGATGTATTTTGTAAGCAGTTGATGCATGATAATTCCACAGCCTCAAAGACGAAGTCATTTACAAGACGAAGGAGATTAAGTTTCTTGGAAGAAAGAAGCGAATCATTCTCCAGACCGAGAACGGACAATGACCTTTGATCGCCATTTGTACGCATTTGTTTTGCTTTCTATTTTTTTCCCCAATTTTACTCCGATAAGGTTTGTGAACTTCGTTTAGATGATCCAATAGGGAACGGAAAATTGGAATGCCGGTGTTACTAGCTTGAATCTTTGTGGTTTTTTGACGTATTGGATCATCCACATATTGTCATCTTTACTATATTAAAAGTCTCTCAACTCTATTTTACTAATAAATTTGATACGATTTGATATTAAGATTATCAAGTAAAATTCAATATTTCTAATTTACTTTCAGCTTTAACTATCTATATATTCCATTTTATTTTTAAGAATACATTCATTTTTTTTAATGGAAAGGTTTGTAAAAGTTTGCTATTAAGAACAAAAAGAAAATAAACTTAATCCCCATACTATTAAAAGGCAAGTACTATTATTTACTCTTCTTAGGTGTTTTAATTTTATTGGACTAAAATGATGACATGTCTTTGAGAAAATATGACATGCTTAAGCTAATCAAATAGATAATCTTTAATTATTATTTTAACTTTCATTCTATTAATTATGTTTTTTTCTATTATTTAAAACATCAATTAATATTGGCCATTGTAATGAATATTCGCATAATTCTCAAATCTAATTAAAAAAATTTCTACACTGTTTTATTACGGTTATATTTTACTAAGAAAATCACGAGAATTATGGAAAGAAAATCACGAGAATTATGGAATTAGTTTTAAGAAAATCATGAGAATTATTGCCACAAATGAATTAATTTTAAGTATTTAATAATTAATTTTCAAATAAATCACTCAAATGAAATATAAATATGGAATTTTGGCATCATTAAGAAAATCACGAGAATTATGCATTTCTTAACAACAATGAGATCTTCCATATTCAAATTTTATAAGTATATGCTTTTTGTGTATAAATAAAAACGGCAAACCGTAACCCAATGCCCTTGACCTATATATATATCACAAACCTCCGCTCACTCTACAAAGCATTTTTCAATAATTTATTTACGAATATATTGTTATATTTGGTTTGCTTTGATATCAATTTAGTATACTGTTTGCTTTATAAAAAGGTCTAATAGTTTATTTTTCAGTTGATGCCTTGATGGTATATCAAATCCGCAAACAACTAGAAGTGATTCAAGGTTCCATGTGAGGTATAGTGATTCCGGCTTTGGTATCTCTTGATTACAAACCGAACTCGAATTAAGTGATATCTTTTACATTATTTGGTTCATGTGAATAATTACAAACATTATTTTTAATGAATTGTAATTTGGAAAACAAAGGATACGTTCTTATGTTTGCTTTGATCAAATATTACGAATCAAAATCAAGTTACTTGATCTGAATTTTATTGTTTCTAATTTCCTTATTATATATTATTTGTAGTATAAAAAGATTTAATCATTTCTTTCTTATTAGCTGTAGAGGTATTAGACTCATACAAAATGACTTAGTTTTAGAAGAAAAACATAAGGTAGGTTTTGGAGAGTATGTATTTCAGTTTTTTTATGAGATTGATCTTAGCAGCCTCGAAACTACTTGAAGCTGGTTATGGTTGTTATTTGCGATTGAAGTGACTATATTTCATTGATAGTATTGACTAGCATAAACCATTTCAAAATATGCTAATTGGATTTGAAGTTTTTGTCAAAAATGTTCATGCTTGCAGTATAATCATGTTATTAAACACAAAATCTTGCGTATTTATGTGCATAATAATTGTTGCCCACGTAAGTTTTAAAACTAACAACCATACATATTTAATTTTATAAATAACAAAATCATGTTATTAAATACGAAATTAACTTAATCTTCTAAACTATTTGTAAGAGATTTGAAGGCTCTTTTTGTGAGAAACTAAGAAGAAAAAACAAACGTAAATAACTATTATAATTTCAAAATAAAAGAAATAACTAAAAATTTTGCATATGCTATCAATCGTTTGCATTTTAACTCTACAAAAATAAAAATAAAAACTAAAAGCAAATAAATTCTATAATTTTTACGATAACCCTTAAAAATATTATATCTAATTTCCAACATGCATATACATTTAAAACTAACAATCATGAATATTTATTTTTTAAAAATGATAAAATTGTATTATATAAATACGAAAGTTGGTTTCAAAATAATAATAATAAATAAATAAATACGAAAGTTAATTTATTTTCTCAAACATTTGAACCCGCACACGCACACAGTGCGGGTCAATCATCTAGTTGTAAATGTTGATGTGGAAAATAATTATTAGTTGTTTAAGTCTTATCATTAATTGATAAATCTCAAGAGTACTCTTAAACCATAAATATCCCCATCATTAACGTTCCCCTTCCAAGACGGAGGAGATTTGATCAACGGTGAATTCGTACCGTCAAATCGTTCTGCCTCCATGTCTTCTTCCAACGAACAACCATTGATCAAGAAGACAAAGAATTCATCGCCGGTGGTCCCACAGATTCCGACACTACCTGATGATTTGCTATTGAGCTGCTTTGCACGTGTCTCTAGACTGTACTACCCGACTCTCTCCTTAGTCTCCAAGAGCTTTCGATCTCTTCTCACTTCACCCGAGCTTTACCAAACCCGATCAATCTTAGGTTGTACCGAGAGTTGTCTCTACGTGTGCTTACAATTCCCTACTTATTAAATTTGAGTTACTCATGGGCTTCTAATTCAAAACCAATTGGCAATGAGTGGATTGACCCTAACCTTTTTATATATTAATGAATTATTTCTCCAACTTCCGATGAGGGACTTTCTTTCATTAACACCCCCCCCCCTCACGCTCAGGCATGATCATCTGAAGCGTGGGCAATTGTGGGAACAACATCCACGGGGTGGCCCAAAGATCGGGTGGCTCTGATACCATATTAAATTTGGGTTACTCATGGGCTTCCAACTCAAAACCAATTGGCAATGAGTAGATTGACCCTAATCTTTTATATATTAATGAATTATTTCTCCAACTTCCGATGTGGGACTTTCTTTCATTAACACTACTGACCCTAAACCTCGTTGGTTCACACTATGTTGAAGACCAAATAATACCCTAACCAATGACACTAGAAAGAAGAAGAAGAAGTCAAGTGGGTATGTTTTTGCTGAAATCTCGAAACCCGAATCTCCTAATGCGCACTGGTCGGGTGTTGTCGGAATTGGTTCTAATATCTACTGCATTGGCGGATCTGTGTACAAATCGATCTCGTCTAGCGTCTCAATCATGGACTGTTGGTCTCACACGTGGCACGAGGCTCCAAGCATGCTGGTTAAGCGAAATTGTGCATCAGTTAGAGTCCGTGATGGAAAGATATATGTAATAGGAGGAAGCAAAGAGTGCAATTCGTCTAATCGGTCTGAGGTTTTCGATACGAAAACACAAAATTGGGATTTGTGTCATGCCCTGTAGGCGTGGAATCTTCTTATCGTGATGTTTTGTACTCTTATTGTAACAGAGAGATCAAATGGTTTGACACGAAAGTAAGATTGTGGAAAGAATTGAAAGGTTTAGCAGAACTACCTAAGTTTGTTCGATATGCGTGGGTTAAATTGGTTGATTATGGTGGAAAGATAGCGGTTTTATGGGACAAGTATATACCTTCCAGTGCATATCAGAACAAGATGATTTGGTGCGCAGAGATTGCCCTTGAAAGGGACAAGAATGATGATATTTGGGGGAAGGTCGAGTGGTGTGGCCCTGTGCTTACAGTCCCCAAGTCATATAAATTTGAGTATGCCCTAGCTACTACCGTTTGATGAATGACATATGAAAAGACTTGAATAATTTTAGTTATTTATCATTTTATTTGATGATTTTGTCACTTATTTCTAGCTGATAATATACACAACATTATTTCTTCTTCTTTTTTTTTTTTTTTGTTTGGTAACGGTTTCCATAATTATTTTTAGGCCTTACAAAAGAAACAAGAAACAGACTGGTTCTATAAACCCCAAAAGCCGTGAAATGAAGAATGTTTTTTCTAGCGTATAAACCTGTAAACGATACACACTTTATGCTTTTTAAATGAAATGTAGAGATTACCAATTCTCGAGATAGCTCCAAGTAATTTAATTATGCGCTACGCTCGGAGAATCTGATTAGCACCAAACCAATTAATAAATATATATGCATATATATCATCAAAAAGTGACAAAAGTTAACTAACTAAGTAAGTTAGTACAGTAAAACCTCTATAAATTAATAATATTACGACTTTAAAAATTTATTAATTTAGAGAGATATTAATTAATCGATAAATTAATAAATATTAATTTATAGAAATATCTTTATTTTAGGTAAGAATTTTTTTTTTAATTCAAATGATATTATGTCAAAGAATTTAATCAAATTCATTTGTAAATGATATGTATTAACTTGAGATTCTAATTTATACTTTTGATTATTGCAATAGAATAAATATTACATCATATTATATTATCTATATAAAAATGATACACATTATTAAGTATAAAATTTAGAAGAAACATGGTTATCATTCTTAACGTTGATTATAAAGTCAGCAACAATATATATTATTATATATTTGGAAAGAGTTATGTGTATAGAATCAATTATCGTGTTTATAACTATTTCAAAAATTTTGGATATCGAAAAGGAAATCATTCAAGTTTTTTTGATGTAATAAGTCGAATAAAAATTACGAAAGCCAAAAAAATTATATATATATATATATATATATATGTATATATGCATAATTATACATGATTATTAATTTATGATATTATTGGGACCATATTTTTACATGAAAATTTCAAAAAAATTATTATCTTATCATCTTATCTAATTTCGTAAATTTTTACATTGGCCCGACTCGGAACCGAGATAATTTATTAATTTATGGTGATTATTAATTTATCGAGTATTAATTTATAGAGGTTTTACTGTATATGTATATAAGAGATATAATACGTCCTTGACAAGAAATATATATATGGTATAATAGAGAGAGAAAAGTAATTAATGCTTTTGTTTTAAAATAATTGAAACAAGAAAATCAAACAATATTGTTGAGAATTAATTTTGAATAAAAAAAGTCTAAAAATAAAAATAAATATTGTAGTTTTATCAATTAATATATATATGTTTTCCAGTCTACGCGAGCTCGGGTTTGGTATTCACAAATCAAATATAAGGTTAGTTGATATTCCGGATTTGGTATTCACAAATCAAATCTAATCTTTCTATATTCATACATCTCTTTTTATCTATTATTTTTTACTCACAAAGCCAGAGAAAACCAACAAATGATTAGACCTTTCTGTAATTAAGTATAATCATCAAATTTTGCATTTTCTTCATCAGATCCGTGAGCCAATGATTTGACCTTTCTGTAATTAAGTATAATCATGAAATTTTGCATTTCTTCATTATATCCATGAGCCACGTATTTGCGCCTTATGATGCGAAGTGTATAATTTTTCCAAAAGCAATACCGTAGTTTCTTTCTTTTCTTTTTATGTTGAGTAACATTTTGTTTTCTTTCCGATATTTGATTTTCTTTGTACTTGTGTTGCAGAATGAAATATAAAGTTAACATTTGAAGAGATTATTCCTCCACTTTAAACCATTTTGGTGGAGATCACGACCTTGGCGAGAAAGTGAATTTTTCCACTTTTTGTAATGTAATTTTCCATTTTATATATGTTTTGTGAATTTGTGAATTTTATTGTTTTTGTTACTAATTTTCGTGTGTAACCAACAATCAAATATATGCATAGAATAGCATTATGTAAAAGTGTACTTAAGTATATATTGAATATTTTCTTTGGCAAAAAAGTGATTATATAAGTTTTAGCTTTTCTTTGGGATAATTTTCAAATAAAATTTTTTTATTATTCGTCAATTGCGCAATATCTATTGATGATTTCTTTTTGTTTGATTTATTTTGCAATCTGGATATTAATTTAGAAGCTAATTAATTTTTGTAAGTAATTAGTTTCACATTTCACGTATTCTCATTCATTAAAATTAAAATCATTTGATACCAAGGTTTTAATATTTTCTTGTAAAAGATTAAGAAAAAAAAATCTTTTCCAATTATTTTTTTTATCTTTCACGAACATAATGATTTTATGCTTTTTAAAAATACTAATGAACAAAATGTACATCATTTCTAAAATAACCTAAATGTATAATCTCAATTTTCTATCAAAAATATTAAAATTATTTAACAAATATTTTGCCCCTGCATAGCGGGGACCTTAATACTAGTAGTTCTTAAACCCAAATGATCTATGTGAAAACAATAGGTCAATAGCACCAAATCAATTTGTAAATCTATCGCGAGGTATCAACTCGATCGAGGTTGTTTAATTCCCTTAAAACGAAAGCTGTATGTTTGTGTTTGTCTTGTCACCATGAAAGCAAAGAAAAGAGAAGACAACAATAACGAAGAAGGAGTGATCAACCGTTAAAAAATACCTTAGAGTTGATCCCTCTTAACTTAATTTAATCAAATTTCTATTTTGACCAAACAAAAAAGAGTTGATACCTCTTAACTAAAGATCGAGATACTATTAAGAGAAAATGATAACGAGGAAATGTAAGCTTGAAGGAGTAGTCACAAACGATGATGAGTTTGGAAGTCGTAGTAACCGTACTTTGGAAGTCTTTTCCGGTGAACAACGGACCGGAGCAACGGTTGCAGGTCGGAGTAGGTAAGGATAGTAGCCCATCTTGTGTAGGAGGGATGGGACGGGGTGGGAAAAACGGATCGATGTACATCTCATGCCGGACCAGCAATGAACGGCGGCCGAGGCTTCATCAAATCTCGGCGGTGGATTGGGCCATATTGTCGGTGGAGCAAGCGAAGAAGCCACCGACTGGGTTTCAGGCGAGGTCATGGTGGGGAAACACCGGTGATGGGGACCTCACCCGGAGCAGAGCGTAGAACCTAGAAGTGAGACTCGAAAGAGAACTTACCATCTCAAGGGATGGAGAGGGAGCAGTGGTCACCGGCGGTTTACCGGAGTGAGGTCGGAATAAAAGATCCCGAACAGGCGACGGCCCGCAAGCTAATCCGGGCTGATACGGCGGAGATCCGACGAGACCTTGGCCATTAATTATAATGGATCACTTCTTTTGGCCTCACCTTAAGAAAGACGTTGAGAGATTTTCATGCGGTCTCTACCTCTCTGAAATGTTGCTCAACAAGCAACGGTTTCCAGTTCTTCGCGTGACCATTTTTTGCGGGCCTGGGAGCGTTTCCTCGTCGAAATCTCTTTTGATCTTTACTTTTATGCGACCATTTCTATAGTATTATTTGTTCAAATATATATATATATATATATTAATAGAGTAGATATTAGTTAAAATTCTAGGTGTCATCCTAAAAGGGTTCTAAGGAACGTGTTATTTAAATTAACTAATGAAAATATTTCAACTAAAAATATGTGCCATATTGAAATCTTTACATATTCTCATTAATTTTATAATATAAGTCTATTAATACATGTTTTACAAATCTAAACTTAACTAAATGTAATATTCAGTTTATCATATCATCTATTTTTCATTTTATTTATATATTAAAAATCTTTTTATTATTATATTTGTAACAATATTTGTGGATGTATGTATTTAGAATTTTAGATTAATATGATATATATAGAAATATTTTAATTATGATATTCTATTTTATATAGAGGATAACTAGGTTTACAGATATTCACATTCCATTATTGGAAAACATATATTGTTTTTAGTTCGTCATGTCTAACAAATTTCTATAACTTTAAAATTTATCTGATTTATCATATGCCTTATAATTTACACGAATAATAAAAATTAATTTTATATTTAAAATATATTGAAATAAATAACATTTTAATATGTTTTGATTAATTTTGCAGATAAAACTATTAAACCTAATCTTGGATTTTGTAGACTAACAAAATTTAACTTTATTACATTTATCCATAATACATACGCTTTTTATAAGTTTATAAATATTAGAAATCATTACTTTGTCATACACATTTAAATATTAAAACGGACTAAAAACATCTCTATAATATTAAAACAGAAGTACATTTAGCAAAATGTTCAAAATTTATTCAAATATTACTGAAATTGCTATTGCCTTTTAACTAAATAGATCCAATTGAAAAGGGTAATTTTGGACATTTGCAGTGGCAATTTCAGTAATTTCAGATCAATTTTGGACATTTTTGGAGTGGATCCGACTGGGAGACACGGATCCGCGCGCGATCCGGTTTCATTAATGGCAAAATTGTAATTATTAAAAAGAAAAAAAAAACTGTCGAAGAGATCTTCTTCTTCTTCTTCTTCGACTTTCATCGGCAACGAAAAATCAATCTCTCTCAATTTCAGTAGATCTCTTCAACTGCGATAATCCGTTCGTTTAACATCTTTTTTTCTCACTCAAATCTCTCACAGCTAAAATGGATTCAGTCAAGTTTAGTATCTCTTCCTTTTAGATCTATTGATGATTCTGGAGTTTTGAGTTTTTCCGATTCGATCTCAAATTTGTTGGAGATGAAAATCTGTGCATCGTTTTAATGGTTTCGATTGATTCTTATGATGTGTGTTGGGTTTTGGTGATTAAATTGAATTGGATGATGCTAAAATTAGGGTTTTGGTGATTGAATTGAATTCTCATTATCAGTAAGTTTCTGAAGCTTTAAATTTGTGTATTTCGATTGTTTTCTTGCTAAAGTTTATGCTTTTATGATTGGGTTTTGTCTCTATGCAGTATAATTGTGTTCCATTTAGCTTGATTTTTCTTATAATTTTGTGTTATGTGAAGGTCCTCAACTTCCAAAGAAAATCAGAGCTCTAGCTTCTTTCCGTGACTACACATTTGCTGCTTTTGGAAATGAAATCGCAGTCTTTAAGCGAGCTCATCAGGTATGACTAAATTGGCGTTTTTGTGGCCAAAGACAGTGGATTTTGCGCCTAAGCCACTGCAAGGTATATGCTCCTCAGCTTCTTTCCCTATTTTTTTGTATTCATATTAAAAATCATTAAACCATGAAAACTAAGATCAAATCTTTATGGTTTTTATTTGGAAAGGCAATGTAAATCAAATCATATATTTATTGTTAAAAAATTACTAAATCTTTTAAAGAAAAGTAAATATCATATTAAAAATCATTAGGCTTTAATGAATCTTTTCTTATTTCATAGTTGTTATGATCTTCTATAAATCAATTATTTACCAAGACTTACTAAATATTTAAACCTTAATGAATCTTGCCTTATTTATTAGTTGTTATGATGTTTTCTAAATCTTATATTTACTAAGATTTACTATGTTTTCTATAACTATTTTATTTGACAAAATATTCTTTATTAACCCTAAAAAATATCTTTTCACCGTATATTAATCTATATAAACCAATGTGTATGACCCGAATTCATCACAAAATAAAATTCAAAGAAACACTTCCTCCACCGAAAAAACTAACCATGGATAGATTGTTCAAAGTCAGCCAATTGAATCCCTTTGTCAATGAATGGAGAGTTAGGGTTAAATTGCTCAGAAAATTCACACTGTCTTCAGGAGCAGATTTAACTCTTGAGCTCATCATGGTTGATGAGAAGGTTTGTTTTCCTTGCTTTTGATTTGAATGATGTCATATGGTTATATTTATTTCAAATTTTATACTCGGATTGCTAAGTATATTGGATTCATCTTTGAGACTTGGTTTGTGGATTTATTAAATTTTAAGATCGGATTTTGTATTTGAGAGTATAGATTCATCTTTGAGAGATTGTTTGTGTATTTCCTAAAATTTTAAGATCGGATTGCTAAGTATAAATTTGAAGTTTGTTTGTTTGAAGGAGTTTGCTAAGACCATTATGTAAAGTGAAGTATATTTTGAAGTTTGTTTGCTAAGACCATTATGTAAAGTCAATTATAGTTTACAACATATGGCGGAACTACGGGACAACCAATAACTTCGTATAGAGAGTCTTTGGAATCACCAATCAGAAAAAAAAGTATAAAAAAAATGTTATCAGATCAGAAAATTCTTATTGTTGATAGCGATGGTAAGACTCAGAAGAAGACTATGAACGTTGTTTTCAAAGAGGTTTTCCAGAATATTGACTCGCAGTTGTTGTATGATGAAGGTATGGAGATTCATCTATTTAACTTCTTTCAATTTCGTCTTTTACAACATGTAGTTCATTTTTATAATATTTTAATTTCTTTTTTTAATAGATTAGTTTTTCAACCTGATTAAAAAGTTTGATCAATCTTCGGCGATGGGGAGTCTCAAGTACTATTGTTTTGCTTTTTGGATCAAATCTTCAGGGTTACACATAAACTTTATGTTTTGGTTTTTTAGTTATTTTAGATTTGTTCTATTACATAGAGATTTAGTATTTTGGCCATATTATAATCCATTCTTATTCCATAAATAAATACTCCCATTGACATACTTACATGCACAAAACTAAATATTATAATTTATGTATACCAACTCCAATGACTAATCATTATAAAATTCAGTACTTAACATATTTATTCTCTACTTTGAAACTAAAAAAAACCAATCATACTTTTTCAAACTAATGGATTTTACTTACAAACTAAAACAATACTTATCACACTTTGAACATATTATTACGTCACAATACGAAAGCTAAGTATAGTTTACAACATATAAAACGAATGTTCCCGCACAAAGTGCGGGTGAGAATCTAGTATTTAATTATTTAATTTCACACATGGGTCAAAATCTAGTATATATATTAATAAAGGATTGTAATATTTTCTCTTTTTTTTTTCTTTTTCTTTTTGACATTGTTTAATCCCATTCTTTAATTACTAGATGTTTATCCTTTAGTCTTAAAATCCTGACATGAGATTTAGGAAAATGAGGATTAATAGAGCATCAAGAGACATTGGTCAAGCACTTGTTCAAGTACAACCTTGCAGAGATCTGGTGCTATGATCCGCATGTAGTTTATTTATACCATAATATAAGGAATGAATCCGTGGAATTGTGCAAAACAAACAAAACAAAATACTACAAAACCTTTTCTACATACATAGTTGGTGATGTCAACTGTAAAATTAATTCTAACTATGTCATGTTCAGAAGGTACGGCTTAACAAACTAGTTTAAAGATAAATTTGCGTCCATAATATGGCACCATATTGAATCCATTTAGTGATAATGGGAAGATATATTTTATAGCTCTTGATAACTCTCATGTTCACCTTCTTGCATCCATGTATCTCAAATATTTGATCATCTCCATATGATCTTGTTGGGATAATTGTCTATTTCCCCACGAAAATTATCATATAACTCTATATACTACCCAAGACCTCTTTCTATATCTCCCCGAAAACAAACTTCAAAATCTGTATCTCCCAAAGTATGAAACCTCAAAACACACAAATTCGATTTTACCGGTTTTTGTTTACAAACCAAACACAAACCGAGCAAACCTGATCCTAAACCAAATTAAAATTCGAATCTTACCATTCCCGACCCGACCGGACCTGATTATTCTTCTTCTTTACCCGACTCTTTCCCTTCAACTTCACCACCTTCCCGATCCTCCCCGTGCCATGAATTCCACACCCCGTTCCCCACTATTTTCTATGGTGTCAAAGGTTGCCAATTCACGATAACACAACAACAATAACAATCACCACCGCAACCGAAATCAAAAGCTTCTTTTTCGTTGTGAACCCAGAAAAATATCAACTTTCAGTTATGTAACCACCTTCGTCTTTTTCACTCTTCTTTGCCTTTAGAACTCTCATCTTTGTTTCTCTAATATCTTCTCGTCCTTCTCGACCACCATTAGGACATTAGACAACACCTTCAGATCTCAATTAACTTTGATTTTCTCATATAATATCCCGAAACCCACCAATAGAATCAGCTACGCCATGTCGTGTTTCACAAAACCTATTTCAGTGCCCCCCCAATTCGAATTTCATCTCTGAAATGAATCTCCAAAACGTTATTTTCCAAGCTACAGTGCTAGAAATCGTATTTCGATAGCTAAACACGGGACCATCGAGAAGCAGGAAAATCTGGTTCGATCTCGCACACGCCATTCCATGTTGAAGTAATGGGACCGAGACCTGAATCAGAGAAACTCATATTCGGATGCTCTGACCAAATTTCCGTATATAAAACGCCAACAATCACGTCTTCTTCGTAATTGGAATTGCGCCTGATCTGGGATGACGGAGATAACGGCGAGGTTACGGCGGAGAGCTGCGGTCTAGATTGGGGAGAGACAAGCGGAGAAGCCATGAACGGCGCGTGAGTAACAGTAGAGGAGCGTTGTGCCATCTCTTTTGCAACAGGTAAAATCCACAAGCTCTCTTCCTTGTATAGAACCGAGCCAAATTGGAATTCCGAAGAGCAAAAGCCGGTGAGGACGAAGTCGGAGTCGAGTAAGCCGGCGATGAAGAATAAGAAAAAGAAACTGGTGAAGAAGATGATGAAATCGATCGGAGACAAGAGATTTAAAGGATTTGGTTTTTTTTTTTTTTTTAATTGTGGTTTGGCATTGTGCTCTAATTGGTTTACTATTGGTTTTAGTGGTTAAGATATAATTCCAAAACAATAAACCAATTAAAACCGACGTTTGTGGGTTTTTAGATTTTAAACTATATTCTTAGGGTGATATAAGTTTGCAACTTTCAATTCAAAGAGATATAGATTTCGAACTTTGTTTTCGGGGAGATATAGAAAGATGTCTTATTTTGGGCAGTATGATAGTTATATGATAGTTTTCATGGAGAAATAGACAGTCATCACGATCTTGTTCCAACACTTAAATCAATGAGAGTTCAGAATTTGTAAGAAATATCAAAGAGACAAACATTGTAAGAACATCACAGAGAAATGAAAGAAAAAAAATCAAGAAAGAGAAAATTTTATTTGAGATGGATATAAACACCAATGAAACTGATGATTTAGATGTAACACTAAATCTTCACTAATTTCTTTGATAAGTAAAGAGTAATTTTTATTTTTTAGGATAGGGTAAATAAATCACGAGCATCATATATGAGCATGAAGACTCACAAATTAACACAGAATACATACGTTTATTTATTTTTTAGGTCGAAAGATATAAATTCATTAAACCAAACCGAACCAGTTCCGGGGTTTGGCAACGAGCTCCCGGCTTCTTTAATTTGGATTCACAAAATAAATACGTGTGTTTTTATTTAATCAATCAATGGACACAATATTACTAAGAAACCAGCCAACTTTTTAACATCTCTAATACTAAAAAGGTAAAAACGTCAACAATTACTGTCCGGAAATGAAGCCGAGAACAAATCACGGGTGTTGAATAAAATTCACATAAATCATGATACCGCAAGGACTACTAGAGGGATTTATACGTATTTCAAAACTCGACTTTCGGTCTGACTAACGACTTTTGATCAATCAAAACTCGACTTTCGGTCTGATTAACGAACGTTTTTCACGTCATTAATTCTGAAACAACCATAATTTTTTTTTTTTTTTTTTTTTTAAACCCCCGAAATAATATTCCCATAAATACTAAACCACACAATAATTCAACACAATAACAAAAGCGGAATAGATATAAATACAAACGAGACACTAGATCATCTCCTCTTCCTCGCCCTGATTCCACGATCACATTTTCTCTTTACCTGCATCACATGGTTATAAGAGATGCGTGATATTATCATAAATACCCAGTGGTACGATCATCCCATCTACTTGGCTAGATGCACGGGTATAGGGAACAATCGAAACACCACACAACACAATTTAGCAAAAAATCAACACGAAAAGTCAACCCGGAAAAGTCAACGCACAGTCAACCCCGAAAAGTCAACGCAAAGTCAACCCCGAAAAGTCAACGCAAAGTCAACCCCGAAACGTCAACGTAAAGTCAACCACAAACCACGATACTTACGTTGATCTAAACACTAAAAACGCCCCAAACAAGCATTGATCGAACAACAAATCAACTCAATTCGCAATCAAACGATCAATCAAATAAACCCATCTACCCGCGAAGACCATGGTCATGCACTCACCTGATTCGAGATCGATTATCTCACCAACCACAGCTCAGAAACGGGATCGGAAAACTGTTCTGAAAACTAGACTGCGAGAGCTACAGAACCATATGTAGATCGTCTATTGGTTCTCAATAGTTCGACGGGAAAACAACTCGCAAACTCGCTGATCGGAGCTGAAAATAGAGATTTCAGAAAATGACACACTGACATTGAAAGCACACAGAGAACGGAGGTCACCTCTGATTAAATCGAACTTGGTGTCTATAGAAAGCTAAGACTCGGGGCTTTCCAATGATATCTAGATCGTCTCCTGTATCCTTACAGAACGATGGTAAATAAGCCCATAAGTTCGATGATCAGAACTGGAAACAGGAACAACATTTTGAGCTTAAAAGTACACAGAGCACGGATCATACCTCGGAATCAGGATCTAAAACCCAATCTGGAAACTAGACAGATATAGCTTTCCAACGGTATAAATATCGTCCTCTGAGTCTCTATGGTTCGACGAACATACTCCTTTGAAGTGGACTGATCGCAGCAAAAAGCTGCACAAACCTACCGTATTAAAACGACCATAACTCCTCAAATACTCAACCGATTGACAAGCGGTTTCTTCCTAAATCAAGATCAAAGAGTGAAGAACTTAACCTGAAATTTTCACTCCGATCCAACTTGATCTTCACCGCCGTTTGTCTCCCCCAAAAACCGGCGGATTCTTTCACCTCTCTCTCTCTTCTCCTCTCTTTACTCATTAACTCTCTCTACCTCTTTCTCAAAACTGCTTCCCCTCTCAATAAAAAATTCAGCCACTTCCACAAAACAAGGCTCCCCAAAACAAGGCTTTTGACTTTTTTTTAAAAATAAAATAACAACTCGGGTTTCCAACCGACCCGCCAGTTATTCACAAATTTTTGGTTCGCGGTCGTTACAAATTCTGACTTTTGTGGTTGAATTTAAAGAATTTGTAGGAATGGGTAAACATTTACAACAAATCGAATGATTAATGACGTGTAATTAACCAGACGGTCGTGGTCTAGTGGTAATGGACTCACGGCTGTGAATTCCGCCACCCGGGATCAATCCCTCGCCACCACAGAGAAATGGCGGTGAAACGTGGGTCTCGTGGGATTAATCTTTGGGCATAGACAGCCTTTGGGATCCCCACGGTTATAAAAAAAAAATGACGTGTAATTACATTTGTCCACAAAAATCATAAAATTATGTTTTCCCACCAAAACTATAAATCATGCTTTTGGTGGAAAAAGATGGAATTACATTTTTCCACAAAAAAATATATTTTATGTTAAAACCGCAAAATTGTGTTCTTCCACCGAAACTGAAAATCACAATTTTGGCGGGAAAATAACGTAATTACATTTTCCCGCCAAAAAAAAAATCCGTCAAAACCGCAAAATTGTGTTTTTCCACCAAACTTTTAAATTACGATTTTGGTGGAAAAATGGCGGATAACATTTTCCCGGAAAAAAAAAAAGAAGTCAAAATCGTAAACTTGTGTTTTCTCTAAATTACAATTTTGGCGGTATTGTATTTTGCCGCCAAAAAAAATATTTTTTTGTCAAACCGCCAAAACCGATTAATTATATTTCCACCAAAATCTGTAAAATTGTGTTTTCCCGCCAAAACTGTAAATCATGATTTTGGCGCGAAAATGACGGAATTGCATTTTCTCACCAAAACTGCAAAATTGGGAAATTGTGTTTTCTCACCAAAACCGTAAAATTAGAGAATTGTGTGTTTTAATTTAATAATATAATATATTTATGTAAAAAAACAAGACTTTAAAAATTAATTAGTTATAATTGCAATTTAAATAAAAATATCTTTAAATGAAAACATGTCCATTTTAGTCATTTGGATATTACATCTAGATGCCCTTCATAAACTAATTAAATAAATAAAAATACATCCAGATGCACTATCCAGATATACAAACGAACATCCCCTAAATTTTTGTCTATGTTTTGCTGTCTATGAGAATCCATTAAAAACTCTCGCATTTTTTAGTATTCTCAAATTTTCAAATTAAAAATAACTTAGAGTATTTGTGGATCCGAAAACCCACAACCAAGAATTTGATATTAACGAAAGGGAATTAAGGTCTAGATCTTCGTATGAATCTTAGATAAATAAAAATTGAGAATAACGAGATGGATTTGTAATAATATGATCAAAGAATCAAGATTAATACAAAGGATTTATGAGATGGATAAATAAAAATAATAGAGCGCAGCTCGCAGTATTTAGTTCTATGTGATTTTCTAGGGTAAAAGTGATTTGATTGGCCCTCCCCTCGAAGAAGCCTCCTATTCTGTTTATATAGGCGATCAATCAGGCACAACCGCTCCTATATTCGCGCAGCACGTTCTCCTCACGATCCCGGATTTTCAGCACGTGCTTCGAGAACTCTGGCTTGACTGATTCAACCTGTTATCCGCGAGCTCCTCTTCAGCGTGCAGCTCGCAAGTAAATCCTTTAACTGTTTTATTCAGCCCAATCGCATGGTTTATCGGCTGAGCCTTTAACTGGACATATTGGGCTTTATCGTAGTTGGCTTAATACAAGCCAATCACTACATTTCAGGCTCCATTCCCACTCGCAGCTAGCAGTATATTCTTCTACCTGTTCCGTCGGGCCTATATATCGCACCTCACATGGTGGGCCGGCCTTACTAACAATGGACCTCTCTCTGACCGTATTTAGAGTGCAAAATACAACACCAACAATATTGATAAATGATTTCTTTTATTAGAAGTTTGAAAATAAATGCAAAATTGTAATAGTATATCCTAGACTATCTCAATTTAAATAATTTCCAAAGTTAAAATAATTTACATAGATTACTTTAACTAATATTATACAATTCAATAAAAAGATAAACCTTCCATTTATTTCTCCGTAGCCCCCAAAGCAAATTCTATAAATACATTAGCCAAGAAAATCAATTGTTCCCCACGAAACAAGAAGTTTATATAAAAGGTACACAAACCAAACCAAAAATGAAGATAATGTCGTTTTTTGGTTATAGTTTTATCGTACTTGCATTATTCTCCATCTCAACTCAAGCCTATCGTCACACTCCCGCTCAACCGCCAAACGTAAACACAAACGCTGATGTCAAACCGCAGGAAACGCTAGAGGTTCACAACAAGGCCCGAGCCTTAGTCGGAGTCAGTCCAATGGTATGGAACGAAACTCTAGCGACTTATGCACAAAGCTACGCCAACGAACGAGCCAGAGACTGCGCCATGAAGCATTCCTTGGGACCATACGGTGAAAACCTAGCCGCGGGTTGGGGAACGATGAGCGGTCCGGTCGCGACTGAGTATTGGATGACGGAGAAGGAAAATTACGATTATGACACTAACACGTGTGGTGGTGGTGATGGTGTGTGTGGACACTACACTCAGATCGTGTGGCGTGACTCGGTCCGGCTAGGTTGTGGCTCGGTGAGGTGTAAGAATGATGAGTATATTTGGGTGATTTGTAGCTATGATCCTCCGGGGAATTATATTGGTCAAAGTCCGTATTAATGATTTTGATTTTATAACGAATCAAGAGGAATAATATATTGATATATATGGTTCTCTGACTTTTCATGAAAATTAGTATATTAGCTCTCTTTTTTTCTTGGCAAACATTTTAATTTACTAACTAGAATGTTAATCTAATTGATGTCATTCAAATCAAATCGAATTTTTTCATACCAACAAAAAAAAAACCAAAATTTAAGAACGAAAATGATTTTGGTTAAAATGGTTTCACATTTTAGAATTCTAAGAAAAAACCTAAAAATAAATATATGATTAAATGGAACTTGAAAGGACCCTACTAAAGAGTTAAAATGGTATGGTGGGATGGAAAGGACCCTACAGTAAATAGACGATTCAAAAGTTGAATCTCGGTATGGTGGGATTGAAAGGACCGTACTAAAGAGTTAGAATGGACCTCAAGCCAAGGTTACCCAAAATTCTAAAGAGAATATTCTTATCTTGTTGGTAAAATATCAATACATTTATCGCAGCCACAAATATAATCTCAACGACATGAATTTTCTACTTATGAATCGAGCTAGTAGTTCACGTGAGAAGTATGTGTCTCTTTACGGAGCTGATTACATCAATCAAATTAGAGGTTGTTTACTTTTAAAAAAGCAGAGTGGATTTCTTCACGGATGTGTGAGCAAATTCGAATTTATTAGAGATAAAGCTTCTAACATAAGAGAATCTGTTTTTCCTCAAATAAAAAACATATGAGAATATGTGAATTCTTTGTTTATTCTGCTTTCGGTGATACGTAGGCTATCAGATTGATAAGTGAATTCGTAACTCATGATGTTATGTCTATTTTTGTTAATTTTTTTTTTTATCTCCAAAAGAGACATCAATGCAGATTCAATTCCGTAAAAGACAGTGAAGTAAAAACCAATCAATTACTAGAGCATTTTTCTACCAAGAAAAATTATTTTTAATTATCATGATAAGTCATTCTCCATTACAAAAATTTCTCTCATAATCATAAGAAATATCTTAGGTCGTATCACGGGTGCTGAATTAGAAAGAAAAAAAAAACTCACGAGAATTATAACTTCACGTGGATTACAGTTTAGAGAGATTATACATACGTAACTAATAAAACCAATCAAAATTTTACGATTCGTAGAATTAACGAAGGTTTTTGACGTTTGTTAACCAATAAACGTTTTGGATATTCTTTTAAAACCAATAAAGCTATGGGATTAGTTAATGATAAATAATTTTTTGTTACTCTAAAATTAGAATCTCATCCTAAATTTATGTTATTTTAAGAAATTTGTAAAAGTATATTGGTTTTACCATTTAATAATTGAATGGAAAGAAACACAACTTCTTCTTTTCTCTGGTTTAATGGTGAATATTGAAATCCCAAAAATAGGCACGAGACTCTTGTCTTCAAGGCTTACATAAGGAGGGACAAACAACATAATAGAGATCTAACAACTCTTCACAAAACAATTTTACAAGAAAAATATAAAAATGTCTTTTTCTGGTTATAATAGCTTCATCATACTAACATTATTCTCTATCGTTTTAACTCAAATCTATGGTTACCGAAACCTAAACCGAATGGATGATCTTCAACCGGAAGCAACCCTAGCGGCTCACAACGAGGTTCGAGCCGCGGTTGGGGTGGCTCCATTGGTGTGGGACAATGAAATTGCTGCCCATGCACAAAACTACGCTAACGTTCGATCCAAAGACTGCAAAATGCAACATTCTACCGATGGAACCTATGGCGAAAATATAGCGGCCGGGTGGGTCCAGCCTGTGGACACAATGAGCGGTCCGATTGCGGTTAAGTTTTGGTTGACGGAGAAACCTCATTACAATTATGCAACCAACAGGTGTAGTGATGTTTGTGGACATTACACTCAGATGGTGGCTAACCAATCTACACGAGTAGGTTGTGGTACGGTGAGGTGTTATGATAATACGTATGTTTGGGTCGTATGTAACTATGCACCTAGGCCGATGGGTGATGCGAATACACGTCCGTATTAATGATTTTTTGTTTTCAACGAATAAAAGTATGGTACTTATAATGTGTGATGTAATAAAAAAGTTTACAATAGATGCAATTGATGTTTATCCTTTTTCGGGTTTTATGAGTTAACCTAGGTATCACTAATCCGAATGTAGAATAGTGAGGTTCGTTAAGGGACCAGCAATACGCTCTAATTCTATGGAACACAATTTCAGCTAAGCAATTCAAATTGGGGTTTAAATGTCACAATAAATTCGAAACAAGACACAAGTAAAAATCGGTTGTAAACAATAATGGAAAAGCGTTAGGTCGGGGATAATTCTCAGGGATTCGAATATCAAGAACCAATCAATTATTCAGGAACGCGATTACGACCAAGTCTAGAACTCAACCATAAATATAAGGAGATCCACTTTCGTAGCATCTACAACTTTCACAATCAATCTAACACCCTAACTGTCGTTGAGGTTACAAGGATTATCAAGCTTTAGCGATTAGGGTTGATAAGTTCACGAGATGCCCTAACTTCATCTTTCGTTGGCTACGGATCAAATCGACCACCTAAGTCAATTCCAGCAATTTACAAACTTTTGATAAGTAAATTCAACCTAAGATCAAAGGCTAGGTGATCAATCTAACCTAGGCAATATGATCGATAATAGGGGGAGACTATCGAATGATTATATAAAAACCTATCTATGCTTAATTCATGAATCAAATCCCATCGAAAACCCCCTAACCTAACAAGTGGATTACTCGCTCATGATCAAACAAGTAACAGCAGCAAGAGATGAAAGAAACTTCATTGAATCAAAAGCAAAGAGTTTAGGGTTTAGAAAACTTCGATAAGAACGTGAAGGATAAACTCTAAAACAATGGTTTGAGTCTCTCTCTCTCTCTCTCTCTCTCTCTCTCTCGTCGTGATGCTGCTGCTGCGTGAAAACGTGGCTGCTGTGTGGCGTGATCCTCCAAGAATCAGCAATAAAGACCTATTTAAAGGCCCATTACGGCTGGCCCAAAAATAGGCTTGCAAAATTAGGGTTTTGCAAAAGGCCCATTAATGATTCTGCTGGGAGCAGGTGCTCCCTTTCTCGTACTAGGTGCTCCCTCTTTCGTACCAGGTGCTCCCTCCGGATCGATCGATCTCAGAATTTACGTTCAGATCGACCGATCTGCTCGGATATCGATCGATCTGCTCCATTCTGGGTGTCAGGTGCTCTCTTCTGGGCGTCAGGTGCTCTCTTTCTCCAGAATGTCCAAAAATGGTCCAACTTCATTCTTTTCTAGCCAATTCCGATTGTAAGTTCCAGTTATCGCTTTCAGCCGCTTTTTGTACCTAGAACGACTCGATAGAGAGTGAAAGACTCGATAAAAGCCTACAAAACAAGGGTTAGAATGCGCCAAAAACGCATTATATCAGCAATTATATCAAACCAATTGGTAATTTAAACGTTCTCATAAAAGGATTGTAATTTAGTGATTTGTAAAGTCATTATCAGTGTATCACAATCACACTATTTGGATGTAAATTTTTTTTTTTTTTTTTTTGTATGAATGTTAAATTTTATTCAAACCAAAAAAACAACTTTGTTACAATACCAAGTACGAGGTTTCGAAGAAAAATTGAAAGTTTTAGATAGTTTCTCGTTACCGAGATCTATCACGTACAATAAGTGTTGGCAAACCAAGTAATTAGACCATCCCTGTAACGTTGATCCTGTGTTCGTCGAAGCAAGCTTAGATGATTGCGAATGTCTTTGTCCACCATTTTAACAAGTAGCCTTGCCGCCTTCGATTGGTCGCCGTGTCTTCTTGCATTTCGCTCGCACCACAAGTGGTAGATCATTGATTGGAAGGTGTATCGAATGATGAATTTCTGTATATGATTAAATCCTCCGCATTGGATCATCACCCGAAGGTCATTCCACCTTGGATGTAAATTTTGGAGAGGGTCTATGTGAGTTATTGAAAATAAATATGTTTTTTTAGTCGAAATTATTTGATTCATTAAACCGGAAATGTGGTTCTACCGGACCGAGTCGATACAAAGCCGATTTGGCTAGGCCATGGGCCATTTGAGTTCTGATCACTCGGAATGTATACAAAGCCTGAAATTTTTAGATCTGAAGAAAGAGTGAAGATGTCTTGGATGATGTCATAGATGTCCAGGTGAAAACTTTGCGAGTTGATGAGGCTGATTAATTGTTTGGAGTCTGATGCAATTCTCAGATTTTTGAAGCCTCGATCCATCGCCTGGATCAGAACTTCTCTGATCGCCTACGCTTCTGCCATGAGGGGACTTGAGATTTGAGATGCTCCGATGGACCCTTAGGCTAAGATTGTGTTGTTCGGATAGGAGATGACCCAGCCAAGACCCGCTTCGCCTGTGTCAGATCTCCATGCCGCATCGAAGTAACATCGAAGGGCATGATTTGGTAAGATCGGTTCCTGATCAGATTGAAATGACGAGACTATTGGGAGTAGAGGTTGTGCAGCGAGCCACTCTTTCGCGTCCTGTATAGCTTTAACCATAGTCTCTTCCTCTGTAAGGTCCGGTTGTTATATGATAACATTCGACCGGTGTATCGTCCACGTGGCCTATATTGTCTACTCGTGAGAGGGTAAAAATCATTTCCAACGTGTATATATAAACTTGTAGTAGACTATTAAAGAGTACACTTAGTAACAAAAGAAAAATATCGTAACTTAAAAAAAAAATGACAAATTCATATTTGCGGGTACCTTATTTATAATTTTGTTTTTTAATTTTACATTTTAAAAATGTGAAAATATGTATTTGACCATTTAGGGTAAGGTTTAATTGAACAACTGGCCATTTAGTTGAACAATTGCCTTCCCGCAAATATTTCAAGTCTGTGAACAAATCGTTTTTGTTTTTGGCTACGAATTCATGTTCCGACTAAATGTTTCCTAAAATTTTTATTTGTAAACTTTTAGGATGTGAGTAATGTACGACAAGTTCCAGATCATCAGGTTAGGCTCTTTCTTTAATCAAGTATTTTCATAATTGTTATAAAGATAGTATAGAAGAATTTCTAATAATAAAGTTGTTGTTTTAATTGTTGTATATATGGCAATTAAGAAGTGTTTATAGATTCTTCAAGGGATGAGAGTTTGATATTTGAACTTTTAGATTTCAAGACTAAGGTTGGGGATTATAGTAGTTCTCACGAGCAAGATGTCGAAGGATTCAAGGTAATCAATCACACTAGACTTTGTCCTTATTAAATGTTTCGAGAAACGAATCAAAGGTTCAATTTTTTTGGAATTCCGGGATCCAGAACTTGTGTTATTATTCTAGAGTAGGAGCTTCTGTTTTCATTGCCATACTTTTGGGATCATAAGCTCATAAACTAGCTTGAAGGATTTTGTTATTTCGGTTATTATATTTTTTGAAACCGATCAATATAGGACAATCAGGTTTAGCTATTATAATTCTTCAACTAGAGATAGGATTGGATACTTGCTAGGCATATAGGTTTTGGGTTTCACTATGTAAACGTGATTCTTGGTGTTGTTTGAGACCATTTAGTGATTCTTAGTGTTGTTAGTGTCTGCTGAAGCAAACAGACAAATTGATATAACAGATAAAACCAATTAATCATTTAACAACATAATTTCAAAAACTAGTACTCCCTTCATTTCTAAATAATTGATGTTTTGGAAAAAAAAATTTCAAAAAATTTACAAAAATACAATTAATTAAAGATTTTTAAGCCATTAAATTTTAAAATTCTAAACTCTAAAAAATGTTTTGACCCCTAACAAACCCTAATCCATCAAAACTAAATCCTAATGCAACATAGTTAACACAAACATAAATAAATTTTAAAAAATGGCATATTTTGCAAAAAAAAATTAAAAATAGTATTTCTCAAAATTTCTCTTAAATTTATGAAAATATTACTTTTTCAAAATTAAATATTTTTTTATAATTGTTTAAGTTTTACAAAAATAAAAAAATCATTGAGTTGTCTCTTAGATCTTGTAATGACTGCGAACCAAATTTTTTGAATTTTGGTCGTGCGTCGATCGCCGCAAGGTTAATTGAACCGTTAGATTTCGGTTTTAATCGCTTGGTTTGCAGCTCGGTTTGGGAAGAACCCTAGGGTTCGCGTATATAAGCCGGAAGGCCGCGTTTTAGTCGAGTTTTTGGTCAGAAAATCAGAGAGAAGTGAGTTGTGAGAGGATTGAGAGGAATCGAAGGATTATTGTTGATTTGTTCGCGTTCTCGATCCTGAAAGCTTGTTATTCTGA
This sequence comes from Arabis hirsuta, assembly GCA_964056655.1. Lineage (NCBI taxonomy): Eukaryota > Viridiplantae > Streptophyta > Magnoliopsida > Brassicales > Brassicaceae > Arabis > Arabis hirsuta. Next base: position 1,344,080 of record OZ053306.1, read on the forward strand.
TTGTGAGGCTCTTGGATCTTGTTTTGATCCGTGTTCTTAGTGGAGGAAGAAGGGATTTCGGATTTGGGGATCCGTTCTTCGTGTTCTTCACTGTTTTTCATCCATTTTCCTTTTTGAAACCAAGGTGAGTGCGTGACCATGACTTATCTGGATAAAGGAATTGATAGGATGCGATTGATTGTATTGTTTGGATGGTTTTCGTGCTTGTATTGGTGAATTTCGTGCAGGAGATTGATGAGACGTGTTCGGGAATCGATCCATGAGAGGATAGGTTCGATTCCTAGATTCTGCATCATTGCGTCGATCAACACTATTGCTTGGTGTTGATCGACACATTTTGCATCGATCGTCACCGGGGTTGTGTGTCGATCGCCGCAAGTGTTGTGTCGATCGCCGCAAGTGTTGTGTCGACGGACACAGGTTAGGATTCTGAAGAAATGTCTTCATAAGTCTTAGGAGGTGTTTGGTATGGATAAGTTTAATCCTAAGCAATTGTAGTACTTTAGGTGTCAATCCAAACTCAAGGCTATTTTAATCACTAGGAATACAAATCATATAACTTAATCTAAGTGGATTCAAGGTTGTGGTTTTTGTGATAACAAGTTACAAGTAAAGCAATTAACACAAGTTTTAACTCAATTAAATAAAAGAGAACCCATGGTTTAAGGTAATTGATCCTAGGCAATTTGCTTCAAGTCAAGGTGTTTAAATTCAAACAATCTTAAATTTCTATAAGTCTAGAACACTAATGAAGATCAATCCTCTCCCGAGGTAGAAACCCTTATGCAATCATGAACTAAACATCAATTCCCATTAGTTTTGTTCACTCAAACACACATTAAGTTCAAGTCTATTAACTATCTAGCAATCCTAACATCAAATCCCTTTGGTTATTCAAGCTAGAGCTATACTAAGTTCAATCAAACCTTCAATGAACACTTTCGATGCTATTGAATGTTTAAGGTCTAGATTAAAGTGATCAATTCCAATCTAGCATTAAGAACACTTAGTAAGCATAGAAATCTAAGAGTCTAACTATAAAACACCTTAACTCTTCAACTAATCACCCATGGATCATCCTACCCCATGGATTCAATATGAATCTACTCACTAATCATCTTGTTTACACTTAATCCCATGATGGATAGAAGCATAATCAAGAAGATAAAACAAGAATAAGATGCAGAAAATCAAAGGAAAACAAACTGAAATTTCATAAACTTCTCAAGAACACAAAGTTTTCTTGAGAGAAATTATGTTTCACAAAGAGTTGAGAAATCTTATTAGAATACAAGGATGAAGAACAATCTCCCAATTCTTCTTACACAAATCCAAAAACAAGGAAAGATTATCAAGAACAAGAAAGCAAGAAAAGAGAGAAAATCAAGAAGAGAAAAACCAAAGAAAATGATCCAAAGTGAAGTCAAGTCTGGTCAATAATTGAGTCTCCAAGCATATAAATATGGCCAAAACACGTTTTGATCAAATAAAGTGGGAGTAGGTGGCTGATTTTTCGTCACAAAAAGTGCAGTCTTGAGGACTGGATCGATCGATCCACCCCTGGATCGATCGATCCAAACCTTTAGTAAGTGGATCGATCGATCCACATAGGATCGGTCGATCCATTTACTAAAATTGGTCGATCCGTTTGCTTCTGGTCGATCCGTGGAACCACCGCTGTTTCGGCATTTAATCGGATCGATCGATCCAATTATGGATCGGTCGATCCATTTGTTGAAATCGGTCGATCCGTTTGCTTCTGGTCGATCCGTGGAACCACCGCTGTTTCGGCATTTAATCGGATCGATCGATCCAATTATGGATCGGTCGATCCACTTCCAAGTTCTGCGCTTGCTTCATCTGCTCGCCAGACAGACATGTCTTCACTAAATCTTCAATAATTTTCGCAATACAGCTCCAAATGAGTTGAAACCACTTCCATTGGAAAGATAACTCAATTTCCTTTCCGCTCACAAAATTTCAGATTAATCCGATCAAGGTAAAACCTTCAACAGAGATGATCTTTCAGCCGCTTCGGACTTCTCCTGCATGTGTTTTGCCCATTTGATCAATTCTTCTAGCCGCTTTGTCTCCAACTCACTCCAATGTCTCCAAAGTACCTAAAAAGGAACCAAAAATGCACAAGATGCAAAGAAATGTATCATAGACTCTAAAATGATCCTAAGTATGAAATGAGACTCAAAATGATGAAAAATATGCAAAAATGTAAGTCTAATGACTACAAAAGCTAAAGAAAATATATACTAAATATGCTAAAATATGAATGCATCAGTGTTGGCTAGGATTCCAAAGGATCTTCAGCCCAACATGACGTTCGCGGCGAGACTAGTGAGGATTCTCGAGAGGAGAGTCAAGGTTCTACGCCTGAAGAAGATACCATTGTTGAGAGTCGTGTGGAACTGTGACGCTGTTGAAGAGGAGACTTGGGAACCAGAGGCTAAGATGAAGGCAAAGTTTTTGAAGTGGTTCGAGAAGCAAGTTGAGGCTTGAGTTGTTTTTCTGATTTCAGTCTTGGTGATAGCATGTTGCTATGAGTTTGCATATATCTTCGTTCGGGGTTATAATGATTATTTCATTTTGAGATTAGTAAGATGAGTATTTCTTATTGTTGAGTTTTATAAGATGTGAGTTCTTATATTATGAGTGGTGTGTCAAGACTTAGGTGTTTTGAGGATGGAAATAGAGGTTTTATGTGAGTTAGAACTTGTCTATTTCCGAGAGTCTGGGAATGGAACATTATGCTAGTTAGACTTGTCTATTCCTAGAGACTCTAGTGAAAACACCCTGGTGATTAGGTTGTTTCAGATGGTCTGGGGATTGGTCATGGATGAGATGATATTCCGGGATAGTGGTATGTCATGGTGATACCACGGGAGGTAGTTCTATTCGACAAGTGTTTACGATGCACGTTAAAGAATTGATTGCTCTAGGAGGGAAGTGAGTTCTCTCCAGGAAATGTGAGTTTCCCATTATTTTTCTTTGAGAGATGTGAGTTCTCTCCAGGGGATGTGAGTTTTCTTGCATATCGATAGCTTGACGGACTGCGTGTCCCGAGAGTGGAAGGGGTATGGAGCATACCGATAGCCTGACAGACTGTATGTCTTGAAGGTGGGAGTGGTATGGTGCACCGAGAGCTCAAAGGGTAACGATCCTGAGAGTGGAAGTGGTGCAGATACGAGTTATGAGCAATTAATGTCTGAAACGTGATTGTAAGTATGAGACTGGATGTGAGCCTCAGAGATCGGGAATGTTGATCACAGGTGGTGCTGGCCGGGTTTGGACAGGAGTGTTTGCCATAGTGTGACGGTGTTGCGTGATTCGAGGACGGGAGTAATCGTGTGAATAGGTTATTTAAAAAAAAAAACAGAAATTACGAGACAAAACATAGAAACGACACAATTAATCATTTAACAACATAATGTTTCGAAGTTTAGAAAACCAATTAATCATTTTACAACATAATTTAAAAAACTAGTACTATCTCCATTTCTAAATGATTGATGTTTTGGGAAAAAAAAAATTTGTTTCTAAAAAATTGAATTTTACATTTTATATGTAGTTTTTATGAAGTAATGATGATGAATTATGAATTTCTAGGCATATTAATTGATTTTATCGAATTATTATTAGCTAAAAGTTATAGAAAATTGTTTAGTAATATGTATATACTCCCTCTATATCACAATAGTTGATTTTAAGGATGTTACACACAAATTAATAAAAAATTTAATTCTTTATTTTATTTTTTAAATTTAAACATTTCATCATCCAATTAAATACAATTTAACCAATAAAAAATTAATCTCGAGAATACAAATTTTTATATCAAATAAAAATACATATAATTTTGTATTGAAAAGTGAAAAAAATAAATCATTTGATCTGAAAAAAAAACTATAAAAAATCAGTTAAAATGATATAAAAGGGGAGTAATAGATAAAACCAATTAATCATTTAACATACTATTTGCTATCAGTGTATTTTTTTTAGAATTAGTCTTTTGTTAATGATGCTGAAAGTTGCATTAATTCTTTTATCTAATCGTCAAATGTAATTGAAAACATTTTGATGCTAATAATAACAATAATAACCACTCATCCGGCAGTATATAGCTTCAGAGGATGTCTCGTTAATACTTTCTATACGGCCAACGCAAGTGGGCGTAATGGACAGCTATTGTTGGCATTATACCAATTCCGGAATGTATACGGTAAGATCAGGGTACGAGGTGGCACGTCAAAGTTTAGATGAGGAGCTGCGTTTTTTCCATTCAACAACCATCATTGAATCCCCTTAAGGAGAAAGTGTGGAAGTTGGAAACCTCGAACAAACTACGACATTTCTTATGGCAAGTCCTATCCAGAGCAGTACCATTTAATGAAAGATTTGCCCACCGACATGTGCAATGAGATAGAGGCTGCCCTCGGTGCGGCTTTGAAGAGGAGACAATTAATCATGCTCTCTTCACATGTCCTCCTGCAAGACAATGTTGGGCTCTCTCGCAAATCCCGCATAATCCGGCTTTATTTCCATCAGACAACCTGTGGGTGGATATGGATTTTTTACTTTCATGAATTCCCAACCGGGTGGAAATGGCAGCAACCGTGCGAACGTATCCATGGATACTTTGGTATTTATGGAAAGCACGAAATGATAAGGTCTTCAATAACTTAGACCGATCTCCGCAGACGACCCTGGACACTGCCAGGAGGGAGACTGAGGCCTGGTCCTTAGCAAAGGGTTCCATGGAACAGGTCGGCCAGGGAAACCTTGTCGTCTCTGTACCCACAAAACCAACAGCTATTTTTAAATGTTTTGTGGATGGTTCATGGAAAGACGGTGATCCCACGAGTGGGTTAGGTTGGATACTTCAGGTACAGTATGGTGAGACAGATCTCCTTGGAATAAGAGGTATGCGCTGGGGGCTGTCCCCCCTACATACGGAGATGCATAGTCTGCTATGGGCAATGGAAAGCCTAAGGAGGAAAAGGCGATACTGTACGATGTTCGCAACAGATTCTCAGGAGTTGATTGCTATGGGGCAAGATCTAGACAAGTGGCCTCGTTTCAAGACAGAGCTGGATGAGTTGACGGTAATTCGGGCTTACTTCCCGGATTTTACCCTGGTATATTGTCCACGGAATCAGAAAGCAAAGGCGGACCTAATTGCTAGGAACGCTCGTCAACGCAATAGGGTTTTTTCTAGTATTAGTACTTCTGTTCCTCATTGATTTCCTAATTACGAAACAAAACACAGAAAACGACAGCGTTTTAGATGTTTGGTTGTATTTTAGTAGTGCTTCACTTCTTCCCGCTAATTTGCATCTTCTGTCAGATTACTGTGAAACGCTCTGAAAAAAGAATAAAGAGAAGACGAAGCTCGGAGGTGCGAAAATGGCGATGGTTGGTAACTCGTCCGCTCAAATCTCTCGTTAAGACAATATTTCTTTCTCTTATTAGATAGGGAATCGAATTTGATTTGGATTAGCCGTCGTTTATGGAAGGTTTTATAGAAGGAGATTTAGGTCCGCTATTTTAGGGTTTCGGTTTCGAATCGGTCAGAGTTTTTTGGTACTGAGATGGTAGATTTAGGTAATAATCGGATTGAAATTGATTGTTTCCGACATTTATGGAAACAGAGATTTTCGAAATTGATCGGAGTGAAATTGATTTTGTCTCCGACATTTATGGAAATTGATCGTCGCGGACATAATATGGAAACAGAGGTTTTGGTAGTTAGTATCCGAAGTTAAGGATACAATTCGGTTCCGTAGATTTCGCGATGATTAGTAATTTCTCTGTATTTATCGAATCTAGACGATGTTGAAGGAATCAGGATGATTATAATCAAGAGAAATTTCTGTGGTGATAGTTTGATTCAGCTGAAGAAGAGGATGAGAAGGTTTACACTACAGATGGTGAAGAAGATGCGTTTCTGAGCGATGCTGAAACCGATGTTTTTGACTTTGGATCATCTCTGCGAGACTTGTTTCTTTTGGATGAAGACACGTATTTGATTTTCTGCTTTCTCTTGTCTTGCAGGGCCTTGAAGAGAGATATAAGTGGAAGCAAATATGGTGCATAAAAGACTACATACCCAAGATATATAGAAAGTATATTACTGGAAGCAAATATGGTGCATACTAGTCTACATACCGAAATTTACATATTACTAGAAGCAAATATCTGATATACTGAACACATAGAAGCATCCTACTTACTAGATATTGAAGACGTAGAAGCATATTGAAGACGTAGAAGCATACTACTCGAGTTTAATCCACTCTTCTTTTGAATTTGAATTTGAATTTGGTCCCTTTTTACTACAAATCTATAACAAGCTTCAGGTTTCCTTTCCTCAATCAAGTTCAGTGACTGCTAAAATTAAAAGGAGATGATCCTTCGTTCTTCCATAAGCAGAAAAATTCTCTCACTAATAATTCTCTCTCAAAAGTCATAAAGTAAAAGACTCAAAAGTCTTCGGTTTGTTGAGTGTCGGAACATGTCTTCCGACAATCTCCCGCCGGATCCTCCGGGATTGACGTCGGCTGTAACATGGAATGGTGGAGGTGCACGACCTGAAGTTACTCCGGCAGACAACCATGATGGGGATTCTCGAACAGAGGTTCTTTCGGAAGCAGAGCAAGCAGGAGGTAGCCGTACGGAGGTGGCTCCGCCGCCGGTCTTTCCGGGGGCTAAGGCGACAGAGCTTCCAGCTTCGTCGGCTGTAATCAAACCAACAACAGGGGCAATAATAGGGAACGAGCAATCCCTCTCAAAGCAACCAATCGAAACAGAGCTGACATCAACACCGGCGGTGATAAACAAAACGTCCTGGGCACAAATCGTGAATGAAAAACCATCTCTCTCCAAGCACACTATCGAATGCTTGAACTCAAACGGTGTCGTTGAAGTTCCGGAAGATGTCCTCGACGATCCTCCTCTCTGGGAAGATCTCCTCATCGGCCAGTTCATCACCAACGCACCACATGTTGCAAAAATACATATGATTGTCAACAAAATCTGGCCACTAGGCAATAGATCGATCAAGATTGACGTCTTTGTGGTGAGTGACAAGATAGTCAAATTCAGAATCAAGAACCCAGTTGTGCGAGCACGAGTCCTAAGGCGAGGGATGTGGAACATTGCCGATGTTCCGATGATGGTTTCCAAATGGACTCCATTAGAAGAGGAAGCGCAACCGGAAATCAAAATCATGCCACTGTGGGTGACAATCAAGAATGTTCCCCATTCTATGTTCTCGTGGAAAGGATTAAGTTTCTTAGCTACTCCGGTTGGGGAGCCAAAAAAGTTGCATCCGGAAACGGAAACCTGCAAAAATTTCGATGAGGCAAAGGTATTCGTGGAGGTGGATATGTCGCGCGATCTACCCAAACAATTTAAATTTGCTCTCCGCAATGGAAAGGAAGAAGTAGTCACTTATAGTTACCCCTGGTTACCTCCTCGTTGCACGAATTGTCGACAATGGGGTCATTTGGTTGAAGGTTGTAAGGTGGAGTCAGCAATCACCATCCTGAAAAGGGGAGAGCCTATCCCAGCGATGACTACGGAGTCGCAAAAGCAAAATCAACCACAAATTTCAACCACACCATCCCAGTGTGATGCGCAACAAACACCTCAAAAAACAACAAAGGCATGGGTGATCAAGGAGAAGGGAAGTAGTGGTACAGAGGAGAAAGAAGAAACGGCAGTCCTGGAGGAGGAACAAACTGCTGCGACACAGATTATGCCCAATCACGTAAACACATCATCTGCTAGTGGTTCGGAGACGGTTGTTGTCCCACAAGAATCAACATGGACAGTTATCTCACCAAACAAGGCGAGTCGACAAAAAGGAAAAGCTACAGGCCCCAACTTCAACATTAGCCCCACAAAATCCAGGTTCTCGGTTTTAGAGTCGGAGGAGCGGCAGGACCAAAACGAAATAGCAATGGATGGGCCCGTAGCTGAGGTTGGCATATCGAAGGAGACTAAGGATTTAGAAGAAGGGGAATTACGAGAGAACGTGGTGGAGACAGATCACGAAACAGAGGAGGAGGAATTGGAAGACAGGCAGGAATCTATTCCAAGTAAGTCTGAGGATGAGCGGTGTACTGTTCCTGAGCTGCGTTCTTCAATAAAGCGAAATACAAAAAAGTCTACTAAAGCTTTCGTTGCCACGCGAACGCACCGGAAATTTCAAAACACATCTCAATCATCACGGACCTCCAAAAGAAAGTTGTAGATGTCCGGTTTCTTTTGGAATGTACGCGGTTTCAATCAATCTTCGAAGCATTCCATAATGAGAAAGTGGGTCGCTAAGGAGGAGGTGCAATTTGGTTGTCTCTTAGAGACTAGGGTGAAAGAAACAAAGGCTCAAAGCATTGTTGATTCGGTCTTCAAGGGATGGTCTTTCTCATCTAATTACGAGCATAATCGTCTGGGTCGCATTTGGATAGTCTGGAAGGAAAGCGTGAGGATTACACCAATCTACAAAACTGACCAACTAATCACAGTCTCGGTTTTGCTTGCTGGAAAAACGGAGGAGTTTCTTTCTACCTTTGTTTATGCCTCGAACTCTATGGTTGAGAGGAAAGAGTTATGGTCCGACTTACGTAGTCATCAAGATTCTCCTATTTTTCGGAATAAACCGTGGATGATTAGTGGGGATTTTAATGAAATTCTTAAGGGTGAGGAACACTCTAACTACGCAGCTCCAAGTCCTTCATCAGGTATGCTTGCCTTCAGGGAGATGATTTCTTACTGCTCATTACAAGACTTGGGTTATAATGGACCACTTTTTACTTGGTGTAACAAACATGAGGATGGAATCATATGCAAGAAACTTGATCGACTGCTTGTCAATGAGAGATGGATAGACAACTACCCAAATTCTTATTGCACATTCGAAGCGGGAGGATGTTCAGACCATTTAAGAGGTCGGTTTTCATTAGGAGATCAGTCAAGGAGAAAACGTAAACCCTTCAAATTTGTCAACGTATTGACGACAATGCCAGAATTCGAACCAGCAGTGAGAGAATTTTGGGAAGAAAAGGAGCCACTGTTTGTCTCTACCTCCGCGCTTTTTCGATTAACGAAAAGGCTAAAGGACATTAAACCTGTCTTCCGAGAATTAGGAAATGTGAAATTGGGAAATCTATCGAGGTGAGCAAAGGAGGCGTATGATGAGCTTTGTCTAAAGCAAATTAAAACCTTAGACAACCCAACAAACCAAAACATACAGGAGGAATCAAGAGCCTACGAGAAGTGGCAAGAATTATCTAAACTGGAAGAGGCATTTCTCAAACAAAAGTCCAAACTACATTGGCTAGCGGTGGGGGATAAGAACAACTCCTATTTCCACAACGCGGTGAAGGTTAGATGTATGCGCAACACTATAAGAGAGATCACTACTTCAACAGGAGAGGTTTTAAAAGACGAAGAAGAGATTAAAAAAAAGGCAGCGGAATACTTTGAAACATTCCTCAATCATAGGCCAAGAGAATATAGAGGAATGAACTGTGAAGAGATAAAAGAATTGTTACACTTCCGGTGTTCTGAAGATGATCGAGAGTCTCTTACAAAAACGGTCACCGATGAGGAAATTAAAAGTGTCCTATTCAACATGCCAAATAACAAATCTCCGGGTCCGGATGGTTTTACTAGTGAGTTTTTCAAGGCTTCTTGGTCAATAATTGGCAATGATTTCTTGATAGCTATCAAATCATTCTTCATCAAGGGGTTCCTTCCCAAAGGAGTTAACTCCACAATATTGGTGCTAATCCCAAAAAGGGATGGGGTGAAAATGATGAAAGATTATAAGCCAATCTCCTGCTGCAATGTCATTTACAAAGTGATCTCAAAGATTCTAGCAAATCGGCTAAAGCGTTTATTGCCGGGGTTTATAAGCACCAACCAATCTGCATTCGTTGAGAATCGACTACTGTTGGAAAACGTCCTCTTAGCGTCAGAGTTGGTAAAGAACTACCACTAACGCTCGATTTCACCACGTTGTGCAATGCAAATTGACATATCGAAAGCTTTTGATTCGGTTCAATGGGATTTTTTGTTGAACACACTATCCGCACTAAACTTCCCGGAGGTATTCATTCATTGGATAAGATTATGTATCACTTCTCCATCTTTCTCGGTACAGGTGAATGGGGAATTGGCTGGATATTTTGGAAGTGCAAGAGGGTTACGCCAAGGTTGTTCGCTCTCTCCATACCTGTTCGTAATATGTATGGATGTCCTATCAAAATTGATAGACAAAGCAGCGACGGAACGAAAGATCGGTTTTCATCCGGGATGTAAAAAAGTCAAGCTCACACATTTATGCTTCGCCGATGATCTAATGATTTTCATAGATGGCACAAAGCGATCGATTGGAGAAACGATAAAGATATTTGACGCGTTTGCTGCTTATTCAGGACTTAACATCAGCCAACAAAAATCAACCATTTTCCTAGCGGGGTTATCGGAGGCAAAGGAAACAGAGACAATTGCTCAAACACGATTCACTAAGGGAACTCTTCCGGTGCGATACCTAGGCTTGCCGCTACTTTCCAAAAGAATGAGTGTTACAGACTACGGCACCCTCATTGACACACTTCGACGACGAATGAGCTCATGGACCACGAGGCATCTTTCATACGCGGGAAGGCTACAACTCTTACAATCGGTAATTCAAGGTGTGGTTAATTTCTGGATCCAAGCTTTTCGACTACCTAATCAATGTATTCAAAGAATAGAGAGTTTGTGTGCGGCTTTCTTGTGGTCGGGCCCTTCTCTAAACACGAGGAAAGCAAAAGTGGCTTGGAAGGATTTATGCAAACCAAAGAAAGAAGGGGGGCTTGGTTTCAAACGTCTAAAAGATGCAAATATAGTGAGTTGCTTAAAACTGATTTGGAGGATTGTGGGAAACAAGGACTCACTTTGGGTGAGGTGGATTAAGAAAATGTTACTTCGAGATGGTTCACTCTGGTCTACAAGCAATGAAACAACCACCGGTTCCTGGATTTGGAGAAAACTATTGAAATATAGAGAACAAGCTAGCGAGTTTGTCAAGGTGAGCATAGGAAATGGTAAAAACACCTCCTTCTGGTTTGATCCATGGTCATCACTCGGATATTTAAGGAAGGTGGTGGGACAAAGAGGATGTATTGACTTGGGGATAGCAAAAAATGAGACAATGGAGGAGGCCATGAATACACACAAACACCGAAACCATCGATTTGAGGTATTAAATAGAGTTGAGGATGAACTTTCTAATGCTATTGCAGGTCGCAACGAGGAAGAAGATATAGTACTATGGAGAGAAAAGGAGAATAAATTCAAGTCGAACTTCAGCAACAAAGCAACACGGAATCAAATTATAGAAACAAGCCATACAAAAGATTGGTACATCGGTGTGTGGTTTACCCACGCAACACCAAAGTACTCTATTTTTACATGGCTTGCGGCTCTAAATCGATTATCAACGGGCGATCGAACTAAAGCTTGGGCGGGAAATACAAATTGTGTTCTTTGCACTAATGTCGAAGAAAGCCGAAACCATCTTTTCTTCTCATGTCGTTACTCCTCAAAGGTATGGAAGAACCTCACTTACGGATTGCTTGGGAACCACTACACAACAACATGGTTTACACTAATCGAACTAATGAAGGGAGGAGATTTCAGCAATATCCGCCTATTCTTGATCCGATACACGTTTCAATCAACAATATACGCATTGTGGCGCGAACGAAACGATAGACGACATGGGAATGCAATACAAACCACGCAGCAACTGGAAAAAAAGATAGACAAAGACGTCCGAAATCGTTTAAGCATTCTTAGAAGAAGTGATGACCCGCGCTACAAACTAGGACTCATTGAATGGTTTGAAACTCGCCAACAATCGGCATAGACGAAAAGGAAACATAGGCGATCAAAACATCAAAAATGTTATGTAAAATCTTGTAGACCTCATTGTAAAAAGTGGATTTTTTGAATAAAATTTAACATTCTATTCAAAAAAAAAAAAGAAAAATTCACCAGTCTTGTATGTAAAATACTCACCACAGAAACAGAGTTTGAAGAAATATAAAAATGGTAATTTCTTAGAACGATAACTCACACACATGCAAGAAGATCATTTACTCTCTTCTTTACATGTTCCTCGTATGACATAACTACCATAAATAAAATTTTGTACACAATGGAGACACATCAAAGAGGTTGCATCTTCCAGGTACTATAACATTTATATTGTTTATGAATGAATGTAGCTGTACTAGAACACATCAAAGAGCTTGAACATTTATGTAGCTGTGCTACTGAGATAAGGAACTTCCAAGAAAAGTATATTGTTTATGAACTAATCTAACAACATTAGTTAGATCATGGAATGCTCATGCCTATCCAAAAAAAAAGTACAAAAGTCCCAAGATAAACAAGAGCACACTTGACCCAGTTCATCAACTCAAACTTACGGGGAGGAATATTCTCGACCTCCGGGACAATATCTGCGTCGAGAGTAGTTGCAATCTCATTCCAAAACAGAGCAGACATGTCCATGAGCTTTGTATTGCTCATCAATTTCTCAACATCTCTCCACACTCTCTCTAACCTTAGGAACTCGCTCAGCATTTCGAAAAAAGGTATCACGCCTATTTTGGATTCTCTCAATATATCCAGAGTCCGCGGCTCACCTAGGTTCTCTACTGGTTTTTGGTCATCAAGCTCTGCCACATAATTACAAGTAAGACCTTTGACCAATGTGAGAGCTCGAAAATACTTTTGGATCATTGGTGTTACCTTTGTCTGTCATATAGTCCATTATCGTATTGTACTGCCTGATCTTCTCGGGATTTAGCTTTCTCTTGTACAATGGAAGTCTAGAAAACATCTAACAAACAAACCTTGCGACTCAACTTTTTTTTTCTTTTATGATTTGCTAACAACTTGATCAGTCATCAACTAATGAAACATGAGAGAGATCAAAGTATTACCTTGTAGACATGTCCTTTGTAAAACCCAAGCATTTTTCTCAACGTGTATTCATCGCTGCTGCTATTAGGCCGGGTGTTCTCAGCCTTCGGGACAATCTCTATGTTAAAAGAAGTTGTGAGCTCGTTCCAAAACAGAGCAGACATGTCCATCATCTTCGTATCACTCATCAATATTTGTACATGTCTCCATACTCGCTCTAGTCTCAAGTACTCTTTGATCATCTCACTAACTTGTTTCACGTCCTGTCTCGATGCTCTGGCTATCTCCATCTTCCGCGCCATACTCGTTAACTCTGGATTTAGTCCATCAAGCTCTGCCACATAGTAAGACTTTTGATCATTCAATTTGAGACAAGGAAGAAAATAATGTTTTTGATCAACGGTGTTACCTATACCTTTGTCTGTCATAGAGTCCATTATCGTCTTGTACCGCATGATCTGCTCGGGGTTTAGCTTTGTTTTGTATAATGGAAGTCTAGAAAACATCTAACAAATAATTGGAAGAAACCTTTATGATTTCCTAAAACTTGAGGCAACTGTTTAATTAAAACATGAGTTTAGATGAAAGTATACCTTGTAAACTTGTCCCTCATAAAATCCATACATTTTTCTCAATGTGTATTCACACGTAGGATTTTGATTATCTAGTGGTGACAAAGAGTGTTATGATTCATAAAATAAGCAAGAGGCCAAAATCAAAGAGTGAAGGAGTAATTTTTTTTGCATACCGAAAGGACGCTTTGGTTGATCATGCGAAGTCATCTTCTTCCTCAAAGATATCTCTGAGAATTTGGCTTAGTTCAAAGGAAAAAATATTGTATCTGACTATATTAGAAAGAACTACTAATTGAAAACTATTAAGGAAAATTAAATAAAAATGGAATCAGTGTTATTTCCATTATTTGAAAGTAATAATCATGTAAAGGAAAATTTTATCATGCGTTTTCCTATATTTTGGGCCCTCAAAGATTGGCCCTTTTTTGTGTTTACATTATTTCGTTCAAGAAAATAAAACGGTAAGAACTCCTAGTTGTGGTGAATTTGGTGTTTTTGTTTACTCTTGCCCCGTACGTGAAAGAGTTTGCTATGATTGGTAGCCTGAGTTTTTGTTGATTTAGTTTGAGTTAGAATTTGAGTTTGAGTTAGAATTGATTTATCATTTTTTTTTAATCGTCTGGATTTATTATTATTCGATTACAAACTATGAAAACTGTTACATTGACGATTCTACGACGGACAAGTCTTCCGCCTTGATCCACGCCAAACGATTATATCTTGCCCCACACTGAAGATCTCCTGCAAACCTGCCACCATTAATCTGCATTAATATTTAATAAATCATATTTTCTGGGGTTCGAACACCAGATCTACTGGTGTAGAAGCATTAATGAACCCTTAACCGAACTATTGGGTCAAAGAAGCTTCCACAATTGATTTGTCATTTTGAGTATGCTTTTTTGTAAAATTGTTAACTCAAAATTTAACCCAACGTCAAGAAAAATGTGATGAATTAGAGTTCAGTTATAATATTTTCTCATTTTAAGTGATTGTAAATTCTAAAGTTTTTTTTGTTCTTAAATTAATTCCGTTTTAATAACTAATTATATTTATGGTGTGATATTTTTAAAATTACGATGTTACGGAAAATACACATTTAAATTTACTATGTTTGAGTTAGTATTATTTTATATAATCTATTTTATCATTTAAAATTTTAATAAATATTCTTATTGTTAATAATTTCTAATTTAGTTAATTTTAATAATACTAGGATTCGAAACCCCCGCGAAAATCGCGGGAGTAAAGAACATCCAAATACACTTAAAAAAAAAAGATTTTGCTAACATATCCAAAAATATAATTTATTTATTCGAAACATATGCGAACATAAACTCATAATCATATTTAAAGGATTTTAAAACATTGTTTATTATCAATTTTCAAGTCGAGTCAACCCAAAATCGGACATATGAAAACTATGTTATAAGGAAATTAAACATATATATGAAATCATATAGAAATTGAATAATATAAATTATTAACATAATTTAATGAATACCATACAAGACCTTGAAATAGAAGTAAACACAAAAAAAAGACGCAACCTCTGCGTTAATAACCACAAAACATAATTTTTGAAAAAAAAGCAACCCTATGATACATTAATGAAAAGATAAATATTTGTTTTTTAAAACGCAACCCTATGATGTATCAGTAACCACAAAATAGTTTTTTTTTTTAAATGCAACTATGATGTATTTGTTAGGATTGCCATTTGAAAACAATTATTACTGACAATGTATACAAATATGGGTACAATGCGAAAGGTAAATCATGACAATATACATAAAAAGAAGCTACAAAAAAGAGACCTAATTGAAGTCTAAATAACCATAATTTTTTCAAAAAAGATGCAATCCATACATTTTCACAAAATGATAGACACAACTTAGGATGCATTGTTAACCACTAAACAGTTTTTTTAGAATATACAACCCATGATGCATTAATAACCAGTGTTTTGAAAACCGGACCGGACCGGGTTCAACCGCGAACTGGCCAGCTAGCCGGGTTGGATTGACCCGGGTTTGAGTTTTTTTGTGTTTGTGTAAATTTCCATTTTTTCATATTTAATTTTTTTATGATTACAATTTATAGAAACAAATATTAGTTTTGAATTTAGTTAATTTTTGTTATGGTTTAATGTTTTTAATTTTTTTATACATATAACTTAACTATTTCTCATTAAACTTTGTTTTTGAATAGTTTTTTTGTTATTCAAATAATTTTGTTTATTCAAAGGCTATATAATATATTTGGATATTATAGTTATACAAAAACTATTTATATTACTATTTTTTTTTTAAATATTAAATCCAATTCGACCTGGTCGGACCACATTGACCTATGACCCAAAAGTTTTTCCGGTTTGGTTGCCGGTCCGGTTTTAAAAACATTGTTAATAACCATAAAACAAGTTTTTCCGAGAAGACGCAATCATATGTTGCATTAAAATGGTTTTTGTTTTAAGACACAATCCTAAGATGTTTTAATAATCAAAAAACTGTTTTTCCAAAAGATGCAATCCTAAAATTCATTAACAACCATAAAAAAATTTTAAGATGCAACCATAAGACGCGACACTTAGATGCTTTAATAACCATAAAACAGTGTTTTCAAAAAGACACAACCATATGATGGATTAATAACTATAAAATAGATTTAATTGAAAAATGCAACCTTTATATGCTTTAATAACTATAAACGAGTTTATTTGAAAGAAAGACGTAACCCTCTGATGTATTCATAATCATCAAACATAAATTTTTCCAAAACAATGCAATCTTTAGATGTTTTAATAACCATAAAATAGAATTCTTGAAAATACGGAATCGCATGATGCATTAATCACCATAAACTAGGTTTTTCAAAAATAAGTAATCCTAAGATGCTTTTATAATCATAAAACGGTTTTATGAAAAGATGTAATAATAGAATTTATTAATAAAAATAAAACCGATTTAATATGATGGATCAATACACGAATATGATGGATCAATAACTATAAAATAAATTTTTTCAAAAGACGGAAGCCTTAGTTGATTTAATAACTATAAAACGCTATTTTCAAAAAATGCAACCCAATTATGCATTAATAACCATAAAATTAATTTTCGAAAAGACGTAGCATTTAGATGTTTTAATAACCATAAACATATTTTTTTTATTAAAAATGGAGCCCTATGATGCATTTATTAAAACATCATAGAATTTAAAATTTAGCCATAAATTCTGCATTTAATAGAGAATTCCAACATTTGTTACAAAAATCAATAATTTTAGGAATTTCTACAATTAATAAAAAATTCAATACTTTTGAATAATTTTAAAATAATAGAATGTCGTTTTTATCATTGTTATGCTTTAAGTGAATCTTAAAATTAGTAGTCATATAAAAATACACAAAATATTCAACAAAAAAATATAGATAGAGTTAAAAACACAGGTATATAGAACAAACGGTTTTTTTTTTAAAAGACGCAATAATATTGCATTGTCTAAAGAGATCAGAAATTCTTTACACAAATCAAGAATGTTAGGAATTTCATAAATAGTAAAAAGATAAATATTTTAATAAAATAATTTAAAAATAATCGATTGACTTTTTTATCTATCTTACGCTTTAAGTGAGTTATAGAACCAATAGCCATAATTAACAAAATGATCACCGGGAGAAAAAACTAAAACATATATATATATATAGGCTAAACGATTTTTCCGAAAAGATGCAACTCTTAACGATAACTATAAAGCGGTTACTTCAAAAAATAACTACTTAACGGGTTTTTTTACGAAAAATCACAACCCAAAAATATTTATTTTTGAAAAGATGCAACTCTTAAAGAAAACCAAAAACGGTTATTTTCGAAACGACGTAACTTTTGACGAAATAGTGATAATAAAAGACACAATTCTTGACAAAACAGTTATAACGAAAAGACGCAACTCTAGACAAAACGGTTTTAACGAAAATATAAAACTATTGCAAATAACCATAAAGCGTTTTTTCCGAGAAGATGCAACGCTTCAAAATAACCATAATGTGATTTTTTGAAAAATACAGAAAAACTAAAACATATATATAGAGGCTAAACAATTTTTCTCAAAAGACACAACTCTTAGCGATAACCATAAAGTGGTTATTTCGAAAAATAACTAATTAACGGTTATTTTCGAAAAACACAACTATTCACAAAATAGTCATAATAAAAAATACAACTCTTGACAAAAAAAGTTACAACGAAAAGACGCAACTCCTGACAAAATGGTTTTAACGAAAAGATACAACTCTTGCAAATAACCATAAAGTGGTTTTTCGAGAAGATGCAATCCTTCGAAATAACAATAATGCGATTTTAAAAAAAAAACAGAAAACTAAAGCATATATATATATATATAGGCTAAACAATTTTTCTGAAAAATGTAACTTTTAACGATAACCATAAAGCGGTTACTTCGAAAAATAACTACTTCATGGTTATTTTCGAAAAAATGCAATTTTTGACGAAATAGTGATAATGAAAAGACACAATTCTTGACAAAAAAGTTACAACGAAAAAACGCAACTCTAGACAAAACGATTTTAACGAAAAGATGCAACTATTGCAAATAACCATAAAACAGTTTTTCGAGATGAAGCAATCCTTCAAAATAACCATAATGTGATTTTTTTGAAAAAAAGTAGAAAAAAATAAAACATATATATATATATATATGCTAAACGATTTTTTTGAAAAGACACAACTTTTAACGATAACCATAAAATGGTTACTTCGAAAAATAACTACTTAACGGTTATTTTCGAAAAGACGCAACTTTTGACAAAATAATTATAATGAAAAGACACAACTCTTGACAAAAAGTTATAACGAAAAGACGCAACTCTTGACAAAACAGTTTTAACGAAAAGATGCAACTCTTGCAAATAACCATAAACCGGTTTTTTCGAGAAGATGCAACCTTTCAAAATAACCATAATGTGGTTTTTCCAAAAACTTGACTCTAACAGAAGACACAATAAAAATATTCATTTTTTTGGGTTTGCTATTATATACTACAACTTATACATAAAAAAAAAAAATATTGTTCATTTTAACTGGATTTATGGTCTTCTCGTCTACGCTTGATTTTTGGAGACTTCGGAAATTAGATATCTCAAACTATTTGAGAACGACAAGATGAAATCTCAATAATTTGAAACCGCTGAAAGTTATTTGTGTCAGTGATGTTGGTAATAAAATCGACTGAACTCGGTTTTGAAGGAGTCGAGAAACATCAAATTTCGTTTTTTGTTGGTTCAAGTGAAGGAAGTTAAAAGGAAGTCGCCCTAACCATAGCACCAACGATAAAAACGATTATGGATGGGAATAGGCCAATCACTTGAAAGCCGAGAGAATCGCCGTTGAACCTCCTATAAGAAGAAAACTGTAAAAAGTTCATATAAACATGAGATCAAACCACAGGAAACAAGCCACTAATCTAATGATTTTCTAACGAGAGCCTCAATATGTTTTTTTTTTCTCCTCCTTCTAACAGGTAGGGGTTTTCAAAAATGTAATTTAGTGTGTTGTGTTAATCTTGTTAATGTATTCCCACCTAAGTATAAACTCGTTACAATTCATGATTATTTAGGCATAAGGTATTTGATTCCTAAAGAAACTACGAAAAACACGTAATTTATATATAGAACATTCTTTTATTTTTTATCAGCATAGAACAACCTTTTTATTGATCAAAATATTGACAGTAATTAACGATAATCAACAAGATATTGTTAATAAGTTTATGAACACTAGCTGTTGAGAAATTGATCAAGGTTGTTGAATCAAGAACGGAAAAGATTAAGATTGGTTTAAGGCCTTTTATTCTAGTAAGGGTGTTACCAAGAATCATCCCATTCTATATATCACACAATACTAAAATTAAAAAAGGTAAAAAAAGTCAACAATTACTCTCCGGAAATGAAGCTAAGAATAAATCACGGGGTTGAATAACATTCACGTGAATTATAATATCACGAGGACCCGATAGATTATACGTAACTTACAAGACTTATTGATAAATATAATTTTATAATTGTGATTATTTTCTTACAACCAATAAAACTCGACTTTCAGGATGATTAAAGATCGTGTTTCACGTCATTGATTTTGACTTACGTTGTTAATTACCCGTATTTAAGGATTTGAAAAGGAACGGCTTCAAGAAAACATTTACAACAAAATCGTATGTTTGTCTTCAATTCTTTTAGAGTTTTTTTGTAGTACATGTTAAATTCTAAAGTTGTTTTTTGGACTCTTTGTCTTTCATTCTAAAGCTGTTTTCAAACTCTTTTATTCTTTTTTTTTTTGTTGGTCAAAGGAAAACTCTTTTATTCATACGTTTATAACTTATCTTAAAAGAGGATGATATTTTTCTCAAAACAAAAAACAAAAAGATTATAAATTGTTATCCTAAAACCGGATAAATATTTGGATGTTCATCAATTCTTAGATGTGTGGCTTTTTCTCTATATATATTAATTGACTAGCATCTCCTCTTTGATTCTATGTAGATTGGGCCAAAAATCTTGAGGTAATTACAAAAATGTCATTTTTAGTGTGTACATTTACAAGAATGTCACTTAAGTTATGAGTGTATTTGTAAAAATATCACTAATTATGGATTTTAAAATCCTAAATCTTAAAATTATAAACTCTAAAAATGTTTGGGGCAATTACAAAAATACCACTTTTTGAGTGCACATTTGCAAGAATTACACTTAGGAGTGTCCATTTACAAAAAATACCACTAATTATACATTTATAAAGCCTATATCTTAAAATTCTAAACCCTACAAAATTTTGACACCTAAAACCTCCTAAACACTCAAAACTAAACTCTAATAGAACATAATTAACTCAAACATAAATAATATAAAGAAAAAATAATTTTGAAAAAGTGGTATTTTTGTAAAAATTTCAAAAATGTGGCATTTTTGTAAAGTGGCATTTTTTGAAATTTCTCAAAATGTTTTGACCCCTAAAACCCCTTAAACCCTCAAAATTAAACACTAAAACAACATAGTTAACCCAAAAATAAATGACATAATTAAAAAATAATTTTGAAAATGGCATTTTCGCAACATTTTGAAAATATGGTATTTTTAAAAATTGTCAATTGAAAAGTGTCATTTCTTAAAAAAATTTTAAAAAAATCTTTAACAAAATATGAGAATATTACCTATTATACGATACTCTAAAACAATTTTGCAACAACATATACAATTTAGCTTAGATGCAGGGCCGACCCTGAGGGTAAGCGGGGCCAAGTTCATGTTTGCGGCCCAAAATTTTTGATGTTTTGTTTATGTATATTATCGGCCTAGAAGTAAGTAAAAAGTTTCTTTAGTTTAGTTGGTTTATCAGCCACGTTAAGGAAAGAAGAGGTGCAGGGTTTGATTCACCATTTGTTCATTTTTTTAATTTTTTGGCTTGTGTGGCCTTTAAATTCTCAAAGCCGGTCCTGCTTAGATGAATCACGTATTGCCAACTTATAGGTTAATTATTTTCTTCTATATTAATTACCTTTTAAGTCTTATATAAATTTATTTATTGATAAACCTTCCCAATTTTAAGAAAATAAAAACACAAATAAAACAATAAATATCTATAAATTTTTGGGAATTCATCTATAAAGTCATAGAAATGCATTTAAACTCTTTTTTTTTTTTGTATCAAATTTAAGATTACTTTTATTGATTGACTATATTTGTATTTAGTTGATTATGAAATTGAAGATTTAATGCTTAAGTCATAGATTCTATATAGTTTTAGGTATCCATCTCAATTTTTTTTTTTATCTATCTGTAAAGCGAAAGGTAGAAATGCATTTATAACTCTTGAATATATTTTCTTGCTATCAAACTTGGGATAACTTTTATTGATTAACTATATATGTATTTTGTTAAATCTGAAATTAAATATTTTATACTACAACTAGAATTTTATCCTGAATTATGCTATTTTAAGGGATTCCTATAACTAATTATATGATATTTGCTAATTAATGATTAAATGGAAATTCAAACCTTCCAAATTCGTTCGTATCCCACCAAAGCAACTTAGGTAATATTATAATCCCAAAGATAGCTACATGCATAGCCTCTTTTTTTTTTTCTATTCCGAGGCTTACAAAAGGAGGAAACACAAACCAGAATAGAGATCACAACAAGAAGGTCCCAAACAATTTTGCGAAAAAGAAAGAAAGAAGAATGTCGCTTTCTGGTTATAACTTCGTCGTACTAACAATATTCTCTATCTTCTTAACTCAAGCCTATGGCTTACCAGATGTAGAGCCAATCGATGATGTCCAACCGGAGGAAACGCTAAGGATTCACAACGAGATTAGAGCTGCGGTCGGGGTGGCTCCATTGGTGTGGAACGAAACCGTAGCGGCCTATGCACAGAACTTCGCAGACGAACAAGCCGAAGCCGGAGTTTGTTCGTACGACCAGATGAGACATTCTGATGGACCCTATGGCGAAAATATCGCGGCAGGGTGGGTCCAACCTACTGACCAAATGAGTGGTCCGATCGCGACTAAGTATTGGTTGACGGAGAAGCCTAATTACAATCATGAAACCAACCAGTGCAAAGATACTTGTGGGCACTATACTCAGATTGTGGCCAATCAATCGACCGCTCTCGGTTGTGGCTCGTTTCGGTGTCATGATAATGAGTTGATTTATGTTGTTTGTGATTATTATCCTATGCCATTGGGTGATGAGAATACGCGTCCCTATTGATCATTTTGATTATATGATTATGATAATAACTAATAATTAATTAAGTTAATGATCCATTATATATCTTATGCATAGATGTGATAAGGATTTATGATCTTTATCAGGGTTGTTATCGATTGTATCACCATTCAAAACTAAATGTGGTAGAATGCGTATGTAAGTTGTTGGAATAAAAAACAAAATATATAATATATATGAATTTTTCTTTGCTATAGATGATTTTCACTTATATATATATTTATAATTATATTTGGAGTTATTTTCCTTTATATTTGGTCAATTGATATGTATGGTTAGTAAATCAATAAAGAAACAAATCATGTACTTCCATTTCTAAACGAAGTAGCTAGGACATGAAAAATTGTGTGCACTTATGAATTGTTCATGTTTTTTAGTTTAAAATAAATCATGGTGAATTGAAAATTTATAGTCCCACCGTTTCAATATGTATGATGTTTTAGAAATTTTGCACATATTAAAAAAAAAAAATTTTCAAAAAAAAAATACATATTAATTTTGATCTATTAATACATTGTTTTTTGTACAAACCAATTTCCCATTACTTTAAATGGGCAATTACAAAAATGCCACTTTTTGTGTGCACATTTGCAAGAATATCACTTAGGAGTGTCCATTTATAAAAATGCCACTAATTATAGATTTATAAAGCCTATATTTTAAAATTCTAAACCCTAAAAAATGTTTTGACACCTAAAACCCTCTAAACACTCAAAACTAAACCCTAATAGAACATAATTAATCCAAACATAAATAATATAAAGAAAAAATAATTTTGAAAAAGTGGCATTTTTGTAAAAATTTCAAAAGTGTGACATTTTTATAAAGTGGCACTTGAAAAGTTGCATTTTTTAAAATTTCTCTACTTTAAATGAATAGTAGTTTAATAAAATCAATTAATATGTCTTGAAATTTATAATTCATCATCATTAGTTAACAAAAACTGTATTGAAAATTGAAAACATTATATATTTTAAAATAATTTTTTTTTAAAATATCATACATATTAAACAGAGTGAGGATCTTTTAAAATAGTGGTTATGTATTGATAATCGATATTTGTATGTGTATGTCAGAGTCAGACTAGACAAAGGCACAATTGTAGCATAAATTATGCAGCAAAATTTGGTCTTAAGGCTCGACTTTTTTTTTTTTGGTCACAGAAGTCTTAAGGCTCGACTTTAAATACTCAAAGATGTTGAGGAGCTTAATGATGCTGTTAAAGGCGTTATGAGAAAAGTTCAAAAAAAAAAAAAAATTAAAAAATCGCTATGAAACTCTTAATCGGTGAACACTTCCATTGGAAGTTGTTAAATGAGTTTCTTAAGGTAAAATAAATAAAAAAGCAATAATATGTATAAAATCTGGTTCTTAAACAAGTAACTTCAGAAATTTTTGACAACCCCATATGTGTCACGACGTGAGTGGTTAAGATTAAAAAAAAAAAAGGTAAAAAAAACTCTTCTAATGGTCGGTCCAGTGGTTTAGCTTGTGAGTTGTCAGACATCAACACTACTTTATGCGATATGTTTTCCTTTATTTTAGTTTATAAAATGATTAACGTTGTCTATTAATAAATTTGTTAACAAAAAAAGGTTGCTACTAATAATTTTTCTCAGTAAATAAATGAACTTTCTAATGGTCGGTCCACTGGTTTATTTTTTTCCTAATTCTGTGGACCTATATTTATTGAGTTTAGAGTAAAAAGGAACCAAAAAGGCATTGGAATCACATTCCAAAAAAATGCAATAATCTATAATTTAGAAATGACATTGATTTTTGTTTTTTAATCCCTGTAATTTTAAAATTTAGACTATAAAAATTCATAATTAGTTATATTTTTGTAAATAGACAATTTTTATTGATATTTTTACAAATGTACACACTAAAAATGACATTTTTGCAATTGTCCCTTAAATTATATTATTCCTTCATTTTGGGAATAAAATACTATTTTCGTCATTAACTTTTTTGAAAACATCTAAAAATTGATTTTAACTTGTTGATTAAATATAATATATATAAAAAAATTCAGTATATTAAAGAATTGCACTCTACAACAAATGAAAAAGATGAATTATATTAATATTCTTGTTGTACTACTACTATAAAATCTTTTCCGAGAATGAATGTCCGATAAGCTCATGTTGACTAAGTCAATGTCTGAGAAACTCCAGTTGTACTATGTACAAATTTTATCTTAGTTGTACAAAGAAACTAGTTGTACCATATCTTCATTGTTGTATCAAGTAATACCTAATTGTATCATTTCCTTATAGTTGCACCAAGAAATACCTAGTTGTACTATGGTATTACTTGGTACAACTAGTTGTACTAAATAATAATAATACCTAAGTTGTACCATGGTACAACTAATTGTACCAAACAGGAATATTGGAGATAGGAGTATTCCAGATAATAGAGGAATACGCCAGAAAGGAGTAGACACAGATTGGAGTGTCTCAGACATTTGTCCCTTTTGAATTCCGAATTGTAGCAACATTTTTTTTTTTTAAATTAAAGAATTTTATAATTGTAATACTAAAAGAGTTTGTTATGTTTTCTTTGTAATAAGTTTAAGAGTATATGAATATTAATTAATGTAGTTCAAGAAAAATATAAAAAAAAATTATTAAACTGGACCTTTGGTTTGTAGTTCAAGACCAGGTTGTACTGCAACCACGATTCTCTAGATTCATGCCATCTTTACCAAAAGAACATGATCAACTTTCTCACTCACATTCAGGAGTTTGCAATCAATATTCAAATTTAGTACAATTATAAGCATTATAAGCTTGACGATCGTTAATGTTACTAAAATTTTTAATGTTTCTAAAACCCGTCTAAGATTTTTTATTACTCCTAATTTTGTCTTCTAAGACATTAACAGGAAACTTGAATCTCTTAAAAATTATACTATAAGTTCGATAACAAAGATCATACAACTAATATTTACCTTTACTTTATGTTTTCAAGGCGTCCACCATCTTGATAGGTACAAAGCTATGGAAACTCAGCATGTATTGATTATCAAGGAATATAACACCAATTGTTCCAGATCCATAGAGAGATTACAATGTATCTCCATAACAACCACATATGTTTGTTCTCAAATACCGAAAACTATCGATCACCGCTCCCTCTCTCTCTCTCTCTGCTTCTAGTTATACTACTAACAAACATGTGCACTTCTCTAATGTTATGTCAAACAGATAACCTTTGACGCCTATAGTACATTTGCACTCGCGTACTACTATTATAACAAAGAACTGCTTTCATCAGAACATTATAAAATTGTCAATTCTCTCTTATGAGGTCAATAGCATCAGTTGTAACCAAACATATACACAGATTTGTTATGCATTTGAACATAGCCCAAATTTCTCCAGCCCTGTTGCGTGACAAGTAAAGCATCTGACCAGAAAAGCTTGAGTGGACTTTTAACTTGTTTTGTTAAGGTAGGTAATCCGCAGTTTGTGATTTTGTATAGTAGGTTTTTTGGTGTATATAATAAACCACCTCCCAAGTTTGAGAAGAGTCCCTAGAGATCGAGAGTTGTTTTTGTGTACCTAATGAAACGGAATCGTACTTAAAACAAAATCCAGACATAACAATTGAGATTAGTTAAAATAAAATCCAGGACATAATAACATAGTGAAAACGATTGCATAAGTTATCATAGCAAATAGACCAAAGTTAACATAGCAAATAGCAAGGCAACATTCAACTTGTGTAGTTCTTCTTCACCCATATCTTGTGGAGGAGTTTCTGCAATGGTAGTTGTTCTTTTCTTTCAGTCTTCTTCTTCTTCTTCTTCTTCTTCTTCTTCTTCTTCTTCTTCTTCACCCATATATCAAGACAGTGGAGTTTCTACAATGATTTAGCATCAACAGCAATGTCAGTAGTAAAACCAGAATCTCATCAAGACAGTTTCTACTTTCGACCATATTAGAGACTTATATCCGGGAAGCATCTTTCTCAAGAAAATCTTCCTTTACTCGAAGAAAGATTGCTTGTCCTTTACACGAAGGGTACGACCTTCAAGGAGGAAGGGACTGTTCTTGTTCTGGGCAAGCACATTGTGGACCGAACTAATAGATCCAAACACAACAAAGCCAAAGCAAATTCCCAAGACCTCTGAGCTTGTTTGGACTTGAGTGTATTTGATAGAACCAAAACTCTCGAACAATTGAGAGAGTTGGTCTGAGCTTGCACTCATAGGTAGATTGGCGACAAATATGGAAGTGCCTGGTACTTGTTCTGCGATCTTCGAGGCTTGAGGAGTTAAGGGGTCTAGGTCACTCAATTGGTCCAACTTCTTCCTCGCAGCAAGGGAAACTGCTTTCTCACTAAATCCTGCAACCATGTTTAAAAGGCTCGCTTGTTCTAAGTCCATGAGGGGCAGTCGGGCTTTGTCTTGCAGAAATTCGTGGTAGATGTGACCCCCCTGGGAGGATGGTAAGCAGCATCATTCAACCATTTATCATGATCAACACCATAGAGATGTTGGACGAAGCTCTGATATTTATTGCTCCGATAATCAGTTGGACATACATCTCTCAGAGGATCACATACTAGGCAGATCCAGCGAGGTTCCCCAGCGAGGAGCATCTGGCTGGGTGTCTTGAGAAGAGTAGGAGCCTCTTGCAGTATGGTGTCCCAGCGCCAAAAGTTGCTGGCATCAGGACGTGCATATGCGGGAATAACAGTGAAAGGTTCTCCTTCCAAAAGCCCATTCACAAGATAACGATGACAGCGCGCATCAGCCGTGGGGTCGTTGGATATGAGCATGAGAGTAGCCGGAGGTGAATTTTCACCACCTCTTTGCCAGGCCCACAATTGACCTAAAAACCCCCTTAAGCCGAAGTTGTTGTGTCTCATCAAGATTCCAGAGGAAGAGAGGGCTATGGCGTCACCTGGAGTTAGATGCATTAGGTTGCCGATGGTAAAGATGGTGATCTCTACTTCGCCAAAATCAGAACCAGAAGAAGAAGACTTGTTCAAAGTCGATTCTATACTCGGACGGACACAGCGAGGGTCATAACCAGTAGGAATCGGACAGTTGTCCACGTCCCACCACACCACCTTCTTGTAAGGCGCCATCGCACGACCAAATCGATCTAGCTAGAGACGATTTAGTTTTTATGGTTTCTTTTAAAGCAAGTTTTCGATTAGTGTAGTAGGGTTTGGAGAATATATATAGTTACACACACGAAACTTATGGATGGGGCTTTCTAATGGACTATAAATCAAATTGTATCCAAAGTGCAAATGGAAAAACGATTATAGAAAGTAGAAACGAGAAAATCTAGATGCCAAATTTATTTCAATTGTTATGAAACCATTGGTTGATGTCAATCATGTAACATTTACCACAAGTAATATCTCATACAAGTAACATAATCTTGTAGTAAATTCATGTATGTTACTATCTTTTGTATTCTCCTTATAAAAAGAGATTATTATTTCTTGTAAACAGAACACAACAACAATATAACAAATACAAATTTCACTTCCATCTCTTCTATATTCATAACACGTTATCAGCACGAGTCTCTACCATTTGAGCTTTACAAGGTATGTTAGTATTTCTTAAATATATATATATATATATATATATATATATATATATATATATATTCATATAACCAAGTATGCTCTACACTCGTCATTGATTTGGATCTTGTGTATCAGAAAAGTTATAGTTTGGTCAAATGATTTTCTGAAAATCTAAACGATACAATACCAAACCAGTTTCTTCTTAACCTACATTTTTTGTGGGTATTTATGAGAAATAAATATTTAGATAACACGAGATCCATATGTTTTCATATGATTTGAAAAACTCATTTATGCAAAATGGTCTATATAATTTATCAATATTTGACTTGAAACTAAATAATCATTAAAAGTTAAAATTTACTTATCAAAAGATAAAAAAATATCTTTCATATTGTTTACAATACACATGGTTTGCATATAGTTAAGCTTATTATATATTTGTATTTATAAGAATCTAATTGAACATAATTAGTTCGACGATAATTTTGTTAAAATGATTTAGATTGCTTGTATGGCAAGCGTATTGGTAATCTAACATTCTATTATTAATTCATGATAAGTCTATTGCACAATATTACATGTTCAAATTCATATTCTTCGTTTAAATCATAAAATAAATTTATTTGAAAAGATTACTTATCATGGTTATTGGATATCGAGTCTATTTGGCTACAAACAGGGGCGGATCCAGGGAAAAAATTTATACGGGACACAATATATATAAATACTAAGTATATTTTAGTTAGCTAAAATATATTGTTAATATAGAAAATATTACACTAATTATAGAGTTTTACGTATCTTCATAAAAAAATAAACCTGAATCAAACTAAAAAATATACAAATTTTTTTTCCATCAAATATATATATGTCTATATAATTGTTTTTGAAATTCCAAATATCTTTATTATTAACATATAATTTGCAAATGCTTCATAGATTTCCATATTTATTAAAAACATGTACGATCTAATTGTTATCTTATTTTGAAAGAAAAATAGACAACTTCATTAAAATAAATTATGATAGAAAAATGTAAGGAAATAATATGTTAACTTTGAAGAGAAAGAAAACTCCATAAAAGGCAATGTGAAGATATTACAAAGTTTGGAAATTAATGGAAACAAATATTAATGTGAACGGAAGAATTCAGAAAACGTTTAAAGATTAAAAGGAAAGTGAGAGGGCTTCAACTTAAGTGGTCATGCAATAAAGACTTGATCAAACCAAATGAGCATAATTACAAGCTTCAACTTAACAATACAAGCTTGTACAAATAATTTTATGATATTTAGTATGGGGCACGTGCCCCACATCTTTGTACATGGATCCGCCACTGGCTACAAAAGACCAGAATATACGATAAATAAGTTGAAAGAACCATCCAACATAGTCATCATTTTTTTGATGGGCTAAAAGATAAAGATTTCACAATATAGATCTAGCAGATCTTTAGATAACCTTGAAAAAAAGAGGTAAATCGTAAGAAAACTGTGACATAATTTAGATCTTATAGATCTATCGATTTATTTGAAAGAAAGAGATGACTGAAACAACCCAATTTTTTTTTTTTTTTTTTTTTTTTTTTTTTAATACGATAAACGAGAATTAGTATTCCCATAAATACTAATTCTCCAAAACAATTCAGCACAACAACGTAACAATTAAAAAAAAGGACAGCGGTTTAACACAAACAACAAACAGTGTCAGAACAAAAACAGGAAGTAAATAAACACACAATGACGAGACCCTAGATCATCTCCTCTTCATAGCCGGATTCCACGATCACACTTTGTCTTTACCTGCATCACATGGTTATAAGAGATGCGTGAGTATTATCATAAATACCCAGTGGTACGATCATCCATCTACTTGGCTAGATGCACGGGTGATGGATACCAAACGGTCAAACAAGCAAAAAGTCCACGAAAAGTCAACCCCGAAAAGTCAACCCTAAAAGTCAACGCAAGTCAACCACAAACCACGATACCTACGTTGATCTCAACACTAAAAACGCCCCAAACAAGCATTAATCGATCAACAGTCAACACGAAAAGTCAACCCCGAAAACTCAACACAAAAAGTCAACCCCGAAAAGTCAACCCTAAAAGTCAACGCAAGTCAACCACAAACCGCGATACCTACGTTGATCTCAACACTAAAAACGCCCCAAACAAGCATTAATCGATCAACAATTCAACTCAATTCGCAATCAAACGCACCAATTACCCGTAAAAACCATAGTCACGCACTCACCTGTTTTGCGACTAGAATAACTTTCGACTCACTGGACCAAATTGCAAACAGAAAACGGGTCTGGAAACTAGACACCAACAGCTTTCCAACACCGTATCGCAAGACTCCTAACTCCTAACGGTTCACCGGGAAATCGTCCCCGAAAACAGCAACTACGGACGAAACCGCAGGAAATTGCAGAAAAACTGCACGAACTACCCAAGTTCAAAGGACCATAACTCAGCGAATTATTAACCAAATCACGGTATAAAACCTGTTATAGAAACTAGACATCTAGAGCTTTACAGAGATGTATAGAATGTAACATAACTCTAAGCAGTTCGATGGGAAAATTAGCTCATAAACTCGATGATCAGAACTGAGAACAAATATTTCAGAAACGACACACTAACTTCAAAAGCACACAGAGAACGGAGGTCACCTCTGAATAAACCGAAATCGGTGTTTGTGGAAAGCTAAGACTCAGATATTTCCAATGACATCTTGCTTGCCTCCTGGGTCCTTACAGAACGACGGAAATCGTCCAAGGAAGTGGACTGATCGCAGAAGAGATGCTGCAGAAACATCTCTCAGTACAACGATCATAACTCCTAGAATACTCAACCAAAAGACAAGCGTTTTCTTCCTAAATCAAGCTAAGAGAACGAACAACTTACCCTCAAATTAGAGACCGAACCGAGCAGAACTCCCTGGCCGTTCGTCTCTTTTAAAAATCCGGCTGAAACTCTCCTTCCTCTTCTCTTTCTCTTCTCCTCTCTCTTTCCTCTTCTTCCTCTCTTTCTCACGCTCTCTCTCTCTCAGCTTTCTAACTCTGCTGCTCATTTAATAACTCAACTTTTCCCACAAAACAAGGATCCCTAAAACAAGGGTTCTTGTTTTCTCCTTTTGAATTTAATAAACATTAAAAAAACAACTCGGGTTTTCAACCAAAACAACTCGGGTTTCCAGTCAAAACCCGTCTAACCGAGCGATTAAAAACTTAATCCGCTCGTTCAAATCGAGCTGGTATCGATCAACACCGGAACCAAAAATACATAATTGGTCCACGGGCGTTACAATGACACACTGATTAGTATATCATATTGTTGTATTCTCGTAAGGATTACAATAATGAAGCCTAGAATTTATCGTATCTACATTTTTTGTAAGGTATAACCGTAAATGCAATTTACTCGTCATATTATTTGAATCTGACCAAGAAATTAATTGCAAAATTATGTTATAAAATGAAATATGTTTTGCAAACATAAACTATAAATTTGTATGATAGATATATATGTTTAAGATAGAAAGATTTTGTTTTTCTATAAAAATAATACTTAAGTAGAAAACACCCTTATAGGAATTGGTGAGGTAGAAAGAATATCGTTCTTAAATATTAATTGAAAATCAATGGTCGTTCACCATAGTAAGCATGTTGATTTAAAAGTTATCTTGTTAAATCCTCGATGATGATTTATTGTTATAATGAAAAATATATTGAGTATTAGCTTGATAGGATGATCATGACACTGATGCTCGTTTGGTGAATTGGTTTATTGATTGAAAATTAGTTTAACAGCATGATAGCAATGAACAAGTGAATGATGGAGATTGATTAAATCATTTTATGTGACCATTATTATCTTTCTTTATAACATTTGTAAATTGATCAATTTTCTTACCATCATCACTATAAGAGTCTTAAGACCGAGTATTTGACTATAAAAATCTACATGTTCTTTGGAACAATCTAAAAGAAAGGTATGACCACCATAATGTGATATTACTTAAAGTCCCTTATGATTGGTTAATCAATAAATACAAGACTTGAAGTCTGTAAGTGAATCTTAGCTATGGTGATATTATATCACATAAACATCTCTCAGTACAACGACCATAACTCCTAGAATACTCAACCAAAAGACAAGAGGTTTCTTCCTAAATCAAGCTAAGAGAGCGAAGAACTTACCCTCAAAATTAGAGACCGAACCGAGCAGAACTCCCTGGCCGTTCATCTCTTTTAAAAATCCGGCTGAAACTCTCCTTCCTCCTCTCTTTCTCTTCTCCTCTCTCTTTCCTCTTCTTCCTCTCTTTCTCACGCTCTCTCTCTCTCAGCTTTCTAACTCTGCTGCTCATTTAATAACTCAACTTTTCCCACAAAACAAAGATCCCTAAAACAAGGGTTCTTGTTTTCTCCTTTTGACTTTAATAAACATTAAAAAAAAACAACTCGGGTTTTCAACCAAAACAACTCGGGTTTCCAGTCAAAACCCGTCTAAC
The DNA here is from genome assembly GCA_964056655.1 of Arabis hirsuta. NCBI lineage: Eukaryota > Viridiplantae > Streptophyta > Magnoliopsida > Brassicales > Brassicaceae > Arabis > Arabis hirsuta. The sequence goes on from OZ053306.1 coordinate 1,376,537, forward strand.
CGAGCGATTAAAAACATAATCCGCTAGTTCAAATTGAGCTGGTATCGATCGACACCGGAACCAAAAATATATAATTGGTTCGCGGGCGTTACAATTCTCCCCCACTAACAAGGATTCATCCTCGAATCACACAACTCTGTCACCCCACAACTCGCCCTCCTGGCCAACATAAAATCCCGTCCCACTGTACTCGCGATCAACCTCAATCCATACACCACTCCGCCACCCTAGGGTTCACTTCCGAGCCGCAACCTGATCAGATTCACTCGAAAACATATACGATGCAACGTTCTGTTTGCTTGCGCAACAATCAAACAAGAACATGAACAACCAACCGTAGACCTAAAGTTAGACCAAAGGTGCTACATCTGCTACCAGGGTCATCTGAATCGAAGTTCCGATCATAGGCGAAACCCTAGACTAGACGCCACTCCACAATCTACTCAACAATCCCTGAAACTCCTCCAGTCTCATAATCACGATCACGTTCAGGCACTATTGCTCATAGCTCATACTCATACTCATATGCATACTCATACTCATACGCATATACAGCCCACCGTATCTACTCGCAGGATCGTCACCCGTTGAACTACAGTGCGCAGGGGACCCACTATCCCCCGTGTATATGCCGGGACCCACTATCTCTGGGTATATGCCAAGACCCACTATCTCTGAGTATATGCCGAGACCCACTATCTCTGAGTATATGCCGAGACCCACTATCTCCGAGTATATGCCGAGACCCACTATCTCCTGAATAAACATACCGAGACCCACCGTCCCCCTCACCGAGACAATAGCCTGAAACGTGCATAAAAAAATCACTTGTCGACCTACACGACCCCACTAGTCACATGTCGACAAAACTCGCATCATGACACCAAGATTAACAAGAATACGCCATCTTATTAAATCATCAACAATGTATAATCGTTACAACTCAAAACGAAAATACAACTCATAAATCCCTCGCGTACAATTCTGAAACACAACAAAACTCAAGCCTCCGCTTGCTTCTCGAACCACTTCGCGAACTTTGCCTTCATCTTCGCTTCTGGTTCCCACGTCTCCTCCTCGGCACCATCACAATCCCATACAACTCTTACCAACGGTATCCTTTTCCGGCACAGAACCTTGACTCTCTTCTCGAGAATCCTCACCGGTCGCGCCTCCAAAGTCATGTTGGGCTGAAGATCCTCCGGAATCCTAGCCAACACCTCCTCAGACTCATGTAAACACTTCCGCAGCATCGACACATGGAAGACTTTATGAAAAGTCTTCATACTCTGAGGTAACTCCAACCGATAAGCCACTGGTCCTATCCGCTCCAAAACCTTGAACGGAACCATAAACCTCGGACTTAGCTTATTGTCAGAAATGGATCTGTTAGGACCCCTCAACATCGCCGCCTTGAGATACACCAAATCTCCCAACTCGAACTCCAACTCTTTCCTCCTCTTATCGGCGTAACTCTTCTGCCGATCCTGAGCCTCCTTCATGTTCAGCCTCAAGACACGGATCCTCTCCATCGTCTCCTGAACAAAATCTGCACCAAACAGGCTCCTCTCCCCCACTTGGGTCCAACATAACGGTGTACGACATGGTCGCCCATACAGAGCCTCATACGGAGCCATCCCAATGCTCGCCTGGTAACTATTGTTATATGCAAACTCCACCAGGTTCAGATGATCCGCCCAATGTCCACCGTAATCCAGCACACACATCCTCAGTAGATCCTCCAATGTCTGAATCGTCCTCTCAGACTGCCCGTCCGTCTGTGGATGATATGCTGTACTCATATGCACCTTAGTGCCCATCTCAGCCTGAAATGCCTTCCAGAACTCTGAAGTAAACCTCGGATCCCTGTCTGACACTATACTCGCTAGCACCCCGTGCAACCTCACAATCTCACGCACATACTTCCTAGCCAATACCGCCGCTCCGTCAGTCTTCTTAATGGCAAGAAAATGTGCTGACTTGGTCAGACGATCCACAATCACCCAAATCGCATCATACATCCGAGACACAGGTAAACCTGTCACGAAGTCCATGGTAATCAAGTCCCACTTCCACTCCGGAATAGGTAAACTCTGTAACAACCCGCTCGGAACCTGATGCTCAGCCTTCACCAGCTGACACACGTTGCACGCTGCAACATAACTCGCTACATCCCTCTTCATCCCGAGCCAGTGATAATACCGCTTCAGATCCCGGTACATCTTAGTCGCTCCCGGATGAACAGACAACATACTCGCATGTGCCTCACGAAGAATCTTCTGTCTCAGCTCAACAACATTAGGCACACATACACGCCCCTTCACAAGTATCGTCCCATTCGTCGAGACCGAATACTCTGAACCTGCAGCCCTCGACGCCTCAATCAAAACCCGATCCTGCTCCTGCGCTGCTCGAACTCTGCTCAACAAGTCTGCCTGGTTAGCTGCCACTAACCCCAACGGCTCCTGAGATATCACGCATAACCTCAACGTGCTAAACTCACCCATCAGAACCTCCAAATCATGCTCCCGAGACGAAGCAACTCTCTTCCGACTCAACGCATCTGCAACCAAGTTAGCCTTACCCGGATGGTACTCAATCTCAAGATCGTAATCCGCTACCAACTCCATCCAGCGCCTCTGTCTCAGGTTCAGCTCTGGCTGCGTGAAGAAATACTTCAAGCTCTTGTGATCCGTAAATACCTGTACCTTCCCGCCATAAAGATAAGATCTCCAAATCTTTAAAGCGAAGATCACCGCTGCCAGCTCTAAATCACGGGTAGGATAATTGCACTCGTGCTTCCTCAACTGCCTCAACGCATAAGCAATTACCTTCCCATGCTGCATCAATACACAACCCAGACCAACCCCTGAAGCATCCGTATACACTACGAATGGCTCACCCGGCTCGGGTAACGCCAACGCTGGTGTACTCGTCAACATATCCTTCAGCAGCGCAAAACTCTCCTCGCATGCTGAAGTCCAAACAAAAGGGACATCCTTCCCTGTCAGTTTCGTCATCGACTGTGCCATACTCGCGAAACCCTTGACAAACCTCCTGTAATACCCTGCCAACCCAATAAAACTCTGGATCTCGGTTGCATTCCTCGGTCTAGGCCAATCTCGGATAGCCTCAATCTTCGTCGGATCAACAGACACTCCATCTGCAGATATCACGTGACCGAGAAAACCGATCTCTCGCTGCCAGAAACTGCACTTGCTCAACTTAGCATACAATTTCTGCTCCCCCAACTTCTCCAAAACCACCCGCAGGTGTACCTCGTGCTCCTCAGGACTCCTCGAATACACCAAAATATCATCGATAAAGATGATCACGAACTCATCCAGATACTCCCTAAAAATCCCGTTCATCAACGTCATGAACGCTGCTGGTGCATTCGTCAAACCAAAAGGCATCACCACGAACTCATAATGCCCATATCTCGTCCTGAAGGCTGTCTTCCTCACATCTGCCTCATCAATCAGTATCTGATGGTAACCCGAAGCCAAATCAATCTTGGAAAACCAAGTAGCCCCACGCAACTGATCCAACAACTCATCAATCCGCGGTAAGGGATACCTGTTCTTCACAGTGACTCGGTTAAGTCCCCGGTAATCAATATACAACCGGAAAATCCCATCCTTCTTCTTCACAAACAACACCGGCGCTCCCCACGGTGAAGTACTCGGATGAATAAAACCCTTACTCATCAAGTCCTCTAGCTGCTTCTTCAGCTCTGCCATCTCAGCTGGAGCCAACCTGTAAGGTGTCTTAGATATCGGAGTCGTCCCGGGTTCCAGCTCAATCGTGAAAGGATCAGACCGTGACGGTGGTAACCCCTGCAACGACTGAAAAACATCCTGAAAATCCCGAACAACCCGAATATCCCCAACTGCAATCTCCCCAACAGTTTCAAGCGTCATGATCGTCACTAGATACGCTCCGTACCCCTTCCCGATTAACTGCTCCGCCTGAATCGCTGAAACCACTAGACTCCCTGAAGTAGGTCTCACCCCTTGATAAACCAACCTCCCAACCTCTCGCTCAAACACTACCCGTCCTTGATGACAATCGAGATGCACCCTGTACCGATCCAGCCAATCCATACCTAAAATGACATCGTACAGCTCCACCGGACTGATAATAAGATCTGCTGGCATCAACTCTCCTGCCACCAGAATATCAACTCCACAAGCCCGTCCGAAAGTAGCCAACGTCCTCCCTCCAGCTACCCTCACTACCCGTGCTGCTCCCCGGAATCACTCCGGATCTCGCTGCTCTCCGCACACTCCGGCGTAATGAAACATTTAATTGCTCCAGAATCGAACAGGACATGAGACTCATGACCGCCTACAACTAAGGTCCCTACACAATTCATGTGTCATAGAACCCTAAAGTTTTATCTCAGATACACAAATTCTAAAGCAGACAATTCACAACAAAATCACCAAGCTAAAGATCAGACATGTACCTGTGATCGGCCTGGCGCTAGAGCCTCCTGCCTCCACCGAAGTGTACACACGTGCCGGCGCTGCAATCTGCTGCAACGGCTGCACTACTGCTGCTCCCTGCTGTGACGGCTGCACCACCGCCACAATCCCCTGCTGTAGCTTAGGGCACTGAGGCTTAATATGCCCCGGCTCCCTGCAATAGAAACACACCTGCGTCGCCCGAGACTCTACCCTCTTCGGACAGCTCGCCACCCTGTGCTCCATGCTCCCACAACCATAGCATCCCTGACCACCCTGACTACTCTGCGCCTCACCCTTCTTCGGATAACTCGCAACCTTGTGATCCAGGCTTCCGCACCTGAAGCAGCCCGGACCACCCCGTCCTCTCTGACCCGAACCCGCAGAGTGCTCAAGCTTCCTCTTCTGTCCCTGCGTAGGTTTACTGCCTACACTCGAACCTGCCTGCTGCTGAGGCCTCCTCGGCGGCTGCACCGGTGCACTGACCACCACGGACAGCTCCCTCATGTCGTCCTCAACCCCAGCTGCCAACTCAACCAGCTCCACCCTCGTGGCGTACGTACTTGCTCGACACTGAGTCCTTAACTCTGGTCGAAGTCCTCGAAAGAACCTCTTCACCTGGTCTCTCTCGCTCTCACACTCTCTACCAGCATACACCAGAAGTCTGCTGAACTCCTCATCGAACCCCCTGACAGAACGGCCACCCTGAACCAAAGCCAAGAACCTCTCCTCTAACCGATCCGCTGCCTCCGGCAGAAAGAACTTGGCGTTGAATTTCGCCACGAAATCCGCCCAAGTAATGCCCGCCCGAGGTCTCCTAGCGATGACTCCTCTCCACCAGAGATGCGCGTCACTCACAAGATGATGCACCGCCAAGTCCACCCAGTACTCCTCCGGACACCTCAAGGACTGGAAATTACGCTCCAGTCTACTCATCCACTCACTCGCCTCCTCAGGCTTAGTACCCCCGGAGAAGAATGCGATAGTAATCCGCCCCATATGCCCCAACATCTCCAGGTAGGAAGGAACCACAACCCCTGCCGCTACACCCGGCTGAACCCTCGCAACACCTGGCGCCACCGGAGTCTGACCCTGGGCCGGCGCCACGCCCGGTAGATGCTCCAAGATCTGCTGTAGCAATCGCACCATAAGGACATCCTGCTCCCAGACCCCACCTGCAGCAGCACCCGCCTATGGACCCGCTGCACCACCACCTACTGGACCCTCCTGACGCGCCGATGAATCCGCTGCCTGCTCCTGAGCAGCACCCTGTATCAAACCCGCAGCAGACTCACACACCGGAACCCGTCAGCGTCCGCGTCCACGTCTTCGTCCACGACCTCGTCCTCCGGAACCTCTCACCATCTCTCACTGCACTTCCCACAGAATATGCTACGAACACTAGAAAATCGAGAATTAACACGAAATACACATACCGTGGAATCACATCAAAGGCTCGAAGAAGATGATCTAGGACTCCAAACTCACTCAGCAAATAATCAATTAACTCACATAATTAATTAAATGCATCTACCCTAAACACCAGGCTCCTCGCCCTAGAACCGCTCGGGTCCATAGGCGCTCTAGAACCGCTAGTGCTCTGATACCAAAATGAAACAACCCAATTTTTTTTTTTTTGAATACGATAAACGAGAATTAGTATTCCCATAAATACTAATTCTCCAAAACAATTCAGCACAACAATGTAACAGTTAAAAAAAAAGGACAGCGGTTTAACACAAACAACAAACAGCGTCAGAACGAAAACAGGAAGTAAATAAACACACAATGACGAGACCCTAGATCATCTCCTCTTCATAGCCGGATTCCACGATCACACTTTGTCTTTACCTGCATCACATGGTTATAAGAGATGCGTGAGTATTATCATAAATACCCAGTGGTACGATCATCCCATCTACTTGGCTAGATGCACGGGTAATGGATACCAAACGGTCAAACAAGCAAAATGTCCACGAAAAGTCAACCCCGAAAAGTCAACCCTAAAAGTCAACGCAAGTCAACCACAAACCACGATACCTACGTTGATCTCAACACTGAAAACGCCCCAAACAAGCATTAATCGATCAACAGTCAACACGAAAAGTCAACCCCGAAAACTCAACACAAAAAGTCAACCCCGGAAAGTCAACCCTAAAAGTCAACGCAAGTCAACCACAAACCGCGATACCTACGTTGATCTCAACACTAAAAACGCCCCAAACAAGCATTAATCGATCAACAATTCAACTCAATTCGCAATCAAACGCACCAATTACCCGTAAAAACCATAGTCACGCACTCACCTGTTTTGCGACTAGAATAACTTTCGACTCACTGGACCAAATCGCAAACAGAAAACGGGTCTGGAAACTAGACACCAACAGCTTTCCAACACCGTATCGCAAGACTCCTAAATCCTAACGGTTCACCGGGAAATCGTCCCCGAAAACAGCAACTACGGACGAAACCGCAGGAAATTGCAGAAAAACTGCACGTACTACCCAAGTTCAAAGGACCATAACTCAGCGAATTATTAACCAAATCATGGTATAAAACCTGTTATAGAAACTAGACATCTAGAGCTTTACAGAGATGTATAGAATGTAACATAACTCTAAGCAGTTCGATGGGAAAATTAGCTCATAAACTCGATGATCAGAACTGAGAACAAATATTTCAGAAACGACACACTAACTTCAAAAGCACACAGAGAACGGAGGTCCTTACAGAACGACAGAAATCGTCCAAGGAAGTGGACTGATCGCAGAAGAGATGCTGCAGAAACATCTCTCAGTACAACGATCATAACTCCTAGAATACTCAACCAAAAGACAAGCGTTTTCTTCCTAAATCAAGCTAAGAGAGCGAACAACTTACCCTCAAATTAGAGACCGAACCGAGCAGAACTCCCTGGCCGTTCGTCTCTTTTAAAAATCCGGCTGAAACTCTCCTTCCTCTTCTCTTTCTCTTCTCCTCTCTCTTTCCTCTTCTTCCTCTCTTTCTCACGCTCTCTCTCTCTCAGCTTTCTAACTCTGCTGCTCATTTAATAACTCAACTTTTCCCACAAAACAAGGATCCCTAAAACAAGGGTTCTTGTTTTCTCCTTTTGACTTTAATAAACATTAAAAAAACAACTCGGGTTTTCAACCAAAACAACTCGGGTTTCCAGTCAAAACCCGTCTAACCGAGCGATTAAAAACTTAATCTGCTAGTTCAAATCGAGCTGGTATCGATCGACACCGGAACCAAAAATACATAATTGGTCCGCGGGCGTTACAATGACACACTGATTAGTATATCATATTGTTGTATTCTCGTAAGGATTACAATAATGAAGCCTAGAATTTATCGTATCTATATTTTTTGTTAAGTATAACCGTAAATGCAATTTACTCGTCATATTATTTGAATCTGACCAAGAAATTAATTGCAAAATTATGTTATAAAATGAAATATGTTTTGCAAACATAAACTATAAATTTGTATGATAGATATATATGTTTAAGATAGAAAGATAGAAAGATTTTGTTTTTCTATAAAAATAATACTTAAGTAGAAAACACCCTTATAGGAATTGGTGAGGTAGAAAGAATATCGTTCTTAAATATTAATTGAAAATCAATGGTCGTTCACCATAGTAAGCATGTTGATTTAAAAGTTATCTTGTTAAATCCTCGATGATGATTTATTGTTATAATGAAAAATATATTGAGTATTAGCTTGATAGGATGATCATGACACTGATGCTCGTTTGGTGAATTGGTTTATTGATTGAAAATTAGTTTAACAGCATGATAGCAATGAACAAGTGAATGATGGAGATTGATTAAATTATTTTATGTGACCATTATTATCTTTCTTTATAACATTTGTAAATTGATCAATTTTCTTACCATCATCACTATAAGAGTCTTAAGACCGAGTATTTGACTATAAAAATCTACATGTTCTTTGGAACAATCTAAAAGAAAGGTATGACCACCATAATGTGATATTACTTAAAGTCCCTTATGATTGGTTAATCAATAAATACAAGACTTGAAGTCTGTAAGTGAATCTTAGCTATGGTGATATTATATCACTGATATATATATATAGTGATATATATATACACATTATATTGTCCTGAAGACACATAAACGGAGAAAAATATTTAATGTGCTTAATCTTGTCTCTTTGTGGCTCAGCAAAATAATGAGCTATAGATAAATATTAGAAATCACGTCCAACTGTCTAGTCCGTTCCCTGGAGTGAATGTGGCATTTATATAGAAAAGAAAAGGACCACACCAATAACTAGTTTAGTAAGTAGTTATTGAATTGGTCAGAAATGTGGATGTAATACATATATGGTAAAGGTCAAAGTCCATAAATTTTCTTGAAAAATTCATATGCTCACCTGAAGTGAGAAAATAAAGATGGTAACAAACAAGAGAAAATTATCTCATATGATGATGATAGAATGTAGTGTAAGTACTATATCCAGTAGTAGAAAGCCTATTGAAGGCTCCCGAAGAGCATACATATGATTCGTAAGGGAATGCAATTAATTCATTATATTCTCCTAATTCTCAAAAGTTCAAAAGATCTAAGAAATATGTCATACTAAGTTGGGTATATTGTTGATTCTAAGGTGAGATTCCATTCGAGATGGATTGACTTGAAGTGTCACCATCTCGAGGGGGAGAATTAGAGAATCCCACATTCAGAATAAGTGGAACAGCCAGAAGATTATGTTCACACTAAATACGGATTTGATGAATCATTTCTACAGTAAATCTAGGAGATTTCAAAATCATTCATGTTGAGATAGTAAGTAAAGGAAATGTTGAATACCATCAAATCATGAGAATTACCCCAAAAAATAAAAGTATTTTGGAGAAATTACAAGTATTTTCTACTGGATTGTACTACAAAATATTAACATAATAGAAGTGAATGGTAATAGTAAACCAGAAGTTTACTAAATATTTCATTGATTGGCATGAGCCCGTTAGACCATTACGGTTCAATAATGAGGCGAAAAATAATTGATAATATATGTGGAATTTCATTAAAGAATCAGAAGATTTTTCTTAATGATTTCTTATGTGCTGCTTGTCCACAAGGCAAAATGATAGTACGGTCTTCACCAGCTATAAAATTTAGAATCTAGTAATTTTTTGGAACGTATACAAGGAGATATGTATGGGCTGATCATCCATCTTATATAAATTAAATCATAGAATTGATGGTCTCATGTATCCTTGTTATTAATATGCAACCTGAAGATTGCAAGATGCTCAATTATCTAAATTATGAGCACATTTTCTAGATGTGGATGTTCCTATAAAAGAGATTTATCTTGATAATGGTGGTAAATTCATGTCAAAGTTTTTGACGATTATTGCATGTTCTTTGGGACAAGTGTTGAATATCCGGTAGAACATGTTCATACACAAAATATAATAGCACTAATTCACATCAGCCCAATGAATAATCAAAGTTCTCCCCATCAAAATTAGTTATGGGTCATAAACCAAAATATAACTCATCTGAGAATCATTGGATATGCATTATATTGTATACGTCCAAGTTGCTCCACCACAATGTTATAAGATGGGTCATCATATGAGGATATGAACATATGTTGGATATGAATTTCCATTGATATTTAAGTATCTAGAGTAATCCACAAGAGATTCATTCAAAGCTTGACTAGTTAACTCTCATCTTATAAGTCACTTTTCCAAACTCTCATCTTAATGAGTTAGTTAATACAACATTAGAGAGAGAGACTAAACAACTGGAAAAGAAAATAAGTTGCAATGAATTATCATTGATCCTCGGATTTAAGAATGTGAATTAGAAGTCCAAAGGATAATTCATTTGTATAGCTTTGCGCATTAATTGCCAAACGCTTTTGTTGACCCATATAGAGTGACAAAGTCACATACCAGTTGTAAATGCTCCAATTAAAATTGATGTTCCAGAAGGACAATATCAAACTGCTAGTGAGTCTAAAGATCGCATGAAGTATCATAGACCTATTTGGTTCCATAGATAAGAATCCTCGGAAAAAGGAGCATAAATAGCAATGGTTAGGCCGAGGAAACAAATATTTGAAAGATCTCCAGAAGAGACTGAATGATCTCCAGAAGAGACTAAAGGATCTCCAGAAGAGAAAGTAAACATGACAAAGAAAGAAATTCAGGTACCTAAGAATAAAGAGATCTCGAGAAATAGTTATGTCATAAAATGGAACCACAAAAGCAAATCGACGTCGATGATATTTTCGCATGCAATGAGAAAGCAGTTGATGTTATGAATGAGAAAGAGGATCATGAGTGCAGTGAAAGCCTATTGCAAAGTGTACACAAATAAATTATTGGCCAATTAAAAAAAAAGCAATAGAGACATAATTCAAGTCTCTAAGAGATAAATATTAGGATTAATAGTCCATACACTTAAATGTGTAGAAAACAGTGGGAAATAAAGTCTTTATACGAAAGAAGGATGAAAATGATAATGATTATGAAGAGATATACTCTCATCTAGTGGATGCAACAACTTTTGGATTCCTTATCAATTTGGCAATAAAAGAAAGACTTTAATTATGTTTAATGGATATAGTCCATAACTTATTTATATGACCCACTAGACAATGATATGTCGATGAAAATTCTTGAAGGATATAATCCCAGAAAGATATAATCTCCAAAGGATATAATCCCCTAAGGATATATGAAGGATAAGTTCTTTAATGATTAATGATATCCAATTATGTTCCTGGGAATTCAAGATATTTGATCGAATTAAGGCATATACGTTGGATAGGGCGTAACCATGAAAGTTAATTTCACAAGATTAACCAATATACCCATGTATGTTTATCAAAACATTATGGATCAATGAGATATTATATATAAACAGAATCAAAACTCTTGAAGAGTTATCGTAAGTAATAATTTGGAAGAAAATACCTTGAAAAGATAAACTTATCTTTAGGTATCCCAAATTGAACATTTAGCCAAAGATATGTTATCTCAATATATCCTTGCAGAATTTTGCTGAAACTCCTCACATATATTCCTGAAGTACCATGCTTAAAATATTATGTGAGAAATCAATTATGGTATAACTCACATATAAATAAAAAAGTATTGTGGTATACGATATGCTTTCTCATGATAAGAAGGAAAGCCAATTAGTATCCTTTATAAGAAGAGCATGAACAACTCGTATGTACAAGAACAATGTTTAAAACATTGTATGTAAAGGAAATTTGGACTTGAAATTCAAATAGACCAATAAATGATTGTCTATGAGAAATATATGTTACAGGCCGGAAGTCTAGTAACCCAAGGATTATATGACAATCATACGAGTTTATTCACTAAGGCTATGATTATAATAATTTTCAAAAAGATGATATATATGATCGGAATGCATTACCTGAAGATGATGCTTTAAGGGGGAGAAATTTGATAATGTGTGTGGATGTACTCTTTTCCTTATCATAGGTTTTTATCCCATTAGGTTTTTCTTTGACAAGATTTTTAATGAGACATCAAAGAACACACAAATGATAGTCAATTAAAGAGAAATATTATAATTACAATCATATATAAAGGTCTATCAATCTTCCAAAAGAATGTTATACATTAATGAGATCAAGAAAAGCAAAGAGAATTATCAAGATGAATCATTTCAAAGATCCATGAACTACAATATAAGCATGGAGATATGTTCGTATTCTATACATTCGTTCAAATGAAGATTTGACAGATTTATTTTTATCAAAGCGCTTCCAATTTCTACCTTCAAGAATAGTTCACCACAGTAAATTTCGTCATCTCAAAAAAATCTCGAGTCATGTACTCATCAGGGAGAGTAAATGCGCGTTGCACTCTTTTTTTCTTAACCATGGTTTTTTCCACTGGATTTTTCTGATAAAGTTTTTAATGAGGCAGCATCTTAAGCGCACTACAAACTATGTCGTTATGATAGACATCCAATGAGAATGTTATGAAACCATTGGTGGATGTCAATCATGTAACATCTACCACAAGTAACATCTTATACAAGTAACATAATCTTGTAGTAAATTCATGTATGTTACTATCTTTTATATTCTCTTTGTAAAAAAAATCATTATTTTTTGTAAATAGAATGCAACAACAATATAACAAATACAAATTTAACTTCCCTCTCTTCTATATTCATAACATCAATTGGTTATTAGTTTTCCTTTCCCGTAAAACGGAAATCTTGATCCAGATTTTTCCGGTTCGATAGTTTGGGATTAACCGGATCTGAAAATTAGGAGAAAATCTCATAATCCCGTTTGGACGGCCACGATTAGGTAGACCACTGTAAACCCGGTGGTCGTTGCAGCAGATGATGAACGATCTGAGTTCTTCTTCTTCTTCCTTGTTCGCTCATATGCTAAAAATTTCTTAGTTGAAACATCTGAAGAACACAGAGATCAGACTCGAATCCGTAACCATTTCTCGAAACCCACCTCTTGAATTTCGAATCTGATCGGAGCCAGTGGTGCATGGAAGCTCCTCTACTTTCTATTTTGATCATCAATGGCGTCTTGGCTCAAAGCTGCCGAAGGTAATTTGAGTGATTCTCTGCACTCGTATTTGGAAATTTGGCGTAGATGAAGAAATTGGTGTTTTCTCGTGGTTTAATGCAGATATTTAGCATATGAACAGACGAATTTTGGGGATTATTTAACAATTTTTGTTTTTGGTTTAGATTTATTTGAGGTTGTAGATCGAAGAGCGAAGTCTGTGGTTGAAGAGCTATCTGAAGAACAGTCCGATTTGCAGTTGCCAGGTACTATGAATATTTCCTTCGAGATTAACTCTTTTGGTTTTGGTTGATCTGTGATTACAATTTGAATGTTGGAACTGTCGAACGCAATGCGTACCTGATCATCAGAAAACGGATTAAGCAGTTTCTGTAACTAGTTAGAAAAATTTGCATTGGCCTATAGTTAGTCTAAGCAAAGCATTCCTTTATCAGCTTGATGTTACTAGTCATGTATATGTCTCTTATACTATGTGTTTCCTTTGCTTGGGGTGGTGGCTAAAGCTTCTAATAAGAAAGGGTCTCAAGTGAAAAGATCAACTTCAAAGAAAAAGGTATTTCCGTGGATCTCTTATCTGTAAGTCCTTCTCTTTGTTTACAGCTTCAAAGAAAGTTGTAAAAGATGAACTTCTTTCGTTGTGGAATGTATTTGTAGGCTCGACAGAAACTTGTAAAAGAAGAATCTTCTAGTAAAAGAGATTCTGGTGATCACTCTGGCCCTGGAGTGTCACAGTCTGAGGTGCCTCCATCGAAAAGTTCTGTTTCCACCGACGAGGCCTCTTCATCAGGTCCTGTCTCGCAGACAAGAGATATTCAAGGGACTGATACAGATGTCCTGAGTGTTCAATCACTTCCACAATTAGTGGCAGATACAAAAAGTGACAATGCTGCTGTGGTAGCTCCAGAATCTGTTGTGGACGGTGATGCTGGTGAGTCAACTTCAAATAGCAAGCATGCTGATGGAGATGTTCCAAATGACTCTTTAGTGCAACAGTCACCATCTTTAACTGACAAAGAAATTGAGGTCGCTGCCAGTGAAAATCCGGTTGATGTTCCCCAAAAAGGCACAGAAGGAGAGCTAGATGATTCTTCAAAAAAAAACCTGGAGAAACTGGAATCTGTAGTGCATGTTTCTCCTGTAACTGAAGGGACTGTGATTCAAAGCACAGGCGATGAGGCGAAAGTTGGCACCTCAATCAATCTGGATAAAGAACAGAAACAGAGAGTTGCTGACACCTCAACCAATCTGGAGAGAGAGCATAATCGTAAAGCTGATACGACTTCCATGAAGATTCAAGATCAACTTGAAGAGGTTGGTTAATCTCGAGAAAATGAAGAAAAATAGTAAATGCTTTGTCTGCTACTTGAATTTGTGTGTATGTTGGTCCTCTTAATAGTCTGTTGATCAGTCTTTACTCTAATTCTAGGCTCAGGGGTTGCTAAAAGCTACAGTTTCTACTGGGCAGTCAAAAGAAGCCAGGTTAGCAAGGGTAAGCTCAAATATCCTTTACTACGTTCCTGCATCAAATGGGTGATAAAACACTCTTCCTTCTGTCAGATAGGATTAATCCATGCTAGTGGTTGAATGTGACTGGTTTCTTATGTATGCTTTTTTGTATTCATTTGCTTCTAGGTTTGTGCTGGTCTTTCATCACGTCTTCAAGAAATTAAGGCAGAAAATGCACAGTTGGAAGAGCTTCTCACTGCCGAGGTAAATTTCAATAGCTTGAGTTTGTTTTGACCCAGATAAGAAAAAGTAAAAGTGATACTTGAAGGTTTCCAGTGCACCTAAGTATGTGTCTTCATTTCTACTGTAATAGCAAGAGCTTACAAAGTCATATGAAGCTAGCATTACACAGTTGCAAAAAGAGTTGTCAGCTTCTAAAAGTGAAGTGACGAAAGTAGAGTCAAGCATTGGTGAAGCACTAGCAGCTAAGAACTCAGAGATAGAAGCACTTCTCAGCGCAATGGATGCCCTGAAAAATCAGGCTGCTCTGAACGAAGGAAAATTGTCGTCTCTTCAGGTTTCTAGGCCTCTCATTTACTCAGATTTTCTTTTGTGTGCATCCTTTCATAGAGGACCATGAGTTGTTAATGGTCCTATCAGTTGCCATTTTCTCTTTTACCCGACCAGATTTTAGCAAATGTTTTTTTACTTTTATCAGGCGGACATGGAGTCTATTATGCGAAACAGAGAATTGGCTGAGACTAGGATGATGCAGGTATTACGATATAGTTTTCTCATTAATCTCTTCCAATAATTTTCTAGGATTATGAAGATATAAGGTCCACATAGGCTTGGATTAATATTTCTTCATTTCAGGCATTGCGGGAGGAGCTTGCCACTACTGAAAGGAGAGCCGAAGAGGAGCGTTCTGCACATAATGCCACCAAAATGGTTTGTTGCCTGAACGATGTGGAAACTGTTTATAATGGAAACATGATATCAGCTTTTTTTACATGAATTGCTCTTTCTAAGACAGGCTGCCATGGAAAGGGAAAGGGAACTGGAGCACAGGGCTGTGGATGCTTCCACAGCACTTGTTAGAATTCAGGTGAGGCAGAATTCCTGGATTGAGCAGTACTATCACTAGTTTCCTAGTTAGGAAACCTTTGTATATTTTCATATGCTACATCTTCGCAAACAAAATAATGATTCTGTGTGCTCGTTTCCGAAAAACTATTTTGATCTGACTTTTAAAATGGCTGGTATTTTAGAGAATTGCTGATGAAAGGACAGCAAAGGTGGCAGAACTTGAACAGAAGGTGGCGATGCTTGAGGTAGATAAACTTATCTTCAACTCGATTTGTTCCCCATCATCATTTTTGTGAACTTCATTAGAAGAATTGGCAAATGATACTCAGGTCGAATGTACATCTTTGAATCAAGAGCTGCAAGATATGGAAGTTCAGGCTCACAGAGGACAAAAGAAGTCACCAGATGAAGCAAACCAAGTGGTCCAGGTATGTTGTTTTAAGGTTATAATGCTCTACATTGTGGAAGTTAACTTCAATAATGAGTTCTTAGCACACTTTAAAATTCTGTTAGAAGTAAAAACTATAGACCATATATGCAAAAAAAATTACGTTGTCTTTGTAACTCTGATAACTCATGTATCTGAGTCTAAAACTTCTATTGGATTTTTATGGTGGGTAGTTTCACATTAAAAAAAACCCTGGCATTATTGAATTCATAGTCTAAAATTGAGAAGAATATTCAAATCCTGGAAACAACTTTGATCAGCTTTTCAAAATTCAGATTTTGGCTATTCCAGAGAATTTACTTTTAATTATGCAGATTCAAGCATGGCAAGACGAAGTGGACCGTGCTCGGCAAGGTCAAAGAGATGCCGAGGAGAAACTTTCTTTAATGGAGGTATGTTACTAACCTCGGAATTCTTTACGACCTGATGTATTTGTTGTTTCCCATGATGTTTACACATGATCCTTTTGTTTGCTATAGGCTGAAATGCAAAAGTTGAGGGTTGAAATGGCAGCCATGAAGAGGGATGCAGAACATTACTCACGCCAGGTGACATCTATAGTTTCTAAGTCCCATTCAACTTCTTTTGGATCTTTTGTATGAAAGACCCACTGTTTTACTTATTAACAGTTTAACACAGTATTAGTATTGTGAATATGAAGAATTCATTCTATGGTTGTTTAGCAGAAGTGCTTACAATTGATACCATTGATGCATATGTCCTGGTAACAAGAGCTTAATTGTTGTACTTCTGACCTAGTAGGAGCATACGGAGCTGGAGAAACGCTACCGTGAATTAACAGATTTACTGGTAACGTCAACTCTAGAATGTACTGATTCTATACATAAAGTCACATTGGGAAGTTGTCTGATAGCGCTTCTGGCCACGGTGTTTTATGATGCAGTACTATAAGCAAACGCAACTAGAGACTATGGCGAGTGAGAAGGCTGCAGCAGAGTTTCAGTTGGAGAAAGAGGTCAAACGTCTACACGAAGCACAGGTTTGATATCAAAGCTCTCTGCAGTTAAATAGATGTACCTTAACATTTCCATGCTACTTACACAAAAAGTTCTAAACTTGTTGATTTAGGTAGAGGTAGAAAAAAGCAGAGTTTCGCGACGCCCATCAGCAACTTGGGAAGAAGAGTCTGAGATCAAGACACTTGAGTATGTCGTTGCTATATATACACCTTTTCTAATATTAAATTTGTTCTTCGAGCCTTACAAAAGAAAGAAAAACAATTTCAGGCCTCTTCCACTGTATCACCGACACATGGCCACAGCGAGCACACAGGTAGAGGACTTTGGAATACATTTAGAAACACTGCTTCTCTTTGTTCGCTTTGAACTTTTACTCTTATGTTTAACTTTGTTCGCCTTCTTTCTGCAGTTGCAGAATGCAGTAAAATTGTTAGACTCAGGAGCTGTAAGGGCTACAAGGTTCCTTTGGCGGTACCCGATAGCTCGCATTTCCCTACTTTTTTACCTCGTGAGGCGCTTGCTTACCTGTTCAATCTCATTCGCCGTACTTTTGAATTTACAAAAAACCTTTAACCTCCATCATTTATGAATTTGCAGATATTTGTTCATCTCTTCTTGATGTATCTGTTACACCGGCTCCAGGTATGTTTGGTCCTTTAACACTGAATATCACATCACATTCATGGAATATGGATTCTCATTGTTTCTACTCTCGTGTAGGAGCAAGCCGAGGCCCAGGAAGTTGCGGAAATGACCAACAACGTTTTCAGACCATAACAGATAAAGGAAAGCAACGAATGAGGTTTTTAAGAGATTGCTGAGTGGAGAAGCATACGTACTTACTTATAGATTTGTATTAGAGAAGGTCTTGAAATTTTTTATTCAGAAGCTTTCTCAGGATTCCACAAGGCACTAGTTTCCTCTAACCGTTGGAATGGGAAGAACTTAATGTTAGTAAATGGGTTTATACACGCTTGATAATGGTTGGAAAGCATTTGAATGTTGAAGTTATGTCTATTAACAGAACCAAACCAAATCAAAACCAATGTGGACCAAGTTGGGTTTGATAAGTTTGGTTATGCATAATTGAAGTAACAAAATCGAATTGAATTTAGGTTGACTTTGTAATTGTTTTTTACACTAAGCTAATGAAATTTTGTTTATTAAAAGAGGGGATAAATATGTCAACATTAACCTATTTTTCTAACTATAATATGATCCGTGCATTCGTGCGAGATTTTGCTATACTTTTATTCAATTTAATAGTTATTTATATATGGATTTAGTATTTATGTTATGATAAAAATAATTAAATCTTTGATATAGAAAATAATATTGGATTTGAAATCAAATCAATAAATGTTTTGAATTAGTTTTAAAGATACATGAAAATATCAAAGTTATCATTTAAACTTTATTTGTTTAACACTTTGTTATGTACATATATTAGACCATTACATAAATCATGTTATCTAAATAATCGATAGCGAACTTACAAATAAAATTTATCAGTCATTTTCTAATTTATCTTTATAGTATTATGAATTATCAATCATAATTGGTTTCCATATGTTTTCACAATGTCTCTTTATTATTATCTTATACTTAGCACTTCACAATTTTTTTAGCAATGTGGCATATAGAATATATTGGAGAACATCTTGTTTGCTTGTTGTTTACATTCTTTTCAATCGATGAATGGAAAAACTTATCTCTTCATCAATAAGGTGTAGGTTTTCTTCTTCAACTTTGAGTTAAAATTTTGCTAGTCAGAGTTGAAGAGACCCGTAATTTCTTTTAAAATTATTTTAAATATTTTTTGTCATTTATCTTCGTCTGGTAAGTTTATATATGGTTTTTGTTCATTGTAGAAAAATAGTTGAGATTTTAAGATACGATTTCTTAAACGTTTGTCTTCCTAATGTATGGTTGAATGTAAGTTTCTTTTTTTTTTTAACTACAAAATTTTTAGTAAGAAAAAACTTTTCATATTTCATAGAACATATAACTTTTAAAAATAATCTAAAGATTTTTTCTTTAACATTTTATTACGTCAGTTTATTTTTGATAATTTTTTTATTATAAAATCCATACACACATTTTAGGTTTTTTTATATGTATAATATATAACTTTGGTAAAACAAAATTCATATATAAAATCCATACACACATTTTAGGTTTTTTTTATATGTGTAATATATAACTTTGGTAAAACAAAATTTATATTATCATTACTACTATAATCATGTGTAGTCTTGTATTTATTTATTTTCATTTTCATTCATTTTATTTAGTCCTAAAGTTTTTTAATCTAATTTATTTTTTTTTATTGGTTATAAAAAAATAATAAATATGATTTAGTGTGTAGTAAATGACTATTTTAAAATTTTAATGCATTAAGAAAATTTTTTGCCTATGTGGACATTCTAGATGGAGAAAAAAGTGGCTAATTATATAATAGATTATAAAAATGATGGCCAATTTTTTTTACTTTAATTTTTTTTTCTCTATTTTCATAATTTTCTCTAAAACGATAAAGGCATAAAGAAATATAGAAAAGATAGTTTTTGTTCATCATGTTGAACCTTCCTCCGTGAGGAACAATCTTATTGAAGTCGTGCCTGTTGAAGTACATGTATCCAAAATAAATCACTCATAGGAGGATAAGGACACTGGTGATAGTTAAGACCGGACGATGCTTGTTCGGTCGACAATGTGGTTTGATAGCACCAAGAAACACACGACGCCGTGGTAAACAGATATCTCATCGAGAACCATATGCGTTCAGTAGTTGGATTTATCGCCATGGACAAAGCGTAGTGACTGCCAAAGATACAGAGATCCAAGTTAAAGGATCAGACGTATTCGACGACCGGCGACGATGGGTCTCCGCTAGCTTCACGTCCAACATGAGCTGATACTAGGAGATCTGAAATCCAAAGCGAGATAAGGATGCATCTATGGCCTGCCAAAGCGAATTAAGACGTCCACCTTTCGTGATTAACCATCGCGGGAGAATTAAGGTATTAAAGATTTTCCAGGAATTAGGGATTTAATTAATGAGAAATGATTGATATTCACGATGTAATACGCGAGGAAAAAGAAAACGTATATAATCCCGACGATGCAGAGGTCAGAGTTGAAGTTTCTGACGAATTTGGCGACCGGCGATGGATCCTCCAATCCCTTAACTGGTGAGATTCGACCTTAAGACAACACAAGAGAAATTTATGATGCGTCTACTCTATATGTGCTTGAAAATTATGGCATTTTAAGAAAATTGATTATTGGTGAAAATTTTAATATTTAAATATAAAATTTTAAGTAATTTGATAATATTTTGCAGCTAGATTTTTTTACAAATTCATAAACGAACAATGTTGCATCTAAATGCTGTTTTTAGATACAAAATCTGATTTCACAAATGAACAATATCTAGATTTTATATCTAGAAATCACATCTAGATGTTGAACTGCATGCGACATCATTGCCTAATATAGACCTTGCATTAATGATTCTTCCTAAAACAACATAAAAATAGAGGAAATAATCAAACGCGAAGCATTCACATAACGCTAAACCACCAAAAATCTCAATCGATGCATGTATATGGTTTGTGAAAGAGTAACAATTACAAATCCGACATTCTTCTTCTTCTTCTTATTCGAAATAAGTTATTAGTTTTGTGTTGAATGTAAAATCTTAATTTACAATCCTAAATTACTAATTTTTCGATATTGTTGTTCAAAAATTGTTCAAAAAGTATAAATGGATTACACAAAAGTAAAAAGTATAACCAATTTACATCAAAAACACTCCAAATTCATACAAATTCTCCAATTCCACGTCATCGTCATGGCCAGTGGCTGCATAAGCCGAGGCCCAGGAAGTCGCGGAAATGACCAACAACATTTTTAGACCATAACATATTCCATAAAGAAAGCAATGAATGGGGGTTTTAAGAGATTGCTGAGTGGAGAAGCATACGTACGTACTTATAGATTTGTCTTAAGAGCTCTTAAAACTTTCTATACAGAAGCTGCTTCTCACGATTCCACATAGCACCAGATTTTTGGTCTCCTCTAACCGTTGGAAATGGGAAGAACATAATGTTAGTAAATGGGTTTATATACACACGCTTGATAATGGTTGTGAAAGCATTTGAATGTTGAAGTTATATGTCTATTAATAGAACCACTCGTGACCAAATCAAAACCAAGTTGGGTTTGATAAGTTTGGTTTAAGCATAACTGAAGTAACAAAATCTTATTGAATTTACCTTGACTTTGTAATTGTTTTTTACACTAAGCTGATCATGTAATAGTAGAGAAAATTATTATTATTCTTCTATAAACTGTAGCAAAAAATTAATTCAGAAAATACATTAAACAAAAGAAAAGGTCAAAATATTCAACATCGATAACAAACAACAAAACCATTCGTCTGTAATGGTAAGAGAAGAGGCTTTCTAGTCTTTATAATGAAAATCATAAAACAATATTTGTGCTCAACATTATCGTTTCAACAGCCACAGTTTGCTCAAAATTGGTTATCTGAAGAGAAAGAGTAGAAACAAAAGCTTAAAGAGTGCCAAAATCGATCTAGACGAGCCCACAAGAAAAAATAAGTCACTTTTACCATTTCTAAAAGCGGATTTTGGCACATCATTTTCTCTCAAGGGAAAACCGGCTGATGTAGAAGTCCCGTTGTTTCGGGATATCCCAACATTATGTTAAGATTCTGCAACGCTTGTCCCGAAGCTCCTTTCACGAGATTATCAATCTGTAACACCAAACAACTTATTATACAAAATGGCATTGATGGGTAAAGTTAAAGATGAGTTTATGACTATATGCGCTTACCACTGAGATTATGATGGCTCTTCCGGGGATTCGATCAGGAAAGACATTCATATGACAATAGTTGGATCCTCTAACGTTGTGTGTCCGAGGAACAACTCCTTCATCCAACACTTTCACAAATTCTTCATCCTACAAACATTTTTCAAAAAATGATAAGTAATTGGCTTATAAGTTATAACACAAGAGTGATCATCACCTCATAAGACATTCTTAATTGCTGGTATAAGTCGCTAGTATAAGTCTTCGCTTCTAACCCCAGGAGCCATTTCCACATATATAGTTGATTGCATTCCGCGGATCTACCCAAGCAACGAGGGTCAATTAACAGTTTAAGGCGGAAACTATATGGAGAATAGGCTTAAGATTATTTATACCATTGGCATAAGATGAGGCGTAAAACTGACTGTTACTTTTGATTGTGAAACATCAGATAGTCCCTGTTCAATTTCAGGAACTGCAAAACAATAGAGACATTGAGTTCAAATCATAGAACCAACTTTTTACTCATTGTGACAATCATTCTGTGACATACCATGGCGATGCCGTGTGACACCGTAAGAAGAAATGCCTTCAGCTATCTCAGAGTAAAGATTTGCCTCCTTGGCACCACGTCCTGATGAAAATTTCATATCAGTCAAGAAACTAGAAACCTTCTTCTACCGTATCGTTGTTCATGAATAAAAACCCCAAAAGTAAAGCTCAAACCTGCTCCACTAACGCCAGATTTTGCGTCAATGATAATGTTTTCATGCTTGATGAGATTTGCCTGCACGAAAATCAACACGTTGAGTAGAGTTGACCGGAATACAAGACAGTCTAATAAAACCGTATTCCAGATAAGAAAAGAAAAACGAAACCTTTATTAAAGGAACAAGAGGAAGTTGAACTGAAGTCGGGTAACATCCCGGGTTAGCGACAAGTTTCGCCTTTTTTATGTCCTCCCTTAGTATCTCTGTTAGACCATACACTACTTCTTTCTGAACCCAGCATGACACTTGATAAGTGTAAGCATTATGAACACAACAGACCCAAATCAAGTAATACTATTACTGTAATAGCTTTCAAGAGAAAAAGTACCTGTAACTCTACTGCTTTATGTGGCTGACCATACCATTCTTCATATTCTGAGATATCACGCAACCGGAAGTCCTGAAAAGCGTATTTCAGATAACCATATCACCGAAAGATAGAAAGAAAGAAAAAAAAAACATTTCTTCAGGGCATTACCGCTGAAAGATCGACGACTTTCAATGCACTGGGCAATTCCTTGATGATTTTCTGTCAAAGTACACATCTCATTTCTAGTAAGCTAGGATCAAAACAGATTCGAAACGGAAGAAGCAAAGCAAAAGGACCTGAGGGTAAACAGCAGAATACAGCATCCACTGGAGAAAAATCTGCATCCTTTACCGAGATCAAACTAGGTAGTTTCTGAAAACAGAGGAAAAGGTTTAACCATTGATCATTACAAGCCATCACAAAGTATATTGAATGGGTTGGAATTTCACTAGGGATAGAAATCACTTTATACTTGAGCTCTCAGGTGTGGGAAAACGCTTTCCATGGACTGGCCTGCTTTTCTATCAGCAGTCATAAGAGTGACACGGAAATGCGGATGATTTGCAAGAAGCCTGACGATCTGACATTCAACAAAAAAAAAAAAAAAGAATTTCAATTCATTTGTTAAAATCAAAGCTTACTAAATCATCATCAAAACTTCGATACCTCATTCATTCTTTTTCCATGTCATTTACAAAGAACCTTAAAACCAATGACTATGTAAGGCTTTTTTATTCCTTATTTTCATGAGATTACTAACCTTTTATCGGAAGAAGATAAACTTTGCATATAAAAAGGAGACCAATTCCCAAAAAGCCACAAACTTGCTAACCACTTAATTCAGTTCATGATCAAAGAGATCACTAAACCAAGCAAAATTCCAATGAAATTAAACTTCAAAGAGACGATTGCACAAAGCTCAGCACCAGTGTAGCCACTAGCACCAAGAAGACCAATCCGAATATCTTTTTCAGGCTTAATGGCTGAAACCCTGAAGCTCATTGAAGAAGATCCCAAAGTATGCCTCTTCACTTGCTTATCCGCTACACCAATCATCCTTGAATTCCCCTTTCAAAATCGATAAAAATGCAAAAACCCACATTTGTATAATGATCAGATTGCAGAAAAACAAAACATCTATAAACTACAATGAAGCTTGAAAATAATAATAAAAAGTTACGTTTTTCAGTGTAAAAATAAGAAATTTGAACCAGCATCCTTCTCGTTCGAAGCAAATTGAACTAAAAGTCGACGCACTAGTAGTCATTCTCAGATTGGATTCTGCAACCCAAATTCACACGAAACGGGACAAAAAAAGACTGAATCTTTTTGCTAATTTGTGAAAGAAGAAGAAATTGGCTCCCTAATTTGGGATCCGCTAATTTGTGAAAATCGCTCAGACGCTTTACCTTATTTTTTTTTTTTAAATAGAAATTAATGATATATTTTTGGTTTCGGACCTTTCGCATGCTACTAGTCTTTTTCTTTTGAATTCTGGAGGTGGTATATATCTTCAAAATTGCTTGAGTCTTTTGGCGAAGAGTGTAAATCCTCGTTCGGATTGATATTAGAGCGTAGGTTTCTCTGAGTTGGAAGATTTATGGAGCATAATATGACGATTCAGTGTTCTCGTCGGGTTTGATGGTGCCCTGAACAATGTTGTGCTCTGAGTTTGAAGGGGAAAAAAAACAAAAAAAAGAGTTATGAAGTTTATTCCCATTGCTTCACATGTGAAACCTTTATTTTAAATTCAAATGAAAATACAAGAAAAGAAAACTACGTAAAATGATCATAATCTTATCACCTACCACTCAAATCAGCCTAATTATTTCCCCAATTGTACCTTTTTATTGTTCCATTGATTTGAAAAAATAAGTAAACAAACTTTGATAAAAACGGAGTGTACTTCTCCAACATATGCGAATCAACCCGGTCTGGACCACAACGGTAAATTCGCTTTTCTAAAATCGTCTTTCATCTCTTGACAACTCTTTGATTTGTATGGTTTTCCAATCAACAATCTATTGACTATGGAGACAAGAATGGTAGGATCATAACAACCCTCACCACTCTTGCTTTATTCACTGCCAATAAGATTCATAAAGAAATGCAAACTTGTCTTCTAACCCATGATGGAGACGTTGGAATCGAAGAAGGACTAGCTAGGTGGAACTCAATCTCGAGGATGCAAAATTATTGATTATGTTACTTTTGTATAATATTTCGAGTTTGCTTAGTTTTGTCGAGATAAACATATGACCAACCGGTTTACTACTGGTTTTTTTTTTTTTTGTTGATACATAAATTTCACATTTCACTAGAGGTCAAAAATTTTCTTTTGAAACTAGCGTAATGAACCATTCTCTGGAGGTAGTCCTTTGTGAGTATTCCTCTTTACTCCAAAAATGGTTCCACTTATTCTTCCGGAATTAGTTTCTGCAACTTTGTTGTTGGGACAACCGCATACCCTCCAATGGACTGAAACAGTAGTAGGACACTAAGATGCACCCGTACAGACTTCCCAACAAACAGAAGACGGTGTTGAAATCACTCACATAGTCGACGGCAGTGGCTAGAGATAACGATCCAGTAGATGAAGAATTTTCCAACGATCCAAGAGCCATCTTCAGATAGAGATTGGTACCGTACTGAGAAACGATAAATCCTAAAGACGCCACGATAAATCCGTTCATCATCCGTTCATTAAAACAGAAGTCATTCAACAATTATGGGATTGACGAATGTCATTCATGTGTTTTAAGTATAATTATTTTAAAAATAATTTTTTTAATCATTTTAGTTTCCGATTAATCAAATAAAAAACAGTCCACGATCTCCTTTCTCAAATTCCCACTTTCATCATCATCTTCAAATCTGAACCATGAGAGCATCATTATTGATGAGATTTGGTGGGTATCATTAGATATAAAATTATTAAAATTTGAGTAAAAAGAAGAAAGAGAGTGTTTTTGATTGAAATAATGGAGTGGATTGAAATATAAAATTTGAGTAAAAAGAGGAGATGAGTTGATACTTTTGGAGAGAGAGTGTCTTTGTATCAATGGGTTGATACTTTTGGAAAGAGTTTAAACTTTAGTTGGGGTGTGTTTAAATATAAAATTAATAAAAATTGAATAAAATGATGAAATAGAAGGTATCAAGTTGAGTAAAAGGAAAAGAGAAAGTGTATTTTAATAATTTTATATCTAATGATACCCACCAAAGATCATATAATGATGCTCTGAGTGACAACCTCAACTGTGCTTTCACACAAGGCCACAATTTCTCATTCGCAACCTCTCTCAAATGAATTTAATATTTTTAAACAACTAACAAAAAGAAACAGAAAATCGTGCCTTTTGAATTCTTCTTATTCGATGGTTGAAAAGCTTATAGAGTTATACAAATGGATCTCGTTGAAAATCAGGTAATTAATAAAACAACCTAAAATTTTCTTCTTTCTCTAATCGATCTTTCTACAATTCTAAATAAAATATAAACCTTTAAGAGTTTTCTTCTTAAATTGTGTAGCTTTGTGGAGATTTTATGCGTAAATGGGTAGTATTAGAACATCCAAAAGCTTCGATTTTGTACATCAGAAGGTGAATAAATTCAACAACATTGCAAAATTATAGGATTATCATGGGTTACCTTTTTTTTTTTTTTTTTGTTCAAAACGATTTTCTTAATTAATTAAAACCAGCAACGATATAGCTTTTGAGGGTCTGTTTGGCTATTGAACATTATCTGTTCTAAGAATAAACTTAAAACGAATAGAGCTAAATTCAGGCAAACACGATAGAATGTACATTCTATCGTGTCTACACTATCACAAGAATCTGTGTTGTTTCAAGCTCTTCGAATTTAGATATTAAATGCGTATAGATATTTGATGATGGTTTTTTGTCTGTGTTCAGCTGCTGATGTCAATATGCCAAAAACTATGGTGGTCGAGCTGCTCTTCACTATGCTGCTAGCAAAGGTATTTTATATATAATAACCAAGTGCTATATCAATCTTTTCTGACTTTGGGATTTTATTTTTTGGCTCATCGGATCCAAATCATCTGGTTTTAACCCTCCTATGCTTTGTGTTAGTTTTAGGTCACTGATGGTTGCTTTGTGTTAGTTGTAGATCATTGATGGCTGTTTCGTGTTACTATTTGATTAGGTGAAGACATAACTATGTCATTCAATGATGAATGAATGAGTTTATGTTGATGTGTGAATGAATAAATTTAAGTCTGTATTCTGTCTCTCTTTGAATATTTTGTATCATGCTTGCATAGAAGAAGCGTAAACGTTCGTAATCATGTCATAGCATGCTTGTCATTAGACCATGTGAACTGTTGCCAGTCACTGCTATTTGTTCATAATCATGTCACCAAAGCCCTGCTTTCATTCTCATCAGTTCCCTTCTTTATCAGTGCTGGTTTTCTTTCTTTAAAGAGTTTTGATGTCTGTTCAATTGTCCACTCATATCCAGTCATACTCTCGTTATCTTTCTAGTCGTTAGCTGAGAAAACTGGTCCCGTCTTGGAGGAAGTTGTAGCTCATGAATTTTTTTTTTTGCTCTTGCCACCATGGACCTGGGTGGTGATTGTGGAAAGAAGGAATTGTCACCTGCATTTCGTCACCGTTTTACTGAGATATGGGTCCCCCTTATTGCAGAGACTGAGGAGCTGACAACTATTGCTTTTTCTGGGTATGTCGTGTCCCAGAGCATCCGTATTGGTGATTTTTTATGGGTATCATTAAATATAAAATTATTAAAATTTGAGTAAAAAGAAGAAAGAGAGTGTTTTTGGTTGAAATAGTAGGGTGTATTGAAATATAAAATTAATAAATTTGAGTAAAGAGAAGAGATAGTGGGTATTTTTGGAGAGAGGGAGTATCAAAAGTATCAACTGGTTGATACTTTTGAAGAGAGAAAAAGTGTGTTTTTAATAATTTTATATTTAAAGAGAGTATAAAATTAATAAAAATTGAGTAAAATGATGAAAGAGAATGTATAAAATTAAGTAAAAAGAAGAGAGAGTGTGTTTTTAATAATTTTATATTTAATGATACCCTCAAAAGTTCATGGATAAAGATGGTCTGATATGCTCAAAAAGGTACTTGTTATATGCTGTTGCTAATTTCTGTTGTTTTTGTTTTTTAGCCTTTCCTATTCAAAGGAATCTAATGCCGTAGATCCCATTAACAACGTCTGGGAGGTAATCTTCTTTTCTTCTCAAATTCTGTGATCCTGAACGTAACTCATTCGTTAAGCTTTATAATACAAAAATTTGAATGGGTTTGTATCTTATAGTGGTCTCCACAAGTTTTGTGCTGTTTGAAAACAGTTTGATTGCTGGATCATTAGTTTTGGTTTCTTCAATTCTGTGGCCTCATTATACGTTCTTAAAGTAAAAAAACGTATCATTGTGGAGTAATCAAACGATATACACTGCCTTCTGTAGAGCGACTGCTTCCGTGTTATCACATCATTGGAAAAAATCCCAGTCTCCATACTATTACTTTCTTTTTCATGCTCTCAGATCAGGCACAAACCAAACGTTCGGAGCTGTTATGTCAAAGCTATATGATGCTTAATTATTATACTGTATTATAAGTTTCGTACGTCCACAGATCCAATGCATATTATTTTGCTGCACTGGTTTAACTTACTGTCAGAGATCTCCTCGCTTGGGTTATGTTTGTCAACGTAATAAATGAGAGTTTAGGACCAGCGTATGCTATTCTTCATGGAGCATTTCTCGTGTTACTTGATGGTCTAAGTCTTGGCAGGTCTTTCCCATTTTCTGCATCGTCGTGAAATTTGAGCACGCGACATCAAAATACGCATTCGTCGCTTGGTTAGCAAGTCAAATGTATAGAATGTCTAGTTGGAATAGGAATGATATATAACACATTGTGGTTTTGCTAGAATTACATAATCATTAAAAACAAAAATTAATGAATAACAAAAGATTTCATTTAAATTGTTAGAATTTTATAAATTTGATGACGGCAATCGTGGGCTAAGCATTAAAGATGGTAATAAGCGAAAAATTCTATGACTGTAAAGAATAAAGATAAGTCTCCGGCTTGAGCAATGCAGCTTTTAAACTCTTCAAGTCAAGGAATCTTCCTCAAACTCATCGTGAGAAAACCTCAATGCAACTTGAGCTTGAAACAAAGATTTAGCAATGTATTTATCACAAGGTAGTGCCTGACTTAAGGACTCATAATCCCTCACTGCTTTAGCCCATTTATCCAGCTACAATTTCACGAGAAAAAAGCTTTAATTAGACCAGGTGAATGAAAAAGCCCAAAACAAAATCACTCTATATAAGAGAATTTTACCTTGCTGTTTGACAAAGCCCTTTGAATCAGTTTAACAATTTTCTTATAAATTTTAACTTCAATGTTCTGTGGATCAAACTCTGAAGCTTTTGCTATAGCTTTAGCTGCATCATCAAACCTACAACATGCAACTCTTTAATTACTCTTTTTATCCATGAAAAGAAAACTAAATATGTAACCAACTATTAAGTTAAAAAAATCTCACCTTTCTAGCGCAAAGTATATATGGGATTTCACAAAATATGTGTACGCTTCACTGATCATATCGAAAATTCGAGTTTGTGAGAAAGAAGCTGGGAATGGCTCTACTTCGGGGACGTGTTCTAGTTCCTTTTGAGCCTCATTAAGCCGTTGGAGTTTCAGTAGTGCTTCAACTTTACACATAGCTAGCTGCGTATAGTTTTGAGATATGTAAGTATAAAAAGACTTAATTAAAACGTTTGATTATGATTCTTAATACAAGATTGTTTGTTGGAGACAAATCAGCTCCAGACACCATAGCCGCACCTGCTTCACGTAAAACATCGTTCCATTCGTCGCGTCTTCTTGCATATGCGCATTTTTCCCAGTGTGTCGACTTCTTTAATCATGGCCAAAAACTTGGCATCTGATCGTTCCTTCACATAACCCTTTCTCGCATTATCGACCTGGCCTAATCTGCCACCAAATTAAAAGACTCGAATTATCAAGATTTGTACTTTCTGTCTCATGAAAACGAATCATTGAGTTTCTTTGCCAAAAAAAAAAAAAAAAAAACAAATCATTGAGTTTACCTAAGAAGCATGAAGGCTAAATTTCGATGAGCTAGTGCAAATTTTGGATCCAAATTTATGGCTTTTTCACACTCTTTCACACCTTCCCAAATCTTTCCCAGTCTCGACAATGCAGCTCCTCGATTGCTATGGTACCACGCGTTTTTGGGATCAAGCTCTAATGCTCGATCGTAGAATTTCAAAGCCTGAGTGTAAAGTTCTTTTTCGAACCATTTGTTTCCACAAGTTCTGGCTATTTCAGGATCATTAATCTCCTCCAATAATATGTCTTGGCATGAAACAGACGAATACGATGACATCTCAGGAGAAAAGATCTTACGTAACCAACTAGGCTTGTCATCTTTCGTAATCAATGGTTTGTGCAAATCATCTGCCTTAGTGAGTTTTGACATTGCGGCTTTGCAAGATTAGAATGACAAATAACAAGAAAAGATTTTACTCGTAATATTTTGATCATATCTTATTATATAAATCTTGATGCGTCAAACGTAATAATTAACATGGTCGTGACATGTATCAACCGGTCGATAAGATTTTGACACATGTAATTTTATTTTAATTAAATTAAATAACATATTTCAAAAAATTTCTAATCCTATTTAAATTAGGTTTTGACAAGTATTATTTTTTTTTAATTAAATTAAATCACATATTTCAAAATTTCCATAATCCTATTAAAAATAGGTTTACTTTTTATTATTTTACAAATAAAGATATTATTATTCTAAAATAGATAAATCTTTTGACATTTGGATAAATCGTCATATGCAAAACCTAAGTCTATTTAAACTAAAAAAGATTTTGCATTGTATTAGAATATTCCCATGAGAAAAATTACATGATTTTCTACTTTAGAATAATAAAATATCTAATTGATAAATACAATATATAAATTATTATCATCAAAAATATCACTTATTTAACATTAGACAAGTTAAATAAAAAAGTGTTTATCATCGTATTGTAGTACGTGTTATTAGAAAGTCAGTGACGAAAAATTTTAAAAGAAATAATGAGTTTATAGGAATGGACTTTATATTAGCTGATGAAAAAGTGAGCAAATTTTTATTGTATATAAATAACAGTCTTAATGTATTACTAATTATACTTAAATACAAAAAGTGTTTACCATCGTAGTGTATTAAGTCTTAATAGAAAGTAAGAGAAGAATAATATTAAGAAAATAATGCGCTTATAGAAATGAATTTATATTAGTTGATGAAAAGGTTAGCGTATTTTTATTTCGTATCAATAAAAGTCTTAACGTATTACTAATTATTTGAATAATATCTAACTACAATTTGATTTTAATTTAACGCATTAACACATATATGCGGGTTTATGGTAAAAAAATATTGTGCAACCCGTAAAATTCAAACACGAAAAAAACAAAAAAATTAAATCACTCATAAAAATAAATAAAATCGAAAACCTTGATATTAAATAAATTTAACACTTACTTTTTTATCTTGACTTTTTTTTCTAATTTGATTTCCAATTAAATTTGATACTTCTTTTTAAAATAATTATTTTCTTTCTATTCATGTTTGTAATAATTTTATTTTTACTATTTTGCTACTCTATTTTCAAATAAGATATAGTATATATGTGCAACGTAATTTATACAAAAAGATATATATGGTTGAGCTATTCCTGCTAGGAATTACTTTCCTATAAACCAAATCTTATTATATAAAGCTTGATGCGTCAAACATTATAATTAACATGATCGTGACACGTGTCAATTCGGTTGATTAGATTTTTACACGTGTATATAAGTGTAATTTTTTTAAATTAGATTTAACCATATGTCAAAAGATTTATCTCTATTTCTAAAATAGTGAAAAATAAACTTAATATATAATTAAAAAATCTAAACTTAATTTAAATAGAATTAGCAAAATCTATTTATTTGGAAATATGTAGTATAATTTAATTGAGATCATGAAAAGTAAATCTAATTCAAATAGGATTAAAAAATCTAAACGTAATTTAAATAGGATTAAGAAAATTTAGTTAATTGGATTTATATGAAATAATTAATTCAATATCAAATAATATAAAAAATAAATATGAGAATAAAATAGATAAATATTTGATATATTTCTCTATAAGTAGTTTTGTTGACATTCTCAATTTTATTTTATCACTTCATGAAAATAGTTCAAATACAAATATGAGAATAAATTTATTAACATTTTGAAAAATAGATATTTAAGTAGTAAAATAGGAAAAAGTAAATATCTATGTAAAGGACCTGCATATATGCGGGTTTATGATAAAATATTTTATAACCCGTAAAAAATTAAAGTTGAAAAAGTAAAAGCCAAAACTAAATCACCTATTAAACTAAAGAAACTAAGATAAAAAAAAACGTTGATACTAAATAAATTTAACGGTTACTTCTTTATCTTAACTTTTATCTTATTTGATTTTCAAGTAAATTTGACCAATTAGTTTTTTTCTATTCATGTCTGAAGTAATTTAGTTTTTACTACTTCGCTACTCTATATTTAAAAAATCTTGTTGAATTAATTTCTCATGTTCCTATTTGAACTTTTCAATTTTATATATATTTTATAGCCTATGAAAAAACAAATGACCAAAAGTCAAAACCACTTATAGAGAAGTCTCACCGTTATTAAGGTGTTTTAACTCTTCTTATTATATTATTTTATTTCCAATTAAATTTGTTACATTTTTCCAAATACTTAGCTTTTTTATATATTCCTAATTGAATTATGTTTTTTCTTTTATGTATCTACTTATATATCTATTTTTCCAAAATCTTGACGAATTGGATCTCATATTTTTAGTTGCATACTAAAATTTTAAATTTTAATAAGATTTCTTTTACATAATTGATTCCCAAATTTTGCAAGAAAAAAATGATCCACATATTTTCCTGCGTTAAAATAAAATCAAATTGTAGTTAGACATTAATCAAGTAATTAGTAATACATTAATACTCTTATTGATATAAAATAAAATACACTAACATTTTCATTAAGTAAAAGAAAGTCAATTCTTATAATCTCATTATTTTTCATAAATTTGTCGCCTCCCACTTTCCGATATGACGTACTATTATATGACGATAAACACATTTTCTATTTAACTTGTCTAATGTTAAATAGTTGATGTTTTTTTGGGTTAAGTAGTCATTCATGTGATTATATACATGTAAGTAATGAAATTAAAAAATGAGTTAGAGTTTTTTTTATTAATCTCACAACTAAAATAGATCGCCCTAATCTATTTCACCTATCGAAAAAGTGAGTAATTAATGTTATTTTTTAATGAAAAAGCTGAAATAAAATTTGTAGAAGAGATTATCGAAGTTGAATATTGTTTGGTGAGAAGATTTAGAGAGCACAAAAGATTATTATATAAAGGCAAAATATTATAATCCATGAAGATCTGGGTATGTAAACCTAAGTCAATTTGAACTCAAAAAGTTTTTACACATGTATTAATTAATATATCTAAGATTTGGATTAATATATCTAAGATTTGGATATATATGTTGATTTTAATAATCTACTTGATAAATACAAATATATAAGTTTAAAAATAAATAAGATTTATATGATATATATGAGAAAATCTAATTAATTTTTTGTTTTAGCACGTGTCAAAATCTAATCGACTGACTGACACGTGTCACGATCGTGTTAATTATCATATTTGACGCATCAAACTTTATATAATAAGATAACAAAAAATTTGATAAGTTGTGATAAAATTTAATTTTAAATCAAATAAAAAAAACATCAAAATTAATAAATAAATGTTATGCTAAATTAGTAGTTTTTCAACAACGTTGTCACTTTTATTTTATTTATTTCCACGGGTGTTCCAACTTTTTTTATACAACTAAATATTTTTTTCCCACAAATTTATAAAAGATCAAATTACAGAACCCGCATATATGCGGGTCCTTAATCTAGTACATATAGAATAGATCCCAATAACTAGAACTTATCTCTAAGATAAATACAAGAGAAAATTACAAAAACAAATAGTATGTCAGAAGATTTATTATAAATAAAGGTAATAATACGAGTCTCAGTGCATGCAACTCCAAGTATGATTAGGAATTACGATAATAGCTTGCGATGATGGTTGAGGCGATTGTGGAGGCGATTGTGGGGATTGGTAATGCGGCGACCTCAGTGGCACACGATGCGATGATGGTTGATGCGGGTGTTCGGGACAGGCCCCCAGGGGATCCGCCGGATCTCGGGACGTCGTGGGCGAAGAAGGTGTCGGGTAGTATTACGGGGGGAAGGCCAAACCCGGAGGAGTTACTAGAGGATGCTTTTGTTGATGAGAGAGTGAGGCTAGCTTTTCCGGAAGGGGAGGACGGAGAGCCGGTTGTCACGATCGAGCCAGAGGTACTTGCGGTGATGAATGGATTGTGGAAGCAATGTATGATCGTCAAGGTTTTGGGGAGGAACGTGTCCATAGCAGTGTTATCGAAGAGGTTGAGGGAGATGTGGAAACCTAAGGGGGCTATGTACGTGTTAGATTTACCAAGGCAGTTTTTCATGGTGAGGTTTGAGTTGGAGGAGGAGTATATGGAGGCGCTTACGGGAGGTCCTTGGAGGGCTTTTGGAAGCTATCTCACGGTCCAAGCGTGGACGCCGGAGTTTGATCCGCTTGTGGATGAGATCGCTACGACCCCGGTTTGGGTCCGGTTGTCGAACATTCCAGTAAACTTCTATCACAAGCGTATATTGATGAATATTGCTAAAGGTTTGGGTAATCCAGTTAAGGTGGACTTAACTACATTGAATTTTGAAAGAGGTCGTTTTGCCCGCATTTGCGTGGAGGTGAATTTGAAGAAACCATTGAAAGGCACGATTCTGATTAATGGTGAGAGATATTATGTGTCTTATGAGGGCCTGTCCAACATTTGTCCTAGTTGTGGTATGTTAGGTCATTCAGTGAATTCATGTCCTCGGAGGAACGTAGAGAAACTGAGGGAAGTTGGGACTCCGGCTGAGAAAGGAGGAGTTAATGCCTTGAACTCGGATGCGGATGGTTTTACAATGGTTAGAAGGCCATTTGAACGATGGGAGCCACCGCAGGCGACGGTGAGTTTTGTTGCCGGAGGGTCGAGAGAAAACGTCGGGAGAAATCTTAAGGAAATCACGCAAAGAGAGGAAATTGCCGATATTGTGCTCTCGAATAAATTCGATGGTTTGGATATGGAAAATAATATCCCTATGATTATGGAGGTTCCTAAAAACATGGAGGGGGATAAGGAGAATATTTTCCAGTCGAACAAGGGATCAGAGGGGAAGAGTGGAGCCCAAGGAAGAGGAAGGGGATCGAGTGGATCTGTAGGTAAAGGTAAAGGCCCATCTAAGGAAGGCCCACGGGATCGGAAGGGAGGGTTACAGCAGGATTTGAGGATTAATGGACTTAAGCAAAGAACAAAGGTTAATAGGCCCATGAGGGGTCTTGTCTTTGGCCCAACACGAGAAGAGACTCTCATGTCTGCATCGGGGAAGAGGCTCAGAGTCGAGAGAGATGGTGTTGGACGAGCAGGAGGACGGTTTGATACTAATGGAGAAGTGGAAAGCAGAGCGGGGTATTCGGGTTTGGTGAGTGGGACTGGAATGGTTGAGAGATCGATGAAGGAGATGGACTCGACCCCGACGAATGGGACACTGATTTCGCTTGATAGTTCACCGAAGGAAGGGGTGGACATCAATGGCGCATAGCAGTCTTCCCCGGTAGTTCAGTTTGTTTACTATCAATTGAAGATGAATTGTCTTTTATGGAATTGCCGGGGGGCTAACAAACCCAATTTTCGGAGGTCCATTCGTTATATTCTTAAGAGATTTAAGTCTGATGTTTTAGCTCTATTCGAGACACATTCGAGTGGAGACAGTGCGAAACGTATTTGTCAGTCTCTTGGTTTTGATCACTCTTTTCGAGTTGATGCAATCGGTCAAAGTGGGGGTATTTGGTTTCTTTGGAGATCGGAAATTGGAGAGGTTGATATAGTGGTGTCGACTAGTCAGTTTGTGTATGCAAAGGTGAAGACCGATGTTGAGACTATCAATCTAATTGTTGTGTATGCTGCGCCTACAGTTAGTCGAAGAAGTGGTTTATGGGATGAGCTGTGGGCAGTGGTACAGAACGTTGTAGGGCCGATTATGGTTGGGGGTGATTTCAACACTATCGTACGGTTGGATGAAAGAACGGGTGGGAGTGGTAATTTATCCCAGGATTCTTTAGTGTTTGGAGAGTGGATTAATGATTTATCTTTGATTGATATGGGTTTCAAAGGTAACAGGTTTACTTGGAAACGTGGAAGAATGGAAAGTACTTTCATCGCAAAGCGACTTGATCGGGTGCTCTGTTGTGCGAATTCGAGACTGATGTGGCAAGAGGCCACGGTCACGCATTTGCCTTTTCTATCATCCGATCATGCTCCGCTGTATATACAATTATGTCCAGAAGTGAGAGGGGATCCGAGACGTAGACCTTTTAGATTTGAAGCCGCGTGGTTACAACATGAGAGTTTTAAAAGCATGTTGGCAGCGTCATGGAGGAACGAGCTCTCTACTCAGGATGCGTTGAAGAGGTTACAAGGGAAGTTGAAGTGTTGGAATAGGGAGGTGTTTGGTGATGTCATGAAGAAGAAGGAGAAGTTAATGGATGAGATCAAATTGATTCAAAATCAGATTGAAGTGAATCAATCGGATGATCTTATAAGGAAGGAAGGAGAGTTGCTTAAGGAGTTTGATATTATTTTGGAACAAGAGGAGATGATATGGTTCCAGAAGTCCAGGGAGAAACTTATAGTGCTTGGGGATCGGAATACTAAGTTTTTCCACACCTCTACCATTATTAGGAGGAGAAGAAATCGAATTGAGTTGTTAAAGTCGGATGATGGCTGCTGGATTTCGGAGACAAAGGAGCTGGAAAACTTAGCTATTGATTACTATAAGAAGCTTTATTCGTTGCATGATGTTGATCAAATAGTGTCGAGGCTGCCACGGGAAGGCTTTGCTCAGTTATCGCAGCAGGTTTTGGCGAGTTTAAATAAACCTTTTACGGGTCTAGAGATTGAAGAAGCAGTTCGGAAAATGGGGAAATATAAGGCACCGGGGCCTGACGGTTTTCAGCCTGTGTTCTACCAGGAATGCTGGGATATTGTGGGGGAATCAGTGGTGCGTTGTGTGCTTGAGTTTTTCGGGTCAGGAGTGTTACCGAAGGAGTTGAATGATGCGCTAGTAGTGTTAATCGCCAAAGTTTCAAAACCAGAAACAATAAAGCAGTTCAGGCCGATAAGTCTATGTAATGTTCTCTTCAAAACAATTACAAAGGCTATGGTGATGAGGTTGAAGAGAGTGGTGTCATTGTTAATTGGTCCGGCTCAGTCTAGCTTTATACCGGGAAGACTAAGTACGGACAATATTGTGATTGTTCAAGAAGCTGTGCATTCGATGAGACGGAAGCAAGGAAAGAAAGGGTGGATGCTTCTTAAATTGGATTTGGAAAAAGCATATGATCGTGTAAGGTGGGACTTTTTGGAAGACACACTTCACGCTGCGGGGCTCCCGGAGAGCTGGATTGGGTGGATCATGAAATGTGTAACGGGCTGCTCTATGAACTTGTTATGGAACGGGGAGAAGACAGAGGCATTTCAACCTTCACGTGGACTCCGACAAGGGGATCCGTTGTCTCCTTACTTATTCGTGCTTTGTTTGGAGCGTTTGTGTCACATGATTGAGAGATCAATTGAGAAGAAAGAGTGGAAACCAATAAGTTTGTCGAGAGGAGGTCCAAAGCTATCCCATATTTGCTTTGCGGATGATCTCATTTTGTTCTCTGAGGCTTCGGTCAGTCAAGTCAGGGTGATTCGGAGAATTCTAGAGCAGTTTTGTGTGTCTTCGGGTCAAAGAGTAAGTCTCGAGAAATCTAAAATCTTCTTCTCTAAAAACGTGGATGAGGAGTTGGCTATGCAAATAAGTGCCGAGAGTGGGATCCAAGTAACATGTGACTTGGGGAAGTATTTGGGGATGCCCATATTGCAAAAAAGGTTAAATAAAGACACCTTTGGGGAGGTAGTGGAGCGAGTGGCATCAAGATTGGCGGGTTGGAAAGGGAGATCATTGAGTTTAGCGGGCAGGATTACATTGACTAAATCGGTTATTACATCGATTCCGGTTCACTCAATGAGTACTATTATGTTACCGAAGTCCACGTTGATGAAGTTGGACAAATTGGCGAGGGACTTTATTTGGGGGAGTACTTTGGAGAAGAAGAAGCAGCACCTTATCTCTTGGGAACGTATTTGTTTACCTAAGGGAGAAGGTGGTCTTGGTATTAGGCCCACGGAAGCCATGAATAAAGCTTTGGTAGCAAAAGTTGGGTGGAGGATAATTCACGATTGCACTAGCCTTTGGGCAAAGGTCTTACGTAGTAAATATAAGATTGGAGATGCCTATGACACGTCGTGGACAGGGGTGGAGAGTAACTGGTCCTCTACATGGAGGAGTGTTGTTACAGGTTTGCGAGATGTGGTGATTCCGGGTTTGAGTTGGGTTGTTGGTGATGGTAAAAATATACGGTTCTGGAAAGATGCTTGGTTGGGGAATCGGCCACTGTTGGAGTCTGTGGAGCATACGGTTCCAGGGGAGTTAATTGATTTGACGGTTCGAGATGTATGGAGAGACGGTACGGGCTGGGTTATGGCACGAATTGAGCCATTTGTTTCAAACCATGTTCGTTTACAGCTTGCGGCGATGGTTGTAGATTCTGTTACCGGCGCAAGAGATAGGATTTCGTGGGGAGCAAGTCAAGATGGTCGATTTACGGTGAAGACGGCTTTCTCTATCTCTACCCGCGACGAGAAACCAAGGCAAGATATGGAGAGATTTTTTAACGTTATATGGAGAAGTAGGGTTCCAGAAAGGGTGCGCGTTTTCCTTTGGTTGGTCGCAAACCAGGTTATTATGACAAATGTGGAGAGGAGACGGAGACATTTGGCTGATTCTAGCTTGTGTCAAGTATGTAAAAGTGGGGAGGAAACCATTTTACATGTCTTGAGAGATTGCCCCGCTATGGCCGGGATTTGGGAACGTATTGTGCAACCACGGAAGAAAGAGTTGTTCTTTAAGCAAACTTTGTTGGAATGGATGTTTGGTAATTTGGGAGATACAAACTTGCAGGAGGAAACTCCTTGGGCTGTGACTTTCGGTATGGGAGTTTGGTGGGGTTGGAAGTGGAGGTGTTGGAACGTTTTTGGAGAGAGATTCAAATGTAGGGATCGGACACGTTTTATTAAGGATAAAGCAAAAGAGGTACATCTTGCTCACGTGATGGCAGGTGGTGGTCCGAAGGAGGGGTTTTCTATGGAGAAGCAAATTGCTTGGAGCCCTCCGAACACGGGTTGGTTGAAGTTGAGTACGGATGGGGCGTCTCGAGGAAATCCAGGCTGGGCTTCGGCGGGGGGTGTTCTCCGAGATGAAAATGGTATGTGGTGCGGTGGTTTTGCCCTGAATATAGGGATATGTTCTGCTCCAACGGCGGAACTATGGGGTGTATACTATGGTTTATACGTGGCATGGGAGCGTCGAGCTAGGCGAGTCGAGTTAGAAGTGGACTCGCAAATTGTGGGTGGTTATCTTACGACAGGGATTGGTGATACTCATCCGCTGTCCTTCCTAGTACGGTTGTGCTATGGCTTGTTGGTGAAGGACTGGACAGTCCGTATTTCGCATGTGTATAGGGAGGCCAATCATCTGGCGGATGGACTGGCGAACTATGCACTTTCTTTACCTTTAGGGTTTCACTACTTGGATTCTTGTCCGGATTGTCTTGTCTCGATTATGATGGACGATACGAGTGGTTTTACGAGACCCCGTAATGTGCGGTTGTAATTTTTTAGTTTATGAATAAATGGGGGGGGGGACTTTGTCTCCCCCTCTCCTACCAAAAAAAAAGGAATTACGATAATAACAAAAACAAAAACTTGTGAATTGAATAAATGTTCATATTAAGACTTTGTAATATATTTGTGTACTTGTAAATGACATAGGAATAGAAAAATTAGAAATATAGACCAAATAGGAAAAGGATGAACTGTTTAATATCTATCCTTAAATAATTATCCTTTGAATCACAAATTATCTTTGTACTCCTTTGAATAATTATCCTCGTATTAGCGTATATTTATATTGGTCGTGTCCTTATAATGCCTTTGAACTACAATTTATTTCATAAATTCTTCAGTTGCTAGAATAGCATAGAGAGAAGAAACTAAACCATCATCAAGCTATGTGAGGGTTTATTTAATAAATAAGCTTCACTATATAACATACTTTAAATTTCGTAAGTAAAAATATCCACACGAGTAGAACTACACGAAAGGACAAAGGTGAGGTTACTACTTAGTTACGATACTTGCCTCACAAGCTTCTTATGGATACATGAAGACAATACAAAAGGCTAAGTTACTCCTACTTAGGTTAAGATACTTGCCACACACGCTTCTCATGATGCATGAAGACAACAAAAAGCTTACTGCGATTACCAGAACAAAACAGGACCAAGTGACTGTATTATTCAACCCCAAAGCTCTTTAAGCGCAGAGACTGAACCCATTATAGATTTCTCCTGCGTTTTCTTAAGGTAGAGTCTGCACAAGACCGGGCATGCAACCATCCACACAAACCCGCAATTACGAGCGTTATTCATGTTGATTGCATAATCGTAATGTCTTTCCGCTATCCCATTCAAACGACTGGAGAAAAGAAAGCATGACAGATTCAATTCACCTTTAGAAACACAATCATGAGACATAAAGCACACTTGCTAAAACAGAAAAGCAAACAACCATACCAATTCTGCGGTCTGTTTGGGAACAATAACGCCGGCCAAAGCGGTTCCAAACCGTTGCTTCATATTCAACCATAGGCAAGTCCTTCAATTGTCTGATTTCATCAACAGTTGTAACATTACTCAGCTGTTTCCTGTATAACACCAAAAAATTGTAACTGTTACACAAAACCAATCACTTTAAATAGATGGAAAGAGAAAGTCGAAAACTTGCGGCTCAAACATACCCTGAAATATAGCTAAGCAACAAAAGCATCATCTTAAATTCAAGCTCAGCTAAAGCTAAGAGCTGAGAACTGTGCAGTGATCCTCCATTGCCTTGTGTTTGCAAAGACTCCATACCAACACATATCTCTTCTACAATCGCCAATAATCATAGTTAAAACTCTTGTGCATAAGAAAGTTCACTTTTTTAGACAAGACTCTGTTTCTTATATTCTGTTTCTGGTACTTACCTCGAAGAGGTAATATGTTGGAGCAGAGGAACAAGGAGGAGACTGTGCCGGTGCCGGACTAGGGATAGGGACATAAACGTCAATTATGGGGCAGATATATTACTTAAGAGGGGAAAAAAATTGTTTTTCGTAAATTTTAAATTTGGATAGGAGAGTTGTAAAAAAATCCCGAATAAATAGGATGGAAACACACAACTTTTTGTTGTTGTTATTATCCTAATTTTTTTTTATCATACTTGGAGTTGCATTGAAACTCGTATGCGTATATACACACATATATGTATTAAATTCCAACTCAAACATAATCAAACTCTCTCATCATCTCATATAATTCTTGTGCTCCGAAAAACAAATCTTGTGTCTCTCTTCAATCAATCGGATAGAATGGCAAACCGAGATACATTGAATACATGTGACAAGGTCTTATTGTTCGTTATGGCTTGTGGTCTCGCCTACTTAATTGTTATGAGCGAATTAGATCCTCGTGTAATTCCAGTGCCGAGAGTAGAATTAGCTTCTATGGATTTCACGGTGTTCAATATCACAGAAACTCGTCTTAGTGCAAAGTGGGATTTGTTGATAAGGATCCATTCTAATTTTCCTCGCTATTATTCATGTCTTCAAGGAGATTTTCAAGTTTCCTTTCTTTACAAGAATGTTACTCTTGCTACCTCTTCCCCACAAAAGTAAACTGTTTATTTTTATTTTGTAGTTTCAGTTATTTCAAACCGGTTTTATATTATTCTCTTCATATTTTCAGAATAAAAACTAATTGAATCTTTATGTTTAATCAGATACTACGATCTCCAATACTACCAACCTCAATATCTTTCGGTTGTTTCGGAAAAAGATATCGACGGTTTGATTGGACAAGAAATTATGGAAGATATCAAAGAGAAAAAAGAAGTGAAGTTTGAATCGCGGTTTTTTATTTCGGAGGAATATAGACACAGGACAACTGGAATAATGAGCTATGCGTGCAATGAAGCTGTCTTGAGGTTCGAACCAGGGTCCGAGATGAAAGCGACTGTGTTTGGGAACCACCCAAGCTGCAATATCAAATTTTAACTTACTCCACGTTATAACACCTAGTTTTTGTTTATTTTTTTTTCCTCTCTTGTTTCTTTCACCGGTTCTTTATTAAAAAGTTTGCAACTATATATTTTGAGTTTAATTTAGTTTTTCTTTACTGAATAACAATATACCACTACGATTATTTAGTAACCGCGATTATATTTGATTTTCTAGATGTTCAGTTATATATACCACTACTAATATTTTCAGCACTAATGAGATAGGTTTATGGTATTCTCATACCGATATCATATCGTGTAGGTCCGTCTATGGGATATCCCAAATCTGACCATGGACATCAATTTTAATGCTTCAAAACTAGCTAGATTTACGACTCCGCATAATTTTGGTCTAAGCATACAGTGAAGGTTTATGTCCAGATAACATAAGGGTGTTTGAAATATATAGACACTTGTAGAAAAGTAATTTACCAAAAATATACACAATTCTTGCTACTATAATTTAAAACTAGGGGACCAAATCATCCCTAAAGGTTTCTCTATATGGATATGATCCCTGTCCTTTAAATCCATCATAGCAAAGGATTATTGGGGCGAAGATGCGGACAAATTCAACTACAGCTAGAAGAGGCGGGCAATCAAGCACAAAAACAGTCGAGAACGGCCGTTCATCGTTGATGGTTCCACCATTTGATAGATTTCGAAACCGGCGGCTACAGTGGTTGATGACTGTGATGGAAAAGCAGAGGAAAAGATGGTGTTATGATGGGTGATATGTTAAACTCATCCTTAATCCAACCGTAGTTGGTAGTTAGGGATTGATCAAGAGTGTACCGACGATCAAGAGTGGGTAAGTGTTGGAATAGGTAGAGGCAAGGCTGTGTTTCCGATCCGAGAGCCAGCCGTGTATAGCTTTGGAGAAGAGAGGAGAGCTTGGAATCATTCAATTGTTCTGCATCTAGATCACTAACTAGGACCTTGATACTCATGTCAGATGCTCCACTCATAAGATCTGGACCAATAAGAGGGGGAAACTGAGCTTGTTCCTTTGTTAGGGTTGGCCTAACAAGCATTACAAGGAGCCGCAGCATAGCATATCCTGCTCAAGAAAAGAAAAAAAGATGCCATTTAGAGGTCTCTTTCG
Organism: Arabis hirsuta; assembly: GCA_964056655.1. NCBI lineage: Eukaryota > Viridiplantae > Streptophyta > Magnoliopsida > Brassicales > Brassicaceae > Arabis > Arabis hirsuta. The sequence continues at coordinate 1,420,090 of OZ053306.1, forward strand.
TAAGGTTCCATCATTTCAAGTTATATAAGGTAACAGTTATAATTTACGTCAGTGTGTTTGTATATAATAACCCCCACCAAAGGAAAAAGAAGAGGCACCAATTACTTACACTAAACTTCAGTATCAGCTTCTTGACCTTTTGCCTGGTTCTTCTAATGGTCTCAGTGGACAGATAATAATCAGGCCTCTCCCGCTGACAAAGTCCTTTAACTCAGCTTCAACATTCTTCTATTCATATCCAACTGTTCCATTACACATGTAAAATAAAAGTTGAACTACGAACACTACCCTGGCCGAACAATCTTGAACTGATAAGACTCAAGAAAGAATTTCAAAGAAGCTTACAGCGATAGGAACTGAATATGGAATCCCAAAATATTGTAGCAAATTTCCACCTTCCTCTTGGGGGAATCCCTGTCAAAGTAAAAGCACAAGTTAAAGGGCAAAATACAGTCAGTCCAGAAAAGACAGTAAAATATAAACAGTGGATGTGCAACCAACAGTGACGATTGAAGGAAAGACTGCTGTAAACCCCTTTAAATCCTTCAAGATTGAAACCTGCGAAGAAAATAGGTAATAGATCATACACAGCTAACCTTGACGTCGTATCCAGAATTCACCAATATTTGATGTTTCAATGTACTCCACCTAGCTGCATCAAAAATATCTCTATGACGACCGTATACTAGCAAAAATACAAATGTAAGAACCACAATATCGTTTGGCCCACACCGTTGTGTAATAGACTCATTTTCAAGTTCTGAAATTTCAACACTAAAATTTCAAAATATTAGTGCTACCCATGCGGTATTTTTGTTCATAACTACAAAATATTCAGACTATTCCTACCTTCCTAGCAATTAGTTCATACTGATCCTGAACCTCAACAAGCAATGTAGGTGGCCAGCGCTCAAATCCCACCTTTTGCCACGAGCTTGCGAGGGAAATAATTGGCTCCAAAAGATATATAGGACATAGAAAAAAACACAATGTAACACCTAAAAATATAATAAATAATGGAAGGAACAAATTGTATGATTAATTGAGACAGTCCATAATCAACCCAGTGTAAGAGAAGATTAAAGTCCATACCAGCGATGGGCAATTTACAAACTTCTTCCTGTAACTTCTGAATCTTGCAAAGCAGAAATTGCAATCCTGACGAACAATGGCAAACACGAAATTAATGGTTTAATATATTAGTAATGGTTATGATGGATCATTGAAAAAAAACATCAAACAGTGATGGCAATGCGAAGACAGTACATAAATCAGAGACATTGTTACCACACATTTGCTTTCTTGCTGAATGATACAGTATCTTTATAACCGGTTTGAGTACATGAATACCTTTGCCAGAGGAGTACTTGACGGAATATCCAGGAGCATTCGAAGCACATCAGAAAGTCCTCCTCCTCCTGTTCTTGCAATAGAAAATAAATCCTCCGTTGAAGTGCAGTGAGAAACTTGGCCATTTTCCCCATCGAAGTCCTATAAAGGATACTGTCAGAACATAGGCGGAAGTAATATAAATAAGAGCAGATGAACTTGTTCAGGTAGTAAAAGGTTTGCAGCCCTTGTAAAAGTTATGTTTACTGGCAGACTGATCGTATGAAGTGAATGTTTTTTGTATTCCAAGCAAAGACGAAGCAGGTGTTCTGGAACAAGTTTTGGATTCAAACTTGGTTTAAATAAGCCCCTTAGCACTGTTGGAATCAAGAAAAAAAAACGAGTAATAGATTTAATAAAATGACTTTAACCACATTAAAGAGCAGCGAGAGATAGTGTCTGATGGTCACGGAATCAGAGAATGAATCCAGCATTCTACTGTCGGTAATACAGAGTCTTACAGACTGCACATAAGATACTGTTTTGTTAGATACAAATGAATCGTGACTTGGCCTAATGCAACATTGCAGTAGAAACGGTTGTTGCCAATACCTTTTCAGAGAGATCACAGAAATCAAATAACTCATTATGTGTGCTATATATATATTATCCACATGCTCCTGTGTCAAGTCGCAATCATCCTCACAATTTTCTTCATCCTGGTCAATTTGTGTCTGTGGAGAGCAAAAGCTAAATCAGATGTGATAAACAAGAGAATTTACAAGTTCCAATCAAGCATAGCAATGAAAGGTTTACCATAAGCTTCATATCATAAGTAGCCAGATAATCTTTGCCATTCTGAGAAACTATCATTTGGGAATTACTTGGCAAGGGCAAATATATCTACTCCTGAGCATCCAGCTTTCTATATAGCAATTCGGAGACCTACAACAATCAAGTAGAACATGATGAACACATATGTAACTTTCAAAATTCTGACAATCCTTTTGAAAGAAATGACAATCATTGTAAATCATAGCTCTAAAATTGTAAATTCAGGAGATCGTATGAAGATTACTTTTCTGGAATCTTGTGCACTTGAAAAAGAGATTATTTTTTGCAGGAAGCCAACATCCGAATCTAAGGACTTAGCACGTGAATCTGCATCATGAGAAAGTTGCAAAGGTGGCAAGCTCTCGATGTAGGTAGTTGAAGCTAAGCAGGATCCCCTTAGAAATCTCATTAAGGCATTGATTGTTTCCTGCCAGGATCATAAATCATTAATTTTTTATCTACACGAAATTTCTGAGAATACTAATAACATCTTTACAAGATTTAACTAAGCCAATTCTCTGAGAATTCTTAAATCGGATTGCAATCTAGTATCAGCACCATTTCGAAGCTCAAATTCACAAATTGAATTCAAAATCTTTCAACGTCTACTAAAAAATCAAATTATCCTATTTTTTTCTACCGTCTTCAACCGAATTAAGCTATATAGCTCTGTATGCTCCTACTCTACTTTCGTCACTTCACTTTTAGAAGCTGACAACTCTCTTTGCCACTGTGTAATGCTAGCTTCGTATGACTTGATAAGCTCTTGCTATTACAGTAGAAATGAAGACACGTAATTAGGAAAGGAAAGCTTTGCTTGGGCTAATAACATCAAACTGGTAAAGGAAAGCTTTGCTTAGGCTAACTACAGAAACTGCTTAATCCATTTTCTGATGATCAGGTGTTATCTTATTACTAACGGTACACATTTCGTTCGACAGTTCCAACATGCAAACTGTAATCACAGATCAACCAAAGCCAAAAGATAAGCACAGTACCTGGCAACTGCAAATCGGACTGAGATAGCTCTTCAAGCCCCTTCGATCCACAACCTCAAATAAATCCGAACATAACGAAAGCGTTAAAACCAAAAATAATCCCCAAAATGTGTCAATTCATGCACCAAACGCCATGGATGATCAAAATAGAAAGTAGAGGAGCTTACATGCACCACTGGCTCCGATTAGATTTGGAATCAAGAGTCTCATCTCTATAAGAGAGATTGTTCTCTGGGTTCTTTAAGCGATTAAAAGAAAAGACCGACAATAAGCATCATCATCATCTAAAAGAAAAGATAGATTGCGTTTAGAATATTAAAATAGAATATAATCAATGTTCGTATGTCATCATCATCATCTACACAATCAGCATCCGCATCTACACAATCATATCGATACAGAAGAACCTTGCTCCCTCGACGATGTGATTTGACAGCACCAAGAAACATGCAACGCCCAAGTAAAGAGAAATTTCATCCAGAGCAAAACGCGTCCTATAGTAAGATTTATCGCCAGGAAGGACACACTGTAGAGGCTTCCGAACGTACACAGATCCGTGTTGAAGCTCCTCACCTACTTGACGACCGCCGGCGACGAAGTCTGTGCAAGCTTCACATCGACCACAACTTGGTATTGGGAGAGCATGAATCCGAACGATAAGATGATGCACCCGTGAGCTACCAGAACGAATTGAGACGCCGACCTTTCGTGATTGACCATCTTCGGGATTTGCAGGCGAGAATTGAGGGATTAAGATAAAGAATTTTCTTTGACGAGAGTTTTGGGATTTAAGATATAATTACTGATTGATGACAATGATTGTGGAAGACGTACTCTTTTTATAATATAATAAGTTTGACGAGGATCGATGAAGTGTACATTTCAATCTAACGGTGGAAAATTGTTTTCATTTGGTTCTTAATCTGACAGCTTAGGATTGATGATTGCGAGGATCGATGATGTGTACATTTTAATCTAATGGTGGAAAATTATTTTCATTTGGTTCTTAATCTGACAGTTTAGGATTGATGATTGTAAGGATCGATGACGTGTACATATCGATACAGAAGAACCTTGCTCCCTCGACGATGTGATTTGACAGCACCAAGAAACACACAACGCCCAAGTATAGAGAGATTTCATCCAGAGCAAAATGCGTCCTGTAGTAAGATTTATCCGCCAGGTAGTAACTCAGGAAAGACACACTGTAGAAGCTTCCGAACATACACATATCCGTGTTGAAGTTCCTCACGTACTTGACGACCGCCGGTGACAGAGTCTGCGCAAGCTTCACATCGACCACAACTTGGTGTTTGGAGAGCATGAATCCGAGCGATAAGATGATGCACCCGTGAGCTACCAGAACAAATTGAGACGCCGACCTTTCGTGATTGACTATCTTCGGTATTTGCAGGCGAGAATTTAGGGATTAAGATAAAAGATTTTCTCCGGCGAGAATTTAGGGATTTAAGATTTAATTACTGATTGATGACGATAATTGTTGATGACGTACACTTTTTATAATATAATAAGTTTGACGAGGATCGATGACGTGTATATTTCAATCTAACGGTGGAAAATTTTTTTCATTTGGTTCTTAATCTGACGGCTTAGGATTGATGATTGCGAGGATCGATGACGTGTACATTTTAATCTAACGGTGGAAAATTGTTTTCATGTGGTTCTTAATCTGACCGTTTAGGATAAATGATTGTGAGGATAGATAACGTGTACATATCGAAACAGAAGAACCTTGCTCCCTCGACGATATGATTTGTCAGTACCAAGATTCACACAACGTCCAAGTAAAAAGAGATTTCATCTAGAGCAAAATGTGTCCTGTAGTAAGCTTATCCTCCAGGTAGTAACTGAGGAAGGACACATTGTAGAGGCTTTCGAACGTACATAAATCCGTGTTGAAGCTCTTCACGTATTTGACGACCGCCGGCATCAGAGTCTGCGCAAGCTTCACGTCGACCACAACTTGGTATTGGGAAAGCATGAATCCGAGCGATAAGATGATGCACCCGTGAGCTACCAGAATGAATTAAGACGCCGGCCTTTTGTGATTGACTATCTTCGGTATTTGTAGACGAGAATTTAGGGATTAAGATAAAAGATTTTCTCCGGCGAGAATTTAGGGATTTAAGATTTAATTACTGATTGATGACGATAATTGTTGATGACGTACTCTTTTTATAATATAATAAATTTGACGAGGATCGATGACGTGTATATTTCAATCTAACGGTGGAAAATTGTTTTCATTTGGTTCTTAATATGACGGCTTAGGATAGATGATTGCGGGGATCGATGACGTGTACATTTTAATATAACGGTGGAAAATTGTTTTCATGTGGTTCTTAATCTGACTGTTTAGGATTGATGATTGTAAGGATAGATGACGTGTACATATCGATACAGAAGAACCTTGCTCCCTCGACGATGTGATTTGACAGCACCAAGAAACACAACGTCTAAGTAAAGAGAGATTTCATCTAGAGCAAAACGTGTCCTGTAGTAAGCTTATCCGCCAGGTAGTAACTGAGGAAGGACACACTGTAGAGGCTTTCGAACGTACATAAATCCGTGTTGAAGCTCCTCACGTATTTGACGACCGCCGGCGACAGAGTCTGCGCAAGTTTCACGTCGACCACAACTTGGTATTGGGAGAGCATGAATCCACGATAAGATGATGCACCCGTGAGCTACCAGAATGAATTGAGACGCCGACCTTTCGTGATTGACTATCTTCAGGATTTGCAGGCGAGAATTTAGGGATTAAGATAAAGGATTTTCTCTGGCGAGAATTTAGGGATTTAAGATTTAATTATTGATTGATGACGGTGATTGTTGATGACGTACTCTTTTTATAATATAATAAGTTTGACGAGGATCGATGACGTGTATATTTCAATCTAACAGTGGAAAATTGTTTTCACTTGGTTCTTAATCTGACGGCTTAGGATTGATGATTGCGAGGATCGATGACATGTACATTTTAATCTAACGGTGGAAAATTGTTTTCATGTGGTTCTTAATCTGACGGTTTAGGATTAATGATTGTGAGGATTGATGATGTGTACATATCGATACAGAAGAACCTTGCTCCCTCGACGATGTGATTTGACAGCACCAAGAAACATGCAACACCCAAGTAAAGAGAGATTTCATCCAGAGCAAAACGAGTCATGTAGTAAGATTTATCCGCCTGATAGTAACTGAGGAAGGACACACTGTAGAGGCTTCCGAACGTACACAGATCCATGTTGAAGCTCCTCACGTACTTGACCACTGTCGGCGACAGAGTCTGCGCAAGTTTCACATCGACGACAACTTGGTATTGGGAGAGCATGAATCCGAGCGATAAAATGATGCACTCGTGAGCTACCAGAACGAATTGAGACGCCGACCTTTCGTGATTGACTATCTTCGGTATTTGTAGGCGAGAATTTAGGGATTTAAGATTTAATTACTGATTGATGACGATAATTGTTGATGACGTACTCTTTTCATAATATAATAAGTTTGACGAAGATCGATGACGTGTATATTTCAATCTAACGGTGGAAAATTGTTTTCATGTGGTTCTTAATCTGACAGTGTACATATCGATACAGAAGAACCTTGCTCCCTCGACGATGTGATTTGACCGCACCAAGAAACACACAACGCCCAAGTAAAGAGAGATTTCATCTAGAGCAAAACGCGTCCTGTAGTAAGCTTATCCGCCAGGTAGTAACTGAGGAAGGACACACTGTAGAGGCTTCCGAACGTACACAGATCCGTGTTAAAGCTCCTCACATACTTGACCACCGCCGGTGACAGAGTCTGCGCAAGTTTCACATCGACGACAATTTGGTATTTGGAGAGCATGAATCCGAGCTATAAGATGATGCACCCGTGAGCTACTAGAACGAATTGAGATGTCGACCTTTCGTGATTGACTATCTTCGGTATTTGCAGGCAAGAATTTAGGGATTAAGATAAAGGATTTTCTCCAGCGAGAATTTAGGGATTTAAGATTTACTTACTGATTGATGACATACTCTGTTTATAATATAATAAGTTTGACGAGGATCGATGACGTGTATATTTCAATCTAACGGTGGAAAATTATTTTCATCTGGTTCTTAATTTGACGGCTTAGGATTGATGATTGCGAGGATCGATGACCTGTACATTTTAATCTAACGGTGGAAAATTGTTTTCATTTGGTTCTTAATCTGACAGTTTAGGATTGATGATTGTAAGGATCGATACGTGTACATATCGATACAGAAGAACCTTGCTCCCTCGATGATGTGATTTGATAGCACCAAGAAACACACAACGCCCAAGTAAAGAGAGATTTCATCCAGAGCAAAACGCGTCCTGTAGTAAGATTTATCCGCCAGGTAGTAACTGAGGAAGGACACACTATAGAGGTTTCCGAACGTACACATATCCGTGTTGAAGCTCCTCAAGTACTTGACGACCGCCGGTGACAGAGTCTGCACAAGCTTCACGTCGACGACAACTTGGTATTCGGAGAGCGTGAATCCGAGCGGTAAGATGATGCACCCGTGAGCTACCAGAACGAATTGAGACGCCGACCTTTCGTGATTGACTATCTTCGACATTTACATGCGAGAATTTAGGGATTAAGATAAAGGATTTTCTTTGGCGAGAATTTAGGGATTTAAGATTTAATTACTGATTGATGACGATAATTGTTGATGACGTACTCTTTTTATAATATAATAAGTTTGACAAGGATCGATGACGTGTATATTTCAATCTAACGGTGGAAAATTATTTTTATTTGGTTCTTAATCTGACGGCTTAGGATAGATGATTGCAAGGTTCGATGACGTGTACAATTTAATCTAATGGTGGAAAATTGTTTTTATTTGGTTCTTAATCTGACAGTTTAGGATTGATGATTGTGAGGATCGATGACGTGTACATATCGATACAGAAGAACCTTGCTCCCTCGACGATGTGATTTGACAGCACCAAGAAACACACAACGCCCAAGTAAAGAGAGATTTCATCCAGAGCAAAACGTGTCCTGTAGTAAGATTTATCCGCCAGGTAGTAACTGAGGAAGGACACACTGTAGAGGCTTCCGAACGTACACATATCCGTGTTGAAGCTCCTCACGTACTTGACGACCGCCGGTGACAGAGTATGCGCAAGCTTCACGTAGACCACAACTTGGTATTTGGAGAGCATGAATTCGAGCGGTAAGATGATGCACCCGTGAGCTACCAGAACGAATTGAGACGCCGACCTTTCGTGATTGACTATCTTCGGTATTTGCAGGCGAGAATTGAGGGATTAAGATAAAGGATTTTCTCCGGCGAGAATTTAGGGATTCAAGATTTAATTACTGATTGATAACGATGATTGTTGATAACGTACTCCTTTTATAATATAATAAGTTTGACGAGGATCGATAACGTGTATATTTCAATCTAAAGGTGGAAAATTGTTTTCATTTGGTTCTTAATCTGATGGCTTAGGATTGATGATTGCGAGGATCAATGACGTGTACATTTTAATCTAACGGTGGAAAATTGTTTTCATTTGGTTCTTAATCTGACGGTTTAGGATTGATGATTGTGAGGATCGATGACGTGTACATATCGATACAGAAGAACCTTGCTCCCTCGACGATGTGATTTGACAGCACCAAGAAACACACAATGCCCCAAGTAAAGAGAGATTTCATCCAAAGCAAAACGCGTCCTGTAGTAAGATTTATCCGCCAGGTAGTAACTGAGGAAGGACACACTGTAGAGGCTTCCGAACGTACACATATCCGTTTTGAAGCTCTTCACGTACTTGACGACCGCCGGCGACAGAGTCTGCGCAAGCTTCACGTCGACTACAACTTGGTATTTGGAGAGCTTGAATCCGAGCGATAAGATGATGCACCCGTGAGCTACCAGAACGAATTGAGACGCCGACCTTTCGTGATTGACCATCTTTGGGATTTTCAGGCGAGAATTTAGGGATTAAGATAAAGGATTTTCTCCGGCGAGAATTTAGGGATTTAAGATTTAATTACTGATTGATGACGATGATTGTTGATGACGTGTACATTTCAATCTAACGATGGAAAATTGTTTTCATTTGGTACTTAATCTGACGGCTTAGGATTGATGATTGCGAGGATCGATGACGTGTACATTTTAATCTAACGGTGAAAATTGTTTTCATTTGGTTCTTACTCTAACGGTTTAGGATTGATGATTGTGAGGATCGATGACGTGTACATATCGATACAGAAGAACCTTACTTCTTTTTTCGTTTCTTTTTTTTAAATTGTTTTGTCTATTTAAATTTTGATGATAAAATTTACATAGCAAATGTGAGAAAACAAAATAAGAAGAGTTGAATATCAAATGAAAATCCGTACGTGAAGAAATAATTAAAATTTCAAAAAATGTCATTTTTCAAGTGTCATTTTTAAAAAATATCACATTTCCAAAATCTTTGTAAAAATACCACTTTTTGAAAAAAAAAATTATTATATCATTTATGTTTGGGTTAACTATGTTGTATTATGGTTTAGTTTTGAGGGTTTAAAGGGTTTTAGAGGTCAAAACATTTTTTAAGGTTTATAATTTTAAGTTTTAGGTTTTAAAAATTTATAATTAATAGCATTTTTGCAAATAGATACCAATTGCCCCAAGAAATAAGTGAAATAGTTATTTCGTTGCCTACTACTGTATATATGTGCGATTAAATTTTATCCCAAAACAAAAAAATATTGATTCATAAATTGATTACGTATATAATAGGCCTGTGCATATGAGTAATCGAATCGGATTCGGATCAGATCTTATCTGGTACATGTTATGTCGGGTCTATGAATTTTATATCCATATACTTGTAAAGTTTCGGATCGACTACATATTCGATTTTTTTGGTTACAGGTTCGGATCGGATAACAATTAATTGTACCTATAAATACGTAAAAAATTCGGATACATTATCCGTTTAGAATCGCTCCGAAAATTAAGATATCCGGGGAGCCCAGATTCGGATAAGGATAGTAAAATCTAGGATCCGTGAAAAGAGGATCCGGATAGCAAAATTTTAAAATCCGGATATCCGGATCCGGACGCATTAAATATATTAAAAACATATATATTATATATCTATTAAACTAATTTTATATAAATAAATATATATAAAAATTGATTTTAGTTTTTTTATAATAAATTATATTTATAATGAAAAATACCGTTTAAAATATATACTAATAATTTTTAAAATATATTTTTATTTATTTATTAATTATTATAATTATTTTTAATATTAATTTCGGATCCAGATCTGGATATCCGCGGATATCATGATTTTTGGTCGGATATCTAAAACTCGGATATCCGAGAGTCACGGATTCAAATCCGGATAGTTTTTTTATAGATCCGACGACTCCGAACCTGAATCTAGATATCCTGAAATTCCAGGATATTTGGAATTGACTCATTCCTATTCGAGAGGAGTGTGTTCCCTTCTTTTAATGGCGTAAAATAATCATGGGTTATTTTAGTAGTTTAGTAGTATATATTAGGTTCGTGGTATCTGACAATGATTTATTAATTTTTGTGGAAAGCTCTTAATATTTTTATTCTGTCTAACGTAGTAATAAGAGAATAATCAACGATAATTTGTTAATTTGGAGTATTAATAATTTTTTTATTATAAATCTTTTTTAGGATTCTAAAGGTGTAATTGGTTGGGTTTTAAAAAATTTCTACAACCCTTTAAAGCATTTTTACACTATTTGTTTACCAATCATGCTTTAAAAATTTTAGTTTGTCTCATATAAAAATTTATAGCTTCTACAGCCTTGATTTTTTTTTGTTCATGTTTTAGTTTTTTTCCTAAAGCAATTATTTTATGACTTTAAAAATTGTAAGATTTTCTCACAGCAAAAAAATCTACAGCTATAGCAAAAATATCTAAAACCTAAAATCTACAGCAACTAATCTACATTTACAGCCGAACCAATCATCCGCAATCTCTAAAATTTGGGGTTCTAAATCTTTAAAATTATAATCTTTTATTTGGATTCTAAATATTTTATGTATTATTTAATTATTTTTAGTCTTTTAAAAACTCATTAAAAACCACTAAACAGTTCCATTAATTATGCTCAGGGCCGGCCCTTGGCCGAGCATCATGAAACTTGGGCCTCAGGCCCCAATTTTTTTTTTTCGTTTTTGGTAAAAAAAATAGGCCCCCAATTTTACCTTTTTTGCAAAAAAGACCTTTAAATTTATAAATCTTAACATTTTGTATTAAGATTTAGAAATGTGTTACAAAAACCCATAATTTTTTTTTTTTTTGGGGCTTAGGACCCAACAGTTGAAGTTTTCTTTCTATTAATCAATGAATTCCCTCTGCAACAGAGTTTTGGTAATCTTGACACTTGTAATATGTGGCAGTTTTGTAATTCTGGTGCTCGTAGTTGGGCATTTTAGGTAGATAGATAGACATTATTGAACGGCTAGATTTTCTACTGTTTAAAATCTCTGTGAACTCAAATTACAAAATAGAATTGCAGAAGAAAAGATACTAAACTCATAGGTTTGCAATTTTGTAATTATAGGACTAACAATAGGGGCATAAATGTCAACTAATAATGACTGTGTGCACGAAGTTAAAAGTGCTTCTCATCTTTTAAGAAGTTGATAATATTTTCTTGTCAGTAAGAATATTTCTTTCCTTCTCTCTTAAACTCCTCGTCACTCTAGAGAGAGAACTCAAGCAACGAAAAGAGAAATGGAAAACAAAACTTTTTCGAGGTCAGAGATTGTTCTTCCGGGTCGGGTTGTGTTAAGGTTCTAGATGGTTCTAGAACCTTCTCTTAGGATAATTATGTGTATATTCTGATTAGGATAATGACTATGTGTGTATAGATAAACATAGATCATAGTTTGGGGTTATCGTAAAAGCTTGTATATATATGTGTGTGTACCGTGAGATTGAATAAGATAACAAGTTTTTCCCAAAGCTCTTGCTTGCTTTACAGGTTGAAACCGGTTTGGAGGAAATCTACAAGAAACACAAGTGTGGTCCGATAAATGATGAGACGAGGAAGAGACTGTCTTTGGTTTCTGAGGAGTTGGCTTCTGATACACTCAAGAAGGTTTTAAACTCGAAGCATGTGGCTAAACTTGACGGATTCATCAAATATTTGGTTGATCAGAGCTCCGGCAAGTCTCCGGCACAGTCTCCTCCTTGTTCCTCTGCTGCAAAATACAGAGCTCTTCGAGGTCAGTACCAGAAACAGAGTCTGTCTAAAAAAAAGTGAAAATCTTTCAACTTTCTTATGCACAAGAGTTTTAACTATGATTATTGGTGATTGTAGAAGAGATATGTGTTGATTTGGAGTCTTTGCAAACACAAGGCAATGGAGGATCTCTGCACAGTCCTCAGCTCTTAGCTTTAGCTGAGCTTGAATTTAAGAAGATGTTTTTGTTGCTTAGCTATATTCCAGGGTAAAGTTTTCCACTTTTTTCCCATCTGTTTAAAGTGATTGGTTTTGTGTAAAAGTTACCTTTTTGGTGTTATATATACAGGCAAGACCTGAGTAAGGTTATAACTTGTGATGAGAGAGACAATTGAAGGACTTGCCTATGGTTGCATATGAAATAGCGGTTTGGGACCGCTTTGGCCGGCGTTATTGTTCCACAAAAGACCGAAGAGTGGTATGCTTTTCTGTTTTAGCAAGTGTGCTTTTATGTCTTATGATTGTGTTTTAGCAAGTGGAATAGAGACTTTTTAGGTAGTGGAAATGTATTGTGTAGTGCTAAAAACTCTCTTGGAAATTTTACTTGCTATCAAAGTTCACTAATCTTTCATGCTTCTTTTCTCCAGTCGTTTGAATGGGATAGCGGAAAGACTCATTACTATCAATGTCATGTCGTTTTTGACGGTAGTTACACATTCAAGGTTCATTCTGCTACCATCATTTCATGTTTGCATATACTTTGTTTTAGAAAGATTTGATTCTTTTGCAAGTTATCTATTAAACATGGTATCTTAGTGGTAGGATATAGTACATTGGCTCAATATACTTGGTTCTTAATGAAACACTGTTCACAGGGCCCTCTTCTTGAACACACTGGAACACACCTTCACAAGGTCTTAGGCGATGAAAATGTTTTGACGGTCAAATTTGTGGATGTCCCGAAAAACTCTTCAACCAATTGTAATGACCGTGACTTTATATTCAAAGGGATTGCCAAGAATGGTATCATGATTGGTTTACGTCGTTATCAATTCTTTGGTGGGTTGTTTTCCTTATTCCTTTTGATTAACTTATCATCATTCATGATATCAGAGCTTATTCTAGCATTCTATTGAACAGTTTTCAAAGATGGAGGGAAAGAAGAGAAGAAGAAAGATTTTTCTACAAAGGGAGTGAAATGCTACTTCATACGCACGGACTCTACATCTTCAAAAGATATGGGAAGTCCCTATATCTTCTCCGGGAAGTCAATCCATGAAGCTCGTATGCATTTTATGCACGCTCATACATTGCCATCTTTGGCCAAGTATATGGCAAGGTACCTAAGTTTCTAAGTCTCTATTGGAGGCAAGCAAAGATGTTCTGTTTCCTTTGTAAATGGAGCTGAGCCACTGTTTTTTGTTGATGCTTCAGGTTCTCTTTAATTCTGTCAAAGACTAAGAAGCTTGAAGTTGACATGGCTGGGATTACAGTCGATCAAATCAATGATATACACTGCCATGTACATCTTTAATTCATGTGTCCTCGAGAACTATGTCTCTTTCTAATTGGCCTTTACTTAGTTGTAATCGCTGTATGTTGTATTGCAGGATCAATATGGTAATGATGTTCTTGATAAGAATGGGAAACCTTGTATACATTCAGATGGAACTGGCTACATCTCTGAGGACCTGGCTCGGATGTGTTCAGTAAATATCTTTAAAGGGAAATGTCTCAGAAGTGATAAGATTCAGGTATTTTCTATTTTATGGTTGCTTAGGTGCCCTTTGTTTAACTATTTTACTCTAATGTTTTTTTATTACTTATTTTGAATCATAGGAAGCCTGTAAACAAGACCCGGTATGTATTATAGTTAACACCCATGTTTATACTATATCTGTCTATTACTAAACACAATTAGTAACACTAACTTTTTCAAACAGCCTCTTCTGATCCAGTTTCGGATGTTTTATTATGGCTATGCTATTAAGGGAACTTTTCTCTTAAACAAGAAAGTAAGTCTGCTCTGAGTGCTCTCTTTCACATTATAAAATCTATCTTTTTTCTTGGGTTAAAATGTTTGTATGCTATTCCTAATGTTGCTCCCAATTTGGCAGCTTCCTCCTCGGACTATCCAGGTTCGACCTTCTATGATCAAGGTGTCTAAAGATCAGGCATTGTCAAATGTTAGCACCTTTAACGCCTTGGAGGTAGTCAATACAATGTATGTGTTTCTTGGATACTTGTATCCTGATATTGAAGTTCTCTCGCTCGATGTTCTTATTCTAGAGTGAAGTTATCTTAGTGACATCTAATTTTTTTCCATCTTCCAGTAATCCACCAAGAAGAACAACACATCTATCAAGGAATTTGGTTGCGCTGCTTAGCTATGGAGGAGTCCCTAATGAATTCTTTATGAATATATTGCTCAACACACTCGAAGAGTCGAAAACCATATTCCACAACAAACGTTCCGCGCTTAAAAGTGACTAAAATTCCAAAACTTTCTAGTTCTTTTGCAATTTTTTTTGTAATCATTTTCCTAAAACTTAAGATGCGAATCAATTTGTTTGTGCAGCTGCCCTTGAGTATGGGGAAATGGATGACCATAATGCTGTAGAAATGATCTTGGTTGGTATTCCCCTCGACGAACCACACTTGAGGACTCATCTGTCTACTCTTTTAAAGACAGAGAAGAATAGTCTCAAAGAAGGAAAGCTTCCGGTGTCCGAATCGTACTATCTCATGGGCACAGTTGATCCCAGCGGAGAGTTAAAGGAAGATGAAGTCTGTGTCATCCTGTATGTTTCCCTATCTCTTGCTCTTGCTCTTGCTCTTTCACTTTTAAACTGTAATGTTCTTCCTTGGAGTTGTGAGTTAGTTGTTCATTTCCTCATTACTTTCTTTTTCGTGGTCTTGTAGCGAGTGTGGCCAAATTTCAGGGGATGTACTAGTTTACCGGAATCCTGGACTACATTTTGGAGACAAACATGTACTTAAAGCTACATATGTTAAGGCCCTAGAAGAGTATGTCGGAAACTCCAAGTATGCTGTGTTCTTCCCTCAGAAGGGTCCAAGATCTTTAGGAGATGAGATTGCAGGTGGTGACTTTGATGGCGATATGTATTTCGTATCCCGAAATCCCGAGGTAATCCACCGACCGCATTTGAAAGTAAACTCTTCACGGATGTGACTTGATTTTATTTTGTTTTCTTTCTGTCTTAGCTACTTGAACACTTCAAGCCAAGTGAACCGTGGGTGAGTTTGAGTCCTCCTAGTAAAAGTAACTCTGATAGAGAACCAAGCAAGTTTTCACCCGAGGAGTTGGAAAAAGAGCTTTTCGATATGTTCTTGAAGACAAGATTTCATGCCAGGTCAATTTCCTTTTTGAGCTCTAGATTCAAAACTGTATCTTGGACCAATCTTTGAGATTCATGTCTCTTTCGTTTCTCGGGTTTTACAGCAATGTCATAGGAATGGCTGCAGATTGCTGGTTAACAATAATGGACCGCTTCCTCATACTCGGAAATGACAGAGCTGAGGAAAAAGCCGTAATGAAGAAGAAAATGCTAAAGCTGATTGATGTATATTATGATGCTCTTGATGCACCAAAGATAGGAGCTAAGGTCGATCTCCCTAGCGAACTGAGGCCTGACATTTTTCCACATTACATGGAGCGAGATCAAATATTCAAGTCCACTTCTATTCTTGGATTAATCTATGACTGTGTTAAATCACAAACAACAGAGAAACCCTCACCATCATCTGGTAAAGGATCTTTCTTGTTACTGCTACATAATCAGATCACAAAAATCACTATATCAAGATATGTGTTTTAACTGATGTTTACAATTCAGAGATCAGTAAACTCCCATGTTTCGAAGATGAATCGGTCTCTGATTCTCATATGGAGAAATGTAGACAATGGTATGATGATTACAGAGCTGATATGAGCAAGGCGTTGAATACCGATGGGGGCAATAAGGATGAATTAGCCAGTGAAGTTATTCAGAGATACAAACAGGTAATACCCTCAAACCCAATACCACTTAATGCAGATATAATTAAAGAACAAAAGTAGAATCATGAATCACCTTCTGAAAACGGTTTCTTCTCTCTGCGTATCAGGAGTTCTACGGCGCTGAAGGCTTTGAAGACAGCAAGAAAAGTCTTGAAGAACTCTATCCTCAAGCCCTCGCACTCTACAACATCGTTTACGATTATGCCATTCAAGCAGGTGTTTCGAAATGCAGGTTTTGTCTGGAATGTTGTAGGACCAGTCCTTTGCAGATTCTACAGTAAGAAAACGCAGGAGAAATCTGTAATGTGTTCATTCTCTGTGCTTAAAGAGCTTTGGGGTTGAAGAATACAATCACTTGTTCTTGTTGTGTTCTGGTAAATATCAATAAGCCTTTGTTGTCTTCATGTAACATAAGAAGCGTGTGAGGCAAGTATCTTAACCTAAGTAGTAACCGAACTTATAGGTTAAGCTACCGAATCAATATGTGGTGTAGTGTTCTAATCTAGATTTGTGGCATATGGCCCATAGTGTATAATAATTTCGTTTGAATGTTGTGCTTATGAAATGTTAAAAATTATGTTAAATAACGAAACTTAATACATACTATTAAATTTCTATCGATTTAGTTACGTCTGCATCACTGTTTTGTAATCTTGAAACTTAGTAATATAAACAAGGTCAGAATTTATAAATCTTGAACCAAATTGAAGTAAAAAGTTTTTAATTTTGATGAAACAAAACGCGATTCTTCATTAGGCGTTTTTGGCAGGCGGTAGTGTGAGAGATTTGTAATTCTGGTGCTTGTGGTGGGGTAATTTGGTAAATTAAACGGCTAGATTGTGTACTGTATAAGATCTCTCAAGAGTCAAATCCACAAAGTTGGCTTTGCACAGTGTGTCGTCGCACAATGAAGAAAATTTGAGAGAAGAAAATGGCAAAACCAGATAAAGAATAGTCTCTGTTTTAATTGAAACCGTTTTAGAGGGACATTGATTCTGATTTGGAAAAAGATGACAACTTTCTCCGGGTCAGAAATCGTTCTTCCGGTTCGAATTGAAACCGTTTTAGAGAAGATCTACAAGAAACACAATCAAATAGGTTTGTATTGCTTACTCGAGAAGAAACATGTTTTTTTAGTACTAAACCACATCAAATAGGTTTCTTCAGTAATAAAATATCTCAAGAATCAAATCCACAAATTGGCTTTGCACAAGAAAAGTTATGGGGTCACGTTCATAGAGGAAAACAATTGTATGCACAAATATGAGGAATTTTTTGGTATATTCTAGTTGATTGAATCCGGTGAATTTTTTTATTATTCATGTTGAAATTTCACGTCATTTATCATTATCATTTAGTTCAGTTTTAATTTTGTTACCTTGACACCAAAGAAGAGTTCGACCTAATGCTTTATTTCTGTCCTAATTGATCGTTACTAGCATCAATATCCTCACTATCATCAATATCGATGTCATCAATAAAAAAACCTTTCAAAGAAAAAGGATATAAAAAAATCTTCTTTGCCTGCACCAATCAAGAAAAAAATAGAAGAAATTTTTTTCATCTGCAAATATCAAAGTGCTTCGGTTACTTTGCTAAGCTTTCTTCTTTCCAAGAAAAGTAACTAAAGTGAAAGAATTCTTCTCTCTTCAAATACATTAGTGGAATCATTTTTCTTCTGAAATGACTTTTTTCTTTCTTGTTCTTTATTTTTGCAAAGTTAGAGCATCATTATCAATGATTTGTAGTGGGTATCATAAGCATTACTTTATTATTAATTTTAATACTAGTTTAAATTTTGAGACCCGTTAAGAACTTCTTAAGTTTTGTAGAATTAATGATAATATTCATTAGGTCTTAAAGAATAAAAAACTAATTTTTTTTATCAAAAATAAAATGAAAGAAAATCAAATAAGTATTTATAAATATACAAGATTTTATAAAAAAAAACACTAATTTATAAAGATTCATACAATTTTAAATAGCATATAGTAAAACAAAAAAACGTAGAATGATACAAAAACAAAAAGCTTCAGTTATCTTAGCAGCATTCATTGCGTTTGGAGGATCCTGCTTGTTGGCAAACACAAACAGTACTGCATCACGAAGCTCATCCTGCAGACACATGCATTAATAGGTCAGTCAAGTATAGGAAAGAGCCTTAGATGCTCATCATAACGGTAATAAGCATGTTTCCAACTCCACAATCAACATGGTCTGCAACTAAAAAAGTAAAGTATTGAGTAGAGAATCGCATATCCAAGCAGAGAATAGCTCAAAGGATAATTAGGAAGGAAAGATGAAATGCAACCAATTATTTATGTTTTGAAGACTCACCAATGGTTGGGATGGTGGTAACAATCTCACCAAGCTTGAGCTTGTACAAAATGGTGGTCTTACCAGCAGCATCAAGACCAACCATAAAGATACGTATCTCCTTCTTAGCAAAAGGCCGACTGAAAAGCTTTGCAAATGAAAGCCCCATTTTCCTTTCAGCTAGTGATCCTGAAAAACACAAACAACATTTGAGTCAAGACATTGCTCTAGACCTCATTCAAATAAATACGAACTAGCCAAAGAGAAAATTCAACACCAAAGCTATACATTGCATTAAACGACTTGTGATCCTTTGATCAACATAATCAGCAACGAGAAACTTGAGATTCCAATCACGTCAATCTAAGGATTATTAGAAACATAAATCATATCAGAGAATCAGTAGTCAGCAAACAATTCGGAAGCAAATGAAATCTATCAAAGAAAATGATCGATCACGATGTATCTTCTTAACAAAAGATCATGAAAAATTATTCCACTTCTTTAAACAACGAACAACCGGATAGCTGCAGATTCGTATATTCCGATAGAAATTTCAGATCAAGAGCTCAAATCACGGATTCGGAGACAGAAAATTTATAAACAAGGACGCATGACAGGTAGCGAAAACGGAATTCAACCACAAATTGAGTAAAATCTGTGAAGACTGTGGATCGCCAACGCCAACTGAGAGAAACCAATCAAAGCAAACGAGATCCGATTTATTCAGAACAACAAACCCGAGACTCCAAATCAAATCATCAATGAAAGCTTCAGTTTGAAGAAAATCATGGGAATCGAAACGATCAGAGAGGTTTGGAGCTTACCTTTCGAACTTGATGCGAAGGGATCTGAACGAGAAGGAGAGTTACCGGAGGAGGTGGAGACGGATTTGAATTGAAGACGGCGACAAGCAGGAGCTAGAAAGCAATATCACGACGACAGTCGATCGGTATCGGAATCGCCATCGGAATCGCATGGAGAAGAGGATAAGTTGTTTTCGAGCAAATGAGATTGGATTTCGGGTTTGGGCCACCAAAAAAAAGGTCCAATAATACGCTGACATGTGTCCTAAAAGAACCGTAGCAGCCGGCTCACTCCACTGAGACGAATCAGACGAAAATCTCTTCGTTGATTAATTTTTTAAGAGATAATTACTAAAAAAACGTTTGGAAAGTTGGGTAATTACTAAAACAACTTTTATTCAAATTTGATATTTGACACCAGTGATAAAAGATAAATTAACTTTGCTAATCTATTTTATTTACAAAACTGTCATCGTGAAACCTAAAAAAA
Source organism: Arabis hirsuta (assembly GCA_964056655.1). Classification (NCBI taxonomy): domain Eukaryota; kingdom Viridiplantae; phylum Streptophyta; class Magnoliopsida; order Brassicales; family Brassicaceae; genus Arabis; species Arabis hirsuta. The sequence continues at coordinate 1,440,119 of OZ053306.1, forward strand.
AAAATAATAATTTGAAAGATATTGCAGAATCGCGGTATATTTTTCACAAACCCTCGTCTTCTCCACAGGACAGAGGCGATTCCGACGAGAAAGTCGACGACGGTGATGGGTAAGAATCTGCAATTCTCTGTTATTGTTAGTTTAACCGATTTGGGCAGATAACGAAACTGAATGGTTCAGTTTCTTCGACAGGTTTTGGGTCTCGGCGAGCGAAACTTCCGGCGACTGAAACTTCCTTCCGCCGAGTTTAGGGTTCCATGTTGTTGCTTCGTACAACAGGTATATGAATTTTGGTTTTTATTTTGGTTATTGTAGTGTTCTCAAAATCTCTAAACCCTAATCTTCAATATATTTTGCAGATTTTATTCACATTTGGACGGCCAAATCGACGGTTCTGGTGAGAGAAGTTGATATTTATTTGTTTAAATTTTTCGTTTCATGGTAGATTTATTCCACTTGATAGTAGATTTATTTAAATTGTTGGTAGATTAAATTTTACATTTGATGGTAGATTTATTCCACTTGATGGTAGATTTATTTCAATTGATAGTAGATTAAATTTTTCATTTCATGGTAGATTTATTCCACTTGATGGTAGATTTATTTCAATTGATGGTAGATTTATTTGACTTGAAGGTAGATTTATTTCAATTGATGGTAGATTTTTTGCACGTGATGGTAGATTTAGTTCACTTGATGGTAGATTTATTGCGCTTGATGGTAGATTTATATATATTTAGATGGTAGATTATTTGAACATGATTTATCTTATCCATTGTACAGAAATGGTGTCGTCTTCTATTGTGCCAATTGATTATCCGAGGAGAAGGTATCGGGTTGGAAAAGTACCATTGCTAAAAAAAAGCATGCATCATAATTGCCAGTTGGGAGACTTTGAGAAGATGTTTCAAGCTGTTAGGGAAGACGTTTACAATGATATAATGAACAACCATGGAGTTGGAGTAATTCTGAAGCTGGCTTCATGGAAAATGATATGGGCTGGGAATATTGTTGAAGATTTCGTTTCGAATCAATTGGCGACCGACCCGATTAACGAGTTTTGGTCCTTGATTGGTGGTCGTCCTGTTAGGTTTTCTCTTCATGAGTTTGCCGAGATTACTCAGTTGAAGTGTGACCCATTCGATGCTAAAGAAGAATGGGATATCGACCACACTGATTTTTGGAGAGAAATGAAGGTGAACCCCGGAGACGCACCTTCTTGGAAGGAGTTGCTTGAAGTCTTAGATTTTTGCAGGACGTGGAGTTATGACCAGAAAAAAGGGTAGGATTGCTCTTTGTCTTGCACGTCGGAATATATATGGGTTTGCTCGTTCAAGTAGAATCCCTCTCATGGCTTCCAAAAGAGTGTTGGATCTAGAGGCGTTTGAGAGGTATCCATGGGGCCGTGTGTCCTTTAGGGAGCTTGTCAAGTCGATAAATATTGCATGTTTGGAGGGTGGATCGTTGACAGTTCATGGTTGTGTGCATGCGATGCTTGTATGGGCATATCAGAATGGTTCCAGTCCTTGGTGAGAAATTTGGGAATGAAAGAGAAGCACCAATTCCTCTACTACGTTGGGCTTCAAGCCGCGCCAATACAACCTTCAGACCGTTTTGTTAGAGGAGAAGAAAAATCACGGAAAGATATGTGGTAGACTTGTTTTATAGTTGTGGTAGACTTGTTTTATAGTTGTGGTAGACTTGTTCAGATTGTATTTGTGGTAGACTTGTTTACTGTTGTGGTAGACTTGTTCAGAGTTGTGGTAGACTTGTTCGGAATTGTTTGGATATATTAGTTATGTTATGGTACACTACTTGTTTGCAAGAGTAATGTAGTAATGTACCTTTACACTTGATTGAAAGATTCATAGTTATGTGATGGTATACTTGTAAACTCGTTGACATGTTTAATATTGTTGTTTGTAGGTTCGTATTACACACTTATTGATGAAGCCTTATAAGGAGATATATCCTCCATGGGAGGGAAAAAATGATGATAAGGAAGTTGATAACATGATACGTGATATTCTTGGTGGATGCTTGGATGAATCTTGGTGGGATGTTGAAAGGCCGGTTGGTAAGAAGAAGAAGAGGAACGTGAAGAAGTTTGTTGAGGAAAGTGAAGATAATTTTGTTGAAAAAGCTGTGGAAAGGACTTCGAAGAAGAAGGGTAAGAAAATCCAGAAAACATCTCAGTTTGAAGAGAAGGAAGAGAAGGAAAAGAAGAAAAAGAAAGAAAAGAAGATGGATGGAAAGAGGGAAAAGAAGGACAAGAAGAGGAGAAAAAACAGTGAGCCGTCAAGCGAGGAAGAAGACATGAGTATCCCGGTACGAGAGATTAGACATCAAAAGAGAAGGGAGCATAAAGAGAGTCGTAGTGGTGAAGGAAGGGTTGAAAAGAAGAAAGTGGAAGAGAGTGGTGAAGTGGTTTCGCTCCTTAAGTCATTGGTTGGTAAAGTGGATGAGTTGGGCAAAAAGTACGAAGGCATGGACACTAGGATGGCATCACTAGAGAACAAGAAAGGCAAGGCGACTGAGCTAGATGCACATTCGAAGGTGGGCGATAAAAGAGATGGGTCTAAGAACGCAGATGCGGTACGTAGGTCTCTCTTTTAGTGCAAGTAACTTGTGGAAGTTACTGAAGAGTTACTTAACTTTGATGCTAGGAATCCTTGAATTTGTATTGTGGAATTTGTTTTAAATTTATGGAATTTGTTGTCAGTTATGGTAGACTTATGGTACATTTTATTTGTGTTATAAAACAATTTGTTGTCAGTTATGGTACATTTGATTTGTGTTATGGTATACTTATGGTACATTTTATTTGTGTTATAAAACAATTTGTTTTCAGTTATGGTACATTTGATTTGTGTTATGGTAGACTTATTTCTTAAATTTAAGTTTATTTATTACAGCCACTTGACTCAAATTTTATTTTGTTTTCCGTATTCAATTGTATTTAATTATGCTATCATGACAGATATCATGGATAGTAGAGCAGCAGGCAACATCCCAAGCCGAGTTCCCAATTAATCGGGTTGTTAGAAACCCGAAAGTTGGAGCAAAGGTCTTGCCAAATGTGGAAACTGCTGTTGAGAAGAAGAAGGCTGTTGACTTTATTGATATGACTAAAAAGAAGAGTGAAGCCGAAAAGTATCGGAAACCTGCTGTTGAGAAGAAGAAGGTTATTGTTGAGTTTGTCGATATGACTAAAGATGTGACACCTACTCCAAAAGGTAAGCATCCCTCTTCGGTGCCATCTTATTCTGACCTACAGGCAGAGAAGGTCAACAAAGCATTGGGAGGTGCATTAGATAAGCTTCTTGAGTTGACAAAGAATGATGATTTCGGTGTCCTCAAACGGTGCAAACTAACTCTTGCAAAAACCCAAGTGGACCCATTCATAGGAAGCTCTGGAACTATACGGATCATGTTTGGTGAAACTCCTTCTCCTGCTATCTACGATCCTTTTGCACCGGTGGAAAAGCGTAAACTGGATCGGTTGCTTGAGTACGTAAAGACTGATTTGTAAGTTATTTCTACTTGTTTTTGTTAAATCTATCTTATACAATGGACTACCTCTTTTTATCGTTCTCAGCGTTTTACCCTTTCCATTATTTAGGGAAAATACATTCGACAATAGCCTCGTCGGAGTAGAATTCTACTTGGGAATTATGACACCTAAACACATGTGGCTAGCAGACAATCCCAACTACGGGTGGTTGAGTACGGGGGTAAATTTCAGTACACCTAATGCTGGTTGATTTTTTCCGTATTTATGGTAGACTTATATGTAAATGTGGTGGTAGACTTACTAGGTAATTATGGTAGACTTATTGGGTACTTATGGTAGACTTATTGTAGACTTATTGTGTAGTTATGGTAGATTTTTTGGGTAGTGATGGTAGACTTATTTATCTATTGTGGTAGATTTATTATACGAAAACTCTAAAAATCTTTTATTTCTTAATTGACAGCATATGGTTGCCGGCATGAATATGCTCCGACAAAGGTCTTTGCAAAAGCCAAGTCCGTTCAAAAGTGAAAGGATTGCTTTTATCGATCCTTTGTTTGCTTCTCTAGAATACGCTAGAGACTTCTTCGGGAGAGAGAAGAGCTGGGTGTTTCCGCCAGGATATTTTAGTCTCTACAATGGTACACTTCCACATTTCGCTGCCACCAACAAAAAATGGGTTGCGGATGTGGATACTTTTTATATTCCTCATAATATCAAAAATGAACACTGGGTTGCTGTTGTGGTAGACTTGGTTAAAAAGAAGGTGAAAGTCTACGATAGCATCTATAGTTTGTACAGCGAAGACTACATCAAAGAAAGATGCAGGGTATACGCAAAGATGATTCTGATGTTGCTCAAGCAGGCTGCACCTGTTCAGACAAGGAAGAAAATGAGTGAGCAGGCTTGGAATGTATACAAGATCAAGAGTATACCACAGAACCACCAACAGGGTGATTGTGGTGTGTATACGCTGAAGTATATCGAGTGTTTAGCACTAGGACATTGTTACGATGGCTTGTGTGATTCCAGCATACCTGCTATTCGTCTGAAACTTGCAGCTGAGATGATGGACGAGTTACCAGAAGATGAGATTGTTCAGTTAGCCGATCCAAACCCTCGTGGTCCATCAGATGATAAGGTTCCTTTGCTGACGGTAGGCTTGTATATTTTGTTGTCGCAGACATATTGACTAAGTGCACGACCATTATATCTAACTAGGTCTATACTTTCAAAGGACCATGTTTGTATGTATCACCATGCTAAACTTGCTGGTCCTTCGAAAGTATGGTAGACTTATATGATTCTTTTTGTAATGTAATGATTTGACAAACAATTTGTAGTCTAAACATGATCGATGGTTTACTACTGTTAAGTTTTGAAACAAAAGAAATCTATGATCTACTTAAGCAATAAGTCTACCGTCACTTAAAAGCATAAGTCTACAGTGACAATAAATCTACCATCATGTTAAAAATAAATCTACCATCACTTAAAACAATAAGTCTACCGTGACAATAAATCTACCATCATGTTCAAAATAAATCTACCATCATGACAACATAAATCTACCATCATAAGAACATAAATCTACCATCATTACAAATTCTTGAATCCAAATACCATAGTACTACAAACATATATTTAAACGTCACAAGTCAAACAATTAGCGTCACAAGTCAAACGATTATGGTCGTGTTTGAGACATATAGAACACAAGTGTTCTTTCCTAGGCCGCTTTCGCTCCATGGCAGTCTCCAATACACCTTTTATCCTTGACAATTTTGGTCTACTGGGTGGTTCACGAACCACAGGCGGATTACAAACTTTGGAGGCCACATCTTCCGGCGCGGGAAGCGCAACATCTCTTGGCATAACACTTTGGGAGTAACCGTTGTACAAGTAGGGCTGAGTAAAGTGTGAATGGGCAAGGGCGATCCGTGACTTCTTCGCTTTTTCGGCTGCTGCAATGGCATGGACACAAGGTATTTTATCCAAGTCAAACTTTCGGCAACTACATTTTTTTCTGTCAAATTGACGACATGCAATGACGACCCGCATGTTACTTGTATCTGATTGTCATTTATCTCTTGGACAGTCCATAGCTTTGCATTTATGATCCTAGCCTGCTTACAATATACGAAACCACAACATAAATAAAAAAAAACACGTTCAAATCTACCACATGTTAAAAACGCCTAACAAATCTACCATAACTACTCAATAAGTCTACCATACCTACCAAATAAGTCTACCACCATATTTACATATATGTCTACCACAACATCGCTTAAAAATGCCTATCAAATCTACCACACGTTGAAATAAATCTACCAGAATCATATATACCTCCAGCAGCTTCTCCACCCCACTCGTAAGTGTTGTGGTCATTACACTTGCGTTTTGTCTTCTTGTTGCTAACCACCTAGTTAACATTGACCTGATTGTATCCAAAAGTTGCACTATTGGATATCCTCTAGCAGGAGAGAGGGCTTTGTTTATCGATTCCGCAATGTTGCTCTTCAAGAAGTTGTATCTTTGGCCCGGGAATGAACACGAGTCCACAAACGAATGTCGGCTGTTTGTAAATAGCTATGAAGAGCAGGATACAAAGCCTCAATCTCTCCAAATATCTGATTAAACTCTAGAAGCCTATATGCGGTCGCTGCCTTCTTCACTAGTCCAAATGATTCTCTACCTTTAAATTTTAACAAAATGTTCTTATGCAAATGATATGTGCAAATACCACGAGAAGCAAGCGGGTATACCCTCGTAATCGCATTTACTATTGATCGATGCCTATCCAAGATAATCGCAAGTCCTTCATCGTCTGGGATAACTCGGTGTAGTTGTCTAAAGAATCATTCCCAGGATTCATCATTCTCTGTATCAACTATACCGAAAGCAATCGGAAAAATGTTAAAATTTTCATCTGGCGTTGTGGCGATTTGCAATATACCTTTATATTTTCCTTTCAAAAATGTCTCATCCACGACAACTACTTTCCTCATAAACTGGAAACCATGTATGCTTGTGCCAAATGCAATGAAAAGAAACTTGAACCTATCTTCCCCGTCGACTTCAAGCTTTATAAGTGTCCCTAGATTAGCTCGCCTAATCATGTATAAGTACGTTGGATGTTCTTTGTACCCGTCCTTGTAGCTTCCCCCAACTAATTGTCGTGCATACTTTAATGCCCGATGGGCTTTCCAATAATCGACCTGAACCAATTGAAATACGTTGCTTGCTTGAGTATTAAATCTACTTAAACAACAAGTCTACCGTCACTTAAAACAATAAATCTACCGTGACAATAAATATACCATCATGTTAACAAAATCTACCATCATGGTGAAAATAAATCTACCATCATGTTGCAAATAAATCTACCATCTTGACAACATGTTGCAAATAAATCTACCATCTTGACAACATAAATCTACCATCATGAGAACATAAATCTACCATCATAACACATACTTGAATCCAAATACCTTGATTCTGAATCGTTTTGTTATAGCCTCGGCTACATGACTAAGCACCACTGATGGTCCAACACCATCAATGAAATCTTTGTAGAGACGTCCTAGCACCTGATACGTTGCTTTACGAGCACGGCTTGAACGTTCTGTAATAGTACACGAGTGTTTTCCAACATAAGTCTTCACATGGAAATGGGGACTCTGTCCGATTGTGGAGGCACGAACCTTCCATGTACATCCTTCAACCCAACATGTAACCGTCAATAACGTTGGTGTTGTTTTTCCGACGTTATAGTCAAACTGCTTTACAACCGAAAGAATCTGTAATCTCATCTCCAAGTCCTCTTTTGTATCATAACGTTGCCCAACAGCTAAGTCTACTGACTGCATTTCCAAGTTCACAAAATCAGGATTCGATGATACACCCCTTTTCTTATGTGGTAGACTTTCCCTCTGTTCCTCGTCATCTGTAAATCTACCACACCTACCGTAATCGTCATAGTCCTCGACCCGGGATCATCGCAGTAGTCAAATCTACAATCATCTCCTTCGTCCTCTTCAACATGTTCATCACATGCTTTGGTTTCGAATTTTTCATCTTCACCAACCCCAGTTTCTGCCTTTGTTTCTTCAATCTCGACGCACAATCGAATCTTGTCATTCTTAAATTGTTGCAAAAACTCATTCAATTGTCTTGAATTCCCAACAAAAACTGGTGGTGTATCTAGAGGTAAATCTGCCAAATACTTCTTTGACAACATGTAACTCAACTTTACCTCAAAAAACCGTTGATCCAAGCCAAAATCCTCGTATACCATACCAAGGAACTCGTCGTAGGAGGTTGCATGATCTGCTCCTATAACTCTACACCCTTTTGAGTTGTCAACAAAGAAGATCCATCGATTTTTCGGAAAACTCCATCTACCACATACTAAAATTATTTGTTCCATTGAAAAGCAACCCAATTTTTAGGTTCAAGCAAAGAGGTTTGTCAAAACAAAGAGAAGAACCTATGGCGGCTAACCCTAGTTCTTCAGCCTGGTTCAAGGTTTTACCCGCAATTGTTTGGTTCTTCTGAGGGCAAAAACGATATTTCGCGTATACTGTTAACAAGTCTACCACCTACCACAACAAGTCTACCACCACCACAAACAAGTCTACCATGACGCTTATTGCAAAAATCTACCACCTACCACAACACGTCTACCACAACTACAAACAAGTCTACCATGACGCTTAGTGCAAAAATCTACCATCACGCTTATCCGAATCGCAACAAGTCTATCGTCATTCAATAGTCAGAAACAAGTCTACCATAACTCAATATAGCCAAACAAATCTACCACTACTATCAATAAGTCTACCATTGCGCGAACATCGATAAGTCTACCGAAACCACAATTAACTCTACCATAAACAAGTCTACCATCACGCTTATCGAATCGCAACAAGTCTATCGTCATTCAATATTCAGAAACAAGTCTACCGTAACTCAATATAGCCAAACAAATCTACCACTACTATAAATAAGTCTACCATTGCGCGAACATCGATAAGTCTACCGAAACCAAAATTAACTCTACCACAAACAAGTCTACCATCACGCTTATCCGAATCGTAACAAGTCTATCGTCATTCAATATTCAGAAACAAGTCTATCGTAACTCAATATAGTCAAACAAATCTACCACAACTATAAATAAGTATACCATTGCGCGAACATCGTAAGTCTATCGAAACCAAAATTAACTCTACCACAACTGTAATTAAGTAAGGTTGTTTTAGTAAAAATCTGAAAAGATTTAATAAATCTACCACAAATACATATAAGTCTACCACATTTTACAAATCTACCACTACTATAAATAAATCTACCATTGGACGAACCAGCAATAAGTCTACCACTACTATAAATAAGTCTATCAGATATTATAAATCTACCACTACTATAAATAAGTCTACCATTGCTAACCATCAATAAGTCTACCGATCAAAAAATTAAATCTACCACTACTACAAATAAGTCTACCGATCACAAAATTAAGTCTACCAGTACTACAAATAAGTCTACCACATATTATAAATCTACCACTACTATAAACAAGTCTACCATCGCGCGAACCATCAATAAATCTACCGATCACAAATTTAACTCTACCACTACTACTAATAAGTCTATCACTCAAAAATAAATCTACGACAACTATAAATAAGTCTACCATCGCGCGAACCATCAATAAGTCTACCAATCACAAAAATAAATCTATTACAACTAATAATAAGTCTATCACTCAAACATAAATCTACCACTACTATAAGTAAGTCTACCACTACTACAAATAAGTCTACCGATCACAAAATTAAGTCTATCACTACTACAAATAAGTCTACCACTACTATAAATATGTCTACCACTGCCTGCACCGTAATAAGTCTACCAACCACTTAATAAATCTACCACTACTACAAATAAGTCTACCGATCACAAAATTAAGTCTACCAGTACTACAAATAAGTCTACCACATTTTATAAATCTACCACGACTATAAATAAGTCTACCACTGCGTACACCGTAATAAGTCTACCAACCACTTAATAAATCTATCAGACGTTAAATAAGTCTACCATTACAGAATGAGAGACTTATTATATTTTGGCGGAAAAATATTTCGGCCTCATTAATGACTGTTTCGTAAATACGTTTTTTGTCTTCAAAAGAATTAAGGATAAAACAGGAATTAAAATTTTTTCAAGGTTGTTTTAATAATATTGAATGAAAACGGCCATTTTGGCCCAAATCTTTGTCTACCAAGATTGTTTTAGTAAAGCTCCCATTTTTAATAACTTTTCATTAATGATACTCCCAAAGTATCATTGATAAGGATGCTCTTAAAACTTAAAAAGGGTTTTATGGTAAAATGGTAGGGTTTGTATTGCTTACTCGAGAAGGAACATGTTTTTTTAATACTAAAACCACATCAAATAGGTTTCTTCAGTAATAAAATCTCTCAAGAATCAAATCCACAAATTGGCTTTGCACAAGAAAAGTTATGGGGTCACGTTCATAGAGGAAAAGAAAAAGGATAAAAAAAAAATCTTCTTTGTTTGTACCAATCAAGAAAAAAATTTCATCTGCAAATATCAAAGTGCTTCGGTTACTTTGCTAAGCTTTCTTCTTTACAAGAAAAGTAACTAAAGTGGAAGAATTCTTCTCTCTTCAAATACATAGTGGAATCATTTTTCTTCTGAAATGATTTTTTTTTTCTTGTTCTTTTTCTTCTCACTCTAGCTTTTCAAACAGTCAGACCCGTGAACTTTTTTCTTGTCAATGAAGAAAATTTGAGAAAAAAATGGCAAAAACCAAACAATGAACAGTCTCTGTTTTTATGAAATCCTTGAGAGACACTTGTTTAGTGACCACTTGTTCTTTTGCCTCAAGGTCCAGCTCTCACTAGATTTGAACCAAACTTGGAACGTAAGTAAGAAAAGATGGCCATCAAACGACGTGATATCGATTTTCTTCTCCTCGTCGAACAAAAAACAACTTAATGACATACAACCATCACATCGAGGGGAATCCACTGTTAAGACCTTGCACCATGACACCACTTTGGTCTCATCATCAATCTTATTTGTTACCCATATCTCGCTCTTACATTCATTTCTACGTTCCAATAACGCAGAAAGTTTCTCTTCTCCAATGGAAGATAGTGACACACCTTTATAATCCGAAGAACCCGGAAATGGAAGAAGCAAACGATCAAATCTTTCTGTTGTATAATCAAAACTGACTAAGAATATGCCGAGGTGTTTCTCTTTTACATCCCAAGCAAACCAATAAGTCTTTCCTTTCAAAGACACACGGATACTTCTAGTATACAATACGCTGAAGACCGGAGTGACATCAAGAATCCTCCATGAATTAGAGTTTTTTTTTTTTTTGAAAAAGACCATGAATTAGAGTTAACCTCATAAACTGTGTATTCTTGTTTATCGCCATCATTCCTAATGCCCAATATTTTGTAGTTATCGTGGGAATTGTTAGCTTGGTAGGATCCAAGAGAATAGGTCAAGTAGCCAGTCTTGTAAACACCTCGGGTTGGATCCACTTTTTTTTACCAGTACATGGGTTCCAAACAAGGATTCTAGTGACTCCACGGATGGTGCATAGCAATAAGCCTTGGTAGTGAAAGACTTTCACTATATTAATGGTTTTAGTTGAATTAGAATGGGAAATGTTTGGGCTGATCTCACCTTTTACCTCTATAGATGGAATTCCATGGAGATCAATGCTCGTCAAACAAACCCTAAATTTCTTTGTCAACATGAGTATCAGATGCTCTTTTGCGGCTTTGTCGAAGTGCTTTCTTGCGATCTCCTATTGTTGAATAGACTATTCCATCGTTTGCAAGTAGATCGTAATTGTTTCAAAGATGTTGGAACGCGACAGAGTATTTCCTCTTAACATTTCTTCGGGAAGGTTCGACATCGCATTGTGATATCTCTCTCTAAGGAAAACAATGCGACTTTATTGTATTGATTTAAGGTTTTTGGAAAAAATAGTATTACAAATTATTAATATAAACATTTATTTTCTATTTTAGTAATTGTTATTATGTTTACTTTTATTACTTAGTAGTTAGTAGTAACTAGATTAAGAACTCGTATATATGCGGGGTCTGTGGTTAGATCTTTTATAAATCTGTGTAAAAATAAAATATCTAATTTTACAAAATAAATTAGATCACCCTTTAAAATAAATAAAATAAAATGATAACATTGTTGTAAAGCCACTAATTGAGAAGCATAACATTTATTTATTAATGTTGATGTTTTTGTTATTTGATTTAGAATTAAATTCTATTACATATTTTCAAATTATTAAGTTTTCTTATTCATAATTAAATTAGGTGTACCTTTTTTTTTTTTTTTCATATTTTACTATTCAAATATCTATTTTTCAAAATATTGATAAGTTTATTCCTATATTTGTATTTAAAAAAATTTCACTCTAAATATTTTATAATCTCCGCAAAACAAATCAAACATGAAAAAAGCATAAGACAAAATCATCCCAATGAAGTGATAAAATAAAGCATGGGTTCGCCACTGGTTGGACGTGCTCTAAAATGTTTATATATTGATTTGGGTATTCTAAAAGAGGCCATGGTGGCTTCGGGTTTCAATATTCATCGTATTCAAAATCATAGGACAAAGGCGTGTTGAATAGGGGTGGGCAAAAAATTCAAAACCGTATTATCGAACCGAATCCGATCCAAATTATCCGAGCCGAACTCGAACCGATTCTCTAAAAATATCCGAATGGATGTTCCACACTTTGAACCGAAAACTCGAAACCGAACCCGAACCGAACCGAGAACCAAACAGATATCCGAAACATAAACTAACTTAAATATATTTAGAGTTAAGGTTTGGTATGTTCATGTAGTTTTTGTAATTTTTATAGTTTTTTTTATAATTTTTTGATCAATTCGGATATTGTGGATACATTTCGGCAAAAGTAACCAATTTATGTTATTATTTGAACTATTATAATTTTATTTTTTGTTATTTTGTTCTTGGTATTTTTGGATAATTCGAATAACAAATAATTAAATTGAACCAAATAAAAAAGAAAATGAGATAATTATAAATCTTTCGGGTAATTTTTGAATATTTTCGACAATTTTTTATTATTTCGGATAATCCTAAACCGACCCGAAGCCGAAAAAATCCGAACCGAATCCGATCCGAAGTTTTATAATATCTCTAAACCCGAAAATTCCAAAATACACTATCCGAACCCGAATGGATATCCGAATGCTCACCCCTAGCGTTAAATGAGATCGAGGAGGATATTAAAAACTCAGTCATAGGATTTGTCCGGGAGAGGATAAAATCTTATAGAAAGAAAAACATCACTGCATAAGTACTCAAAAATAGTTTCATACCAAAAAGATTTGGAAGTTGCTGACAATAAACCGGCCAATGAATGAGTGGTATCGAGGAGTGTTGTTTAAGCACGTGACATCAAAATAAGCATCCGTCGCTTGGTTAGCTAGCTAGTCAGTGGGGTGGGCACGAAGTGGATATCCGGTTTTTTGGTGGTATCCGTGATCCGCTCCGCTCCGTTCGGATCAACACTTGTCCGATCCGTATCCGCTCGCACCAAACCGGATATCCGTTGTTCGAATATCCGCTAAAATCTGGATTTTTGCCGGATATCCGATCCTCTCCGATATAATTTTAATATTTTTATAAAAATAAATAAAAATTCAAATTTAACCCAAAATGACATTTTTTATTTAAAAAATAATAATTTCTTCTTAATTTGTTAGTCTTCAATATTGAAATAATTAATTTAATGAATACAAATTCATAAAACTTACATACATATATAATTATTATACAATCCATATATGAAATGATCTATACATATATACATTTACGGAGCGGAGCGGATATCCGTTTCTTAAATTTTAATATTTGTGATTTGCTTTGTTTTTAACGGATATTGAATTTTAATATTTGTTTTGTTTTGTGAAGTTACGGATATCCGGATTTTTCGGATCGGATCGAAACGGATAACGAGTCAAAGCGAATCTCACGGATATTTTCCCCAGGGTGACTAGTCACGACAAATTATCTAAAGGGCATATCATAGAATGTCTAGTTGGAACATGGATGATAACAAATTGTGTTTTTTTTTTTTTTTGCGGAAGCCAATTAAGTAGAAACTCTAAACCATCTTTAACTTCTCTTGGCCATTTTCAACTCAATATTTTGGGGAACTCTAATTTTGAAATTGCTTGCGAACAAATACTGACTAGGGCAATTTGTAATTCTGATGCTCGTACTAGGGCAATTTGGTAATTAAACATGTTATTAATAGAATAAACGGCTAGATTCCACAAACTTGGCTTTGCAAAAGAAAAGTTATGAACTTTTTTCTTGTTAGTGTGTCGTCGCATCAACTGATTCGCACAATGAAGAAAATTTGAGAAAGAAAATGGCAAAAACCAAACAACGAACAGTCTTCTCTGTTTATATGAAACCCTAGAGGAATTAACATTGATTCTGATTTGGGAAAAAGATGACAACTTCCACTTCGTGTCTTAACATCTCCGACCAAGCTTTTTCCGGGTCAGAAATCGTTCTTCCGGGTCGAGTTGAGACCGTTTTGGAGAAGATCTACAAGAAACACAAACAACCTCCGATTTTAAAGGAGACAAGGAAGAGACTTTCTTCGATTTCTGAGGAATTAGCTTTGGAAATTCTCAGTAAAGTTCACAATGCGTATCATGTGAAAGGGACAATTGATGGGTTCATCAGTTTCCTACTTGGCAAGTCCGTTACTGTTAATAGCTCTCCACGGCTAAGCCCCGGCGAGTCTCCGGTACAGTCTCCTGGTACTCCGGGGAAAAAAAGTTGCAGGCTTTTTCGAGGTTAGTGTATCAGTAGTTGAAATCTTTCACATGTTTAGGTGTTTGTTTCTTCTTATGTGTTGAAAACTACTGAAAAAATATCTTCTTATGGTTAATTGTAGTAGAGATGTCACTTGATTGTGAAGCTCCTTCTCCTAAGTTGTTGAAAAGAGAAGAAAATGGAGGATCTTTGTATATTCCTCCGCAACTGTTAGCTTTAGGGGAACTTGAATTCAAGAAGGCGTTTCTGTTGCTTAGCTATATTGGAAGGTATGCTTAGGCTGCAAAGTTTCAACCTTTTTGGAAAGTGATTGTTTTTTGTTGTAATAATCTTTGTTTTGTGTTATACAGGGAATCTCTGGTTGAGGTTATAACTGCTGATGAGATCAGACAATGGAAGGATTTGCCAATGGCTGCGTACGAAACACTAGTGTGGTTCCGGTTGGGCCAGCAATTTTGTTCCCAAAAGGAGCGAAGAGCGGTATGGTAGTTCTCTCTTCTGTAATCTTTCTAAAGTGAATTGACAAGTAATCGAGTGGAGAGAGAGAGGAACTTAATTTTGGTGTCAAGTTTATACTGTAATTGTTTCATCTTACATGCTTGTTTTCCTCAGTCGTTTGAATGGGATAGTGGGAAGACTCATTACTATCAATGTCATGTTGCTTCCGATGGTAGTTACAGATTCAAGGTTCGATTGGCTCTCTAAGGACTATCTTTCGTGTTTGCATTTTTCATTGTTGCATATGTTCTTTGTTGAGAAGATCTGAATTCAAGAGATACCTATAGGATAATGTCCTTGACAGTGACTTAATACGTTGTTACTTATTCACAGGGTTCTGTTCTGGAGAACACTGGAACACACCTGCACAAGGTATTAGGTGATGAGAATGTTTTAACCGTCAAATTTGATCAAGTGCCAGAGGAGTCAGTCTATTGTAGTTGCCCTTACTCTGCATACAAAGAGATTGCTACAAATGGTGTCATGGTTGGTTTACGCCGTTATCAATTTTTTGGTAGGTCTTTCTCGTTATCTTCTCATTTATTATATCACATAAAACACTTTTCATTGTTAAGGTGTTAGTGTTATGTCTAGCAACACACATAGTAGATAATTGTCATACTTTTGCTTTTTGTGTTTAGAACTCTACATATAGTACCTTTCTTTGAAACAGTTTTCAAAGATGGAGGAAAAGAAGAAAAGATGAGAGATTTTTCAACAACGGGAGTCAAATGTTACTTTGTACGCACAGACTCTACAGCTTCAATTGATATGCAAAACCCCTATATCTTCTCCGGAAAGTCAATTCATGAGGCACGTATGCATTTTATGCATGTGGATACATTGCCATCTCTGGCCAGCTATATGGCAAGGTACTCTTGTTTTCTTCCAACTCTCTATTGGAGGCATATGAAGCTATTCTTCATTGTAATCAGAGTAACCTTTCTTTCTTTGTTGCTTCAGGTTCTCTTTGATTCTGTCAAAGACTATGAAACTTGAAGTTGACATGACTGGGATTAGAGTCGAGCAAATCGATGATATACACTGCCATGTACTTCCTTAATTCATGTGTCTCTTTCTAATTGGCTTTACTTAGTTGTATTCGCTGTATGCTTTGACCTTGTTTCCTTCTCTTCTGATTCCAGGATCAATGTGGTAATGATGTTCTTGATAAGAATGGGAAACCTTGTATACTTTCAGATGGAACTGGCTACATCTCTGAGGACCTTGCTCGGTTGTGTCCAACGGATATTTGTCAAGGGAAACGAATCAGAATTCAGGTTTTTGTTTTACTTTCATGACAATTTGATGCTTCTTTAGTTGCCTTTTGTTCACTCTTGTTCTTATACCATGCTTGTTTCTTATTTTTAAAATCACAGGAAACCTGTGGCAAAGACCCGGTATGTTGTTTACACTATTATGTTCTACACTATCACTTAACACAACTAGTAACAATTTTGTTTTTCAAACAGCCTCTTATGATCCAGTTTCGGATGTTTAAAGATGGTGATGCTATTAAAGGGACTTTTCTCGTGAACAAGAAAGTAAGTAGAATCTTTTTCATGTCAAAATGTCACGCTTGCAAGCTTTTCCTAATTTTGATCTTAATATGGCAGCTTCCACCTCGGACAGTCCAGGTTCGACCTTCTATGATCAAGGTGTCTAAAGATCTAAGTTTGTCAAATTTTAGCACCTTTAACTCCCTCGAGGTAGTCAATACAAGGTATCTATCTATGTCTTGGATTCTTGGTGTTTTGAAGCTGAACTTCTCGTTTTATTTGACGATCTCTGGTTGTTCCCATCTTCCAGTAATCCACCAAAGAGAACAACAAGGTTATCAAGAAATTTGATCGCGCTGCTTAGCTATGGAGGAGTCCCTAATGACTTCTTTTTGAATATATTGTGCAACACGTTGGAAGAGTCGAAAAACACATTCTACAACATACACGCTGCGCTTAAAGGTGCTTAGAGCCCCAAGTCTTTCTGGTTCTTTTGTAAGGAAACTCTCAATGGGTCTTATAACAAAGTAAGTTTGTTTGTGCAGCTGCTCGTAATTATGGGGATATGGATGATTATAACGCTGCACAAATGCTAATGTCTGGTATACCCCTTGACGAACCACACTTGCAGGATCATCTGTCTATTCTTTTAAACACAGAGAAGAATGATCTCAAAGCAGGAAGACTTCCTGTTTCCGATTCATACTATCTCATGGGGACAATGGATCCTACAGGAAAGCTTAAGGAAAACGAAGTCTGCATCATCCTGTATGCTCTTGCTCTTTGGATATATGATTTTTTTTCTCCAGATGTAGCTTTTAATTTCCTCATTTGTTATTGCGGTTTTGTAGCGAGTCTGGTCAAATTTCAGGAGATGTGTTAGTTTATAGGAATCCCGGATTACATTTTGGAGACATACATGTACTTAAGGCTACATATGTTAAAGCCTTAGAAGACTATGTAGGAAATTCCAAGTATGGTGTGTTCTTCCCTCAGAAAGGTCCAAGATCTTTGGGCGACGAGATTGCAGGTGGTGACTTTGATGGCGATATGTATTTCATATCCAGAAATCCCAAGGTGCGCTGCTATATCCATCGCATATGAAAATCGATGCTGAGATTTGACTAATGAACCGTACCTTTTGTCTGTTAAGCTACTCGAACACTTCAAGCCAAGTGCACCTTGGGTGAGTTCTTCTCCGCCTAGTAAAATTTCCACTGGTAGAAAGCCACGTGAACTTCCACCAGAAGTGTTGGAACAAGAGCTTTTCAAAATGTTTTTGAAGGCAAGATTTCATTCCAGGTACCCCAATTGAATTCTTGTGAGGACTATTCTTTGGGATTCATGTCTTTTGGTTAACGTATGCCTTTGTTTTCTGGGTTTACAGCAGCGTTGTAGGGGCAGCTGCAGATAGCTGGCTAGCAATAATGGACCGTTACCTCGTGTTAGGAAATGAGAAAGTTAAGGAAAAAGATGGAAGTAAAAAGCAAATGCTAAAGGCTATTGATGTATACTATGATGCTCTTGATGCACCAAAAAAAGGGGCTAAGGTAGATCTCCCATTAGATATAAAGCTCAAAAAATTTCCACATTACATGATGCGGAAGCAATCATTCGAGTCGACTAGTATTCTTGGGTTAATCTATGACATTGTAGTATCGCAGAATGCAGAGGAACCCCCACCATCAGGTACGGATCTTCTTGTTACTATCCATAATTAGAGTGCATAAGAACTCGTTGAATATGTTTTAACATCTTTAACTATATGTTATAATTCAGGAATCAAGAAACTCCCATGTATTGAAGATGAGCTGGTCTCTAAGTTTCACATGGAGAAATATAGACGCTGGTACGAGGAATATAGAGATGAAATGAAGCAGGCGATGGAAGCTGATGAGAATAATAAGAATGAATCAGCCAATAACGTCATCCAGAAATACAAGCAGGTAAGATCCTCAATCCAATGCGAAAATCTCTGACCAATAGACTTTCATGAATCACTGATTCTGCAATCAACGAGAATCGTCGGCTGAACTGTTTCTTCTCTGTATTAGGAGTTCTATGGCGCTGCAGGGTTTGAAGAGAGCAAGATAAGCCTGGAAGAACTCTACCCGCAAGCCTTGGCACTTTACAACATTGTTTATGATCATGCCATCGTAAAGAACAAAGTTCGTAATTGCGGGTTTGTCTGGAAGGTTGCAGGACCGGTCCTGTACAGATTCTACCGAGAGAAGACAATGCGGGAGAAGTCACTCCTCTGTTCAATTTCTGTGCTCAAAGAGCTTTTGGGTTGAATACACTTTTGGTAAAATAAGATGCCTTTGTTAGGCAAGTATGTTATCTAAGTAGTAACCTAACTTGTAGGTTAAGCTATGTGGTGTAGTGCCTTTGGTTTCAGTTCTTCTAATCTTAGATTTGTCCTCTAGTGTACAAATAGTTTATGTGTCGTGTTAAATAGTACTAAGCTTGTGTTTAATTGTGCGTGGCAACTTCTGAGTCAATGTGGTGTACAAAGCTGTCTTCTTCAGTGTGCATCCTCAAGCAGAAAAGGTAGAAGAAAGTTTCTTCCTGATTGATCACATATTTTGAGTTTCTACTTCTTTTGGCTTTTTGATTTTTGGATTGTGTTCAAGTTGGAGAGTGTGACAGACTTGGATTTGAAATCTTATGTGTATGGAGAAGATTCAGCCACCATTGAACACAACCTAACTCCATGGTCTTTCTCTGTTTCAAGGTAGCAGTGTGAAATGGCAAATGTTCTTTCCCCACTTTAGATCTGTTGTAATGAATGTCTGTCTAAATCCTTCCATAATCCATGCAATTGTGGCTTCAATAGCATTTTTACTCCAATATCCGGTAACACATGTGTTGTGCATAATAGCATTTTTACCGCAGACTGTCCACTACTTGTACAAAGCATTTGGATCCAACTTGGGTATATTTCTCACAAGAAAAGTTTTCGATTAGACAAGACTCGAGCATCTTCAAACTAATTCTTTGTGTCCTGTTTTCATTTCCTCAGAATCTCATCTTCAAGTGATATTTTACATCTTCCTGATTCTTTCAGAACTATACCATACCATTAGTAACAATCGCTGAAAAAAAACACAAATCAAAATCTCTCATTTTTACAATAATTTATGCTTATCCTCTTGTTTTTCGATTCAACATAAGTTATTTTTCTCGATTTTTCTTTTGGGTTTGAAAGCTCAAAGCTTTTGAATGTATACAAATTTTGTTACGAAGTTGGCAAAACTTTTCTCTATTGCTTACAGTTTTTAATAAACATAAAAAATCGTTCTGCTTAAATGGGCTTTATAAAAATCTAATGAGTCCAACTACTACAAGGCTTATACCATATACATAAATGGGCATGCGTGAGTTTTCGAACAAAAAAGTACCGGTTAGCAAGGGTAATATCGTCATTTAAATTGGGTTTTCTTCTTCGCTTCTTGATGCGATTGCAACAGTGTAGAGATCTTCTCAGAACTGTTTTTATCAACGGCTATTTTTCGAATTCGAAATTTTATTAACGGATACTTTTGCATCTATATAAATGTATGTACATAGGTTTGTTTGTTTCAATTCTTTGGTCAAGAAAACAAAATTACAAAAAATTCTTTTGGTGCATTGATTTTTCAGTTATTATACAATTTTTTAATTAAGTTGGCGAAACTTTCTCTATTTCTTACAATTTCAAGATATCTTTGCTTGAATCAGCGCTGGTTAGTGAGTAAATCGAATCTTAAATCGATCAGACTCTGCTTTTAATAAAATTGAACCTTTTTTTATAGTCATTTTATGTGTCTGCATGGGCTCGTTAGTCTTTAGTAGGGGTGTCAAAATGGGTAACCCGACCCAACCGACCCAAACTCACATGGGTTCGAGGTTTTAGTGGGCGGGTTTGACCCGATCCGTTTATTATATGGGTAGAATTTATATACCCAAATTCATTAATGTGAAATCTGATGGCCTAATGGATTATATGGGTATCCGTATATAAATTAAATATCATAATAAACTAATTAAAAAAAAAGCAACATCATTTCATATTATTATTAATAAATCCAACAAAAGTTTTTTAACTTTCAAATAACAAACCAAAATAATTGTGTTCATATCTTAAGATAAACAAAACCATAAAGCCGTAAAACCAGAAAAACCAAAACCATAGATTAATTTAAAAACACTTCAATCTTTGTTGGGTTCATTTGCTTCATTGGATGCATCACCTTCCTTCTCATCATCATCATCACTTTCATTGTCTACAATTAATTATAAAAATATATCATCAATTTGGATAACATTAATAGCTAGTATTACAATCAATAAATATGAATGATAAATTTACCTTTTTCATCACTTGGAAAACCAAATAACCAAGATTGAAGGAATTTGCTTAAAATTGAAGGAATTTCCTTACAGTTTTATCAAAATCTTTTTAAGACACTAACTAAATGAGTATAGAGAAAAAAATATATGTCATCAACTAAACATCAAAAAATTTCCAGTAATCACTAAACCAAAGGAATGATAAATTTAAACACGTAAGGAAAAATAAACATATATATATATATATATATTACTGTTTTAAAAAAAAACATAAGTTTGAACCAATTTGTGATAGTAAGAAACAAAGAAAAAAATGGATCTGAAATCCCCAATATAATAACAAATCCTAAAAAAATTGAGTTTTCAACTTGAAGTTACAAATAGAAAACGTGTCAACATAATTTAGCATGCGCAATGGAATTTATATTACATCTGAAACATTTGCATATTTTCAACTCTCCCACATAACTATTATCCATGTTAGACCGTGGGAGTTTGGTATTTGCATAATTTGTTTTTTCCGACAAAACTAAACTATAATATTTATCTTGAAATACAAAGGCAGAATACGATATTTGCATAATTTAATTCTCGCTTAGAGATTACAAAGAGTTGCATTCCAACTTCCAAGTGGTTTTCTTATAATAATTTCTCCAAGTTTTTTTTGTTTGATTTTTTTTTTTTTTGTTAGATCAAACGCAACATGACAATCCTTTGCTCACTCAAGAGAATACCGAACATTCAAATCCTCATCATTAATAAAGTACAACTTTGGTTTTTTCATTTCTCTTCCACATCACCAACACTTTTCTGAAAATCTTTATCATGTGTATTACAAAAGATGAATGGAAAATATTTGGCACCGGTTTTGAAACTTTGGATGATCCGAAACTTAATTATAGTTAGCCTTTTGGATGGGGGATGGCTCGAATCCTCACCGGTTTATCACGTGCCTCGTTATTTAACCGACGTTCCACAAAATTCATACATTTTGTTTTTCCTCAACAGCACCACAGACTTTGGTTTGTTCTAGAACAGACGTCATCTTTGTCAAAAATCAGAAGAAAAAAAAGTTTATTTTTTTATTTTGAACCTTTAGAAAAAGAAGTATCATCGCATCAATTATAAACTGGAGTCTCTTCATACTGTAGAAGTTATAGTTTTATGTAAACGCAAGGGAGGCAATAACTAGTGCAGAAAATAAACGACACAAGAGAATTTTTACGAGGTTCGTTTCCTACTCCTCGGGACCAAGTCCAGAAATCAAATACACTAGAACCAGAAAGAAAATACAACTTATTTTCAAACGCGTAAATCAAGTACAACTTCTTAATTTACCGCTCTGTTCAATAACATAGATTCTTCAGGATAACCTAATCCTGAGCTAAACTCTCCCTGAGCCTAGACTTGAGTTTTGTGGAACCTCCCACACCAACACGCACGGTTGGCAACGGCACACAGCCAACGGCACACAGCCACGAGAAACCTTCTCCCAAACTCACTTGATCAGCTCAAGCAGCACGAACTGGTACAGCACCAGCAGCACCAACTGCTACAGCAGCAGCCACCACACACAGCAAAGAGGACGCCTTCTCTCAATCAATCTCTCTGTAATTTTTCTTCTAAGAGGCGTCAAAGAAAACTCAGCCACCGTGCCTCTCTATATATACTTATAAAGAGCAACTCCTTAACCCTAAATATCATTTCCTTTCTTGTAGTTATCCTTTTCTTATTTTTCTCTAAAAATATATTCTCTGAATATATTTCTCCTTTCCTCCAAGTAAATATCTCTTTCCTTTTTCTAGCCTAAACCACGCTTGTGCATCTCCAAATTCGAACTCCTCTTCACAAATCACACAGCTCAACTTCTGTATCACTTCCTTGTAGTACAATCGACTGGTACAGGAAAAACTCAAACCAACTCCTCTTCATTCTCCCCCTTTTTGACTATGTATGTGAACTCAGCACTTCTACCGTCAATGGCATCGTCACCAAAAAACAACCAGAACACCAACAACTCCATTCTCCCCCTACTTGAGTCACATCATTGTCAAAACCTAATTCGAAGATCTTCCTCGCTCAAATCGACGAGGTTGATAGCCCATCACACTATCTCGATAGAGAATATCTTTCCTAACCCAAACGTTCTTTAACCTTTGACCTTCATGACTGAACTTTCGATTGAATCCAAAACAGTGACGTTGAACATGTTCCTGAACTCCATAACGATAACATGTAGGACCACGAAATCTCCCATCATAAGCTTGCTCCCTTCGATGATTCTCCCTCAATAACTTATAACATCTTGGCCTAATATGCCCAGAAACTCCACAATGATGACAAACAGGTCGACAATCTCGCTGAGGTACTCTCTGAATTTTTGCAATTTTCCTTGTAGCAGTTGCAGTGTTCGTAGCAGTTGCAGTCCCTGTAGTAACTCTGAGCTTCGGCTCTGTAGCAGACGTAATAGTAGTCTCTCTTCTTCCCCCAGACACAAAAACAATTTCAGTTTTTGAAGATTCTCCATTAAATCCAAGACCATGTCGCTCCATAGGACTTTTCCCAATATTCGAAAGATGATTCAACTGATCTGTACCATTATTAAGCATCCTCAATTGCTTTTGTGTCTCTTCCAGTTGAACTCTAGCTTGAGTTGCTTCTTCTTCTTTCTGAACTGCATACTTCTGTGCTTCAGCAACTTGAGATTCTAACTTGACTTTCTCCTTAGTCAACAACGAATTCTCTTCAACAACTTTAAGCCAATGCTCATACAACTTCTCATAATTCTTAGCAAGTTCTTCATCACTAATGCTCTCAACATCACTATCACTCTCATCGTTGCCACTCTTAGATGTGGACTTTGCTGCAGGTCCTGTTGCAGGTTCTGTTGCAGATTCTGCTACAGCACTGGAGACAAACGTTGTAAGCGCCACAAAATTATTCAAGGCCAATTCATCATCTGAATTACTATCAGAATCACTCTTGATGCTGGTCAGCGCCTTCTTCTTCTGCTTCAACAGATTTGCACATTCAAAACGGACATGACCAAAGCCTTTGCACTCGAAGCACTGAATGTTCTTTGATGAACTATCACCCTCTGCACTTCTTCCATTCTCTTTCTTCGTCTGCTTCTGCTTCAAGTACTTAGTAAATTGTCTTGACAACAAGGCCATCGAATCTTCAGTATATGCACTCTTTTGAACAGCTTCAACATCACTAACTTTCTTCTTTTCTTTTGCTTCATATGCCTTGTTTAATTCAAAAGCCTTCATAATCCCAACAAACTCATCAAATGCCATCTCATCAAGATTATGAGCCTCTTCAACTGCAGAAATCTTTGACTCAAATTTCAAAGGCAACGATCTCTTCAATTTCTTCACCAGCTTCTTGTCCTTGTACTGCTTTCCAAGAGCAAATGACTCATTCGATATGTCACACAGTTTTGCACTAAATTCAGCAACTGGTTCATCTTCTTCCATCCTTAAATTCTCAAACTGTGAAGCCAACATGTCAAGTTTGGTTCTCTTGACACTAGAAGTTCCCTCAAACATGTTCTCCAACGTCTTCCATGCCTTCTGCGCTGAAACACACTGAGAAATCAACTTGAAGTGACTTGAATCAATAGCATTGTACAGCGCAGTCTTCGCCTTTGAATTACAACTAGCTTGCCTTTTCTCAAGAGCAGTCCACTTGTCTCTTGGCTTAAGACTCTCAACTCCTTTATCATCCGTGATCACAGGAGGACTCCAACCAACTTCAATCGTATTCCAACAATCTTCATCAAGACCACTAATAAAAGCTTCCATACGAACCTTCCAATATCCATAATTATTAGACTCAAGCCGTGGTGGTCTTGTCATAGACGTACCTTCTAGATGTGACTGCATCATACCCAACTTTCAAGATCCTGTAGCACTGCATGTCTCAATTCCTGAACTACGTTCTGTAGCACTATGTGTCTCTGAACTACGTTCTGTTCCTCACTCTAGATCTACTCGAAACAAGACTGAATCTCTATCGAGAACCCGCTCTGATACCAATTGTAAACGCAAGTGAGGCAATAACTAGTGCAGAAAATAAACGACACAAGAGAATTTTTACGAGGTTCGTTTCCTACTCCTCGAGACCAAGTCTAGAAATCAAATCCACTAGAACCAGAAAGAAAATACAACTTATTTTCAAACGCGTAAATCAAGTACAACTTCTTAAGTTACCGCTCTGTTCAATAACATAGATTCTTCAGGATAACCTAATCCTAAGCTAAACTCTCCCTGAGCCTAGACTTGAGTTTTGTGGAACCTCCACACACCAACACGCACGGTTGGCAACGGCACACAGCCAACGGCATACAGCCACGAGAAACCTTCTCCCAAACTCACTTGATCAGCTCAAGCAGCACGAACTGGTACAGCACCAGCAGCACCAACTGCTACAGCAGCAGCCACCACACACAACAAAGAGGACGCCTTCTCTCAATCAATCTCTCTGGAATTTTTCTTCTAAGAGGTGTCAAAGAAAACTCAGCCACCGTGCCTCTCTATATATACTTATAAAGAGCAACTCCTTAACCCTAAATATCATTTCCTTTCTTGTAGTTACCCTTTCCTTATTTTTCTCTAAAAATATATTCTCTGAATATATTTCTCCTTTCCTTCAAGTAAATATCTCTTTCCTTTTTCTAGCCCAAACCACGCTTGTGCATCTCCAAATTCGAACTCTTCTTCACAAATCACACAGCTCAACTTCTGTATCACTTTCTCGTAGTACAATCGACTGGTACAGAAAAAACTCAAACCAACTCCTTTTCATTTTATACATAAAGAAAAAACTGGAGTCTCTTCATGAAAAGACACGTTCATGTTTTTAGTCAAAATAAAAAACAGAGGAATGAGTTGGGTTAGATTCATTGTATGATACGGTTAATCTCGTTTTCTTTTTTTTTTTAAAAAAAGAGGGACACGTGTCAATCAAACAACACACTAAACTCATCTTTTATAGTATATATAATAATTAGAAAGATGATACATAATCAGTATACAAGGAATCATATAACCATTCAGGAGAATACAATTTGGAAGAATAAAACATAGAATTTTGGCTCTTTCTTCGAAAGTATGTCCGCTGGTACGTTATTGAAACGTTTCGTGTGGAGGAAGGAACATTTAGAAAATTTGGAGCTCCAATGTTGAATATCATGACAAATATTCTCAATATCAACGTCGATATTCTTACTCTCAATCAGTGTAATGAGAACTTGATTATCACCTTCAAAAGATATGGATGTGAAACCCATAGCCCACGTTTGTTGTATTGCTACAAGTAGAGCTTTAGCTTCAGCTTCAAGAGGAGTTGTTGTCCATCCTAAGGCCATCGAACCCCAAGACTGAGGTAGGTATTCCATTGTAGTCACGAATAATCCACCAAACTTGTGCATGATGAGTAGAATATAGGAAACTTGCATCAAAATTACATTTGTAAGTGGTTGACAATGGTCGTTACCATGGTTGGGAGGTTGTAGAAGCATTATTAATGACCTGATTTTGATCAATTATGTATTCAAACATCTCTGTCTTTTTTCTTCCAAACTGTTCTGGTAAACCAAGGTATTTACCTCCTCCGCCATGTTTATGAATTCTCAACAAGTTTTTGAGCCGTTCTTGTAAATCTCCTGGTATACAAGAACCGAAAGTGATCATCGATTTATGGGGATTTATCGTCTGTCCGGAGTATTTCTCATAAGTCATGAATACTGCTTTAACGGCTTTAACATTACGATTATTGGCTTGACAAAAGAACAAGGAATCATCTGCAAATAGTAAATGGGAGATAGCTGGAACATCATTACCAATCTTAATGCCTCGAATGGTACCTTTTGTGGCAGCGGAAGTTATCAAATGGCTTAAGACATCAGCACATAAGATATATAAATATGGTGAGAGTGGATCTCCTTGATGTAAGCCACGCTGTGGGATAATTTTATAGAATCAAAGAAGATGATATAGAACCAAACGATAAAAGAATACCTCTCTTTTATTAGCTTTAGAAAATATCTCAAAACTAAAGCTCTCTCAAATCTCATAAGTTATGTCACAACTTTGACATCTCCTTATATAAGAAAAACCCTAAACATTATTTCCTTTTCATTAAACTATAAACATATTTAGATAACTCCTAAATATATTTCTTATCCTAAACCTTTTAGAATTGCTTCTTATTCAAGCTTACTCCAACAATCTCCCCCTTAAGCTTGAACTCGATTCTCTCCAAGTCTTGAACGCCAATAAGTTCTCTCATCTCTTTAAACTTGTTTCTTCCCAAAGCCTTTGTGAGTATATCAGCTTTCTGTTCCACCCCCGGAACATGCTCTACTTCTATTCGTCCATTTTCAACGCACTCTCTTATGAAATGGTAATGTCTTTGTATGTGCTTGCTTCTCCCATGAAAAACTGGATTCCTCGTGAGTGCAATAGCCGATTGGTTGTCTATACGAATGATGACCTTTTCCGATGAAGCACCAACAATCTCGAAGAGTAAATCTTGTAACCAGATCGCTTGTTTCGCAGCTTCAGTCCCTGCCATAAATTCAGCCTCGCAAGATGACAAAGACACAACACTCTGCTTCTGCGAGCACCAAGTAACCGGACTTTCTCCTAGATAGAAAATGTGTCCTGAGGTACTCCTTCCATCATCCGGGTCAATGTTGTGAGAAGAATCACTATAACCGATCAGCTTGGGTATTTGACTTGATCTTCCATAAGAGAGGCCGAGAGTAGTAGTCCCCTTTAAGTATCTCAAGCAATGTTTCATCGCTACTCCATGCGACTCTCTCGGACTCTGCATATATCTACTCAACATTCCCACACAGTATGAGAGATCGGGTCTAGTGTGTAGCAAGTACCTGAGACAACCCACATTCTTTCTATACACCGTTGCATCAATCTCATCTTCAGTCTCCGCTTTGGACATCTTCAGTTCGGTTTCCATAGCTGTGTGAACAGCATTGCAATTTTCCATCCCTGCCTCTTCCAAGATCTTGTGGGCATAGCGTGCTTGACTTAGTGTTATTCCACCTTGATGCTGATTCACTTGAATTCCGAGATAATATGTCAACTTCCCTAGGTCACTCATCTCGAATTGAGAAGCCATCTCTTCTTTAAACTTGACAATAACATCTAGACTTGTCCCTGTGACAAACAAGTCATCAATGTATACACCAACAACCAAAAGATCTTTACCAATTTCCTTACGGTAAACCGAGGGTTCCTTTGAACATTTTTCAAACCGAAGCTCCAGAAAGATATGATTTAGCTTGTTGTTCCATGCTCTAGGCGCTTGTCTTAAGCCGTACAATGTCTTGTTTAGCTTATAAACTTTCCCCTCACTTCCACTCTTCTCGAATCCTTCCGGTTGAGAAACGTATATGGTCTCCTTGAGCTCTCCATGTAAGAAAGCCGTTTTTACGTCAAGATGGTGTATCTCCCAACCATATGAAGCCGCGAGATCAATGAGAAGCCTTATAGTTTCAATCCTTGCTACTGAAGCGAAGACTTCTTCAAAATCAACTCCATACTTCTACACATATCCTTTAGCCACTAAACGAGCTTTATGCTTGTTAATGCTCCCATCCGAATTCCTTTTAAGCTTGAATATCCACTTTAAACCAATCGGTTTTACTCCCATAGGCAAATCAACAAGATCCCAAGTTCTAAAACTTTCTATTGAACCCATCTCTTCTTCACAAGCATGTATCCACTCCTTAGAATCTTTTGCCTCTTGAAAATCTCTTGGTTCGTTGTTCAAACATAAGAGTAAGAGCTCTCCTTCTTCTTCCGCAAGCAATACATAATCTTCAAAGTGCTTTGGTTTTACGCTCTGTCTTGACGTTCTCCTTAGAGTATTGACCGGTGGAGCACCATCTTGAATCACAGTTTCGTGTCCCTCATGTTCTGCCTCTAGATCACCTTCCGCCTCTGTTTCATGTTCTGTTTCGGGTGGTTCTGTTTCTGGCTCAGAGATCGCTTGTGAGTTTGGCTCTAACTCATTCACTTCTTCATTGTCTTCCCCGTTTCGAAGCCCATGATTACCAAAAACATCAAACGTAACTCTAAAGCTTTCTTCACCATCTTGTACCAAGTTATTACGATTCCAATTCCAACCCTTTGACTCATCAAAAACAACATCACGGCTTACTACAATCTTCCTCTCTTGTGGATCCATCAACCGATACGCCTTAGAACCAGGTTCGGTTCCTAAATGAATAAGCATCCGTGTCCTATCATCTAACTTCCTTAGATGAGGCTTGTCTACTTTCGCATACCCAATGCAACCAAAAACTCTAATGTGCTCAACCGATGGCTTCTTTCCTCGAAAGCATTCATATGGAGTTTTATCCTTCAAGGTTCGTGTTACCACTCGATTTAAGAGATAAGTAGAATGCCTAATCGCTTCTCCCCATAGGTAATTAGGCATGTGCATATGCTTTAAGATGCTTCGGGCCATCTCCATTAAAGTCCGGTTGCGTCTTTCAACTACTCCGTTCTGCTGTGGGGTATACGGAGCCGTCAAATGTCGTTTAATGCCTGCGTCTTCACAAAATGAGTTGAACTCAAGAGATACAAACTCTCCTCCTCTATCGGTTCGGAAAGTTTGAATTCTTGTTTCCGATTATTTCTCTACCAAGGCTCTAAACTTCTGAAATTTTTGAAACGCTTCTCCCTTTTCGTTGAATAGGATTGTCCACATGTAACGAGAGTAGTCATCAATGAGAACAAAAATATATCTGTTACCAGCGCTTGTACTTGGCGTGATGGGACCGCAAAGATCTCCATGTATCAATTCTAGCTTATTTGTTGCTCGAAACGTGGTTGATTGTGGAAACATATGTCGAGTTTGCTTCCCAAATAAGCATGAGCTACATACTTCTCTCTCAATAGAAACGTTTGGAGCTCCGACCACAAGTCCTTTCTCTATCATTGAGGCTAAGGTCGCATAATTCACATGACCCATTCTCGCATGCCACCTACTTGACTCATTAATAGCAGAAAAATGTAGCACCGCATTGTCTCTTAGTCGCATACATACCTTGTACAATCGGTTTTTGGACCTCTCTGTCTTGACAAGTAGACTTCCATCTCGGTCAAGCATTGTTAAGTAATCTCCCTTTAATCGTATATCACAGCCCTTTTCGGTAGCCTGTCCAAGACTTATGATATTGCTTTTCAAGTCCGGTATGAAATAAACATCACTCATTATCCTCGGCTTCCCATTTAGATCAATAAAAGCAATTGTCCCTTTTCCTTTAATGTCAATTCTTGAATCATCTCCAAACCTCACTTTTCCAATGATTGAATGATCAAGCTTTTCGAAATACCTTCGGTCTCCGGTCATATGATTGCTGGCTCCGTTGTCAAGGTACCACACATTGTCCCCATCCGTGTTCGTCTGAAACTTACTAGGCACGCAATTCTTCTCATTCAAATATACCACTTCATGCATCATGAGTTCGTCTGCCTTCTCCGTGTCCTTGATATCACTCTCTTGCGTTTCTTGAAGTTTAAGCAAACGATCAGGGCATTGGCTTGCAAAGTGACCCGTTTTATCACAACGAAAGCAAGTGATCTGTGATATATCTCTTCCACCAAAACGACCGCGACCTCGTCCTCTATAGAATGCTCTGCCTCCACGACTTCTTCCTCAGAAATCTCCATTGTACTCCCTACTGTATTGGGCCGTATGAGAATCTGAATTCACATACATCAACTTACTTTGATCCTCTTGAGTTTCTTCCTCCTCAAAGATACGCTCTTCGTATGCTTTTAGGCGTCCCACAATATCTTCAAAGGTTGTAGTCTTAAGATCAAGAACTTGTTCTAGTGATGCCACAATGTGTATGTACTTTCTTCGAGGAAGGCTCTTAAGGAACTTTTTGACCAATTTTGGCTCCTCTATCGTTTCTCCTAGAGCAGCGGATTTTGAAGAGATTTCAGATAATTTTCCAGCAAAATCATCAATTTTCTCTGATTCCTTCATTGTCAAGCGATCGAACTCAGCCATTAGGGTTTGCAATCTCGCTTCTTTTACCCTCTCTGCACCTACATGTCGAGCTCGAATTGCTTCCCATACCTTCTTCGCCGTGTCGAGGTCTCCGACTTGTAGTATAAGGCTCTCCGGTATCGATTGAAACAACAAGGCAATAGCCATATTGTTCTTGTCATCATCAACATGATCTGTCTCTGTTTCAATCGCCTCCCAGACCTTATGAACTTTCAATGCTATCTTCATTCTTAGAGCCCAAACCGTATAATTGATCGATGTCAACATAGGGCACACGATGGAAGAAGTACTTCCTCCTTCTTTAGGTTTCGTGATGAGATCTGTCATGGCTCTCCTAAGATCTTCCAAGCTCTGATACCAAATATAGAATCAAAGAAGATGATATAGAACCAAACGATAAAAGAATACCTCTCTTTTATTAGCTTTAGAAAATATCTCAAAACTAAAGCTCTCTCAAATCTCATAAGTTATGTCACAACTTTGACATCTCCTTATATAAGAAAAACCCTAAACATTATTTCCTTTTCATTAAACTCTAAACATATTTAGATAACTCCTAAATATATTTCTTATCCCAAACCTTTTAGAATTGCTTCTTATTCAAGCTTACTCCAACAAATTTTGCCCTGTGCGTTTCCATTAATTAATACTGCGTATTCCACTGTCTTAACCGTAGCCATAATCCATCCAATCCATTTTTCAGAGAAACCAAAAGCTCTTAAAGTCGATTCAAGAAAGTTCCATTTGATTCGATCATATGCCTTTATAATATCGGTTTTGATAGACATATATGTTTGGGACACTCGTTTTCTGGATTTTAAGGAATGCATTAGCTCATGAGCTATGAGAATGTTGTCGGTAATGACTCTCCCCGGGATGAAAGCTGCTTGAGATTCTGATACAATTTTGTCCAGGAGAAGCTGCTTGAGTTAGTTTATCTTGTGAAATTATATGATCACAGAAAGTTGAACAAGTGCTACGGTACAAAGAAACGTTCTCTAGAGGGATGCAGAATCAACAAGACCGGCTCATATAGACTTGTATGCGAAAATAAGAATCATGTGCTTACAGTCCCCAATTTATACAAGATCTTGACCTGTTAATTTGCTTACAGTCCCCTTAATTCATTTGCTTCCATTGGAATTATGAAACTTAATAATCTTGATTTTCATTTTATTTGGTTACGTTTGTAGCACAGAATTACTAAGAAAATTCTGATTCTTCATTACAAATGCCATATATGACTTATTGATTATTGAGCTAGTTGATTAGGTTCTTGGTTCTAATTTTCTATACTAATTCAAGTAGCCAATTATGGTTAAAGGGTTTTTGGATAACATAAGCAAATTAGGTTCCAAAGACAAGATGAACAAGTACATGCCTTTACAAGGTTACTTTAACGTTAGGGTATAAACTGGTTACTTTAACGTTAGGGTATAGACTCACATGTAAACGAAACTCCATAAAAGTGGAATTTTAGAAAAAGCTATTTATGTGTGTCCAATTATTGTCTGGTCAGAGATTTCTTATTTGCTAAAACCGAGATAGTGACAAAAACCTTTACCATGAAACTTTTTGTACGGTTACAAAAACAAACATAACTAAATCAATACATTTTATTAAATCAATACTATGAACTAAAAATTTATTGTTTTCAATTATTTCACGGGTGGGATACATTTCTATACAAAATAATTGTAAAATTTATATATATAAACGAGTTTTAGATTCCAGATAATAATTCTTCCAATAACTCGCGTATCTAATACCGATAACTATCTAATTGTCACTTATGAAGGTATCTTCCTTAAGACCAAGTAACCTAACTTCCTTTGGTTTATTCTACTCTACATTTGTCCTCTGGTGTTTAATAA
Organism: Arabis hirsuta; assembly: GCA_964056655.1. Taxonomy (NCBI): domain Eukaryota; kingdom Viridiplantae; phylum Streptophyta; class Magnoliopsida; order Brassicales; family Brassicaceae; genus Arabis; species Arabis hirsuta. Next base: position 1,472,797 of record OZ053306.1, read on the forward strand.
TTTCGTGTGAACATTATTTCTTATGAAATAAATAAAAATTATGTTAAACAATGAAGCTTTTTTTTGTTTTGGACGAAAAACAATGAAGCTTATATTAAAATTCTACTAATTTTTATATAAAAAAAAACTTCTACTAATAAATTGCCACTGCGCCCTGTTTTTTAAATTTTGTTCAAGAACGCGATATGGTAACTTTAAAAACGCGATTTGTCTCGAGCGTTTTCTAGTAGGCGGGGGTGTGGCAAGCTTTTGTTAATATGGACCTAATGGTTGGGCATTTTAGTAAATTAACCAAAACGGCTATATACACTGTGTAGTCAAATCAAACAGATTATACAAAATAATTTTTTTTTTTTAAAGTATCAATTTTTACGAACTTTGAGAGTAGAAATTTGCAAATATGGCAGAAATAGCAAACAGTGAACAGTTCCTGACTCTGATTTGGCCAAGAAAGAAGTGATGGCCTTTTCGTATTCTTCTTCGCCGGTCGAAATCATTCTTCCGGTTCGAGTTGAAACCGTTTTGGACAAAATCTACAAGAAACACAAACAATCTCCGATAACAATGGAGACAAGGAAGAGACTTTCTTCGATTTCTGAGGAATTCGCTTTGCAAACTCTCTAACAGAACCTTCAAATGTCATCCGCCCCCATGTAAATGATTTACACATTTCTGGATCCTCAGCCATTTTAAATAAGAATGGCTCTATATTTCCATCACTCTTCGACTTACATGTAAAGACGGCACTTAGGATATATAAGATGGCCAACTTCAGCCGAGTCTCACTACTCTTCTTCCTTGACAGCAGCTTCTCTTTCACATCTTTGATAGTCACTTTTGTCTTTGGATTTACCCCAAATACCTTCTTCCTCAACTCACTTTCATAGTTCTTCAAATTTCTCCACGGATTATAACCAGGCGGGTATTCATGGCAGTCAAACCCACAGAGGAGACCATGCTCTCTCAATGAGTACCGTATAGGCACACCATTGACCACAAACCAAACAGCGTTCCTCCTTTCCACCTTCACAGTTCGAAGGAGCAGAATCCATAATACTCGAAGCATATGATTTGGTTCCTGATCCATATGGACTATGTGTTGGAACTGTGGGTTTGATTCAAACCATTCCAACTCTGGTGGAAATTCCTTTATGATCTCCAAAAAATTACTCAACTCGCATCTGGTTTGTAACTTGCACTGCTTCTTGTATTCCGAAGGTACTAAGAAGAAATCCTCATCCTTAGGTGCTGCTGGTTGGGGTTCTTCTTCCTCTGTATCCTGTGCCGACGGTTGGGGTTCTTCTTCCTCTGTCTCATGTGCCGACGGTTGGGGTTCTCCTTCCTCTGTCTCCTGTGCCGACGGTTGGGTTCTAAATCCTGCAATCCAAACAAAATCCAAGCATAATCCAACCATTGCACTTTAGTGTTACCAGTCTTCCTAACTACTCACAGTTCTCCCTAGTAGTACCAGTCATCCTAACTACTTACAGTTCTCCCTAGTAATACCAGTCATCCTAACTACTCACAGTTCTCCCTAGTAGTACTAGTAGTCCTACGTAGAACTACACTTGTCCAAAAGAAGTTACATACCTGGTTCTGACCCATTTCCATATTCTGACCCATCTCCTGTGATGGCATAGGATCATTTCCAGATTCTGATTCTGCCCTATTACTTGAATCGCTCACAGCATATCTTTTTTGGACTCTTTGGAAGCTACTACTAGAAGTCTTTGAAGTCCATTCCTTTGAAGTCCCTTTCTTTGAAGTGACTCCCATTGAAGTCCCTTTCTTCGACCCTAAACCCTTGGTCTTAGGAGGCATTTCTGCAAAATCCACAAGAATCAAATCAAAACACACACAAAACACCTAATAGTCCTAATTTCAAACCATATACGTCTATTGCCAATTCATATCAAAACCGCAAACACATTAGAAATCCTAGTACAGAGAAAGAAAAGAACAAGTCCATACATCTCCAATTGAAACCAAAATCCTACTACAAATCAAAACCCCAAATCGATTTTTCTTCAAACCCTAATTTCAAACCCGATATCAAAATCAAAAGCCCACATCTCGCAACCCAAACCCATTCGTATCATAATACTAGTACAAATCAAAACATCTCGCAACCCAAAACTCATTACAAATCAAAACCCCAAATTAATTTTACTTCAAACCCTAATTTCAAAATTGACTCCAAATGCTATCAATTCCCGGTACATTCATATCAAATTCGTAGTACAAATCGAAACCCTACTATCTCGCAAAACGAAAACCCAAGAAACCCCATTCAAAATCAAAATCTCTTTTCTGAAAATTGTGAGATGTGATGAGGGAATGGCTTACCGTGACAGCGGCGATAGTGACGATGGCTACTGACGACGGCGATAGTGACGATGACAGAATGAGCAAAGGATTCCGATGAGAATCGCGTGAATGGTTGGATCGTTTCAGAGAGAGAGAGGGAGAGATAGAGAGAAAAGAGAGGAGAAGTCGAAAAGTTTTTTTTTTCTTCTTTAATTTTGTCAAAAGTTTTTTTGTTTTTTTGGTTTTTTTGTAATATGCCTAATTCATTAAGGGCAACTTTGACTTTAGCCATATTTTTGATTAAAAATAAATCAAAAGAATTAAAATGTTTATAAGAAGGATTTATTGGGTTAAAAGTTTGTTGTGAGGGTGTTTTGAGTTACAATCCATTTCTCTTTCGCTTCACGTCTGCGAGTGTGATCGAGTTCCGGATCTCATCGGAGAGTTTCACCATTCTCGGCATCATTCCTCCAACCTCGGAATTAGGAATCGATTTGAGAGAAAAGAAGGTTGCTTAGATTTACAAATTCTGGCCGGATCATTCATGGCTATGGTGGATGTTCACCGATTCGCTGAGTCAATCACTTGGAGTCCTGATCACTCCAGTAACCTTCTAACTCTCTCTGATTTCTCTTCCTTCGCTTTTGTTTCGTTTAGGATGATGATAAAGGAGTAATGGCTGATTACAGAACATGGAATGCCAATTATATGTGGATCTGTGATTTGGCTGGTACGAAGATTGATTAGGGAACTGAATTGACTTGTGTCCCTTATTCGAATATATGTCTTGGAAAAATTTGACCCTTGTGTTTGTTTGTCGGTGTCTCTTGCTTGCTTAGAGAAGGAATCACGAGATTTATGCCTCGTTATAGGAAATGACGAGAGATGCCTTCTTAAGAGTTTAGGTTCAACTTAGCAAGAGAGCAGTTGAAGATTCCACAGAGATGCTTTTGTAAAACATGTGACCAATTAATGTGCTTTGATGTTTGTTTTCTTGGTTTCTTCTAGTGGTTGCACTCTGTCCTAACAATAATGAAGTACATATCTATAAATCATCTCAAGACCAATGGGAGAGGTTACATGTCCTCCAAAAGGTGAATCTTTCTTTCTCTAGCTGAAACTAATCACCATGCACTCCTTCTTCTCTTTCTCTTCTTGGGAATTTTCATTTAATAGACAGTTTGAATCTCCCTTGCATCAAACTTCATGATTGGTGTTTGAATCCGTTGCAGCATGACCAAATTGTTTCTGGAGCTCAGAGTCCAACAAACTCGTCACTGTTTCCCATGATAGGAACTCGTAAGTTGCAACCTTTGATGTACTTTAAGGAATTGTCCATTCTGGGTAAACTTGCACTCAGATTACTGCTATGCAAAAACCATTTATTCTTAGTTCTTCACTGTTTTTATATTTCGATAAACTGAGTTTCGAATGCTTCTTGAAGATACGTGTGGAGCTTCCAAGGAGGTGAATGGGTGCCAACTCTTGTTATTCTTAGACTAAATCGTGCTGCACTTTGTGTCCAATGGAGCCCAAAAGGTAAATGTAACAGATCCAAAATTTACGAGTTATGTGGCTTCTTTGTGGTAATATGTAATGTAGTTTTCCTGTAGTTTCTGCAGCTTCTAATCTATGTTCCTATTTTTTTCAACATCCTCAGGGAACAAGTTTGCTGTTGGAAGTGGTGCTAAAACTGTTTGTATATGCTATTACGAGCAAGAGAATAACTGGTAATTTTCTTCTGCTCTTATGTTCTCATTATTAGTCAGAGATTTCTCTTTACTACAAATGGTGTTGATGGTCTATTAAATGATGTTATGTCGTGATATCTACTTTCTTTATGGTGGATGTTGTATTATGTATTAGCATGATATTAACACCAATTATTTTAATTATCTTGGCATGCATAATTGTGTATTGTGGGGAGGTTTTGGACATGTCTGGAATATGTGCAATTCTCGCAAAGCATACTATGAGTTTCATTTATAGTTTGGTATTTTGCTAGGCTGACATTGCTTGGCTTTACTGTTCTCAGGTGGGTCAGTAAACTTATTCGGAAACGACATTAATCGTCAGTCACAAATGTTGCATGGCATCCTAATAATGTGAGTGCAATCAGCACAACCTTGTGTACTTCATGTAGCCAAATACTAATTAGTCTTTTTATAGATGCTTTCTCTACCCAAAATATTCAATAGATTCTTTCTATGGAGTACATTTTCCCTAAAATATAATATTAATCTCCACAAAATAGTTAATCTTCTAAATCATGGTTTGCTGTATGCTTTTCCTGCTGTTGTGCTCTCTGATTGTCTGTTCTGGATTAGATTCTTCTGGCAACGACATCTACGGATGGGAAATGTCGGGTATTTTTCAACATTCATCAAAGGAGTTGACACAAAGTATGCTCATTACTTGAACATCTACTTCTAAAACATTTTCGCGAACAAGTGCAGTTTCTTATTTGTTCTTCACTGAATCGACTGATACAGGGATCCAAAAGCAGGCTCACCAGCGGAATCTAAATTTGGGGAGGTTTGATTTGTTTGGCAGGCTTTCCTTCTTTTCAGTAAATATTATAATGCGTATGCCATATATCTGTTTCCTCTACCCCCTCATCTAATGCCAGTGAGCTTTGTCCTGATGTGTCTTTGCTGAAACAGCAAATTCTTCAGCTTGATCTCTCATATTCTTGGGCATTTGGTGTGAAAGGGTCTCCAAGTGGAAACACATTAGCTTATGTAGGTCAGAATATCCTTAACACTTTAGATGTTTGTCCATTGTGCTCTACTGAGGTTATACAATTGAACTTCAACTTGGTACTGCAGTTTTTACCTCTGTCTCACTTCCCTTGTCTCTGTAACCTTGTATAGGTCATAGCTCCATGATTTACTTTGTCGATGATGTTGGTCCTTCTCCTTTAGCCCAAAGCATTGCATTTAGAGATTTGCCTCTTCGTGATGTGGGTCAGCATCCACCCTTCTTTTCTTTTTGAGAACCTGGTTTTCTCTTGCTTGTTATGTCCTGAATTGATATATCGGGAACTTTCTGTTCCAGGTCCTCTTTATTTCTGAGAAAATGGTGATAGGCGTTGGATACGACAGCAACCCGATGGTATTTGCTGCAGATGATACTGGAATATGGTGTGTAGCTCTCTGAAATATCTGCTCAAAATTTCTCTCTTGAAAACTGTTTTCCATACAATCAAATCTTTCCATCTTCTTATTCTTCTTAGATAGCAGGCAGGATAATTAGTTCTGAAAAAATCTGCACACCGATAATAATTGCTATATTTACAAGCTTGTGTTTTTTTGGTCTGTAGGAGCTTTATCAGATACATCGGAGAGAAGAAAGCGGTATCTTCAGGTTCCAGTTACAGTTCGCGGGTACATACCAAATTTTTCTTTCTTGTATTTATTGCAATATGTCTGGTTTTAGCCTTATAGTCTATAATATAAGCGAACTTTAGCTTATTCCTGAACTGTTCCTCAAAACATAGTGATTGTTTGTGTAAGTGCAGTTGCTCCCCTCTTTTGGGATTTACTACTTTCTACTGGCATTATTTGTTCCGTTTTATCTACACGTTCATTATGTTATGTTTTCAGGTTTCAGAAGCAAGCATTTGGGAAATTCTACGGTCAATCAAAGTCTGCAACGACCAACGATGCTTCTGAATCCTCTAAATCACGTGGAGGCGTTCATGACAATTGCATAAAGTAAATTTCTCTCAAGGTAACTTTACTTTTACTTGCAAAAGAAGTGTCTTTAACCCACTGTCTGTTAGAACGTAAAATCTAAATTTCCCTTAAACTTGCAGTTCCATTGTATCTCTGAGCAAATCAGGAAGTCCTAAAGTAATGCGGTTTAGCACTTCAGGTCAGTCGGTTCCCAGAACAAATCCGACAGTGTTACTTATAGGATTGGACGGCAAAATAGCCATATGGGATCTGGAGAAAATGGAAGAAGAACTTGGCCATCGGTTTTAATAAACACACAAATAAAACTAATCTGGATCTCAACAAGTAAGGAATCCAGAAGATAAACTCTGCTGATGCAAAATAGACATAACTAACATTTGGAATGTGTCCTCCGTTCATTCTCACTTAACTACTGCCATTGTCCTAAGCAACTTCCAGAATACCTATAAGCATTTTAAGCATAAACTAGAGATCTAACTCAGAAGCAAAGAAACACAAACTCGGAACGATGCCCTTTTTCATCGAATAGGAGTTCCTCCGTCACTTCAAGATTATATGTCTCCAAGATCATTCCTTTTCGTCCCATAAGCAATGAAGTTGACGCTAATGTCATCTGACAATAACCATCGTCCTGTTATCGGGTTGTACACAAATCCAGCCATCTCTTTCACCTGCAAACCATAGTTTTCATAGGTGACAATCCCATAAAGATAAATAGATGGAACAACCCTTCTTCTCGCGATATTACCACAAGCCCACATCGAGAGATGCATGTTTTTATCTTTTCAGTCCTTAAAATTAGATGTTAAGATCAGCATATACGTTACTGAAGGGGGAGGGATTGGCTTACATCAACTGAAGCACGATGTAGTATCATCGTAAGTTCTTCAGGAGTTAGAAAACTTGACCACTGGTGTGTGCCTTTAGGAAGCTGCAGATGGCCATAATACAAACAACCAAATTTGGTAACCAACAACACATTTCGCAAAATGGTGTTAACAGAAGATAAATGAGGTGCAAAACTGAAGGTTACCCAATGTAAAATGTACTCTGCTGCAACAATGGCTGATGCATATGCTCGCATAGAGCGATTAATTGTAGAAAGTATGCTGGCCCCGTTAGGGATGGTCAATGCTGACAACGATTTGCAGAATTCTGCAGGGTTTGCTACATGCTCGATGACCTTCATTATAGAAAGAAAAAAAAATTGCCATGAAAATGAGATTGGAAGCGAGCAGGGAAGTTTGACAAAGGGACAGGTACCTCTAAGGCAAGAACAGCATCGAACGTCTTCCCTTCATCCACCAGCTTTTCTGCAAAAAGAAAGTATTATTTAGTACTTAAATATACGAGAGATAACAGGGAATCAACTTCTGTAGAAGATTATTTGATCATCATCTAAGAGTAGTAAGAAAAATACCTGCCGTAGTACAATGGTATTCAATCGTTGAAGTCACTGGATCCATATCCTACAGAGACATTTTATTGACTTATAACTATGAATAAAAGTCAAATTAAAGAAGGGGGTTTCCATGAACAATGTGGAAACGTGTTCACTGCTGTTCAAACAAACTTTAAAAGCTGCTAAGCTTGACAGGAATGAAGTGTAGCGTTCAAATAAATAGCTATTCAAGAAAACTAAGGACACAGTTACACATTAAAATTACCATACAGCCACTGTACAAGTTATCTGTATAATCAATGATATAATAAGTAAGAGACCTTACGGCGTGAAGACGAGCAATCTTGACATTCTTATCAACAGCATCAATTCCAGTGACAGTTGCTCCCATCCGTGCAAGAGGCTTCAAAGACAAAAACAACAAGTGACTGGCGATTGATTACATCTTTATATCTAACAACAATGTCATTCCAAGTGCAACTTCAAACACTAGCCCAACAAGCTCAAAAGGAGACATTTTCAAACTAAAACATTATCACCAATGTTATTTGCATGCTCAGAACCCTAGACTGGGTCTCGTAGAAGAAAGAAGGGGAAAATCATATGCCAACTAAGGTATGCAGGAACTTATGAAATAAAAGTACCTCAGATAGTAGCCCCCCACCGCAACCTACATCGATAAGTCTCAGTCCTTCAAAAGGCCTAGCAGAATTTGGATCCTTACTGAGACAAAAACAAAGTAAATCCAACAGACAAGGGTTGAAAAGAGGAATAAGAAAGAAGAAATGAATTACAAGAAGTGCACCTGAAATGCCTACATAAGGTCGAGCGGATGAAAGCCAACCGAGTTGGATTCATTAGATGCAACGGTTTAAATGGTCCTTCAGAATGCCACCTTCACAAAAGAGCACAGAACCAACGTCAAATCCTCACTCAAGATCCGATTTTAAAGAATCCATTAACACAGTTACTGAATGAAGCAAGTAAATCAATGAGCACATGTTCATAATCTTTACCTTGAATTCACATTGCACACTAACCCCATTTGTTCCAAAAACTTCAAAAGCAAGAGAAATTTCATGAAAGCAAGCGAGAGAGAGACGAACCAGGTATCAGCAATGACAGAGAATTTGGCGAGTTCATGTTCATTCAGAGAAGATGTTTTTGACGGTGTACTTGGGCTTTTACTAGAAGCTCCATCTTCAGGCGTTTCCATCTTCTGATGCGAAGCGGAAAAAACTGCTGATGAAGCACGAGTATCCGATGTCGATAAAGAACGCCGATGAAGAAAACACGACGGAGGTATGAATGTGGGAGATAAGCGACGAGCAGAGAAAAGTTTTTGTAGCTGATTCATCATTTCAGCCTCAACGCCACAGCTTCGAAAAAAGATCACGACTTTAGCACACGGCGGTCGGAAGTTACTGAAGGGCAAAATTGGAATTCTAAATAGTTGTTGTGACAAAATTTTGTAGTTTAACAGCAAGTCTTTAAGCTTAAACACAACACAACCATCTCACGAGCAGTCTTTTCTTTTACTTAAAGAAGAGAAGGCAATAACTCTTGATCCGACAGTGAAACCATAACTAGAGAAACAAAAATCAAAACCCAGATCGGCGAGAAAAGATGGAATTCGAAATTACCTAGCAATAGAAGATTCTTCTTTTTCTCGAAAGCTTTGAGACTAATAAACCCAGCGAGAATGATTAATAACCTATTGATTGCCCAACAAATCATCAACAAACAACAATATAAGAAAACCAGAACATGAGAAAGTGAAATAAGCAAAGAGAAACGAACTTGAACAAAAGCATGAAGAAGGTGAATGGTGATGATGATTTTCGGCGAAGAAGACAAGGGAGTAGTGAAAGAAGATCGAGACTAGATTTTTTTTTAGGATAAAGGGTATTTTTTTGTAATTAGCAAATCGTAATCTAGAATTAGCTTCGAAATTTAATCTCTAATTTTAAATTTTTGTTTTATAGAGTATTGACTTTTATAAAGAGGTCTCGTAGTCATAGATCTTAGAGCATCATTGGGTATCATTAGCATTTGTTTAATATTAATTTTAATAACAAATTAATCTTTGAGACTCATTAAAAATTTTCTAAATTTTGTATATTTAATGATGATACTCAATGGGGTTATAAAGAATAAAAAAATATATTTTTTTATAAAAAATAAAATAAAAAAAATCAAATTAGTATATATAAATATACAAGATTTTATAAAAACTTGAATTTATTATGTTTCATAAAATTTTAAACATATATTACAATCTGTATACATGCATTCATTGATAAGAAAGTCCTCGAGTTCACTCAACCATCAGTGTATCATAGGCAATACCTATCATTAACAAGCAGCGAGTGGTAAAGAAAGGGAAACACAACAGAGAAGGCTAGGTGTAATCACATCCAAATTATTGTTGATTTAGGACAAAGTATCAAACTAGTCACATGCCAACCAATAAAAAAAGAGCCATACCTTGTTTGATTCAGCAAAGGTAAGCACAGTTAGCTGCTTTAACTTGAGAATTTGATCAGAGACCAATTGAGGAATACGGCTAGCATTGCCTAGAGTTTCAATGAAAACTATTTAGAAGATGAATAGGAGAGACTTTGTTCATAAATAATATAAGAAAGCGTGACAGGTGGTGTATGAACAACTTTGATATGGTCATGGAGGACCAAGTCTCAGTAACAATAACTCAAACTACAGATGTAACTCAAACTACAGATTCTAAATTAGAATTATCCTACTCAACCATTGACAAAAGTATTGTGAAAACCCCTAAATAGTCAAATTCTACCATCATAGAAAATCATGTCATGAGGAAGTAGAAAATCATGTCATGATATTAGTTTGACGAAGTACCATATAGTCAATGATCAACAATCCCTAAACCGCCACAACTTCTGTGACGGTATACATTCATACAAGATAACTCCTTCAATACCCACATATATTTATTCTCATCTACAAAAGTGAGCCTAAATCATCATAAGCTAAAGCAAATCATACTTTTATGATTGTTAAACTCATTCTCATGAACAAGCATCTAAAACCTAATTAAGAAACAACACCAAAAAGACCTGAAATTTCTAGTTTCTACTTCTGATCAAGCTCAAGTAACCATAACTCAATCCTCAAAAGCATTAGCTCAAACAGAATTCACTTGAACAAATCTAACTCGTAATATACCATCAAAGCATCAAGTATATAATAAATCTTACCACTTTTACAAAAGTACGATAATTTAAGAGAGATTCAAAAGCAAATTGCATACCCAAAAAAAATGAAAAAAACGAATCGAATTGCAAATCAAGGAAGGAAATTTTGATAGAGAATCGTAGAATCCAAATTCCCTAACCTGAATATCAAAAGCGAATCGAATCGAGAGACTTAGAAGTCGATCTTGAGTTCACCCTTGGAATCAGAGAAATACGAAAGGACATAAGGAACAGCACGAACAACAACAACCCAGCTTCCAAACAGAGCAACATGAAAGAAGATGATCGAAAACTCACCCGCAAGAATCTGCCGGACATCTTTTAGGGTTTGTAGGAAGCACGATCGTTCTTCTTCTAAACCCAGAAAAATCACCGTCGCCGAGAAGTATAGAAGACTTCTGAAAATTTTTTTTTTTTTTGGTTTTGACCAAAGAAAAACAAGACGGTCCAACGGTAGAGCGACACGTGGCTGAATGATCCGTCTCAAGGGTATCTTCTGCAAGAGAGACGATTCAGCAGAAAGATCACCTAAATAATTATTTTTTTTATTAATTTTTAATTTGCTGAAACCCTTTGGGTATCATGGTTAACTAGGTAATTTTCCGCGTTATACGCGATTAAATAATTTTTAAAAATGAAATAGATTAAAAAATTATTATTTAGTTAAAAATTATTAATGATGTTTAATTTAAATTTAAGTTCAATTTTCTCTTTATGAAATAATATTTTTTATTCTTTTCCTTAATTTTATTTTCATTAATAACAGTGTCAATAATTTCATTTACAATTTAATTAACAAAAAACAATTGAATTAGTCATTTGATCCAATTATATATCGTAATAACCAAATAAAATTTTATCGTTTCTAAAAGTTTCTCCATTTCTATTGTTGTTGGAGTGTCGACTTTGTCGTTAACACATTACACCAAAATACTACTACTGTGTGTAAATTCTTTTTAAGTTTGAAAAATTGACAAAACAAAACACGACATATTGTGATCAATTGTGTTCAATATCCATTTGGTTAAAAACGTGTTAATTATTTTATTTTTGAATAACAATATCTAAAACGAAAATATTTACTATGGATAATATTGTTTTTTGTTAGATTCAATTGCGAATTTGGACATTTAGATTTGATATTTTTTTAAGTTTACTTAAATTGTAAAGATATTGATATTGATATTTTGTTATTTTCTTATAACTTTATATATAAAAGATGAAGTTTACTATAGAAATAGAAATGATCTAGACCAATAGCTTAAAGAGTATTTATTTATTAAATAAATATGTACAACTCATATTTATTTGAATTATATCATAAGTATAAATTATGTTAAATTTAGTTTGTCCGAATATCTTAAATAGAATTTAGAATACAAATAAATTATTTAATATTTTAAATCATTAAAATTTATGTTTTAAAATATATAAACATAAATTTTATATATGAAACACGGATTAAAAATGTTTTTTGTTACTTTCAAATTAAAAAATCTTTTTGTTACTTTCAAATTGTTTTGTGTGAAAAAAAAAATCTAAAGAATAATTATATTTATTGTTATAATTTTGGAAAGTTTTTTTTTAATAAAACATATCAAATTTTCTTGAGAAATTTCAAAAAAATATCACGTTTCAAAAATGCCACATTTTCAAAAAATTTGCAAAAATGCCACTTTTTCAAAAAAGAAAAAATCATTATATCGTCTATGTTTGGGTTAACTATGTTGTATTAGAGTTTAGTTTTCAAGTTTTCAGGGGTTTTAGGGGTCAAAACATTTTTTAGGGTTTATAATTTATAGATTTAGGTTTTAAAAATCCATAATTAGAGGCATTTTTGCAAATGATCATTCCTAAATGGCATTCTTGCAAATATAAATATAAAAGGTGGCATTTTTGCAATTGCTCCTTAATTTTAGTTGGTATAAGTTTTAATGGACTAATTGCAATAAAAAAATAATTTGTTTTCTCATTTAAAAGTGTGGTTAATTTTCCTAAAATTTAATTAAAATCAAGAAAATTGGATAAACACCTAGTTACATGTACATATAGTATTCAACTTATGTACTTTATTAATATATAACTAAAGATATCAATATCTATAGCCGTGTGTGATTGTGAAAACAACATTCATATTGCTTCTTAGCCGATAATTGGGTTAATAAGGGATTGACAGATTTTCTTAATGAGTTTGGGCTAACTTAGTTAGAGATTAATTTCTTAATGAGTTTGGACTAATTTAGTTAGGGATTAATGGGTTAGAATGCCATATCACATTTTTTACAATGTCATGTCACAATTAAATTGGGAGAATGATTTTGGTGAAGACTCATAAGCAAATCACTCTCCAATTAATATATAAGGGATTAGCCGATAATTGAACTAATAAGGGATTGACAGATTTTTTTAATGAGCTTAGACTAATTTAGTTAGAGATTAATTTCTTAATGAGTTTGGGCTAATTTAGTTAGGGATTAATGAGTCAGAAGGCCATATCACATTTTTGATAATGTCATGTCACAATTAAATTGGGAGAGTGATTTTGGTGAAGACACATAAGCAAATCACTCTCCAATCTATTATATAATGGGAGAATTTTCTCTCATCTTAAGATGTCCACATCATCATTTTTAACAATCCACCTCATAAAAAAAAAAATTATATTGAAACTAAAGTTTAATGACTCAATTAATTTATCTTTTAATTATTATTTTCTATTAATTATCACAGAACATAAAATTGAAAAAGGAAATTGGCAAAAATAACACAATAAAAAAATTATAATCTAAAAATTAACCAAAACTCTCATATCCAATGGTTATGATTTTGCCACATATCCTATTTTTACTTACTTTTTAACTTTTTAATTTTTTTTGTTATACACCAAAATGACCCAATTAAAATTTTACATTAAAAAAAATTAAAAAACAGTATAATACAATAAAAATAAATAGAGATTATAAGAACCAAAATAACAAATATGATACAAAATTTAATATAAATATTTCCAACGTTAAATTTGATTAAAATTATTGATAAATCATACATCTTTTTAAGTACAAAAACAATATGAATATACAGGAAATATTATGTTTATTTCATAAACTTGAAAAATTTGTAAAACATTCACAAAACATTCACTAGGTTATTGGATTCGCTACATTTTGTTTGGTCGCATCAGTATGTTATGTTGGATGGGAAAAACATTTTGACTTGATAAAAAATGCCTTATAACATTTTGTGTTTGCTTTTAATTGGTAAAGCGTACTCGCCGAATCCATTGTGATTGCATAGAATTACCTTCTAAAATTTAAATTATTATATTTATATTTTATGATTCATTTTCGACATATTGAAAATGGTATCCCACGCAACGCGTGGGTATAAATCTGGTTATATTAAGTATTAAGTTATTAATTACTATATTTGTTTATCCTCTCCAAATATGCCGCCGCCCATCTCTTCTCTTCTTACTTCTCCTCCAACCTCTTTTCTTTTCACCAAATCTTAATTTTATGTAAAATCATTCATTCGTTGTTTGTTTCTTCATTTCATGCATCTATAGATTAAGTTAATATCAATCAAAACAGATAGAAGATCAACCGAAAAAAGTACAACAGCAAGAAAACATCAAACAAAAAAAATGGAGAAAGGCTTAAAATTCAAAACCGGGTTTTGGTGATTCACTGGTTTGAGCCGGTTCTCCGGTTTTGGCCGGTGTTTAGACGGATTTTCCTGTTTTATCCAATTCCGGTTTTTAACCATAACCCAAACCGGATAGCTCTCTGGTTCGCGGTTGAACCAGTTCGACCAATCGATCCGGTACGGTTTTTAAAACATTGGTTATTTCTAAGGGTCACATCTTCTCGATATAACCATTTTATGGTTGTATTTTTAGATTTTATATTTTGTTAATGTTAATTTCCAAAGGCCGGCTCTTATGGATATAACCACTTTTTAAAAGTTTACATTTTTCTGATATTTTGCGCCTTTTCCAAATTACTGTTTTATATATTGTTATTTCTAAAGAGTTGCGGATTTTTGAAAAAATCCATTTAAATAATTTTTGAACTTCTTTAGATGCAAATTTATGGTAAGTAGATCTTTAAATAACATTTCACTTCTCATAAATTAATGATATAATTAAATAGAAATTTGATGTGTAGTAGAAAAACTATACAATAGATGGTAAACTCAGATATATATTCTAATTCTACAATTTTTGAAATAAAATTTAAGATATAATGTTATTTATATTTATATATATCATGACACTTACTTTACTTTTTATATTTTTTTCAACCACATACTTTTAATGTAGGTAACTTGTTCTATTTTTTTTTTTTATATCATGACACTTACTTTACTTTTTTGTTTGTTGGTGAGTTTTTTTTTTTTTTTTTCAATTGTCTTTTCTTTTAATTATCATGACATTTATTTTCTTTTTTTATATATTGGAAATAAGTTTTTTTTCATCCACGATGCAACTTTTTTTTTATGCCATCCTAATTTTGTTTTTTTTTTTCTTTAATTGGTTTGATTTTTTTTTATAAATTAATAACTTCTTTTATTAGTTTAAATTTACAAATAATTAAGTATATTGACACGTGTTAGCAACCTAACTAAAATACACATGTCACGTTCTGAAGAATTATAATTTGTCTACGTGTCGTATTCTTATTGTATGCATCATCTTTATATAATAAGATTTACGATACAGTTCAAAATGGTTTTAAGGATGAAGAGGTTGGGGTGACGTGATTTAAAGGGTAAAAATATGGTTTGCATAGTTGGTTTAAACATAGTTATTTAGCTTCTAGGATCAGGGCTAACTTTTGGTCATACAAACCAGTTTAAAGAGATATTTGAGTTTGATTCATGTTGGCCTAAGTAACTTTTGGTCATACAAACCGGTTATCGTGTTCTTTTATAATAATTTTTCATAAAAAATATATATTAATTTTTTCAACTCAGTTAAAATTTGAACAATAAAATTTGTTTATTTGTTATTTGGTTCAATATGTATTAACACTACAAGAAGATAGTCCAATTTTAACCAACAATTTGGTTTAAAACTGGTAAAAAATAGCCATTTTTTACTAGTATTTGACCAAAATCGATTCCTAAAAAACCGGTGGTCGCAAATAGATTTTGATAAAATAATAGTCAAATATTTTCTACCAATCAAAATGATTGTAAAAGTTTTTGACGAATCAAAATGGTTGAAAATTTGATTCTGACTAATAAAGTGGTTAAAATTTTTTGATCAATCTAAATGCTCGAAATTATATGTTTTAACCAATTTTTGACCATATATTCCAACCATTTTTTGACCAACTTATATATATATATATCTAAGTTGGTTTTGATATGCGACTTGAATTTATTATAATATAAATAATTTAAATGAAAAAGCTAAATGTAGATACGTCATAAATGGCTCCAAATATTTTATTAATTAAGCCAATATATATTGACTCGAAAATAACTATGTCGAAGGCCTTAAGTTGACTTATATTTCCCTTCAGCAAATTCTAGAATAGTGATTTAATTTATAGTAAAATATATCTCTTTTCCCGTGAAACTTTCTTCAATACCGAGCCGGAATAAAACCGAACAAAGTCGGAGAATTTAAGCCTATTTAGACTAGATCGGAAACTAAGATAACCGAATCCATCGATTCTCAAACATCTTCTAATCCCTAAAAATCAAAATTCCCAACAAACACCATCTCTAAATTGACTATAAAATCAGATATAGAAATGGCATAAACTTGGAAAATTCTGATGAGAAGATTTGAAGAAGAAGAGAAAAGAAGTGTTTGTTTTGCAGAAAAATATTTATATAGGCACGATACCGACGAAAGGAGATCGCCGGTCACCGGCCATAAAAAACCGAAATTGATCGGAAAAGATTTCAAAGAAGATGATAGAAGAGAAAAAGGAGAGTTTTCTACATAGAGAAAGATTTTTCAAAAGACAAGAACACTTAATTAATGTTGGATTAATTAATTTTGATTGGTCATCACTCATGTTATGGAAACGATTCAAGCGTTTGATGCGTTTAAAACGCCAAAATTTGATATACATATCCAGTTAGCATTCCAAACTAAACCAATGGTTGATAATTAAGTTCCAAATTTTGGATTATTTCCGGTTGGTCCTCGCTCATGTTAGGGAAAGACTATTTTACCAATACAAAGGAAACAAAAAAAATTGAAACGGTTGAAGCATTTGGTTGCCATAAAAACCCGATTCACAAAATTTAAATGATTAAGATCTTTGAAAACTGAATAGTAAGAACCGCACGTGACAATACTGTGTGTGTATTTTGGCCAGGTTTTGATTGGTCAATGTGTCAGTCTTTTTGACTGGACCCGTGACGTTGCAGCCTCTAAGTAACATTGCCCCTGACCTTTTAGCTATTTTTAGGCCTCAACAGTCCCTACGAACTGACACTCGTTTCATGAATCAAACAAACAGTGACAGTTACAAAAACAAAACAAAAAAAACAAAAAAAATCCTATTGGGGCTTTTTAAACTAGGCCGATTCAAAGCCCAATTCGTTGGTTTCTTCTCGCCGGATCTTGAAATGAAGTCGGCGATGAATTGGCGATCTTCACGGTGACCAGAATCTTTCTTGAGATCGATTTTTGTCTTCGGTTTCTTCCCTGTCAAGCCGGCTCTCTCCGGTGTGAGGTTACTATTTATATAACAATTGAAGAGACGAAGAAGAATCTACTTCTATTCATTTTTTCTTTCTTTCCGTTTTATGTAAAATGGCAGTGGTTCGGAGAGTTATCTTTGTGATTCTGCTATGAATTCTAACTAACGAATCTGATGAGCTTCATCCTGAGAAAACTAAAATTGCTCTACCAGGTTTCTTTTTTAATGTGTGTGTGTTCTGTCTTTTGTTTGGTGTGAATCCAAATAAAAATGTGTATATAGCTTCCCTTTTTATTTGTTGTTTGAGTTTGAGTTTGATAGTGGTGAATTTGTGTTGTAGGAATTGTCTGGCATTCTCTTCTAAAATATGATCGACTGGTTTTGATGGTATGCACTTTGGATCTTGCTTGTTTAGTTTGTGAGAGAATGTTTGAAGAATGGTTTAGGTTATTGATGGGGGAGTTCGTTCTAGGGGAGGATGGTCAACCTCCATTGAAAGTATGGAAAGAGTATGTAAAGCAGCTCCTCAAACTGTTTCAATGCCGAGGTTAAAGGTTTGTGTGTGTGTCTATCTTCATTCTTAAGACAGCAAAGTCATTCAGTTTTTCCAAGGGGATTATTTACTCTCTTTCGAGAAAAATCCTAGCATTTGCTTTCTCAACTTGTGGGTTCCTATTCTTGCTGCACGCCATGAGATATCAGGATGATATGTTTGAAATGTCAACAGACTATGGAGCCACCTTAACAGCAAAACTTATTTCTTTGATTCTGTCAATTTGATAAAAAGAAATTGGTCTTGATGATTGTTGTTGGTGAACAATGAGAACATGTATCTATATGTGTGTGCAACAACTCTCTGCACATACATTGGAGTTTGTATCGTCGCTGTTACTTTAACCTACACAGTATATGTCACTACTTACCTCACAACCACTCATAGTTGTGGTCTTTCTTTATGTAGGGAAAGAGAGAATGTGATCCTGACAAATATTTGATGTCGAAAGAACACTGAATCCCGTTTTTTTTATTTTACGTAATTGGAGAATTATATTTAACGTTTTTTTTTTTAAAAGTTGTTTCTGTGACCAACAAAAAAAAAAGTTGTTTCTAACATTATCATAACAATAAAGGTAAGTATACCGGAAAACGGATTATAGCTACCTGCACTCTACGCTTGTGTCATCATAACAACCTGTACCCGAATACCGTGTTTATAACAACCTGCACTCCTTTGTTTTTTGAATTTGCAACCCACTTTACCAAAAAAAGGCTTTGAACAACCCAACAGTAAACGGAGGTTAAATTGTCCGTTAAGTGTTTGATGACTCATTAATTAGTAAAAATAACAGAATTAATTTTTAAAATATTGATTATATAACATACAAAAATGTCGTCGTTTTTGGCATAAAGGAGAGATTAAAAAAAACGCATCTCTTTGTTCTTCGTTGTCGCGATCCAGAAGAAGAAAATTAGGGTTATCGATCCTGCAATTAGGGGTTCTCTTCATCATGTCTTCTTCGTCTGGTTCAGGTTAGTTTAAGGTTACAATTGTGTTCTAATTTTGCATATGAAACTGAAACTGAATTTTTGGTAGGGAATGCAAGTTTTAGACCCAATCGAAGTGAAAGAGTGAGGGGATTTCCACAAATTTGTAGATGTGGTGGAGTTTCAGTGATTAAAACGTTAAAGACCACTGCAAATCCGGTAAGACTTTTCCATTGTTGTCCATATGGATCGGAACATGTAAGTGTATACTCACTTTTTGGGTTTTGATTGTAAATCTAGCAATTGAGTTTTGATTGTATTGTTTAAGGACAAATTCCATTTGTTCAAATGGACGGATGAATCGATGGTAGAGGAGCTTGAAGTTTAAAAGAAATTGTAGGAGACATCAAACGTCAAGTACAAGGTTCCGAATGTGACATTGATAATTTGGAATTGGGGAAGAAGATAGAAGAGATGAAAGCTCTTCTTGGCTATGAGAAAGAGAATGAAGATATGAAAAATGTGGTACATGGTTGTGAGAAAGCAGTGAAAGAATGCAAAGGAGAATTCAATAGCTTGAAGAACATGATTGTGTGTGGAGTTGTGGTTGTTGCGTTGTGCTACTATTTTTTTCCCGTAATTGTGTCAAGAAGTAAAGCTTGTAATGAGAGTTTGGGAGTTGTGGTTGTTGTGTTGTGCTACTGTTGTTCCATATTATTTTATGGTTTTTGAGACTTTTGACTTTGTAATTGGTACTTTGTAATGCGTATGTTCTTGTTTTGGATCCAATTATATGAAGATGCTTTAAACAATAACAACCGAAAGTAGCAATTGAGTTATGTTAAGCATTTAGCATCTTAAACAAGAGATAAATTCAACAAAAACAAACTTTATGGTCTAAATAGGTTTTGCTTAACCAAAAACCAAAACCCAAAATAAAACAAGCTTCCTCTCTCGCCACATCAAAGACCCAAAATAATTGTCTTGTCTCTCTCCCACGCGTCTTCAAGCTTTGCAAATCTGAAAACTAGAAACAACCTTCCATGTATTATCAAACAAAATCACCATCCATAAAATCAATCAATACATTGTAATGGCTGAATCCTGAGTTGTAATGGCCAAACCATATTTAAATAGTCAAGCATTGTATGCCAAAAATTGGTCTGCAGTGAGTAAGCCAAGTGTCTCGTTAATATATAAGGGATGATGGTCTTATCCGAAGGGTTTATGGGAGTTTTTATAATAATGTTTTATTAGATCGTTCGTTGATAAAAGGGGGACATGTGGGTCCATTGTTAGATACGCCAATTTGTTTATTATTTTGACGAAATAGAAGTAATTATAAATTAAAGGATTATGAATGTTCACAGGTAGACATGTAGAGCTGTCAATTGGACCCGCGATCCGCGGACTAAGTCCATCACGAAGCGGATTTGGCATAATTTTTTAAGCCCGTTTAGAAGCGGGCCTTGCGGATCAGTCCGTTAGGGGTTGCGGACTAAGCAGATTTATCCGTTGCGGGTTTGCAGATTTGTGGATAATCCGCCAAACAATAAACTAAAATATATGATTTGAGTATTAAATTTCTAATGAAACCTTATTTCTTTATTATTGTATTTGTTCCACGTAAACTCAAAAACTACTCAAGAATTTTTTTTAATAATCATAAATTTAGAGACATAATTAACATAGAAACAAACTACATTCAACCAAAACTGGAAATTCATCATGTTAGGTCATTGATTTAATTTTTTCTCATTCAAGTTAAGAGCTTGAAATCAAACTCTACAATGATTGTTTGTTACTTTCAATAACAAATATAGTTTCGTTTGTTTTTTGATATTTTTCTTCTTAAATTATAAATACCAAAGATAAGTTCGGTACTTATAAAAAATATCAAAATCGAAACAATTGGTCTAAAATTCTGAGTATTTTTACAATTCCTCTTTACTCTCTTTATTTCAAAACTTTTCGATTTTTAAATGTTTTTTTTTACCTCTGCTTTTTCAGTGTTTAATTTTTGTTAGAAGTTTAGACTGAACATGAGAAGTTACTCTCTTGAGTTCTTATACTTTTATTTATGAAATTGCTAGTAGATTTGATGAATTATAGTTTATGGCTCTTAAGTTATCAGAAGACATGATGCGTAAATGTTGAAACTAAGATTTAGATCGAGTTTTTGACACATGATAACTTTTGTCCGCGGACTAGCTCGCTAACCCGTCGTATAATGCGGGGCGGGCTTGAACATATAATTAGAGACCGCGAACCTAGGCGGGCCGGCCAACATCAATCCGCAAAAAAGAAAAATCCATCGCGGGTGGCCCGTTTGGACGCGGATCGGCCTCTATTATAGAAGAAAAGTCCAAATTCGTAGAGTTGTGTAGTGATTATTATTAGTCTACAATTATAATAAGTGAGTGAGAAAAGAAGAGAAGAAACCTATGTATGGGTCACTAGACTCATTACAAATTATATTCCTTTTTTTACTCCGACCGGTCTAATTATTTTCAGCAAATTCTAGATTACGATTTAATTAAATAAAACTAAAATTTTATTTACTGGTATAGACAAAAGAATAAATTAACAAAAACACCATTTATCATCAAAAATCTTCAAAAAATGCCACTAGTTCAAAACTTCTAAAAAAATGTCACAAATTACTATTCTCAAAAGATGAAAAGACTTCTTTACCCTCTCTTTTATCTTTCTCTCAAAGAAAAAGAAGAAAAAAAAGAAGAAGAAGGAGAATGAGAAGGAGAAGAAGGAAGAAGAAGAAGAAAGATTTACCGTCACCATCGCCGTTGCCGAATCTTTCTCTCTCTCTCTCTCTCTCTCTCTCTCTCTCTCTCTCTCTCTCTCTCTCTCTCTCTCTCTCTCTCTCTCTCTCTCTCTCTCTCTCTCTTCGGATCTCTCTCTCTATTCGGATCTCTCTCTCTTCGGATCTCTCTCTCTTCGGATCTCTCTCTTTATGAAGAAGAAAGTGGTGGAGAAAAACAGAGATGGTGGTGGTCAAAGACGGCGACGACGACGGTGAAGAAAAACTGTGTCGGTGGTGATGGACAAAAACAGACTGTGTCGGTGGTGGTGGGTAAAAACAGATTGTGTCGGTGGTGGTGGACAAAAATGACTATGAACAGACTTGGTGATGGAGAAGGCAGTGGACGAAAACAAAGAAAGCAGTGAGTGGAGAACATATACGGTGGCGGATGGTGGTTGTAGACGGTGGTGGATGAAAGGAAGACGGTGGTGGTGGACGAAAACAATGGTAGATGGTTTGTGGACAAAATTCGATGGTAGTGGACAATAAACACTAACTATACCATCAATCTTATTCAGGGGTATAACAGTTTTTTCACATCATGTGAATAGTGAATTGTGGCAGATT
This sequence comes from Arabis hirsuta, assembly GCA_964056655.1. Taxonomy (NCBI): domain Eukaryota; kingdom Viridiplantae; phylum Streptophyta; class Magnoliopsida; order Brassicales; family Brassicaceae; genus Arabis; species Arabis hirsuta. The sequence goes on from OZ053306.1 coordinate 1,494,975, forward strand.
TTCGAAGGTCAAAGAAGAAATAGCATTTTTCGAAGATTTTGTGTGACAAATGACATTTTTGGTAAAAGTCCCTAGATAAAATCACCGAGCCAAAGTAAAATTTCTGAATCCAAATCCGAACTATAAAATAATCCGAATAGAATAGAAAAATTACTCGATCTCAAACCGTACCAAACCAAATCGAATTAACCAAACTAATCAAAGTTTATATTAAAAACTAATATATTAAATTAAATATATATGAAAATATATTCTAATATACTAAAAATTTACAATATTAATTAAAATTAATTAACTTAATTCTACATGGGTTTAGAACTAAAAAATCTGAACAGAACTAAACCGAAGTAGTAACCTAACTTGTAGGTTAAGCTATGTGGTGTAGTGCCTTTGGTTTCAGTTCTTCTAATCTTAGATTTGTCCTCTAGTGTACAAATAGTTTATGTGTCGTGTTAAATAGTACTAAGCTTGTGTTTAATTGTGCGTGGCAACTTCTGAGTCAATGTGGTGTACAAAGCTGTCTTCTTCAGTGTGCATCCTCAAGCAGAAAAGGTAGAAGAAAGTTTCTTCCTGATTGATCACATATTTTGAGTTTCTACTTCTTTTGGCTTTTTGATTTTTGGATTGTGTTCAAGTTGGAGAGTGTGACAGACTTGGATTTGAAATCTTATGTGTATGGAGAAGATTCAGCCACCATTGAACACAACCTAACTCCATGGTCTTTCTCTGTTTCAAGGTAGCAGTGTGAAATGGCAAATGTTCTTTCCCCACTTTAGATCTGTTGTAATGAATGTCTGTCTAAATCCTTCCATAATCCATGCAATTGTGGCTTCAATAGCATTTTTACTCCAATATCCGGTAACACATGTGTTGTGCATAATAGCATTTTTACCGCAGACTGTCCACTACTTGTACAAAGCATTTGGATCCAACTTGGGTATATTTCTCACAAGAAAAGTTTTCGATTAGACAAGACTCGAGCATCTTCAAACTAATTCTTTGTGTCCTGTTTTCATTTCCTCAGAATCTCATCTTCAAGTGATATTTTACATCTTCCTGATTCTTTCAGAACTATACCATACCATTAGTAACAATCGCTGAAAAAAAACACAAATCAAAATCTCTCATTTTTACAATAATTTATGCTTATCCTCTTGTTTTTCGATTCAACATAAGTTATTTTTCTCGATTTTTCTTTTGGGTTTGAAAGCTCAAAGCTTTTGAATGTATACAAATTTTGTTACGAAGTTGGCAAAACTTTTCTCTATTGCTTACAGTTTTTAATAAACATAAAAAATCGTTCTGCTTAAATGGGCTTTATAAAAATCTAATGAGTCCAACTACTACAAGGCTTATACCATATACATAAATGGGCATGCGTGAGTTTTCGAACAAAAAAGTACCGGTTAGCAAGGGTAATATCGTCATTTAAATTGGGTTTTCTTCTTCGCTTCTTGATGCGATTGCAACAGTGTAGAGATCTTCTCAGAACTGTTTTTATCAACGGCTATTTTTCGAATTCGAAATTTTATTAACGGATACTTTTGCATCTATATAAATGTATGTACATAGGTTTGTTTGTTTCAATTCTTTGGTCAAGAAAACAAAATTACAAAAAATTCTTTTGGTGCATTGATTTTTCAGTTATTATACAATTTTTTAATTAAGTTGGCGAAACTTTCTCTATTTCTTACAATTTCAAGATATCTTTGCTTGAATCAGCGCTGGTTAGTGAGTAAATCGAATCTTAAATCGATCAGACTCTGCTTTTAATAAAATTGAACCTTTTTTTATAGTCATTTTATGTGTCTGCATGGGCTCGTTAGTCTTTAGTAGGGGTGTCAAAATGGGTAACCCGACCCAACCGACCCAAACTCACATGGGTTCGAGGTTTTAGTGGGCGGGTTTGACCCGATCCGTTTATTATATGGGTAGAATTTATATACCCAAATTCATTAATGTGAAATCTGATGGCCTAATGGATTATATGGGTATCCGTATATAAATTAAATATCATAATAAACTAATTAAAAAAAAAGCAACATCATTTCATATTATTATTAATAAATCCAACAAAAGTTTTTTAACTTTCAAATAACAAACCAAAATAATTGTGTTCATATCTTAAGATAAACAAAACCATAAAGCCGTAAAACCAGAAAAACCAAAACCATAGATTAATTTAAAAACACTTCAATCTTTGTTGGGTTCATTTGCTTCATTGGATGCATCACCTTCCTTCTCATCATCATCATCACTTTCATTGTCTACAATTAATTATAAAAATATATCATCAATTTGGATAACATTAATAGCTAGTATTACAATCAATAAATATGAATGATAAATTTACCTTTTTCATCACTTGGAAAACCAAATAACCAAGATTGAAGGAATTTGCTTAAAATTGAAGGAATTTCCTTACAGTTTTATCAAAATCTTTTTAAGACACTAACTAAATGAGTATAGAGAAAAAAATATATGTCATCAACTAAACATCAAAAAATTTCCAGTAATCACTAAACCAAAGGAATGATAAATTTAAACACGTAAGGAAAAATAAACATATATATATATATATATATTACTGTTTTAAAAAAAAACATAAGTTTGAACCAATTTGTGATAGTAAGAAACAAAGAAAAAAATGGATCTGAAATCCCCAATATAATAACAAATCCTAAAAAAATTGAGTTTTCAACTTGAAGTTACAAATAGAAAACGTGTCAACATAATTTAGCATGCGCAATGGAATTTATATTACATCTGAAACATTTGCATATTTTCAACTCTCCCACATAACTATTATCCATGTTAGACCGTGGGAGTTTGGTATTTGCATAATTTGTTTTTTCCGACAAAACTAAACTATAATATTTATCTTGAAATACAAAGGCAGAATACGATATTTGCATAATTTAATTCTCGCTTAGAGATTACAAAGAGTTGCATTCCAACTTCCAAGTGGTTTTCTTATAATAATTTCTCCAAGTTTTTTTTGTTTGATTTTTTTTTTTTTTGTTAGATCAAACGCAACATGACAATCCTTTGCTCACTCAAGAGAATACCGAACATTCAAATCCTCATCATTAATAAAGTACAACTTTGGTTTTTTCATTTCTCTTCCACATCACCAACACTTTTCTGAAAATCTTTATCATGTGTATTACAAAAGATGAATGGAAAATATTTGGCACCGGTTTTGAAACTTTGGATGATCCGAAACTTAATTATAGTTAGCCTTTTGGATGGGGGATGGCTCGAATCCTCACCGGTTTATCACGTGCCTCGTTATTTAACCGACGTTCCACAAAATTCATACATTTTGTTTTTCCTCAACAGCACCACAGACTTTGGTTTGTTCTAGAACAGACGTCATCTTTGTCAAAAATCAGAAGAAAAAAAAGTTTATTTTTTTATTTTGAACCTTTAGAAAAAGAAGTATCATCGCATCAATTATAAACTGGAGTCTCTTCATACTGTAGAAGTTATAGTTTTATGTAAACGCAAGGGAGGCAATAACTAGTGCAGAAAATAAACGACACAAGAGAATTTTTACGAGGTTCGTTTCCTACTCCTCGGGACCAAGTCCAGAAATCAAATACACTAGAACCAGAAAGAAAATACAACTTATTTTCAAACGCGTAAATCAAGTACAACTTCTTAATTTACCGCTCTGTTCAATAACATAGATTCTTCAGGATAACCTAATCCTGAGCTAAACTCTCCCTGAGCCTAGACTTGAGTTTTGTGGAACCTCCCACACCAACACGCACGGTTGGCAACGGCACACAGCCAACGGCACACAGCCACGAGAAACCTTCTCCCAAACTCACTTGATCAGCTCAAGCAGCACGAACTGGTACAGCACCAGCAGCACCAACTGCTACAGCAGCAGCCACCACACACAGCAAAGAGGACGCCTTCTCTCAATCAATCTCTCTGTAATTTTTCTTCTAAGAGGCGTCAAAGAAAACTCAGCCACCGTGCCTCTCTATATATACTTATAAAGAGCAACTCCTTAACCCTAAATATCATTTCCTTTCTTGTAGTTATCCTTTTCTTATTTTTCTCTAAAAATATATTCTCTGAATATATTTCTCCTTTCCTCCAAGTAAATATCTCTTTCCTTTTTCTAGCCTAAACCACGCTTGTGCATCTCCAAATTCGAACTCCTCTTCACAAATCACACAGCTCAACTTCTGTATCACTTCCTTGTAGTACAATCGACTGGTACAGGAAAAACTCAAACCAACTCCTCTTCATTCTCCCCCTTTTTGACTATGTATGTGAACTCAGCACTTCTACCGTCAATGGCATCGTCACCAAAAAACAACCAGAACACCAACAACTCCATTCTCCCCCTACTTGAGTCACATCATTGTCAAAACCTAATTCGAAGATCTTCCTCGCTCAAATCGACGAGGTTGATAGCCCATCACACTATCTCGATAGAGAATATCTTTCCTAACCCAAACGTTCTTTAACCTTTGACCTTCATGACTGAACTTTCGATTGAATCCAAAACAGTGACGTTGAACATGTTCCTGAACTCCATAACGATAACATGTAGGACCACGAAATCTCCCATCATAAGCTTGCTCCCTTCGATGATTCTCCCTCAATAACTTATAACATCTTGGCCTAATATGCCCAGAAACTCCACAATGATGACAAACAGGTCGACAATCTCGCTGAGGTACTCTCTGAATTTTTGCAATTTTCCTTGTAGCAGTTGCAGTGTTCGTAGCAGTTGCAGTCCCTGTAGTAACTCTGAGCTTCGGCTCTGTAGCAGACGTAATAGTAGTCTCTCTTCTTCCCCCAGACACAAAAACAATTTCAGTTTTTGAAGATTCTCCATTAAATCCAAGACCATGTCGCTCCATAGGACTTTTCCCAATATTCGAAAGATGATTCAACTGATCTGTACCATTATTAAGCATCCTCAATTGCTTTTGTGTCTCTTCCAGTTGAACTCTAGCTTGAGTTGCTTCTTCTTCTTTCTGAACTGCATACTTCTGTGCTTCAGCAACTTGAGATTCTAACTTGACTTTCTCCTTAGTCAACAACGAATTCTCTTCAACAACTTTAAGCCAATGCTCATACAACTTCTCATAATTCTTAGCAAGTTCTTCATCACTAATGCTCTCAACATCACTATCACTCTCATCGTTGCCACTCTTAGATGTGGACTTTGCTGCAGGTCCTGTTGCAGGTTCTGTTGCAGATTCTGCTACAGCACTGGAGACAAACGTTGTAAGCGCCACAAAATTATTCAAGGCCAATTCATCATCTGAATTACTATCAGAATCACTCTTGATGCTGGTCAGCGCCTTCTTCTTCTGCTTCAACAGATTTGCACATTCAAAACGGACATGACCAAAGCCTTTGCACTCGAAGCACTGAATGTTCTTTGATGAACTATCACCCTCTGCACTTCTTCCATTCTCTTTCTTCGTCTGCTTCTGCTTCAAGTACTTAGTAAATTGTCTTGACAACAAGGCCATCGAATCTTCAGTATATGCACTCTTTTGAACAGCTTCAACATCACTAACTTTCTTCTTTTCTTTTGCTTCATATGCCTTGTTTAATTCAAAAGCCTTCATAATCCCAACAAACTCATCAAATGCCATCTCATCAAGATTATGAGCCTCTTCAACTGCAGAAATCTTTGACTCAAATTTCAAAGGCAACGATCTCTTCAATTTCTTCACCAGCTTCTTGTCCTTGTACTGCTTTCCAAGAGCAAATGACTCATTCGATATGTCACACAGTTTTGCACTAAATTCAGCAACTGGTTCATCTTCTTCCATCCTTAAATTCTCAAACTGTGAAGCCAACATGTCAAGTTTGGTTCTCTTGACACTAGAAGTTCCCTCAAACATGTTCTCCAACGTCTTCCATGCCTTCTGCGCTGAAACACACTGAGAAATCAACTTGAAGTGACTTGAATCAATAGCATTGTACAGCGCAGTCTTCGCCTTTGAATTACAACTAGCTTGCCTTTTCTCAAGAGCAGTCCACTTGTCTCTTGGCTTAAGACTCTCAACTCCTTTATCATCCGTGATCACAGGAGGACTCCAACCAACTTCAATCGTATTCCAACAATCTTCATCAAGACCACTAATAAAAGCTTCCATACGAACCTTCCAATATCCATAATTATTAGACTCAAGCCGTGGTGGTCTTGTCATAGACGTACCTTCTAGATGTGACTGCATCATACCCAACTTTCAAGATCCTGTAGCACTGCATGTCTCAATTCCTGAACTACGTTCTGTAGCACTATGTGTCTCTGAACTACGTTCTGTTCCTCACTCTAGATCTACTCGAAACAAGACTGAATCTCTATCGAGAACCCGCTCTGATACCAATTGTAAACGCAAGTGAGGCAATAACTAGTGCAGAAAATAAACGACACAAGAGAATTTTTACGAGGTTCGTTTCCTACTCCTCGAGACCAAGTCTAGAAATCAAATCCACTAGAACCAGAAAGAAAATACAACTTATTTTCAAACGCGTAAATCAAGTACAACTTCTTAAGTTACCGCTCTGTTCAATAACATAGATTCTTCAGGATAACCTAATCCTAAGCTAAACTCTCCCTGAGCCTAGACTTGAGTTTTGTGGAACCTCCACACACCAACACGCACGGTTGGCAACGGCACACAGCCAACGGCATACAGCCACGAGAAACCTTCTCCCAAACTCACTTGATCAGCTCAAGCAGCACGAACTGGTACAGCACCAGCAGCACCAACTGCTACAGCAGCAGCCACCACACACAACAAAGAGGACGCCTTCTCTCAATCAATCTCTCTGGAATTTTTCTTCTAAGAGGTGTCAAAGAAAACTCAGCCACCGTGCCTCTCTATATATACTTATAAAGAGCAACTCCTTAACCCTAAATATCATTTCCTTTCTTGTAGTTACCCTTTCCTTATTTTTCTCTAAAAATATATTCTCTGAATATATTTCTCCTTTCCTTCAAGTAAATATCTCTTTCCTTTTTCTAGCCCAAACCACGCTTGTGCATCTCCAAATTCGAACTCTTCTTCACAAATCACACAGCTCAACTTCTGTATCACTTTCTCGTAGTACAATCGACTGGTACAGAAAAAACTCAAACCAACTCCTTTTCATTTTATACATAAAGAAAAAACTGGAGTCTCTTCATGAAAAGACACGTTCATGTTTTTAGTCAAAATAAAAAACAGAGGAATGAGTTGGGTTAGATTCATTGTATGATACGGTTAATCTCGTTTTCTTTTTTTTTTTAAAAAAAGAGGGACACGTGTCAATCAAACAACACACTAAACTCATCTTTTATAGTATATATAATAATTAGAAAGATGATACATAATCAGTATACAAGGAATCATATAACCATTCAGGAGAATACAATTTGGAAGAATAAAACATAGAATTTTGGCTCTTTCTTCGAAAGTATGTCCGCTGGTACGTTATTGAAACGTTTCGTGTGGAGGAAGGAACATTTAGAAAATTTGGAGCTCCAATGTTGAATATCATGACAAATATTCTCAATATCAACGTCGATATTCTTACTCTCAATCAGTGTAATGAGAACTTGATTATCACCTTCAAAAGATATGGATGTGAAACCCATAGCCCACGTTTGTTGTATTGCTACAAGTAGAGCTTTAGCTTCAGCTTCAAGAGGAGTTGTTGTCCATCCTAAGGCCATCGAACCCCAAGACTGAGGTAGGTATTCCATTGTAGTCACGAATAATCCACCAAACTTGTGCATGATGAGTAGAATATAGGAAACTTGCATCAAAATTACATTTGTAAGTGGTTGACAATGGTCGTTACCATGGTTGGGAGGTTGTAGAAGCATTATTAATGACCTGATTTTGATCAATTATGTATTCAAACATCTCTGTCTTTTTTCTTCCAAACTGTTCTGGTAAACCAAGGTATTTACCTCCTCCGCCATGTTTATGAATTCTCAACAAGTTTTTGAGCCGTTCTTGTAAATCTCCTGGTATACAAGAACCGAAAGTGATCATCGATTTATGGGGATTTATCGTCTGTCCGGAGTATTTCTCATAAGTCATGAATACTGCTTTAACGGCTTTAACATTACGATTATTGGCTTGACAAAAGAACAAGGAATCATCTGCAAATAGTAAATGGGAGATAGCTGGAACATCATTACCAATCTTAATGCCTCGAATGGTACCTTTTGTGGCAGCGGAAGTTATCAAATGGCTTAAGACATCAGCACATAAGATATATAAATATGGTGAGAGTGGATCTCCTTGATGTAAGCCACGCTGTGGGATAATTTTATAGAATCAAAGAAGATGATATAGAACCAAACGATAAAAGAATACCTCTCTTTTATTAGCTTTAGAAAATATCTCAAAACTAAAGCTCTCTCAAATCTCATAAGTTATGTCACAACTTTGACATCTCCTTATATAAGAAAAACCCTAAACATTATTTCCTTTTCATTAAACTATAAACATATTTAGATAACTCCTAAATATATTTCTTATCCTAAACCTTTTAGAATTGCTTCTTATTCAAGCTTACTCCAACAATCTCCCCCTTAAGCTTGAACTCGATTCTCTCCAAGTCTTGAACGCCAATAAGTTCTCTCATCTCTTTAAACTTGTTTCTTCCCAAAGCCTTTGTGAGTATATCAGCTTTCTGTTCCACCCCCGGAACATGCTCTACTTCTATTCGTCCATTTTCAACGCACTCTCTTATGAAATGGTAATGTCTTTGTATGTGCTTGCTTCTCCCATGAAAAACTGGATTCCTCGTGAGTGCAATAGCCGATTGGTTGTCTATACGAATGATGACCTTTTCCGATGAAGCACCAACAATCTCGAAGAGTAAATCTTGTAACCAGATCGCTTGTTTCGCAGCTTCAGTCCCTGCCATAAATTCAGCCTCGCAAGATGACAAAGACACAACACTCTGCTTCTGCGAGCACCAAGTAACCGGACTTTCTCCTAGATAGAAAATGTGTCCTGAGGTACTCCTTCCATCATCCGGGTCAATGTTGTGAGAAGAATCACTATAACCGATCAGCTTGGGTATTTGACTTGATCTTCCATAAGAGAGGCCGAGAGTAGTAGTCCCCTTTAAGTATCTCAAGCAATGTTTCATCGCTACTCCATGCGACTCTCTCGGACTCTGCATATATCTACTCAACATTCCCACACAGTATGAGAGATCGGGTCTAGTGTGTAGCAAGTACCTGAGACAACCCACATTCTTTCTATACACCGTTGCATCAATCTCATCTTCAGTCTCCGCTTTGGACATCTTCAGTTCGGTTTCCATAGCTGTGTGAACAGCATTGCAATTTTCCATCCCTGCCTCTTCCAAGATCTTGTGGGCATAGCGTGCTTGACTTAGTGTTATTCCACCTTGATGCTGATTCACTTGAATTCCGAGATAATATGTCAACTTCCCTAGGTCACTCATCTCGAATTGAGAAGCCATCTCTTCTTTAAACTTGACAATAACATCTAGACTTGTCCCTGTGACAAACAAGTCATCAATGTATACACCAACAACCAAAAGATCTTTACCAATTTCCTTACGGTAAACCGAGGGTTCCTTTGAACATTTTTCAAACCGAAGCTCCAGAAAGATATGATTTAGCTTGTTGTTCCATGCTCTAGGCGCTTGTCTTAAGCCGTACAATGTCTTGTTTAGCTTATAAACTTTCCCCTCACTTCCACTCTTCTCGAATCCTTCCGGTTGAGAAACGTATATGGTCTCCTTGAGCTCTCCATGTAAGAAAGCCGTTTTTACGTCAAGATGGTGTATCTCCCAACCATATGAAGCCGCGAGATCAATGAGAAGCCTTATAGTTTCAATCCTTGCTACTGAAGCGAAGACTTCTTCAAAATCAACTCCATACTTCTACACATATCCTTTAGCCACTAAACGAGCTTTATGCTTGTTAATGCTCCCATCCGAATTCCTTTTAAGCTTGAATATCCACTTTAAACCAATCGGTTTTACTCCCATAGGCAAATCAACAAGATCCCAAGTTCTAAAACTTTCTATTGAACCCATCTCTTCTTCACAAGCATGTATCCACTCCTTAGAATCTTTTGCCTCTTGAAAATCTCTTGGTTCGTTGTTCAAACATAAGAGTAAGAGCTCTCCTTCTTCTTCCGCAAGCAATACATAATCTTCAAAGTGCTTTGGTTTTACGCTCTGTCTTGACGTTCTCCTTAGAGTATTGACCGGTGGAGCACCATCTTGAATCACAGTTTCGTGTCCCTCATGTTCTGCCTCTAGATCACCTTCCGCCTCTGTTTCATGTTCTGTTTCGGGTGGTTCTGTTTCTGGCTCAGAGATCGCTTGTGAGTTTGGCTCTAACTCATTCACTTCTTCATTGTCTTCCCCGTTTCGAAGCCCATGATTACCAAAAACATCAAACGTAACTCTAAAGCTTTCTTCACCATCTTGTACCAAGTTATTACGATTCCAATTCCAACCCTTTGACTCATCAAAAACAACATCACGGCTTACTACAATCTTCCTCTCTTGTGGATCCATCAACCGATACGCCTTAGAACCAGGTTCGGTTCCTAAATGAATAAGCATCCGTGTCCTATCATCTAACTTCCTTAGATGAGGCTTGTCTACTTTCGCATACCCAATGCAACCAAAAACTCTAATGTGCTCAACCGATGGCTTCTTTCCTCGAAAGCATTCATATGGAGTTTTATCCTTCAAGGTTCGTGTTACCACTCGATTTAAGAGATAAGTAGAATGCCTAATCGCTTCTCCCCATAGGTAATTAGGCATGTGCATATGCTTTAAGATGCTTCGGGCCATCTCCATTAAAGTCCGGTTGCGTCTTTCAACTACTCCGTTCTGCTGTGGGGTATACGGAGCCGTCAAATGTCGTTTAATGCCTGCGTCTTCACAAAATGAGTTGAACTCAAGAGATACAAACTCTCCTCCTCTATCGGTTCGGAAAGTTTGAATTCTTGTTTCCGATTATTTCTCTACCAAGGCTCTAAACTTCTGAAATTTTTGAAACGCTTCTCCCTTTTCGTTGAATAGGATTGTCCACATGTAACGAGAGTAGTCATCAATGAGAACAAAAATATATCTGTTACCAGCGCTTGTACTTGGCGTGATGGGACCGCAAAGATCTCCATGTATCAATTCTAGCTTATTTGTTGCTCGAAACGTGGTTGATTGTGGAAACATATGTCGAGTTTGCTTCCCAAATAAGCATGAGCTACATACTTCTCTCTCAATAGAAACGTTTGGAGCTCCGACCACAAGTCCTTTCTCTATCATTGAGGCTAAGGTCGCATAATTCACATGACCCATTCTCGCATGCCACCTACTTGACTCATTAATAGCAGAAAAATGTAGCACCGCATTGTCTCTTAGTCGCATACATACCTTGTACAATCGGTTTTTGGACCTCTCTGTCTTGACAAGTAGACTTCCATCTCGGTCAAGCATTGTTAAGTAATCTCCCTTTAATCGTATATCACAGCCCTTTTCGGTAGCCTGTCCAAGACTTATGATATTGCTTTTCAAGTCCGGTATGAAATAAACATCACTCATTATCCTCGGCTTCCCATTTAGATCAATAAAAGCAATTGTCCCTTTTCCTTTAATGTCAATTCTTGAATCATCTCCAAACCTCACTTTTCCAATGATTGAATGATCAAGCTTTTCGAAATACCTTCGGTCTCCGGTCATATGATTGCTGGCTCCGTTGTCAAGGTACCACACATTGTCCCCATCCGTGTTCGTCTGAAACTTACTAGGCACGCAATTCTTCTCATTCAAATATACCACTTCATGCATCATGAGTTCGTCTGCCTTCTCCGTGTCCTTGATATCACTCTCTTGCGTTTCTTGAAGTTTAAGCAAACGATCAGGGCATTGGCTTGCAAAGTGACCCGTTTTATCACAACGAAAGCAAGTGATCTGTGATATATCTCTTCCACCAAAACGACCGCGACCTCGTCCTCTATAGAATGCTCTGCCTCCACGACTTCTTCCTCAGAAATCTCCATTGTACTCCCTACTGTATTGGGCCGTATGAGAATCTGAATTCACATACATCAACTTACTTTGATCCTCTTGAGTTTCTTCCTCCTCAAAGATACGCTCTTCGTATGCTTTTAGGCGTCCCACAATATCTTCAAAGGTTGTAGTCTTAAGATCAAGAACTTGTTCTAGTGATGCCACAATGTGTATGTACTTTCTTCGAGGAAGGCTCTTAAGGAACTTTTTGACCAATTTTGGCTCCTCTATCGTTTCTCCTAGAGCAGCGGATTTTGAAGAGATTTCAGATAATTTTCCAGCAAAATCATCAATTTTCTCTGATTCCTTCATTGTCAAGCGATCGAACTCAGCCATTAGGGTTTGCAATCTCGCTTCTTTTACCCTCTCTGCACCTACATGTCGAGCTCGAATTGCTTCCCATACCTTCTTCGCCGTGTCGAGGTCTCCGACTTGTAGTATAAGGCTCTCCGGTATCGATTGAAACAACAAGGCAATAGCCATATTGTTCTTGTCATCATCAACATGATCTGTCTCTGTTTCAATCGCCTCCCAGACCTTATGAACTTTCAATGCTATCTTCATTCTTAGAGCCCAAACCGTATAATTGATCGATGTCAACATAGGGCACACGATGGAAGAAGTACTTCCTCCTTCTTTAGGTTTCGTGATGAGATCTGTCATGGCTCTCCTAAGATCTTCCAAGCTCTGATACCAAATATAGAATCAAAGAAGATGATATAGAACCAAACGATAAAAGAATACCTCTCTTTTATTAGCTTTAGAAAATATCTCAAAACTAAAGCTCTCTCAAATCTCATAAGTTATGTCACAACTTTGACATCTCCTTATATAAGAAAAACCCTAAACATTATTTCCTTTTCATTAAACTCTAAACATATTTAGATAACTCCTAAATATATTTCTTATCCCAAACCTTTTAGAATTGCTTCTTATTCAAGCTTACTCCAACAAATTTTGCCCTGTGCGTTTCCATTAATTAATACTGCGTATTCCACTGTCTTAACCGTAGCCATAATCCATCCAATCCATTTTTCAGAGAAACCAAAAGCTCTTAAAGTCGATTCAAGAAAGTTCCATTTGATTCGATCATATGCCTTTATAATATCGGTTTTGATAGACATATATGTTTGGGACACTCGTTTTCTGGATTTTAAGGAATGCATTAGCTCATGAGCTATGAGAATGTTGTCGGTAATGACTCTCCCCGGGATGAAAGCTGCTTGAGATTCTGATACAATTTTGTCCAGGAGAAGCTGCTTGAGTTAGTTTATCTTGTGAAATTATATGATCACAGAAAGTTGAACAAGTGCTACGGTACAAAGAAACGTTCTCTAGAGGGATGCAGAATCAACAAGACCGGCTCATATAGACTTGTATGCGAAAATAAGAATCATGTGCTTACAGTCCCCAATTTATACAAGATCTTGACCTGTTAATTTGCTTACAGTCCCCTTAATTCATTTGCTTCCATTGGAATTATGAAACTTAATAATCTTGATTTTCATTTTATTTGGTTACGTTTGTAGCACAGAATTACTAAGAAAATTCTGATTCTTCATTACAAATGCCATATATGACTTATTGATTATTGAGCTAGTTGATTAGGTTCTTGGTTCTAATTTTCTATACTAATTCAAGTAGCCAATTATGGTTAAAGGGTTTTTGGATAACATAAGCAAATTAGGTTCCAAAGACAAGATGAACAAGTACATGCCTTTACAAGGTTACTTTAACGTTAGGGTATAAACTGGTTACTTTAACGTTAGGGTATAGACTCACATGTAAACGAAACTCCATAAAAGTGGAATTTTAGAAAAAGCTATTTATGTGTGTCCAATTATTGTCTGGTCAGAGATTTCTTATTTGCTAAAACCGAGATAGTGACAAAAACCTTTACCATGAAACTTTTTGTACGGTTACAAAAACAAACATAACTAAATCAATACATTTTATTAAATCAATACTATGAACTAAAAATTTATTGTTTTCAATTATTTCACGGGTGGGATACATTTCTATACAAAATAATTGTAAAATTTATATATATAAACGAGTTTTAGATTCCAGATAATAATTCTTCCAATAACTCGCGTATCTAATACCGATAACTATCTAATTGTCACTTATGAAGGTATCTTCCTTAAGACCAAGTAACCTAACTTCCTTTGGTTTATTCTACTCTACATTTGTCCTCTGGTGTTTAATAATTTCGTGTGAACATTATTTCTTATGAAATAAATAAAAATTATGTTAAACAATGAAGCTTTTTTTTGTTTTGGACGAAAAACAATGAAGCTTATATTAAAATTCTACTAATTTTTATATAAAAAAAAACTTCTACTAATAAATTGCCACTGCGCCCTGTTTTTTAAATTTTGTTCAAGAACGCGATATGGTAACTTTAAAAACGCGATTTGTCTCGAGCGTTTTCTAGTAGGCGGGGGTGTGGCAAGCTTTTGTTAATATGGACCTAATGGTTGGGCATTTTAGTAAATTAACCAAAACGGCTATATACACTGTGTAGTCAAATCAAACAGATTATACAAAATAATTTTTTTTTTTTAAAGTATCAATTTTTACGAACTTTGAGAGTAGAAATTTGCAAATATGGCAGAAATAGCAAACAGTGAACAGTTCCTGACTCTGATTTGGCCAAGAAAGAAGTGATGGCCTTTTCGTATTCTTCTTCGCCGGTCGAAATCATTCTTCCGGTTCGAGTTGAAACCGTTTTGGACAAAATCTACAAGAAACACAAACAATCTCCGATAACAATGGAGACAAGGAAGAGACTTTCTTCGATTTCTGAGGAATTCGCTTTGCAAACTCTCTAACAGAACCTTCAAATGTCATCCGCCCCCATGTAAATGATTTACACATTTCTGGATCCTCAGCCATTTTAAATAAGAATGGCTCTATATTTCCATCACTCTTCGACTTACATGTAAAGACGGCACTTAGGATATATAAGATGGCCAACTTCAGCCGAGTCTCACTACTCTTCTTCCTTGACAGCAGCTTCTCTTTCACATCTTTGATAGTCACTTTTGTCTTTGGATTTACCCCAAATACCTTCTTCCTCAACTCACTTTCATAGTTCTTCAAATTTCTCCACGGATTATAACCAGGCGGGTATTCATGGCAGTCAAACCCACAGAGGAGACCATGCTCTCTCAATGAGTACCGTATAGGCACACCATTGACCACAAACCAAACAGCGTTCCTCCTTTCCACCTTCACAGTTCGAAGGAGCAGAATCCATAATACTCGAAGCATATGATTTGGTTCCTGATCCATATGGACTATGTGTTGGAACTGTGGGTTTGATTCAAACCATTCCAACTCTGGTGGAAATTCCTTTATGATCTCCAAAAAATTACTCAACTCGCATCTGGTTTGTAACTTGCACTGCTTCTTGTATTCCGAAGGTACTAAGAAGAAATCCTCATCCTTAGGTGCTGCTGGTTGGGGTTCTTCTTCCTCTGTATCCTGTGCCGACGGTTGGGGTTCTTCTTCCTCTGTCTCATGTGCCGACGGTTGGGGTTCTCCTTCCTCTGTCTCCTGTGCCGACGGTTGGGTTCTAAATCCTGCAATCCAAACAAAATCCAAGCATAATCCAACCATTGCACTTTAGTGTTACCAGTCTTCCTAACTACTCACAGTTCTCCCTAGTAGTACCAGTCATCCTAACTACTTACAGTTCTCCCTAGTAATACCAGTCATCCTAACTACTCACAGTTCTCCCTAGTAGTACTAGTAGTCCTACGTAGAACTACACTTGTCCAAAAGAAGTTACATACCTGGTTCTGACCCATTTCCATATTCTGACCCATCTCCTGTGATGGCATAGGATCATTTCCAGATTCTGATTCTGCCCTATTACTTGAATCGCTCACAGCATATCTTTTTTGGACTCTTTGGAAGCTACTACTAGAAGTCTTTGAAGTCCATTCCTTTGAAGTCCCTTTCTTTGAAGTGACTCCCATTGAAGTCCCTTTCTTCGACCCTAAACCCTTGGTCTTAGGAGGCATTTCTGCAAAATCCACAAGAATCAAATCAAAACACACACAAAACACCTAATAGTCCTAATTTCAAACCATATACGTCTATTGCCAATTCATATCAAAACCGCAAACACATTAGAAATCCTAGTACAGAGAAAGAAAAGAACAAGTCCATACATCTCCAATTGAAACCAAAATCCTACTACAAATCAAAACCCCAAATCGATTTTTCTTCAAACCCTAATTTCAAACCCGATATCAAAATCAAAAGCCCACATCTCGCAACCCAAACCCATTCGTATCATAATACTAGTACAAATCAAAACATCTCGCAACCCAAAACTCATTACAAATCAAAACCCCAAATTAATTTTACTTCAAACCCTAATTTCAAAATTGACTCCAAATGCTATCAATTCCCGGTACATTCATATCAAATTCGTAGTACAAATCGAAACCCTACTATCTCGCAAAACGAAAACCCAAGAAACCCCATTCAAAATCAAAATCTCTTTTCTGAAAATTGTGAGATGTGATGAGGGAATGGCTTACCGTGACAGCGGCGATAGTGACGATGGCTACTGACGACGGCGATAGTGACGATGACAGAATGAGCAAAGGATTCCGATGAGAATCGCGTGAATGGTTGGATCGTTTCAGAGAGAGAGAGGGAGAGATAGAGAGAAAAGAGAGGAGAAGTCGAAAAGTTTTTTTTTTCTTCTTTAATTTTGTCAAAAGTTTTTTTGTTTTTTTGGTTTTTTTGTAATATGCCTAATTCATTAAGGGCAACTTTGACTTTAGCCATATTTTTGATTAAAAATAAATCAAAAGAATTAAAATGTTTATAAGAAGGATTTATTGGGTTAAAAGTTTGTTGTGAGGGTGTTTTGAGTTACAATCCATTTCTCTTTCGCTTCACGTCTGCGAGTGTGATCGAGTTCCGGATCTCATCGGAGAGTTTCACCATTCTCGGCATCATTCCTCCAACCTCGGAATTAGGAATCGATTTGAGAGAAAAGAAGGTTGCTTAGATTTACAAATTCTGGCCGGATCATTCATGGCTATGGTGGATGTTCACCGATTCGCTGAGTCAATCACTTGGAGTCCTGATCACTCCAGTAACCTTCTAACTCTCTCTGATTTCTCTTCCTTCGCTTTTGTTTCGTTTAGGATGATGATAAAGGAGTAATGGCTGATTACAGAACATGGAATGCCAATTATATGTGGATCTGTGATTTGGCTGGTACGAAGATTGATTAGGGAACTGAATTGACTTGTGTCCCTTATTCGAATATATGTCTTGGAAAAATTTGACCCTTGTGTTTGTTTGTCGGTGTCTCTTGCTTGCTTAGAGAAGGAATCACGAGATTTATGCCTCGTTATAGGAAATGACGAGAGATGCCTTCTTAAGAGTTTAGGTTCAACTTAGCAAGAGAGCAGTTGAAGATTCCACAGAGATGCTTTTGTAAAACATGTGACCAATTAATGTGCTTTGATGTTTGTTTTCTTGGTTTCTTCTAGTGGTTGCACTCTGTCCTAACAATAATGAAGTACATATCTATAAATCATCTCAAGACCAATGGGAGAGGTTACATGTCCTCCAAAAGGTGAATCTTTCTTTCTCTAGCTGAAACTAATCACCATGCACTCCTTCTTCTCTTTCTCTTCTTGGGAATTTTCATTTAATAGACAGTTTGAATCTCCCTTGCATCAAACTTCATGATTGGTGTTTGAATCCGTTGCAGCATGACCAAATTGTTTCTGGAGCTCAGAGTCCAACAAACTCGTCACTGTTTCCCATGATAGGAACTCGTAAGTTGCAACCTTTGATGTACTTTAAGGAATTGTCCATTCTGGGTAAACTTGCACTCAGATTACTGCTATGCAAAAACCATTTATTCTTAGTTCTTCACTGTTTTTATATTTCGATAAACTGAGTTTCGAATGCTTCTTGAAGATACGTGTGGAGCTTCCAAGGAGGTGAATGGGTGCCAACTCTTGTTATTCTTAGACTAAATCGTGCTGCACTTTGTGTCCAATGGAGCCCAAAAGGTAAATGTAACAGATCCAAAATTTACGAGTTATGTGGCTTCTTTGTGGTAATATGTAATGTAGTTTTCCTGTAGTTTCTGCAGCTTCTAATCTATGTTCCTATTTTTTTCAACATCCTCAGGGAACAAGTTTGCTGTTGGAAGTGGTGCTAAAACTGTTTGTATATGCTATTACGAGCAAGAGAATAACTGGTAATTTTCTTCTGCTCTTATGTTCTCATT
This sequence comes from Arabis hirsuta, assembly GCA_964056655.1. Classification (NCBI taxonomy): domain Eukaryota; kingdom Viridiplantae; phylum Streptophyta; class Magnoliopsida; order Brassicales; family Brassicaceae; genus Arabis; species Arabis hirsuta. The sequence goes on from OZ053306.1 coordinate 1,513,303, forward strand.
ATTAGTCAGAGATTTCTCTTTACTACAAATGGTGTTGATGGTCTATTAAATGATGTTATGTCGTGATATCTACTTTCTTTATGGTGGATGTTGTATTATGTATTAGCATGATATTAACACCAATTATTTTAATTATCTTGGCATGCATAATTGTGTATTGTGGGGAGGTTTTGGACATGTCTGGAATATGTGCAATTCTCGCAAAGCATACTATGAGTTTCATTTATAGTTTGGTATTTTGCTAGGCTGACATTGCTTGGCTTTACTGTTCTCAGGTGGGTCAGTAAACTTATTCGGAAACGACATTAATCGTCAGTCACAAATGTTGCATGGCATCCTAATAATGTGAGTGCAATCAGCACAACCTTGTGTACTTCATGTAGCCAAATACTAATTAGTCTTTTTATAGATGCTTTCTCTACCCAAAATATTCAATAGATTCTTTCTATGGAGTACATTTTCCCTAAAATATAATATTAATCTCCACAAAATAGTTAATCTTCTAAATCATGGTTTGCTGTATGCTTTTCCTGCTGTTGTGCTCTCTGATTGTCTGTTCTGGATTAGATTCTTCTGGCAACGACATCTACGGATGGGAAATGTCGGGTATTTTTCAACATTCATCAAAGGAGTTGACACAAAGTATGCTCATTACTTGAACATCTACTTCTAAAACATTTTCGCGAACAAGTGCAGTTTCTTATTTGTTCTTCACTGAATCGACTGATACAGGGATCCAAAAGCAGGCTCACCAGCGGAATCTAAATTTGGGGAGGTTTGATTTGTTTGGCAGGCTTTCCTTCTTTTCAGTAAATATTATAATGCGTATGCCATATATCTGTTTCCTCTACCCCCTCATCTAATGCCAGTGAGCTTTGTCCTGATGTGTCTTTGCTGAAACAGCAAATTCTTCAGCTTGATCTCTCATATTCTTGGGCATTTGGTGTGAAAGGGTCTCCAAGTGGAAACACATTAGCTTATGTAGGTCAGAATATCCTTAACACTTTAGATGTTTGTCCATTGTGCTCTACTGAGGTTATACAATTGAACTTCAACTTGGTACTGCAGTTTTTACCTCTGTCTCACTTCCCTTGTCTCTGTAACCTTGTATAGGTCATAGCTCCATGATTTACTTTGTCGATGATGTTGGTCCTTCTCCTTTAGCCCAAAGCATTGCATTTAGAGATTTGCCTCTTCGTGATGTGGGTCAGCATCCACCCTTCTTTTCTTTTTGAGAACCTGGTTTTCTCTTGCTTGTTATGTCCTGAATTGATATATCGGGAACTTTCTGTTCCAGGTCCTCTTTATTTCTGAGAAAATGGTGATAGGCGTTGGATACGACAGCAACCCGATGGTATTTGCTGCAGATGATACTGGAATATGGTGTGTAGCTCTCTGAAATATCTGCTCAAAATTTCTCTCTTGAAAACTGTTTTCCATACAATCAAATCTTTCCATCTTCTTATTCTTCTTAGATAGCAGGCAGGATAATTAGTTCTGAAAAAATCTGCACACCGATAATAATTGCTATATTTACAAGCTTGTGTTTTTTTGGTCTGTAGGAGCTTTATCAGATACATCGGAGAGAAGAAAGCGGTATCTTCAGGTTCCAGTTACAGTTCGCGGGTACATACCAAATTTTTCTTTCTTGTATTTATTGCAATATGTCTGGTTTTAGCCTTATAGTCTATAATATAAGCGAACTTTAGCTTATTCCTGAACTGTTCCTCAAAACATAGTGATTGTTTGTGTAAGTGCAGTTGCTCCCCTCTTTTGGGATTTACTACTTTCTACTGGCATTATTTGTTCCGTTTTATCTACACGTTCATTATGTTATGTTTTCAGGTTTCAGAAGCAAGCATTTGGGAAATTCTACGGTCAATCAAAGTCTGCAACGACCAACGATGCTTCTGAATCCTCTAAATCACGTGGAGGCGTTCATGACAATTGCATAAAGTAAATTTCTCTCAAGGTAACTTTACTTTTACTTGCAAAAGAAGTGTCTTTAACCCACTGTCTGTTAGAACGTAAAATCTAAATTTCCCTTAAACTTGCAGTTCCATTGTATCTCTGAGCAAATCAGGAAGTCCTAAAGTAATGCGGTTTAGCACTTCAGGTCAGTCGGTTCCCAGAACAAATCCGACAGTGTTACTTATAGGATTGGACGGCAAAATAGCCATATGGGATCTGGAGAAAATGGAAGAAGAACTTGGCCATCGGTTTTAATAAACACACAAATAAAACTAATCTGGATCTCAACAAGTAAGGAATCCAGAAGATAAACTCTGCTGATGCAAAATAGACATAACTAACATTTGGAATGTGTCCTCCGTTCATTCTCACTTAACTACTGCCATTGTCCTAAGCAACTTCCAGAATACCTATAAGCATTTTAAGCATAAACTAGAGATCTAACTCAGAAGCAAAGAAACACAAACTCGGAACGATGCCCTTTTTCATCGAATAGGAGTTCCTCCGTCACTTCAAGATTATATGTCTCCAAGATCATTCCTTTTCGTCCCATAAGCAATGAAGTTGACGCTAATGTCATCTGACAATAACCATCGTCCTGTTATCGGGTTGTACACAAATCCAGCCATCTCTTTCACCTGCAAACCATAGTTTTCATAGGTGACAATCCCATAAAGATAAATAGATGGAACAACCCTTCTTCTCGCGATATTACCACAAGCCCACATCGAGAGATGCATGTTTTTATCTTTTCAGTCCTTAAAATTAGATGTTAAGATCAGCATATACGTTACTGAAGGGGGAGGGATTGGCTTACATCAACTGAAGCACGATGTAGTATCATCGTAAGTTCTTCAGGAGTTAGAAAACTTGACCACTGGTGTGTGCCTTTAGGAAGCTGCAGATGGCCATAATACAAACAACCAAATTTGGTAACCAACAACACATTTCGCAAAATGGTGTTAACAGAAGATAAATGAGGTGCAAAACTGAAGGTTACCCAATGTAAAATGTACTCTGCTGCAACAATGGCTGATGCATATGCTCGCATAGAGCGATTAATTGTAGAAAGTATGCTGGCCCCGTTAGGGATGGTCAATGCTGACAACGATTTGCAGAATTCTGCAGGGTTTGCTACATGCTCGATGACCTTCATTATAGAAAGAAAAAAAAATTGCCATGAAAATGAGATTGGAAGCGAGCAGGGAAGTTTGACAAAGGGACAGGTACCTCTAAGGCAAGAACAGCATCGAACGTCTTCCCTTCATCCACCAGCTTTTCTGCAAAAAGAAAGTATTATTTAGTACTTAAATATACGAGAGATAACAGGGAATCAACTTCTGTAGAAGATTATTTGATCATCATCTAAGAGTAGTAAGAAAAATACCTGCCGTAGTACAATGGTATTCAATCGTTGAAGTCACTGGATCCATATCCTACAGAGACATTTTATTGACTTATAACTATGAATAAAAGTCAAATTAAAGAAGGGGGTTTCCATGAACAATGTGGAAACGTGTTCACTGCTGTTCAAACAAACTTTAAAAGCTGCTAAGCTTGACAGGAATGAAGTGTAGCGTTCAAATAAATAGCTATTCAAGAAAACTAAGGACACAGTTACACATTAAAATTACCATACAGCCACTGTACAAGTTATCTGTATAATCAATGATATAATAAGTAAGAGACCTTACGGCGTGAAGACGAGCAATCTTGACATTCTTATCAACAGCATCAATTCCAGTGACAGTTGCTCCCATCCGTGCAAGAGGCTTCAAAGACAAAAACAACAAGTGACTGGCGATTGATTACATCTTTATATCTAACAACAATGTCATTCCAAGTGCAACTTCAAACACTAGCCCAACAAGCTCAAAAGGAGACATTTTCAAACTAAAACATTATCACCAATGTTATTTGCATGCTCAGAACCCTAGACTGGGTCTCGTAGAAGAAAGAAGGGGAAAATCATATGCCAACTAAGGTATGCAGGAACTTATGAAATAAAAGTACCTCAGATAGTAGCCCCCCACCGCAACCTACATCGATAAGTCTCAGTCCTTCAAAAGGCCTAGCAGAATTTGGATCCTTACTGAGACAAAAACAAAGTAAATCCAACAGACAAGGGTTGAAAAGAGGAATAAGAAAGAAGAAATGAATTACAAGAAGTGCACCTGAAATGCCTACATAAGGTCGAGCGGATGAAAGCCAACCGAGTTGGATTCATTAGATGCAACGGTTTAAATGGTCCTTCAGAATGCCACCTTCACAAAAGAGCACAGAACCAACGTCAAATCCTCACTCAAGATCCGATTTTAAAGAATCCATTAACACAGTTACTGAATGAAGCAAGTAAATCAATGAGCACATGTTCATAATCTTTACCTTGAATTCACATTGCACACTAACCCCATTTGTTCCAAAAACTTCAAAAGCAAGAGAAATTTCATGAAAGCAAGCGAGAGAGAGACGAACCAGGTATCAGCAATGACAGAGAATTTGGCGAGTTCATGTTCATTCAGAGAAGATGTTTTTGACGGTGTACTTGGGCTTTTACTAGAAGCTCCATCTTCAGGCGTTTCCATCTTCTGATGCGAAGCGGAAAAAACTGCTGATGAAGCACGAGTATCCGATGTCGATAAAGAACGCCGATGAAGAAAACACGACGGAGGTATGAATGTGGGAGATAAGCGACGAGCAGAGAAAAGTTTTTGTAGCTGATTCATCATTTCAGCCTCAACGCCACAGCTTCGAAAAAAGATCACGACTTTAGCACACGGCGGTCGGAAGTTACTGAAGGGCAAAATTGGAATTCTAAATAGTTGTTGTGACAAAATTTTGTAGTTTAACAGCAAGTCTTTAAGCTTAAACACAACACAACCATCTCACGAGCAGTCTTTTCTTTTACTTAAAGAAGAGAAGGCAATAACTCTTGATCCGACAGTGAAACCATAACTAGAGAAACAAAAATCAAAACCCAGATCGGCGAGAAAAGATGGAATTCGAAATTACCTAGCAATAGAAGATTCTTCTTTTTCTCGAAAGCTTTGAGACTAATAAACCCAGCGAGAATGATTAATAACCTATTGATTGCCCAACAAATCATCAACAAACAACAATATAAGAAAACCAGAACATGAGAAAGTGAAATAAGCAAAGAGAAACGAACTTGAACAAAAGCATGAAGAAGGTGAATGGTGATGATGATTTTCGGCGAAGAAGACAAGGGAGTAGTGAAAGAAGATCGAGACTAGATTTTTTTTTAGGATAAAGGGTATTTTTTTGTAATTAGCAAATCGTAATCTAGAATTAGCTTCGAAATTTAATCTCTAATTTTAAATTTTTGTTTTATAGAGTATTGACTTTTATAAAGAGGTCTCGTAGTCATAGATCTTAGAGCATCATTGGGTATCATTAGCATTTGTTTAATATTAATTTTAATAACAAATTAATCTTTGAGACTCATTAAAAATTTTCTAAATTTTGTATATTTAATGATGATACTCAATGGGGTTATAAAGAATAAAAAAATATATTTTTTTATAAAAAATAAAATAAAAAAAATCAAATTAGTATATATAAATATACAAGATTTTATAAAAACTTGAATTTATTATGTTTCATAAAATTTTAAACATATATTACAATCTGTATACATGCATTCATTGATAAGAAAGTCCTCGAGTTCACTCAACCATCAGTGTATCATAGGCAATACCTATCATTAACAAGCAGCGAGTGGTAAAGAAAGGGAAACACAACAGAGAAGGCTAGGTGTAATCACATCCAAATTATTGTTGATTTAGGACAAAGTATCAAACTAGTCACATGCCAACCAATAAAAAAAGAGCCATACCTTGTTTGATTCAGCAAAGGTAAGCACAGTTAGCTGCTTTAACTTGAGAATTTGATCAGAGACCAATTGAGGAATACGGCTAGCATTGCCTAGAGTTTCAATGAAAACTATTTAGAAGATGAATAGGAGAGACTTTGTTCATAAATAATATAAGAAAGCGTGACAGGTGGTGTATGAACAACTTTGATATGGTCATGGAGGACCAAGTCTCAGTAACAATAACTCAAACTACAGATGTAACTCAAACTACAGATTCTAAATTAGAATTATCCTACTCAACCATTGACAAAAGTATTGTGAAAACCCCTAAATAGTCAAATTCTACCATCATAGAAAATCATGTCATGAGGAAGTAGAAAATCATGTCATGATATTAGTTTGACGAAGTACCATATAGTCAATGATCAACAATCCCTAAACCGCCACAACTTCTGTGACGGTATACATTCATACAAGATAACTCCTTCAATACCCACATATATTTATTCTCATCTACAAAAGTGAGCCTAAATCATCATAAGCTAAAGCAAATCATACTTTTATGATTGTTAAACTCATTCTCATGAACAAGCATCTAAAACCTAATTAAGAAACAACACCAAAAAGACCTGAAATTTCTAGTTTCTACTTCTGATCAAGCTCAAGTAACCATAACTCAATCCTCAAAAGCATTAGCTCAAACAGAATTCACTTGAACAAATCTAACTCGTAATATACCATCAAAGCATCAAGTATATAATAAATCTTACCACTTTTACAAAAGTACGATAATTTAAGAGAGATTCAAAAGCAAATTGCATACCCAAAAAAAATGAAAAAAACGAATCGAATTGCAAATCAAGGAAGGAAATTTTGATAGAGAATCGTAGAATCCAAATTCCCTAACCTGAATATCAAAAGCGAATCGAATCGAGAGACTTAGAAGTCGATCTTGAGTTCACCCTTGGAATCAGAGAAATACGAAAGGACATAAGGAACAGCACGAACAACAACAACCCAGCTTCCAAACAGAGCAACATGAAAGAAGATGATCGAAAACTCACCCGCAAGAATCTGCCGGACATCTTTTAGGGTTTGTAGGAAGCACGATCGTTCTTCTTCTAAACCCAGAAAAATCACCGTCGCCGAGAAGTATAGAAGACTTCTGAAAATTTTTTTTTTTTTTGGTTTTGACCAAAGAAAAACAAGACGGTCCAACGGTAGAGCGACACGTGGCTGAATGATCCGTCTCAAGGGTATCTTCTGCAAGAGAGACGATTCAGCAGAAAGATCACCTAAATAATTATTTTTTTTATTAATTTTTAATTTGCTGAAACCCTTTGGGTATCATGGTTAACTAGGTAATTTTCCGCGTTATACGCGATTAAATAATTTTTAAAAATGAAATAGATTAAAAAATTATTATTTAGTTAAAAATTATTAATGATGTTTAATTTAAATTTAAGTTCAATTTTCTCTTTATGAAATAATATTTTTTATTCTTTTCCTTAATTTTATTTTCATTAATAACAGTGTCAATAATTTCATTTACAATTTAATTAACAAAAAACAATTGAATTAGTCATTTGATCCAATTATATATCGTAATAACCAAATAAAATTTTATCGTTTCTAAAAGTTTCTCCATTTCTATTGTTGTTGGAGTGTCGACTTTGTCGTTAACACATTACACCAAAATACTACTACTGTGTGTAAATTCTTTTTAAGTTTGAAAAATTGACAAAACAAAACACGACATATTGTGATCAATTGTGTTCAATATCCATTTGGTTAAAAACGTGTTAATTATTTTATTTTTGAATAACAATATCTAAAACGAAAATATTTACTATGGATAATATTGTTTTTTGTTAGATTCAATTGCGAATTTGGACATTTAGATTTGATATTTTTTTAAGTTTACTTAAATTGTAAAGATATTGATATTGATATTTTGTTATTTTCTTATAACTTTATATATAAAAGATGAAGTTTACTATAGAAATAGAAATGATCTAGACCAATAGCTTAAAGAGTATTTATTTATTAAATAAATATGTACAACTCATATTTATTTGAATTATATCATAAGTATAAATTATGTTAAATTTAGTTTGTCCGAATATCTTAAATAGAATTTAGAATACAAATAAATTATTTAATATTTTAAATCATTAAAATTTATGTTTTAAAATATATAAACATAAATTTTATATATGAAACACGGATTAAAAATGTTTTTTGTTACTTTCAAATTAAAAAATCTTTTTGTTACTTTCAAATTGTTTTGTGTGAAAAAAAAAATCTAAAGAATAATTATATTTATTGTTATAATTTTGGAAAGTTTTTTTTTAATAAAACATATCAAATTTTCTTGAGAAATTTCAAAAAAATATCACGTTTCAAAAATGCCACATTTTCAAAAAATTTGCAAAAATGCCACTTTTTCAAAAAAGAAAAAATCATTATATCGTCTATGTTTGGGTTAACTATGTTGTATTAGAGTTTAGTTTTCAAGTTTTCAGGGGTTTTAGGGGTCAAAACATTTTTTAGGGTTTATAATTTATAGATTTAGGTTTTAAAAATCCATAATTAGAGGCATTTTTGCAAATGATCATTCCTAAATGGCATTCTTGCAAATATAAATATAAAAGGTGGCATTTTTGCAATTGCTCCTTAATTTTAGTTGGTATAAGTTTTAATGGACTAATTGCAATAAAAAAATAATTTGTTTTCTCATTTAAAAGTGTGGTTAATTTTCCTAAAATTTAATTAAAATCAAGAAAATTGGATAAACACCTAGTTACATGTACATATAGTATTCAACTTATGTACTTTATTAATATATAACTAAAGATATCAATATCTATAGCCGTGTGTGATTGTGAAAACAACATTCATATTGCTTCTTAGCCGATAATTGGGTTAATAAGGGATTGACAGATTTTCTTAATGAGTTTGGGCTAACTTAGTTAGAGATTAATTTCTTAATGAGTTTGGACTAATTTAGTTAGGGATTAATGGGTTAGAATGCCATATCACATTTTTTACAATGTCATGTCACAATTAAATTGGGAGAATGATTTTGGTGAAGACTCATAAGCAAATCACTCTCCAATTAATATATAAGGGATTAGCCGATAATTGAACTAATAAGGGATTGACAGATTTTTTTAATGAGCTTAGACTAATTTAGTTAGAGATTAATTTCTTAATGAGTTTGGGCTAATTTAGTTAGGGATTAATGAGTCAGAAGGCCATATCACATTTTTGATAATGTCATGTCACAATTAAATTGGGAGAGTGATTTTGGTGAAGACACATAAGCAAATCACTCTCCAATCTATTATATAATGGGAGAATTTTCTCTCATCTTAAGATGTCCACATCATCATTTTTAACAATCCACCTCATAAAAAAAAAAATTATATTGAAACTAAAGTTTAATGACTCAATTAATTTATCTTTTAATTATTATTTTCTATTAATTATCACAGAACATAAAATTGAAAAAGGAAATTGGCAAAAATAACACAATAAAAAAATTATAATCTAAAAATTAACCAAAACTCTCATATCCAATGGTTATGATTTTGCCACATATCCTATTTTTACTTACTTTTTAACTTTTTAATTTTTTTTGTTATACACCAAAATGACCCAATTAAAATTTTACATTAAAAAAAATTAAAAAACAGTATAATACAATAAAAATAAATAGAGATTATAAGAACCAAAATAACAAATATGATACAAAATTTAATATAAATATTTCCAACGTTAAATTTGATTAAAATTATTGATAAATCATACATCTTTTTAAGTACAAAAACAATATGAATATACAGGAAATATTATGTTTATTTCATAAACTTGAAAAATTTGTAAAACATTCACAAAACATTCACTAGGTTATTGGATTCGCTACATTTTGTTTGGTCGCATCAGTATGTTATGTTGGATGGGAAAAACATTTTGACTTGATAAAAAATGCCTTATAACATTTTGTGTTTGCTTTTAATTGGTAAAGCGTACTCGCCGAATCCATTGTGATTGCATAGAATTACCTTCTAAAATTTAAATTATTATATTTATATTTTATGATTCATTTTCGACATATTGAAAATGGTATCCCACGCAACGCGTGGGTATAAATCTGGTTATATTAAGTATTAAGTTATTAATTACTATATTTGTTTATCCTCTCCAAATATGCCGCCGCCCATCTCTTCTCTTCTTACTTCTCCTCCAACCTCTTTTCTTTTCACCAAATCTTAATTTTATGTAAAATCATTCATTCGTTGTTTGTTTCTTCATTTCATGCATCTATAGATTAAGTTAATATCAATCAAAACAGATAGAAGATCAACCGAAAAAAGTACAACAGCAAGAAAACATCAAACAAAAAAAATGGAGAAAGGCTTAAAATTCAAAACCGGGTTTTGGTGATTCACTGGTTTGAGCCGGTTCTCCGGTTTTGGCCGGTGTTTAGACGGATTTTCCTGTTTTATCCAATTCCGGTTTTTAACCATAACCCAAACCGGATAGCTCTCTGGTTCGCGGTTGAACCAGTTCGACCAATCGATCCGGTACGGTTTTTAAAACATTGGTTATTTCTAAGGGTCACATCTTCTCGATATAACCATTTTATGGTTGTATTTTTAGATTTTATATTTTGTTAATGTTAATTTCCAAAGGCCGGCTCTTATGGATATAACCACTTTTTAAAAGTTTACATTTTTCTGATATTTTGCGCCTTTTCCAAATTACTGTTTTATATATTGTTATTTCTAAAGAGTTGCGGATTTTTGAAAAAATCCATTTAAATAATTTTTGAACTTCTTTAGATGCAAATTTATGGTAAGTAGATCTTTAAATAACATTTCACTTCTCATAAATTAATGATATAATTAAATAGAAATTTGATGTGTAGTAGAAAAACTATACAATAGATGGTAAACTCAGATATATATTCTAATTCTACAATTTTTGAAATAAAATTTAAGATATAATGTTATTTATATTTATATATATCATGACACTTACTTTACTTTTTATATTTTTTTCAACCACATACTTTTAATGTAGGTAACTTGTTCTATTTTTTTTTTTTATATCATGACACTTACTTTACTTTTTTGTTTGTTGGTGAGTTTTTTTTTTTTTTTTTCAATTGTCTTTTCTTTTAATTATCATGACATTTATTTTCTTTTTTTATATATTGGAAATAAGTTTTTTTTCATCCACGATGCAACTTTTTTTTTATGCCATCCTAATTTTGTTTTTTTTTTTCTTTAATTGGTTTGATTTTTTTTTATAAATTAATAACTTCTTTTATTAGTTTAAATTTACAAATAATTAAGTATATTGACACGTGTTAGCAACCTAACTAAAATACACATGTCACGTTCTGAAGAATTATAATTTGTCTACGTGTCGTATTCTTATTGTATGCATCATCTTTATATAATAAGATTTACGATACAGTTCAAAATGGTTTTAAGGATGAAGAGGTTGGGGTGACGTGATTTAAAGGGTAAAAATATGGTTTGCATAGTTGGTTTAAACATAGTTATTTAGCTTCTAGGATCAGGGCTAACTTTTGGTCATACAAACCAGTTTAAAGAGATATTTGAGTTTGATTCATGTTGGCCTAAGTAACTTTTGGTCATACAAACCGGTTATCGTGTTCTTTTATAATAATTTTTCATAAAAAATATATATTAATTTTTTCAACTCAGTTAAAATTTGAACAATAAAATTTGTTTATTTGTTATTTGGTTCAATATGTATTAACACTACAAGAAGATAGTCCAATTTTAACCAACAATTTGGTTTAAAACTGGTAAAAAATAGCCATTTTTTACTAGTATTTGACCAAAATCGATTCCTAAAAAACCGGTGGTCGCAAATAGATTTTGATAAAATAATAGTCAAATATTTTCTACCAATCAAAATGATTGTAAAAGTTTTTGACGAATCAAAATGGTTGAAAATTTGATTCTGACTAATAAAGTGGTTAAAATTTTTTGATCAATCTAAATGCTCGAAATTATATGTTTTAACCAATTTTTGACCATATATTCCAACCATTTTTTGACCAACTTATATATATATATATCTAAGTTGGTTTTGATATGCGACTTGAATTTATTATAATATAAATAATTTAAATGAAAAAGCTAAATGTAGATACGTCATAAATGGCTCCAAATATTTTATTAATTAAGCCAATATATATTGACTCGAAAATAACTATGTCGAAGGCCTTAAGTTGACTTATATTTCCCTTCAGCAAATTCTAGAATAGTGATTTAATTTATAGTAAAATATATCTCTTTTCCCGTGAAACTTTCTTCAATACCGAGCCGGAATAAAACCGAACAAAGTCGGAGAATTTAAGCCTATTTAGACTAGATCGGAAACTAAGATAACCGAATCCATCGATTCTCAAACATCTTCTAATCCCTAAAAATCAAAATTCCCAACAAACACCATCTCTAAATTGACTATAAAATCAGATATAGAAATGGCATAAACTTGGAAAATTCTGATGAGAAGATTTGAAGAAGAAGAGAAAAGAAGTGTTTGTTTTGCAGAAAAATATTTATATAGGCACGATACCGACGAAAGGAGATCGCCGGTCACCGGCCATAAAAAACCGAAATTGATCGGAAAAGATTTCAAAGAAGATGATAGAAGAGAAAAAGGAGAGTTTTCTACATAGAGAAAGATTTTTCAAAAGACAAGAACACTTAATTAATGTTGGATTAATTAATTTTGATTGGTCATCACTCATGTTATGGAAACGATTCAAGCGTTTGATGCGTTTAAAACGCCAAAATTTGATATACATATCCAGTTAGCATTCCAAACTAAACCAATGGTTGATAATTAAGTTCCAAATTTTGGATTATTTCCGGTTGGTCCTCGCTCATGTTAGGGAAAGACTATTTTACCAATACAAAGGAAACAAAAAAAATTGAAACGGTTGAAGCATTTGGTTGCCATAAAAACCCGATTCACAAAATTTAAATGATTAAGATCTTTGAAAACTGAATAGTAAGAACCGCACGTGACAATACTGTGTGTGTATTTTGGCCAGGTTTTGATTGGTCAATGTGTCAGTCTTTTTGACTGGACCCGTGACGTTGCAGCCTCTAAGTAACATTGCCCCTGACCTTTTAGCTATTTTTAGGCCTCAACAGTCCCTACGAACTGACACTCGTTTCATGAATCAAACAAACAGTGACAGTTACAAAAACAAAACAAAAAAAACAAAAAAAATCCTATTGGGGCTTTTTAAACTAGGCCGATTCAAAGCCCAATTCGTTGGTTTCTTCTCGCCGGATCTTGAAATGAAGTCGGCGATGAATTGGCGATCTTCACGGTGACCAGAATCTTTCTTGAGATCGATTTTTGTCTTCGGTTTCTTCCCTGTCAAGCCGGCTCTCTCCGGTGTGAGGTTACTATTTATATAACAATTGAAGAGACGAAGAAGAATCTACTTCTATTCATTTTTTCTTTCTTTCCGTTTTATGTAAAATGGCAGTGGTTCGGAGAGTTATCTTTGTGATTCTGCTATGAATTCTAACTAACGAATCTGATGAGCTTCATCCTGAGAAAACTAAAATTGCTCTACCAGGTTTCTTTTTTAATGTGTGTGTGTTCTGTCTTTTGTTTGGTGTGAATCCAAATAAAAATGTGTATATAGCTTCCCTTTTTATTTGTTGTTTGAGTTTGAGTTTGATAGTGGTGAATTTGTGTTGTAGGAATTGTCTGGCATTCTCTTCTAAAATATGATCGACTGGTTTTGATGGTATGCACTTTGGATCTTGCTTGTTTAGTTTGTGAGAGAATGTTTGAAGAATGGTTTAGGTTATTGATGGGGGAGTTCGTTCTAGGGGAGGATGGTCAACCTCCATTGAAAGTATGGAAAGAGTATGTAAAGCAGCTCCTCAAACTGTTTCAATGCCGAGGTTAAAGGTTTGTGTGTGTGTCTATCTTCATTCTTAAGACAGCAAAGTCATTCAGTTTTTCCAAGGGGATTATTTACTCTCTTTCGAGAAAAATCCTAGCATTTGCTTTCTCAACTTGTGGGTTCCTATTCTTGCTGCACGCCATGAGATATCAGGATGATATGTTTGAAATGTCAACAGACTATGGAGCCACCTTAACAGCAAAACTTATTTCTTTGATTCTGTCAATTTGATAAAAAGAAATTGGTCTTGATGATTGTTGTTGGTGAACAATGAGAACATGTATCTATATGTGTGTGCAACAACTCTCTGCACATACATTGGAGTTTGTATCGTCGCTGTTACTTTAACCTACACAGTATATGTCACTACTTACCTCACAACCACTCATAGTTGTGGTCTTTCTTTATGTAGGGAAAGAGAGAATGTGATCCTGACAAATATTTGATGTCGAAAGAACACTGAATCCCGTTTTTTTTATTTTACGTAATTGGAGAATTATATTTAACGTTTTTTTTTTTAAAAGTTGTTTCTGTGACCAACAAAAAAAAAAGTTGTTTCTAACATTATCATAACAATAAAGGTAAGTATACCGGAAAACGGATTATAGCTACCTGCACTCTACGCTTGTGTCATCATAACAACCTGTACCCGAATACCGTGTTTATAACAACCTGCACTCCTTTGTTTTTTGAATTTGCAACCCACTTTACCAAAAAAAGGCTTTGAACAACCCAACAGTAAACGGAGGTTAAATTGTCCGTTAAGTGTTTGATGACTCATTAATTAGTAAAAATAACAGAATTAATTTTTAAAATATTGATTATATAACATACAAAAATGTCGTCGTTTTTGGCATAAAGGAGAGATTAAAAAAAACGCATCTCTTTGTTCTTCGTTGTCGCGATCCAGAAGAAGAAAATTAGGGTTATCGATCCTGCAATTAGGGGTTCTCTTCATCATGTCTTCTTCGTCTGGTTCAGGTTAGTTTAAGGTTACAATTGTGTTCTAATTTTGCATATGAAACTGAAACTGAATTTTTGGTAGGGAATGCAAGTTTTAGACCCAATCGAAGTGAAAGAGTGAGGGGATTTCCACAAATTTGTAGATGTGGTGGAGTTTCAGTGATTAAAACGTTAAAGACCACTGCAAATCCGGTAAGACTTTTCCATTGTTGTCCATATGGATCGGAACATGTAAGTGTATACTCACTTTTTGGGTTTTGATTGTAAATCTAGCAATTGAGTTTTGATTGTATTGTTTAAGGACAAATTCCATTTGTTCAAATGGACGGATGAATCGATGGTAGAGGAGCTTGAAGTTTAAAAGAAATTGTAGGAGACATCAAACGTCAAGTACAAGGTTCCGAATGTGACATTGATAATTTGGAATTGGGGAAGAAGATAGAAGAGATGAAAGCTCTTCTTGGCTATGAGAAAGAGAATGAAGATATGAAAAATGTGGTACATGGTTGTGAGAAAGCAGTGAAAGAATGCAAAGGAGAATTCAATAGCTTGAAGAACATGATTGTGTGTGGAGTTGTGGTTGTTGCGTTGTGCTACTATTTTTTTCCCGTAATTGTGTCAAGAAGTAAAGCTTGTAATGAGAGTTTGGGAGTTGTGGTTGTTGTGTTGTGCTACTGTTGTTCCATATTATTTTATGGTTTTTGAGACTTTTGACTTTGTAATTGGTACTTTGTAATGCGTATGTTCTTGTTTTGGATCCAATTATATGAAGATGCTTTAAACAATAACAACCGAAAGTAGCAATTGAGTTATGTTAAGCATTTAGCATCTTAAACAAGAGATAAATTCAACAAAAACAAACTTTATGGTCTAAATAGGTTTTGCTTAACCAAAAACCAAAACCCAAAATAAAACAAGCTTCCTCTCTCGCCACATCAAAGACCCAAAATAATTGTCTTGTCTCTCTCCCACGCGTCTTCAAGCTTTGCAAATCTGAAAACTAGAAACAACCTTCCATGTATTATCAAACAAAATCACCATCCATAAAATCAATCAATACATTGTAATGGCTGAATCCTGAGTTGTAATGGCCAAACCATATTTAAATAGTCAAGCATTGTATGCCAAAAATTGGTCTGCAGTGAGTAAGCCAAGTGTCTCGTTAATATATAAGGGATGATGGTCTTATCCGAAGGGTTTATGGGAGTTTTTATAATAATGTTTTATTAGATCGTTCGTTGATAAAAGGGGGACATGTGGGTCCATTGTTAGATACGCCAAT
Organism: Arabis hirsuta; assembly: GCA_964056655.1. Taxonomy (NCBI): domain Eukaryota; kingdom Viridiplantae; phylum Streptophyta; class Magnoliopsida; order Brassicales; family Brassicaceae; genus Arabis; species Arabis hirsuta. The sequence goes on from OZ053306.1 coordinate 1,529,335, forward strand.
TTGTTTATTATTTTGACGAAATAGAAGTAATTATAAATTAAAGGATTATGAATGTTCACAGGTAGACATGTAGAGCTGTCAATTGGACCCGCGATCCGCGGACTAAGTCCATCACGAAGCGGATTTGGCATAATTTTTTAAGCCCGTTTAGAAGCGGGCCTTGCGGATCAGTCCGTTAGGGGTTGCGGACTAAGCAGATTTATCCGTTGCGGGTTTGCAGATTTGTGGATAATCCGCCAAACAATAAACTAAAATATATGATTTGAGTATTAAATTTCTAATGAAACCTTATTTCTTTATTATTGTATTTGTTCCACGTAAACTCAAAAACTACTCAAGAATTTTTTTTAATAATCATAAATTTAGAGACATAATTAACATAGAAACAAACTACATTCAACCAAAACTGGAAATTCATCATGTTAGGTCATTGATTTAATTTTTTCTCATTCAAGTTAAGAGCTTGAAATCAAACTCTACAATGATTGTTTGTTACTTTCAATAACAAATATAGTTTCGTTTGTTTTTTGATATTTTTCTTCTTAAATTATAAATACCAAAGATAAGTTCGGTACTTATAAAAAATATCAAAATCGAAACAATTGGTCTAAAATTCTGAGTATTTTTACAATTCCTCTTTACTCTCTTTATTTCAAAACTTTTCGATTTTTAAATGTTTTTTTTTACCTCTGCTTTTTCAGTGTTTAATTTTTGTTAGAAGTTTAGACTGAACATGAGAAGTTACTCTCTTGAGTTCTTATACTTTTATTTATGAAATTGCTAGTAGATTTGATGAATTATAGTTTATGGCTCTTAAGTTATCAGAAGACATGATGCGTAAATGTTGAAACTAAGATTTAGATCGAGTTTTTGACACATGATAACTTTTGTCCGCGGACTAGCTCGCTAACCCGTCGTATAATGCGGGGCGGGCTTGAACATATAATTAGAGACCGCGAACCTAGGCGGGCCGGCCAACATCAATCCGCAAAAAAGAAAAATCCATCGCGGGTGGCCCGTTTGGACGCGGATCGGCCTCTATTATAGAAGAAAAGTCCAAATTCGTAGAGTTGTGTAGTGATTATTATTAGTCTACAATTATAATAAGTGAGTGAGAAAAGAAGAGAAGAAACCTATGTATGGGTCACTAGACTCATTACAAATTATATTCCTTTTTTTACTCCGACCGGTCTAATTATTTTCAGCAAATTCTAGATTACGATTTAATTAAATAAAACTAAAATTTTATTTACTGGTATAGACAAAAGAATAAATTAACAAAAACACCATTTATCATCAAAAATCTTCAAAAAATGCCACTAGTTCAAAACTTCTAAAAAAATGTCACAAATTACTATTCTCAAAAGATGAAAAGACTTCTTTACCCTCTCTTTTATCTTTCTCTCAAAGAAAAAGAAGAAAAAAAAGAAGAAGAAGGAGAATGAGAAGGAGAAGAAGGAAGAAGAAGAAGAAAGATTTACCGTCACCATCGCCGTTGCCGAATCTTTCTCTCTCTCTCTCTCTCTCTCTCTCTCTCTCTCTCTCTCTCTCTCTCTCTCTCTCTCTCTCTCTCTCTCTCTCTCTCTCTCTCTTCGGATCTCTCTCTCTATTCGGATCTCTCTCTCTTCGGATCTCTCTCTCTTCGGATCTCTCTCTTTATGAAGAAGAAAGTGGTGGAGAAAAACAGAGATGGTGGTGGTCAAAGACGGCGACGACGACGGTGAAGAAAAACTGTGTCGGTGGTGATGGACAAAAACAGACTGTGTCGGTGGTGGTGGGTAAAAACAGATTGTGTCGGTGGTGGTGGACAAAAATGACTATGAACAGACTTGGTGATGGAGAAGGCAGTGGACGAAAACAAAGAAAGCAGTGAGTGGAGAACATATACGGTGGCGGATGGTGGTTGTAGACGGTGGTGGATGAAAGGAAGACGGTGGTGGTGGACGAAAACAATGGTAGATGGTTTGTGGACAAAATTCGATGGTAGTGGACAATAAACACTAACTATACCATCAATCTTATTCAGGGGTATAACAGTTTTTTCACATCATGTGAATAGTGAATTGTGGCAGATTTTCGAAGGTCAAAGAAGAAATAGCATTTTTCGAAGATTTTGTGTGACAAATGACATTTTTGGTAAAAGTCCCTAGATAAAATCACCGAGCCAAAGTAAAATTTCTGAATCCAAATCCGAACTATAAAATAATCCGAATAGAATAGAAAAATTACTCGATCTCAAACCGTACCAAACCAAATCGAATTAACCAAACTAATCAAAGTTTATATTAAAAACTAATATATTAAATTAAATATATATGAAAATATATTCTAATATACTAAAAATTTACAATATTAATTAAAATTAATTAACTTAATTCTACATGGGTTTAGAACTAAAAAATCTGAACAGAACTAAACCGAAGTAGTAACCTAACTTGTAGGTTAAGCTATGTGGTGTAGTGCCTTTGGTTTCAGTTCTTCTAATCTTAGATTTGTCCTCTAGTGTACAAATAGTTTATGTGTCGTGTTAAATAGTACTAAGCTTGTGTTTAATTGTGCGTGGCAACTTCTGAGTCAATGTGGTGTACAAAGCTGTCTTCTTCAGTGTGCATCCTCAAGCAGAAAAGGTAGAAGAAAGTTTCTTCCTGATTGATCACATATTTTGAGTTTCTACTTCTTTTGGCTTTTTGATTTTTGGATTGTGTTCAAGTTGGAGAGTGTGACAGACTTGGATTTGAAATCTTATGTGTATGGAGAAGATTCAGCCACCATTGAACACAACCTAACTCCATGGTCTTTCTCTGTTTCAAGGTAGCAGTGTGAAATGGCAAATGTTCTTTCCCCACTTTAGATGTGATTGCAACAGTGTAGAGATCTTCTCAGAATTGTTTTTATCAACGGCTATTTTTCGAATTCGAAATTTCATTAACGGATACTTTTGCATCTATATAAATGTATGTACATGGGTTTGTTTGTTTCAATTCTTTGGTCAAGAAAACAAAAATACTTTTGCTGCGATGGTTTTGTGAAGAAAGTATTTTTTTTTTTTGTCGTATGATTTAGGGCTTTTATAATTTGTCAATTCTCATCAATTGACCCATGAAAAACCCTGTAATTCGCAGAAAGAAAAATAACAAGAAGATGAGTTTCTTGTTTGTTTGTTTCATGTTTTAAAATTTGGATTATGATTTTGTGAATAATTTGGATTATATGATGGATTGATTTTGTGTTTTGCTTTGAAAACAGAGGACAAACCCAAATCATGGATGCCTTTTGCTCAAGCCATGACTTGTTTGTGCTGATCGACGAAACCAAAACTGACAGGGTAAGTTTTAATCAATACTCTTGCACTTCAAAACGTCATCATGGTACAGAAACTGGATTATGATTTTGTGAATAATTAATTTTGATTATTTAATGCTTTGAAAACAGAGAAAAACTGGAGAGACTTGATTGTAGTTGCCTTTGATCAATAATTAGAATCAATCATTAATAAGCATGCTTAATATTTCTTGCCTTGTGATTCAAGCAATTTAAGTTGATTCTCTGTATTTTTGTTTTGTTTTGTTTTGTAGATGTGATATGCGTAACAAGTCTTCTTCATCGTCACAAAGTTCCACTGTAATTATAACAAAGCCTTTCACTAATCCTCTTTTCACGCTCTCGTTTTTTTTTTTGCAAAGTGATTTTCGAATTTCACACAAAAAAACTTACCTAATATTTTAGTTTTTCGGATTTTTGTTAAAGAAAATTTAAGTTTATTCAAGTATTTCTACTTTTCAGATTTTAATTAAAAAAATTTGAGTGTTGAGTTTACATAATTGTGAAAACTTTTCGGAGATGGACCTTGTCATTGACTTGTCTTTGATCATTAGCGGTTTCAAATTCGTCTAGTCGACACAATACAATGTAGGTTTAACATTCAAAAATTTGATATATTTTTTACTAAGTATTTTTCAAATATTTTTTAGTTTTCGGATTTTAATTATAAAAATTTGAGTGTTAGGCTTACATAATTGTGAAAACTTTTCGAAGGTGGGATCTTGTCATTGACTTGTCTTTGATGGTTAGCGGTTCCAAATTCGTTTAGTCGACACAATACAATGTAGGAGATGTTAAGTTTGATATTTTGATATTTTGATATTTTTCTACTAAGTATTTTTCAAGTATTTCTAATTTTTAGATTTTAATTAAAGATATTTGAGTGTTAAGTTTACATAATTGTGAAAACTTTTCAGATGTGAGGTGTTGTAATACATTTAGCGGTTCCAAATTTCCTTTAGTCGACACAATACATTTAGCACTCAATTTTTTTATATATTTTTAACTAGGTGTTTTTTTTAATCTCGGATTTTAAGTAGTTTTGAAAATTGTACGAAAATGAGATATGTAAATTTATCCAAATCGGCATATCCGAAGCTCTCTCATCTATATTCTCTTTGTTTTTGATTCAAGTAATTTCTTTTGGTGCATTGATTTTTCAGTTATTATACAATTTTTTAATTAAGTTAGCGAAACTTTCTCTATTTCTTACAATTTCAAGATATATTTGCTTGAATCAGCGCTGGTTAGTGAGTAAATCGAATCCTAAATCGATCAGACTCTGCTTTTAATAAAATTGAACCTTTTTTTATGGTCATTTTATGTGTCTGCATGGGCTCGTTAGTCTTTACTAACAACAAAACAGAGTATATAAACTTTATTTACAAGTGTAGCTTTGTTTTTTTGTTTCAACATTTAATGAAACAATAAATAGCTTTTATAATTACAAGAAAGAGTTACCGACACGAGAGTAAAAAACTCGTATAGACTATGAGACAGTAAAAAAACCTAAATGGCCAAAAGTTAACGTGATGCAGAGAAGCTAAAGAAACCGCTTGTGCCCACATCTTCAATCTTGCCTTAACCTCCTTCGGATCATCTCCTAATATCATAATAACACACACCAAAGCATAAAAAATCAAATCCTAATTTATAAAATTAATAAGCATCCAATTTTTTTGGTGAGAAAACAAAATTTGAAATCGTAAATTATGTTTGCATTCACCAATTACACACAAATCGGAAACATGAAATCGCATTTGAGTTACTTTATCTTGTGAAATGATATGATCACAGAAAGTTGAACAAGTGTTACGGTACAAAGAAACGTTCTCTAGAGGGATGCAGAATCAACAAGACCGGCTCGTATAGACTTGAATACGAAAATAAGAATCATGTGCTTACAGTCCCCAATTTATACAAGATCTTGACCTGTATTAACCCTTGATTCATTTGCTTCCATTGGAGTTATGAAACTTAATAATCTTGATTTTCATTTTATTTGGTTAAGTTTGTAGCACAGAAATAAATTACTAAGAAAATTCTGATTCTTCATTACAAATGCTAATGAATGATAATATGGCTGCAGAAATGGTCATGGCTCTTATTCCTCTTGATGAGCCATATTTGAAGGATCATTTGTCTATTCTCTTAAACACAGAGAAAAATAATCTCAAAGCAGGAAAGCTTCCTGTGTCTGAATCATACTATCTCATGGGGACAGTGGATCCGACTAAAGGAAAATGAAGTCTGTGTCATCCTGTATGCTACTCAATTCTCCTCGAGTGCATTTACTTCCTTGGAACTGCGTGTTCTCCTCATTTCTTCATTGCTCTCTTATTGTGGTTTTGTAGCGAGGCTGGTCAAATTTCAGGGAATGTGTTAGTTTATAGGAATCCCGGATTACATTTCGGAGACATACATGTACTGAAGGCTACATATGTTAAGGCCTTAGAAGACTATGTAGGAAATTCCAAGTATGGTGTGTTCTTCCCTCAGAAAGGTTTAAGATCTTTGGGCGACGAGATTGCAGGTGGTGACTTTGATGGCGATATGTATTTCATATCCAGAAATCCCAAGGTACGCTGCTATATCCATCGCATATGAAAGTAAATTCTTCGTTGCTGAGACCTGACTTATGAACCGTAAATTATTATTATGTTTTAGCTTCTTGAACACTTCAAGCCAAGTGAACCATGGGTGAGTTCTTCTCCACCTAGTAAAATTTACTCTGGTACAAAACCAAGTGATTTTCCACAAGAAGAGTTGGAAGCAGAGCTTTTCAAAATGATCTTAAAGACAAGATTTGATCCTAGGTACGCGCAATTCAATAATGAAGGATTCTCAGTTTCTTAGAACCATTTTCAGCGATTTGTGTTGTTTTCTCGAGTTTACAGCAATGTTATAGGGAAAGCTGCAGATACCTGGTTAGCAATAATGGACCGGTTGCTCACCTTAGGAGATGAGAGTGTTAAGGAAAAAACTGAAAGGAAGAAGAAACTTCTAAAGTTGATTGATACATACTATGATGCTCTTGATGCACAGAAAAATGGGACTAAAGTCTGTTCCCAAACGAGCGTTACAGTTTCCCACATTAAATGAAACGGGAGACATCGTTCAAGTCCACTTCTATTCTTGGATTAATCTATGACTCTGTAGAATCTCATATTGCAGAGAGAAGCCCCCACAATCTGGTACAGATCTTCTTCTTCTTGTCAATAATCGTACTTAGTACATAAAAACTCATCATCTCAAATATATTTTAATGTCTTAACTGTATGTTACCATTCAGAAATCAAGAAACTCCCTTGTTTTGAAGTTGAGACGTTCCCTGAGTCTCACATGAAGAAATGTGGACTCTGGTACCAGAAATACAGAGAAGAGATGAACCAGGCGTTGAAGCATACCGATGAAAATATTAAGAAGAAATCAGCCAATGAAGTTAACCAGAGATTCAAGCAGGTAGACGTCATGAATCACCGATTTTTAGTGGATTCGTCCAAATAATCTGTTGAACACTTTCTTCTCTCTCTGTATCAGGAGTTCTATGGTGCTGCATGTCTTGAAGAAAGCAAGAGAAGTCTGGAAGAACTCTACTCGGAAGCCCTTGCACTTTACAACGTCTCTTACGATTATGCCATCAAGTGGAATAACATTCGAAATTGCGGTTTTGTTTGGAAGATTGCTGGCAAGGTCCTGTGCAAATTCTACCGTGAGAAAATGCAGGAGTCATTCCCATGTACAAGTTCTGCTCTTAAAGAGATTTTGGGTTGAACACACTTGTCATGTTCTGTTCTGCTATGTTCGGGTAAAAATAAACCTTATGTTGCTTCATGTCTCATAAGATCCGTGTGAGGCAAGTATGTTCCTTAGTAGTAACCTAACTTATAGGTTAAGCTATGTGGTATTGTGCATTTGCTTTAAGTTCAATTTTTTTTTTTTCTTTTTTTGTGTGTGCACAAGTTCATCTAATCTTAGATTTGTCCTATAGTGTACAAATACCTTGTGTGTGTATTTGCTTATGAAATAAATAAATAGATAAAAGGTAGAACTATGTTGGCCGATAAAAAAAAAAAAAAAAAAGTAGAACCAAGTTAAATAATACTAAGCTATTTAATTTTAACTTTAATTTTACGTGGCAACTTCTAAGTCATGTGGTGTACAAAAGCTGTCTTCTTCAGTGTGACACCTCTCTGCATCCTCAAGCTTCCATTTGGAATTTCCTCAACCTTCTTCTTTCTTCCATTCCTACTATAGATTCCATAAAAGGTACAATAAAGTTTCTTCCTGATTGATCCTTCTTGATTTTACTTCTTTTTGCTCTGTGTCCTTTTTTAATTGTGGTCATTGATCCTTATCAAGATGGAGAGTGTGACAAACTCGGATTTGAAATCTTCCGTTAATGGTGGTGTTGTTGATGTGTATGGAGAAGATTCAGCCACCATTGAACACAACATAACTCCATGGTCTCTCTCTGTTTCAAGGTAACAACATAACTTCTTTATGGTCACAGATCCTAAGTGTCTAAATTTGACAATCAAGTTAGTAACTTTGTTTCTTTAGTGGTTATTCATTACTGAGAGATCCTCGGTACAACAAAGGACTTGCTTTCACTGAGAAAGAAAGAGACACACATTACTTGTGTGGTCTTCTTCCTCCAGTTATTCTTGATCAACAACTTCAGGTAAAAACTTGGTAATTTCGTTAATAATTCGTTCCATTAACAGAGATTGATAAGCTTTGTCAACGGTTTTTAGGAGAAGAGGCTGATGAATAATATCAGACAGTATCAATTTCCATTACAAAAGTACATGGCTTTGACAGAACTTCAGGTGAAAAAAATCATGTCTTTATAATCTTGCAAATTTGTTTTTGTTGTGTTAACATATGAGAAAGATGAATAACTTATTGTACTTACAAAAAAAAAAAAAAAAACAGGAAAGAAACGAGAGGTTGTTTTACAAGTTGTTGATTGATAATGTTGAGGAGCTTCTTCCAATTGTCTACACTCCAACTGTTGGTGAAGCTTGTCAGAAATATGGAAGTATTTTCAGGAGACCTCAAGGTTTATTCATCAGTTTAAAAGAGAAGTATGGATTATTATAACTTTTTATCTTATGATTTTTCGGTCTTTTCCAGCTTTAATTTTACTCATAGGATTTATATTCATATAGGGGAAAGATTCTAGATGTGTTAAAGAATTGGCCTGAAAGGAATATACAAGTTATTGTTGTTACAGACGGCGAAAGGATTTTGGGATTGGGAGATCTTGGTTGTCAGGTATTTGTCGGATATCGCTTCGTTTCGGTTTTGATATGATCTGAATTAAGTGCATGAACAGAGTTGGTTTTTCCTTTAGGGGATGGGTATACCGGTTGGTAAATTGGCGTTATATTCAGCACTTGGAGGTGTTCGTCCCTCTGCGGTAATGGCTTAAGTTTACGTTTTTACGTATTTTGGAACTTGAGACTAAATTGTTTCTTCTTGCAGTGTTTACCAGTCACCATTGATGTGGGAACAAACAATGAGAAACTGTTGAATGATGAGTTCTACATAGGACTCAAACAAAAGCGAGCAACCGGACAGGTTTTTTTGATTTTCGTCTTGCACAGTATAGTCTTTTTTGTGATATATAAACTTTGAAAAAGTGAGCAGCTTTGTTCATAACATAATTGCAGGAGTATAGTGAACTCTTGCATGAATTCATGAGTGCTGTCAAACAGAACTATGGCGAAAATGTCCTTGTGCAGGTACGAAATAATGAATTGTCGGTTCTTGCTTCTATAATTCGAGCAGGGGCGGAGTATGTGTAAGGTAGGGGGCACATGACCCCGACTAATTTTGTTTTTTGGTAATTTGTTTAGTGTTTGATTAAGTTATGTGATATTATTTGGTGTAAACCCAATGTTTGACTCCATAATTTATTTTATTTTATTGTTTGACCCCACTCATGAGAATTTAAAATTGTAGAATTGAACTATCACGTATAAATATTATTTTTATTTGTTATCATTATTCTCTTATGTGTTGGTTTATAACCGGTTTTTTTTGTTTCTCATATTTTCAAATTTTGTCAGCATTTTTGTATAATTTCAAAATATTTTTAGTTAATGTTCATTAAAAACTAGAGTAACGTACTATATAATGACCCCGGTCAAAAAGTTTCTAGATCCGCCACTGAATTCGAGCATTTAGCATTGTGTACGCTTTTTATATGCTCTTTAATCTTTTTGACACAGTTTGAAGATTTTGCTAATCATAATGCGTTTGAGTTGCTTACAAAATACCGTGACACTCATCTCGTCTTCAACGATGATATACAGGTAGGTATCTAGACTTCTTTATCTGTTTTCTTGTTCTCTTCATGTTTTGAAAGAGTGTTGTCTTTGCCTTTTGGTTTCAGGGGACATCATCGGTTGTTTTAGCGGGATTAGTTTCCGCACAAAAGTTGATGAATAGTCCACTTGCAGATCACACCTTCCTCTTTCTTGGTGCTGGTGAAGTAAGAATCAATTTTTGGCATCACATTCTGACTCTTATGAGTCCATATATGCTCAATTTTTTTGATATGTTTAATCGTTTGGTTGTTGAAGGCTGGAACTGGAATAGCAGAACTTATAGCTCTCTATATATCGAAACAGGTAATGAATGTTCTTGGAATTTTGTGAAATGCTTGGTCCAGTCGCTTTCAATTTATTTCATATTTCTTCTGCAGATGAATGCTTCGGTAGAGGAAAGCCGGAAGAAGATCTGGCTTGTTGATTCCAAGGTAGAAGAAATTAAAAAACAAATGTAAGAGATTTTGTTGGACTATCAATTGAAGCAAGTTTGGCTTTTTCTGATAGGGACTGATTGTTAATTCCCGTAACGAGTCGCTTCAAGCATTCAAGAAACCATGGGCTCATGAACATGAACCGGTCAAAGATCTCTTAGGTGCTATTAAGGTGTGAAACTTCTTCCTGTTAAGCATCGTGACCGACCTTATCTCGATGTGTTTTCTTTCCTCTGAAGTTATATGTCTCACCATCAGGCCATAAGACCAACTGTGCTGATTGGATCGACTGGCATTGGACGGGCTTTTACAAAAGAAGTGATTGAAGCCATGTCTTCTATTAATGAGGTAATTATTATCCTTTGTTAAGTTATCATATTAAGGTACATTTGTGGTTAAATAAGAAGAGAAACCAAGAAAATGTTCTTGCAGAGACCTCTGATAATGGCTCTCTCTAACCCGACAACACAATCAGAATGTACAGCTGAAGAAGCTTATACTTGGAGTAAGGTAAGACTCCGCACCGTACGTCACCATTATTTCTGTATGGCTTCCCCTCAAATGAAATTTAAGTTTTCTGATCTTCTTTCATATGAAGGGCCGTGCAATCTTCGCAAGTGGAAGTCCGTTTGATCCGGTTGAATATGAAGGAAGTGTGTTTGTATCTACACAGGTAATACTAGATAAACTCTGTTGTTCTTCTTCATCCATTGAGGACTAAGGAAGTTAGTAAAGCTCTTTGCATTTCTTAAAACACAGGCGAACAATGCGTACATATTTCCGGGTTTTGGGCTTGGTTTGGTTATCTCAGGAGCAATACGAGTACATGACGATATGCTTCTAGCCGCGGGTAAGTATCCCAAATGCCTAAAAATCTCGAGAGATCTAAAACTAGCAAAAGCTCTAAAAGCTTTGTTGTTTATGTTCTGTGTTTTTTAGCCGATGCATTAGCTGGACAAGTAAGCAAAGAGAACTATGATAAAGGAATGATTTATCCTCCCTTCTCCTCTATCCGCAAAATATCAGCTCATATCGCAGCCGACGTAGCAACTAAGGCATATGAACTAGGTATCTCTCTTTACACTCTCTACTCTCTCTCATTCATGATTCAGCCTTAAATTTCGGTTTAAATTTTGATGCGGTTATGGCGGAAAATGTATTGGTTTTCAGGAGTGGCGGGGCGGCTTCCACGGCCTAAAGATATCGTCAAGTGTGCAGAGAATAGCATGTACAGCCCTACCTATCGTCTCTACCGTTGAGACAAGAACAAAACTCAAAAGAGTCTCTGCTTTGTATGTAAAATTTCTGTTTTATTTGATCCCCAAGTTTGTTTTTTCAGTACACTCCAATAATAATGAACTGTTTCAAGTTCAATGTTCCAAACCACATTCAATACCTCATGACTCGTGTTGTTAACTTCGTAACTCTTTACCATACCAATGTTACTACAAATGCATTCGAGCTTTTCTTGAACCCACCGGAGATGCGAGACAGAACCCATTGGAGACAGAGCCACAGGAGACTATTGCCCTCGAGTTTCTCTTAAGAGTAGTTTAGGTTCGTAATCAAATTTGTTTTGAGTACTATTAGCTCTTGATTTCCTTGGAAATAACGTAAGACTTTTTTGGTGGGTTTTGTTTATTTGGAAGTGGTCGCTTTGATTTAGGGTTTTGTTTCTCTGGATTTTCGATTTGAAATCGATTTATTGGTGAAAGTATCTAGGGTTTTGTATAAGATATGAATAATGGATTTTTTTGTTTGTTCTGTTTAAATTATTGAAATCGATTTTCTGATTTGCAGTTACAAGGAAGCACGAGATGAAGAATTAGAGAAGCAGGTTTGATCTTTATATAATATTGTAAATTGAATTGTGTTGTTTAACCTAATAATATATCTTAAGGAGCAAGCTAGGGTTTTTGCCTTCTCGCACAAGTACAAGTCTACTACAATCCCTCGCCATGGGCGAGTCTAGCAACACGATGGCTTACATTAAGAGAGAGCCAGAAGATAATTTGGAGACCAACGTGAAAGATGATATGGAGACCAAAGTGATCTCTTGCTTGAGACAATGCAAGGATTGGCTCATCGTCTTCAACAGATCGAGGCAAAGGTGGATATGTTGGCGAAAAAGGCTGATTTAGAGGCAGCTTTTAACTCACTTAAGGGAAAGCAAGTTCCTTCTAAGAAGCCTCTTGCTAGAGCACTTTTTAAAGACGAAGATCCTGATGAGGAAGATGACAGACCTCCCAAGAAAAAGGCTGAAACATATGCCAATAATACTCATAATGGTGGTATTGGAGGTCGTCCTTCTCCTTCTAACTTCCACGATGGTCCTTCTCCTCCTCACTTCCATCCTGGCAGAGGAGGCCGTCCTTGGCCTTCCAACTTCCGCAAACGTGGTGGAAGAGGTCGTCCTTCTTCTAACTTCCGCGATGGTGGTAGTGGAGATCCATATTGGCCTTTTAACTTCGGTGATGGTAGCAGGGGAGGTCCTCCTAGGCCTTTTAACTTCCCTGATGGTAATAGTTTAGGTCCTTGGTCTTATAACAACCGTTGTGGTGGTCAAGGCTTTTGTGGCTACTGTTGAGGATTTGGTGGTGGAGGAAGAGACAGTGCTCGTGGAAGCAGACCTAGCTAGTTTTACTCGCTCATGTAGAAGACTACCATCAAGCTCTTTAGTGTTTTAAACTTGTGATACAAAGCGACTCTTTCCATTACTTTGGTATTTCTTATGTTCTCAATTTTTTTTTTGTGATTTTCAATGTTAAAGAACAATAATGAAAAGAGTTTTAATTGTACAAGAAGATTATGATGCAAATTCAAATTTGAAAATTGATAATATGTTTACATAATAAAACTAAACAGACGAATGAAGTAGAGAAAGAGTTACAGAACTGATGAATGAAGAAGAAGATGAGTAATATTTCTTCCCAAAACAGCTAAGTAAACAAACAGTAAGAAATCAATAAATAAAAATTTTCCAGAGGGGAACAAATAATGCTTTCTTCTTTCACCAATAAACATTTTGAAGCCAACATGAAAAGAAAAACAAAAAGTTAAAAACAAGATCAAATCTTCCCCTTTCTGGAAAAAGAATCACCAACATTTCAAAGAATCATCAATTCACCCGCGAATTCCCGAGCAAAAAATGACTTTCGACCTTCCTTTCTACTATATAAAAAAACCGACTTTTTAAACATCGAATTTCTTCGGTTGTCGCCAGTGAGCCAAATTTCTTCCCAATGAGCTCAAGAATGAAGCTTTTTGAGGAGCTCCTTTCTTGCCGTACAAGTGTTTGCCTCCTAAATCGGTCTTTGCTGGTCCCATATCCTTTCTTCTCTCAATCTGATATCACATTGCAAGAATCTCAGAAACACTTGTCTAAGTAACATATTCAAGATCCAAGAAAAGACGCAAATTAGAGGCATATGATTTACCTTGAAAATCTTTCCATTTTTCAAGTGGTATCTAATTCCAGACCAGTTTATGGATTGCGAAAAGTGAGAACGGAAAGCTGAGATCGGGTATAGGAAGTTGTCCACTAGCATTGCTATAAATACCTGCAAAATTTTCCCCCAATCAAATCAAAAAACTTTACCTCCGTATCTTATCATCACCACAACTTTAGACTACCATTACTGAGATTTATGATCTAATAAAGCGGGTTATAAGCACGTACAAGTCCCCAATTATAAGTTGCAAGAGAGAGACGAGGAGCCTCAGGGGATAGCATATTGCATAGTTGAACTTCTCGTCTTGTCAAATTCCACATTGAAAGAAGTTCGATGAAGGTGCAAGTCGCCAACGTTATAACAAGCAACATACCTACATAGAAACTCATCCTTCCAGGTCAGTATGTAGCATAAGAAAAACATACAATCCTACAGTTTAAGTTGAAGATGACAAATCACTATGCTTCCACATGCAATACAACTTCTAAGATCCCCCTCAACACACGAGCAATCATCGTGACACTAGGATAAGTTTCTCTTATCTTGAAAACAATACCCACCTAAATAAGAGAAAAAGTATGCTCACCACCAGAAGCAAAGGTAGTGTCTTCAAGTTGATTATAGCCCTTGATGTAGATTCTTAAAGCTGATGTGACGTGAATGATAGCCATAAGATATGGTGCAACAAAACCCCATGAAAGATAACAGTGGACGGCAAACAAAGCCTTGTTCATTATCCAGTTAACTTTGGATATGTAAGATTCTAGCACAAAGGTTTGCTTTCTCAAGTAGTTCCAGTACCTAAGGAAATAGGAAAATAGTTAAACATCTGAAACCTCTGGGTTCCAACAAGTAAAATATGAATACGTACCGTCCAAAACTTAGATCACTTGCAAGAGGATGTGGGAAAACAGCAACAGGAGGAGATGTAATGAGCCTCTTGTGAGCACCTGGAGTGAAAAAGGTGAGTCGAAACAAGAAGAAACTATCAACTACACATCAAATAGGCATATCGTGCTGCAAAATGGAGGAGAATTCGGAAGAAAATATTACCTGCTAGAGAGGCAAGTGTCATATCATCTGAATATCCACCATCTCGTAAGCCAGAGACAACACCGTACCGATCTTGTCTGAAATCATCAGCATGCATCTACAAATAGTTGCAAACAATCACCAAAATTAGATGTAGCCATAGAGAATACAAAAGAAACATTAAGATACCATGTTATCTACTGACCATCATACACCCTCCCCACAAAAAGAATGTTCTCCCGCCGGTCGCAAATCCCATTGAACAAGGCTGTAAAGTGAACATGCCAAATATTAGCTCAAATTACATAGTAGGGAAGCCAGAGATTACATTCAAGAAAAAACACAGTTGGAGGAAGAGTAAAGAAGGGCAACAGATTTCACAGTACCATGTGGTACTCATATATGCAATAACTCCCAAGAGTTCCAGAGGGCAAGTCTAGAGGATACCCAGTTTGAATAAATATCTGCAAGAGATCACCATTGCTGTTAAACAATTGAAACCAAAGGAAACATAATCAAGGGCCTATATCATTAGCCATGTCTACGATATGTAAAAAGAAATAGAAAGCAGGAGAGTCTCAGACAGAAAAATCGTGAACTATATAGTTTGGGTACCACCTCTGGATTCTTCTCCATCTCGGTCGTGAGAGCTCCGATTGTTCCAGGATGCAGTCTAACATCATCGTCCAAAAATAACACATATTTCGTATCTTTGTGCATTTTCTCAACTCCAATCTTCACAAAGTAGAAACCAAACGTACACAAAGTCAGCAAATGCCAAAATGAACAACAACATAAATGTAAAACGTATATTGGAATATAGATGTGCTTGTCATGGTTGTAATTATATTCTAACCAAGAACAGTTACAATGGAGGGAAGAGAATATTGAGAGAATGGAATATACACTAGTGTAACCAATGAAAAATATTAAATTTGCATCAAACATCATAAATACCAACTGATTATGAATTTTCTGGCTGCAAGTCGTTGATAAACCAGCAACCACAACCTTAGCTTCAACATGATCCTGTGCACATTTAGGCATTGATATGAACAAAATTTCAAGTCAAGAGAAAAGAATGCCATATAAGAACTATGACTTGAAATTTTTGTGGACAGTACTTTCATCAATCTCTTGTTGATAACAACCAAAAAGATACGTTGGAAACGTGTCTATACCTGATACATTGACAATAGACGGGAAACAGCGTGATATGCAGGGTCTTCAGTACTTTCTACAACAAAAAGAAATTCCAATGGCCCACCATAGAGAGAAGTAATCTACACACACACAAAAATTGACCAAGATGATTAACAACAAAGTCTGGAAGCAAGAATTCAAAAAAATCCGCCACGAAAAAGAGACGATGATACTGCAACAAGATGGACTGACCTGACTTCTCCAATTATGCAAATTGTGTTCTCCAAAACCTTTTAGAGGCATGACAACGCTAACTCTGGGAAGTTTAACCTGCCTAGAGTGCTCAAGCTCATTGATGTCTTGATATAGGAACGCCAAGCTATTCCCTGCTTTCATGCTGTTTCTAATTCTCTTAACCTCTCGGTTCCTTAAACATAGAATTAGAAACACACACACACATATCAGAACAAAAGAAATAAAAAAAGATGCAGACTTTAATACCCAAAAAGCATCAAATCAAACATTACCTGACATATGCAGCCATTAACCATCCTAGAGCAAGAAGTAAGCATATCGTACATCCCTGTGGCATATAAAGAAAACACAAAAGCAAGAAAATTCTTATCATAATAATCAAATTCCCAACAAGACAAGTCAAAGGAAACCATAGTTATATAAACGATGTATCTTAAATTTTCTCAATTTTGGATGATGACGAATCGAATCATAAGATTGTTTTTTGAAGCTGACCCATGAATCAAAATCCATAATTTGAAAGAGAAAGGGACCAAAACTTCGATCTGAACCGAAAAACAAAAACTCACCTGGATCTGAACGAAGACAGCAAAAGGGCTACAAAAAGCTCTGCTTAGAGAGAAGAGAATGGCATCAATGGAGTCCAATGTAGACATTTCTTTGCTCCTACTTCTTCTTCTTCACGTTCCCCTTCCCCTTCCCCCCACGACGACGACAATTTTAAGGATACGAAGACGAAGAAGAAGAAAACAGAGGAAAACGGGAGGAGCAAAAATGGAGAAACCCTAGATTTGAAATAAGCGCAATTCGTCGTCTCTCAATCTCTCTCTATCAAACATCGAAGCAAATTAGATTCGTGAATTTTCTTTCTTTCTTCAGATCGCCATTGACGGACCAGCGAAAATCCAGAGAGAAACTGATTTATAAATTCAAAAGGAATCACACAAATCACCCACTCAATCATAGACACATCCCTTTTTTCTTTCCTTTTTTTTTAATTCAAAAATCAAAATTTACTATTTTAATTTTTCAATTTAAATATTTGTTGGCATTATATAATATTGAGATTTTCTTTTTACAGCAAATCCGAAGTTTTTTTTTTTCTTACAAAGGAAAATTTATTCTATCATAAGTAGAAATGTTTTTTTACGCGTTAAGATATCAATGTGCATTTAAAATATTTTTCTTATCTACTAAGCAAACAATTTCTAATCCGCGTACAACGTGTTTATGTATTTTTTGTTGTTGTATAGAATTAGAAACATATTTCTAATTTGGGTTAGTTGTCCACCTTGGAGAAAATTTGATGTCATAAATGAAATAGTCATATTTAGCAAGTGTGAATAGAATTTTGAACTAATATATTTATCTTTTGTCAAATATATTTTAAAATATCTAAAATTGGGACGAAAAATTAATGATGAAAATATTTGATTACTAGAAAAGTTTTTAGAGAAAACTTTTAAACGTAATATGAGATCGCTCTATATTCTAAATTTAAAAAAAAAATAAAAAAATGTTAGGTATTAGGCGGATTAGAAACACATTTGCTACTAGCTAGTATGAATTTTAACTACATATAATAAAATATAGTTTTAAATTTTTAATAGATCTCAAAATTTAACTATTTATTTATATAATCACATTATCCAAACCAAAACTCATAGTTGACTTTGGAGCATGTAGAATGTAGAATATTTTTTCATTTAAATATCCATAATATCTAATCATAAAATTTATGACTGAAATGCTAGTAGGATGCTTAAAACTAACATATAAGTTAGAAAAGTATAGCCATAATTGCAGTTAAAACATTTTGTAAATGATAATCAAAACATACTTGTTGGTCGATCGAAATTGGAATTAATGTAGTTATCAAACGACTCACTTACAAATAGATTTAAAATGCTTTGATATCAAACATACTAATCAACTGATTGTAAGAAAAATTATAATTGGAAACAAATCCAGAAGGAACGAAAAATATAGTAGATTGTTTCTTTTAATATCAAATATATTAGTATATATTGTTATTCGATTATTCCAAATCAAACACACTTTATAGAATAGAAAATATTATCATTTACAGTTTAACTCAGTTTATTTAGCATAGACCGCACAAATCGTATCATTTACTTTGCTCGTAACCTTGAAGTTTTACTTTCTCGTGAAGGATTATTCTTTCAATTCAATTCACTAATAAGAAATATTGTTGTTTTTTAATGAGTAAATTTGGCGGCAAAGATGCCAGAATGTTATGCCGAATCTTAAGGAGAGGGACCATGTCTTTTTAAAACAAGTGGTGACAGCTTAGATACATGTGTGTTTTTAAACTTCTAGCATACGTGATAAAATCAATTTATTTAATTTTTCATATATTTTAATTTTATAATTTATTACTCCGATGACCTAATCATTTATCTCCTTTGCGAATTGAATATTTTTGTGGGTATATTCTATGCATCTTCTTCTGTGATATGACCATAAAATATGATTATGTTCACTTCCTATGTTCTTCAAATCAGATTTGGTGGGAAAACTGATAGCCTATTAGATTACTGAATTATTGAGTTAGCTTAGATCATTAGATTGATAAGTTTTAAAATTTAAATCTTTCAACTTGCTTAGACTATATAAACAAAAAGTATGTATACATAATATATTGAAGTTAACAAAATTTTGTTTTAATCAATTCGAGGAGTTTTTAGATCAACACACTTAGAAAGTTCATGAATTCTGCCTTTTGGTAACAAAACTATTTTGTTTCCAATTAATTTTGTTGTTCTTTTTCTGTCGACTATAACTATACATGTATGCTATAGGACCTAAATTCTTATGGTGATACAATGACGACACTAATACAAACCATTATTTATATATCTTAATTTAGTTTTGTTATTGTTCTTTTAACTATTTTGAACATGTTATTTTTTTTTTAATCAATAATCACCATATATTTTAATCTTCTATATATTAAATGAGAAGCATTGGGAGGCCACTTTTGCTTAGGTGTCATCACCATATTTTTTCTCAACATTTTTTATTTAATTAATTGTTAATTTAAACTACTATTATTCTAATTACCAAACACAAATTTTAGTCATTTATTTTAACATGGTTCAAGTTATCTCTACTTCCAAACATAGTTAGAGAATATATTTTATTTAATGAATCAGTCTAAACCATTAATCGAAAGTAAATGCTATTCCTTAGCAAACTAAATTGAACCATTGGATAAATAATATGCAATTGAAATCTTTTATATGACTAATTATTATCACCGATGTTTCAAAAATATGCAAAGAATTATGGTTTAAAATAAATTATCATTAAAACTTGGGGGAATCACAAAAATACTATAAATAGGCCAACAGTTTGCAAAATTGCCACACGCGCTGGGCCCATTACAAAAATGCCACGATTGTATCCGAGAAGGACAAATTTACCCCTGAAACAAAAGAACGCTCTCAATATTCTCTCTCCCAAAACCTAATCGCCATCGGCACTTTTCATCTCTTTAAAAAGGAAATCGATGTTTTTTAGACGTAATTGGAGAGAAAATCGAAACTTTTTAGAGGTTATTCGAGAGGAAATCGAAGCTTATTAGAGGTAATTTTCATCTCTATTTCTCGATTTCTCAATCTAGATCTAGATCTAGTTTTTGATTCGCGATTTCGCAATTTCGTCGATTTGTGTAACAGATTTTACTAGTTTATTTGATTTTGTCAATTGTTTTTCGATTCGCGACTATCCGATATTATCGATATGAGTTTCAAACTCGTCATCGCACTTGATTTGAATATGTCAATTTCGGTATTTTTTCCTTATTGACGTGAATCTGGGTAAATTTATGGATTTTAAACAGTTTTTAAAACGATAATATATAAGATGGAAACTGATGGTTTAAATCTGTAAAACTAGGTAAAGTTTTGTTCTTGAAGTGATTATGGATAAAATTCAGACAATTTACAGATTTTATAAAGGTTTTTAACAGTTTATAAATCGATAATTGACATGTGTTTTCAACAACTTTTCAGATGAATCAGACAGATGATGAAATATTTGACGGCATAAACATGCCAAACAGATTTACAAACCTGATTTTGAACCTGACGATAATAAAACGGCGCAGCAACATGTCAACCTGGAATTAGTTAAAACTGTGCGAGCATACTAGGACCTGAGTTGTTCAGTAAGATCGAAAACAATTTTCTCGGTCCTATTGTACAACTTGCAGAGCGGAGTATCACATTTTCTGGTAAGATATTCCATTTTCTGATGCAAAGGAGAATCAAGACGAAAGGACAAGACTTGTGGTTCAAGGTCGATTCCCAGCCAACAAGATTCTCACAAAGAGAATTCTTCCTTACCACAGGTAATTTTGAAAGAATTTTATAAGGATTTTTAAAGGATTTTATAAGGATTTTAAAAGGATTTTTAAAAGATTTTAAAGTGATGTTCTTCAGTTTTATACGTTTCTTACTGGTATACGCATGTGTTCACTGTGAAGAATTAGAGTGTGAAAAGACTAGAAAAGGCAAAAGAACACATAGGCCTCATTACCACTGGATGCAGAATAAAAAATTTCTCCACAGTGATATGCTCAATATATTGAAAACAGAAGACATGGAAGATGACGAGAAGCAGTGCCTTGGACTAGTTGTGCTGGTCGAAGGTATTCTAATAGGCGTTAGTTCGACGGAGAAGATTCTATACTCCCGCCTCAAATATGCTTCAGATTTTGATCAGTACTGCTGCCAACCGTGGGGTCGAGATCATCTCTTCTTGCGTATCAAACATGGGTCCAGAGACATGGACCAAAGAATGGTACAACGTCAAAGGTTTCGTTCTCGCACTTTACCTATGGGCGCTCAGCGCAGTTCCTGTCTTTGGCAAAAAATTCGCCAGAAAACATGAAGGATCAGAAGACGCAGTTGCATGGTGTTTAAGATGGAAAAGCACTGAAGCCCCAAGAATGACCGACATTGTTCTTATCGAGAAAAATGGTCAAGTAAGTTCCTGCTCTCTTTCTCTAATGGCTTATTTGAGTTGATAAGGATTTGATAAGGGTTTTATAAGGGTTTTATAAAGATTTTATAAGAATTTTATAAGAGTTTTTAAATGTTTTTTAACTGACAAATCAGTTTTATAAGGATTTTTAAGTAATATTACAGAGTTTATATAACGATTATAAAAAAACCTTGGTTTCTATAAGAATTTTTTTTTTCAAGGTAAAGGTTCACGCGATTATTGGCGATCCAGAATATTACAAACATTTGGTCTCAGAAACGCATGATGACGATCTGCCATTTATGGACATGGTTAACCTCATTATGATGGGAAAACTAAGGATGAAGGCATCATTCTGGACTTTGTCGATAATACACTCCAAGTACAAGTTGTTATTTTGTGTTGGTTTAAGATGCCTCTTGTTTTTCTAGTTTACGATTAAAAATATAAGATTTCATGAAAAGTTAGGAAACAAAGGCTTTACAAAAACGTTTAAAAATCTTTATAATCAGTACTTTAATTGCTTTGATAAAAAAAAAACATTCTAAAAAACACATAAAAAAGGCATTACTTTAGCCCCAAACACGAAAAACACTTTAAAATCTCATTCCCACCAAAAAGACTTGTGAAAAGTTAGGAAAGAAAAAAGCTTTATAAAAACTTTATAAAAACCTTATAATCATACTCAGTTGCCTTGATAAGAAAAAAAATACTTTAAAAACACAGAAAAAATGCTTTTGAAAAGCCACGATAAAATATTATTTTGTTGTTGTTCTATTATTTTGTACTAGGAAATGTATCTATTTATCTGTCTATCTTATTATAAGATATTTTAACGGTTTATAAATTCAATGGCACATAAAATTCTACATAAAAAACGCATATACAAAGAGTTAAAAATTTATAAAATCTGTAAAAAAAACCTTATAAGATCTGTAAAAAAGATTTATAAAATCTTTAAAAAAGTTGTACAAAATGCTTATAAAATTTTGTTTGCCGATATTTTATCCAAAAAAACGTATAGTCTGTAAAAAATCTTTATAAATCCTTATTAAAAAAGTTGTACAAAATGCTTATAAAAGTTTGTTTGCCAATATTTTATCCCAAAAAAACTTCTAGTGTGTAAAAAAGACTTATAAAATCTTTACAAAAATTGTACAAAATGCTTATAAATGGAGATATTTTAACGTTTTATATATTGAATGACACATAAAATTTTCAATAAAACTTTAATCATAAAAACTCTGTTGTTAATCCAATAAATGCAAATAAAAAATAAATGATTGAAATCTTAGAGAGAGTTTACAAATGTAACTAAAAATATTTAGTTGATTGAATTCACACAACAGCTTTTGTTGTGTCCAAGATTGCCACACCTACCACATTTGTAAGATTTGGCATTAGTTCGAGTCTTTCCATACTCCTAAGCAGAAGATATCCTTTTTTTCTTTCGTCTGCCACTAGGAGCACGAGCAGTAGGTGGACGACAAACAAAAGTAGTAACATCATCTGGAATGTCCCAAAACGTCCTATCACCAACTGGATGAATACTTTCTGAATATGCTAACTTCCACCTGCAAGTGTAGTATTTAAATATCTTTTAACGTTTTATAAACAGTAACAAAAAAGAATTAAAATACCGTTCAGTAGAGTAAAAATCATCAACATAATCGTACTCTATCAACTTGCCATGTTTTGCAGCCGCTATTGCGTGAGCGCAAGGGATTTTTTTGATAGAGAACATACCACAGGTGCACGACCTATCTCCAAAATTCACAACATGATTAAGCCGATCTCCTTTCACCTCAAACTCATATTTATTAACTTGAGCAACTTCGAGATTGCGTGACAGTTCTGAACATTCTTTCTTCATCCTTTTCACCACATTATCTGTCACAGGATGCCTATGATTACTAGCCTCCTCACATCGCTAATGAAACCATTTAGTCAGAATCGGTCTGATCGTCTCAAGAAGACACATTATCGGATAATCACGGCTATCTCTCAGCATGGAGTTCAAAGACTCAGCCAGGTTTGATGTCATGATATTGTACCGATTGGCTGGGGTATGAACCCGTGACCACTTCGTAACACCCACTTTCCACAAATAATCTCCCATTTTTGGATCTGCGAGCATGAGTTGACTGAAAAAGAATACAAAAAACAGTGTGTTAAATATAACAGATGAGAAAACTGAAAGTTCCTTATAATATCTATAATTTTAAATCCTTTTTTAACCCTAGTAAAGAGACCTGAAAGTTACAAAAACCTTATAAATATATAATCACATATCTGAAAGCTTATAAATATATTTTCCATTCTATTATAACACATTATAAGATATTTTAACGGTTTATAAATTGAATACAAAAAATAGTGTGTTGAAAATATCTAATGAGAAAACTGAAAGTTCTTTATAATGTTTTTATAAGGATTTTTAAATCTTTTTTTTAACCAGTAAACAGACCCGAAAGTTAAAAAAAAACTTATAAATACACATACCTGAAAGTTTCATTGAAGTCATTTATTGTGTAAGCATCAGATGCCGTTGCTGCAACATGAATTAGCACAGAACCATGAAATTTGGTTTGAAGATTTTTCCGCAAATGAAAATTGCATATCCCATGATGAGCAAGTGGATAATTGTTCAAGAGACCGTTCCCAATAGACGTCGCAGAATCAGACACAAATACTAAATCAGGCTCGTCGGAGATAACAGACTTCAACATCTTCAAAAACCAGTCCCATGATGCATCATTCTCGGAATCCACTATCCCAAAAGCAAGAGGTTACAATTGGAAATTCCCATCTTGCGCTGAAGCACCAAGTAATGTCCCTCTGAAATTTGCTTTTAGATGTGCGCCATCAATGATAACTACTTTTCACAACAACCTAAACCCTCTAATTGATGCACCAAATGCCAGAAATCCATATTTAAACTTGTTGCAAGTACTAACCTCTAAATCAGTCACAGCACCAGGATTCTTTAACTTTATCATGTGAAACCACCTCGGTAACGATTCATAACCGTCAACAGGTGTACCCCTAGCAAGGTCGGTTGCATACTCTTGAGCTCTCCACGCCTTTGCATAAGGGATCCAAAGTCCAAAATCATGCATAAACAACTCCATCATCTGTTTAGGCTTAAGTCCACTCTTCCCTCCATTGAAATGGTGACTTTCGCCTAATGTCTTTGTTGTTGCTTGACGATGATTAAAATTACTTAGCGAGCCATCGCAACTATGTTCATCCGTTATGTTGCGAATCACAAAACTTTCTGAGGCATGAAGCCTAGTTGCACGCAAGCTCCAAGTACATTTTTCATCAATGCACCTTAGCAAAACCCTAATACTGTCTGATTTATAAGTCCTAAACTCAAAGTCTTTCTTCATTGCATACGTCTTCAACGCTCTAGACAAATCCTTTTTGGTCTTGAAACTCATCCCACAACACAACTCATTATCATTACCATGTGAATTTGAAGAACCACTTTCACCAAGCCCAGAAGTTAGAAATTGAGGTTGGAAATGATTAGCAGAGGTGTCTGATCCAAACATGCTCTACATAAAATCGTTTATAAGGATTTTATAAATATTTTATAAGGATTTTATAAGAATTTTATAAAGATTTTATAAGGATTTTATAAAGATTTTGTACACCTTATAAGTATTTAACAAAAAAAATACCTTATTCGGAAAGTGAGATACAGGAACAGGAGCGGGAGAAGCAGGAGGAGGAGGATCTGGAGCAGTGAAATGAAATACATCACTATCTTCATTCCTAGTTTCGATGTTGCTTTGCTCTGTCATTGGGTATGAGCTTGTTTGCGCCTGTAGCAAAAAACTTGTTGGTGAATGCTAAAAACAGGAATCCACATATCGCCATAAAATAGTTATCAAAACATACCTCATCAACATACACAAATAAGTGAATGTGACCTCCACTCTCTACAAACTTGTTCATGAATGCGTGCACTTGCCTGTCGTTCCTAATATACATTTGCGGAATATGTGTTTTATCTGGTAACATGTAACTGAGTTTGACAGAACTTCCGCACACATCAATACCAAAATCTTCTAACACAACCTGCAATAATCCAGAAAAACTAATATCTTCATTGACCAAGCTCAGAGATCCTCCCCTTTCAACATCGAACATAAACTCCCACTGACTGTTATCCGTAATCTTCCAGATTCCACACAAAGAATGCAACTCAACCATTACAGCCTGTTATAGAAAATAAGGACAATTTATAAAGATTAAGGACAATTTATAAGGTTTTTTAAAGGTTTATAAACATGATTGTCAATCAAAGAGAAACGATTTATACACCAGTAATGTTAATCTCATATGTTTATAAACAATTTATAAGGTTTTCTAAAGGTTTATAAACATTATTGTCAATCAAAGAGAAACGAGTTATACACCAGTAAAGTTAATCTCATATGTTTATAAACAATTTATAAGGTTTTTTAAAGGTTTATAAACATTATTGTCAATCAAAGAGAAACGAGTTATACACCAGTAATGTTAATCTCATATGTTTACAAACAATTTATAAGGTTTTTTAAAGGTTTATAAACATGATTGTCGATCAAAGAGAAACGATTTATAACTTAATTGGTAATCAATTAATCTTGCTCAACCGCCTGTAATATTAATCTCATATATTTTATAAACAATTTCTAAGGTTTTTTAACAATTGTAAATTGATTATAAAGAGAAACAGGTTATTACCTTAATTGTAACAAAGAATCACGACTTCAGCGGCAGTGAATTCCGATCACAAAGAACCCGGGCTTCAGCGACAGCAATTTTCCCAGAAAATCCGATTTCCCAAAAAATCCAATTTCCCAGAAAATCCGATCCAAACTTCAGATACGAATCAAGATCGATATCACAGAGAGAGAGAGAGAAATCGAGATCGCAGAGAGATTTCTCTGTGTGAGAGATCGAGAGAGAGAGAGAGAGAGAGAGAGAGAGAAGAGAGAGAGAAGAGAGAGAGAGATCAAAATCGATATCACAGAGAGATCTCTTTGTGTGAGAGAGGAGAAGAGAGAGATCAAGATTCGATCGAGATCGCACAGCGAGAGAGAGATCGAGAGAGAGAGAGAGAGAGAGATATCGATATCGAGATCGATATCGCAGGGAGATCTCTCTGTGTCTGTGTGAGAGAGGAGAAGAGAGAGATCGAGATCGTACAGCGAGAGAGAGAGATCAGAGAGAGGCAGAGAGAGATTGTTTTTAGAAAATGGTAATTTTGGAATATCAAAAAACGAGTGTGGCATTTTTGTAAAAGATTCAAAAAAGTGGCATGGAACATGTGGCATATCCCAAAATTTCTCTTAAAACTTATACTCTACCTAAAAACATATAAATTAATCTACAAAACAAAAATTTGTAAATCATATTGTAACAATACATTAGCTTAGGTAAAAAAAACTATTATGCATATACATTCACATAATAAATTAACACCAATTATGTTAATATTAAAAAGTGGACAAATTAATCATTTAACATCGTCGTACCAAAATAAAAGTTCATTATATACATCAATCAATGTAAACAATGTCATTAACTAATCAAATATATTATTTTTTAAATTTGATTCAAATCAAAGCATGTTTTGTCGTTAGTCTAATTATACATAAATTGAATCTCTAGAAAAGAAACCATGTAAATTGAACCAAATGATATATCAATTACGTGATTTATTTTTTCTAAATTTGATTTGATATCAATTAACTTTAGAATATTTCCTTTGAATTATTTCATTTTTTTTTTAATTCGTGTGCATTAGTTATTCGATTCAGTATCAAATCAGTTAAAAAGTGGATAATAAATATTTCTATATCATATTTAAGCGAGATTTTAGCATCATTCTAGTTTTGTTTTTTAAATATGTTGCATTAAATATAGGACCCTTAAATATATTTAAAATTTGAAAATTAAAATTTAGATATTCTGTTAAGATTTGATTTGATTTGATTCACAAAGACCTAAAATTTTTTAAAATGAATTCCTTATAACTATAATGTTAAATTGTAGAAAATCACAAAGATGCAACAATAGTTTATTCATCTACCTCTTGAAGATGTTGGAATGAAGAGGGTGACTTGACCATGACAAGGTGGATAAATGTCATTTGGAATCTGATACCGTTCGAGGAAAATGAGCAAAGAGATTTGAATTTTGTAATCATGGGTGGTTATATCTTATAAACTTTTTTCGTTGTTGTTATTTATATCTTTTAAATTTGTTTGGGTTTTTATTGGTGATAGTAATTTAGTTTACATAATTGTTCTTCTATGTCAGAATCCACCGTGATTTCGAAGAATTGCTCGAAGAGTACCTAGAAGTGGAGTAAATGTTTGAAGATGAAACCATTTTTATGTTCCGTCGAGCCAGGACAAGCGTTGTCAAAAGTCAAAACTATAAAAATTTGATATGACCAGTTGATTTAATTAAATATGTAATATCGATTAAATTACTTTGTTAGATTGGTTTTGGTTTATTCATGGTTTATTATCTTTTTGTTTTGAGACAGATTTTTGGTTTATTATCACTATTTTTAATCATTCTCTTCAAAAGATCACTTTTTTTTTTCCTAGAATTTTAATTTTACCTAAATATTGTTTGAGAACATTATATTATAACAATCTTTGTAATACCTAAATATTGTTTGAGAGTAATGTATTATAATTATTTTGAATTTGAATAAGTTAGGATGATTTAAAATTTCAGTTTAGTTAAGAGATATGGTTTGAGAATATTTTATAATATCGTTTGAAATTTGTAGGCTAATTCTTTTTCAAATATGTGCTAATCCTTTAAGTGTAAATTAAATACTTTTATAAATCACGTAAACTCTATATTATTTTAAGTATAACAAATTATGACTGGTCTTAAAATGGGTATGATAACTTTTTACTAACTAAAAATTCAAAGAACTATTGTTTTGGATTATTTCACGAATGAAACATATTTTAAGCAAAGTTGAGATTCCTTACAACTACAAATGATTGCTATATAAATTGTATTCGATAATTTTTAACTATATAGACTACCTAAAAATATCTTTTATATATTAAAAGAGAAGCATTGGGAGGACAATTTGGATGATGTGTCAACACCAAAAAAAATTTCAGTTTTTTAAAATAATTTAAATTTTATAATAATCCTTGCTATCCTACTAGCCAAACACTCTTTATGACTACTATTCTATTAACCAAACACTCTTCATAATACAGTCTCTATAACCAAACATAATTAATTTCATTAAATTTAAATATGAAAATGTTAACTAAAATATTATCTAATTAGCAAACACATTTAAGATTAAAATAATTATAATCTCAATTGCCAAACACATTAGAATATTTATAAACGTGCCTAAATTAGTTTTTCAAATATTGTAATATTAATCCTTACCATTAACTTATTAAAAAATATTACTATTCTTATAATTACCCTAAATATGATTAAATTTATATTTGCAATCTTTCATTTTATATATTGAATCATAAACCGTTAAACAAATATATTTGATTAAAGTGATATAAAATGACTAAAAAATTATTTTAAAAAAAAATCACAGGTGTAACACATTTCTATACAAAATAATTGTAAAATTTATATATATAAAATAAATTTTAGATTTCTCTTAAGATAGCATCTAAAACTATTTATGAACAATTAATTAAATCCAAATTTGTATTTTAAAAACTACATTATCACTCTTATAATTAGGCTAAACCTATAAGATTCAATTCATATTTGTGATCTTTTATTTTATATATTTGAGTCATAAACCGTATTTTTAAAGATTAAGATTAAATAAATATATTTTATTAATAAGTGATATATATTGACGAAAAAACTAAAAATTTGTTTTTTTCAATTATTTCACGAGTGTGATATACAAAATACTTACAAAATTTATATGTATAAACGAATTATGGATTTCATATAATAATTTTCCTAATAACTATATATTATTTTTTTAACTAAAACTATATTGATTTTACTTGCATATCATATTATCATGCGTATAACGCGGGTAACTATCTAGTGTTCTGTTTATGTATACACATTTACCCTCCATAAATTTGAATATATACAAATATATTCATTTTAACTCGCTCAGAGCGCGGGTATTATCCTAGTTATGTTTAAAAAGAAACAAAATCAAATTGCGTAATATTTTTTGGGATCGCGGTCAAACAAGCACTCGAACCAATCTAAAACGTTGTTCGGTCAAACAATCACTCGGACCAATCTAAAACATTGTTTGCTTATATACGTAACTAGAGTTGCTTGTGTACTTTTTTCTTTTTTGGTCAACAGTTGCTTGTGTACAAGAAATAAATTATATCGCAAGAAATTGACATCAATGAATTACGAGTGTTTGTGTGCACAAGCATTTTAGGTGACAAAGATAATATATCAATGTTTATAAGTTTAATTAAGGTGTGTAGATAGAGTTCCCTAAAGTCTTCTAAAATGAGATCTAAACCCAAAAACTTAGATGAGGAAATGATTGATAACTATTTCTCAAACAGACTGGTGTTATGATTATGACCAATTGGTAATGAAATAGTGATTTTCATTTTAGTGTAGATTAGAGATCGATTTTTCTCAAACGTAAAATTATCCAATCGCTATCATTTAACTAAAACGAAATGATGTCATATTTTAGACCAATTAGAAAACCTGGTGACAGCTACACTCTTCATATTTGTAAATATTCTAATTTAAAAAAAAAAAGTATTTATTTAAAAAGATTAACATCGTGTTTGCTAAACATATGACGATAGATATGTTTTTTTTTCAAACGGGTTTTAACCGTTTTCTTTCAACTTCGAACTCCCTATTTGAACTATTCACATGTCCGATTGGTAATAAAGAAAAAGCGGTTTGTTTTGAGATTCTAATCACCTCAAAATGTGCTACCAATCAAATACTAAATATACCCAAAATTCCCAGGCCGAAATGCATCTGGTCAAGGCTTACACCTAGTGATATCCCTAGATAAGGATATTGTGGTACCCATGATATAACATTTATGATTACACATGCACATAAAACAAACAATCACACACAACTTAAATGCAACTATTACAATATGTGAGAAATAAAAAGACACAAATGTTTGAAAATAGCAAATATCCATTTGTTGTTTTGTCAACATATCCTCTTTTCGATAATTTTCAAAACGAAAATGATAAGACTAATTAAGGGGCATGTAATGTGATGCAGATCCAACTACTTCACCAAAGTCCACTTCAGTGCAATTACGAAGGAGCTTATACAACAAGATTTGTTTGTAGAGCTACAAGTTTGATCTCAATTGTTTCAATCGCCAATCCGTAAACGCAAACATCAAACGCCAAAAGTCTTTTGTTGGCATTTGATTTTGCTTTTACAATTCACAAAACAAAATCTGTTTAAAATACTAACAATTGCCAAGTTTATTACAGAAAATCACACTAAAATGTAAAAACAAACGAAAATGCAAGCAAACAAACCAAAACCATATACAAAGAAGATTTGTTTGTACAGACACGAGTTTGATATAACCCCCTTCACTAAAGGCAACATAAGAACTTCGGATAACACGAGTTTTCGAGCGTAGAGATGATCGGTAAAGCAGTCAATAACAACCAAATTTCGTAAGTTAACCATAGAATGAGAGCAGAAAGTATTACAATACCAGGGAAAATCCCAAGTTTGGAGCAAAAATGAAATCGTTTAGAAGAACTTACCAAGAAATTAAACACTTGCTTTGTTGCCTATCAAATGATGAAGAAACAAACCAGCTGCAACACTAACGTTTAAGCTCTCCACAGCAAGAAAATATCTAAGTCCTTCGCCTTCCGCATCATCAGACTCTGTAGCTGCAACATCGTTAGGCATATTTCCGCTAATCCGAACTAATTCAGTACATGATCTCTCGACTAATGGCCTTAAACCCGTTCCTTCATTCCCCAAGACAAGAATCGTCGGGCTACCGGGTAAAACCTCGTTCAAAGCAACAGCTTTTGGAGAAACCGAACCACCAACCACACGCCAACCGTTCTCAGCAGAAGATTCTAAGAATTGCATCATGTTTTTGCAGTATCTAAGTTCCATTACTTCGAGTGAGCCAGCGCTTGCTTTACTCACAACCGCACTGAAAGGAGCTGAGTTTTTCGCACAGACCACAATACCGGTGGCTCCAAAAAAGTAAGCAGATCTTATGATCGCGCCTAAGTTCTGTGGATCAGTGACCTCATCGAGAGCAACCCAAAGAGAAGATTTCTCTTCCTCTGATGAAATCGGATCTAGTTCTTTCAATTTCACCAGTTCCAATGGTGAAGCATCAAGCACCAATCCTTGATGGGGTCTGTTATCAGCAACCATGTTAAGATCATGCTTCGACGTTTCCTTGATGTTTAACCCAAGTTTTTCAGAGATTTTCAAGACTTTCTCGAAACCTTTCTTGTCTTTCTTCTTCCTGTTGTTACTGCTCAAATCCAAACCTTCTTGAACATACAGAGCGTAGAACTCCCGTCTCCCAACAGAGAGTGCAGCTAACACTGGACTTACTCCATAAACCACTTCACCAATCATCCGAGGCACACTAGACTCAGTCACCTCTTGCCATGTTTTTTTACCCCAACTCTCTTGCCTATTCCAGTTTCGATATGCTGCATTGTCACGACCTTGATCTCTTACATCATATCTATTAAACCTATTCTTGATCTCAGACCACCTACTATCATTTGGTTCTTCTTCAATTTCCTCGCCTTCTTCAACGACTCTATCATCATCTTCGTGGGCACGATTCACTGTTTCATCTTCCACTTTAGTGATTCTATCATCACCTCGGGCACGAAAATAGTTCTCATTTCTTGTTCTTCCATCTTGTTTTTCCCAAGATGACCGATTATTACCACTCGGCAATTCCTCTTTCGCCAGTTTCTCATTAGCCACCCAAATCGAATTCCCACTAGCTTTCTTGCTATCGTCAACTACTCTACCATCTCCTCGAGCACGAAAAGAATCTCGGTTTCTTGTTTCACCTTGACCTCTGTATCTACTTCTCCTGTCAACAGAAACCGAATCGTTTCGACTATCTCGTTTATCCCAAGATGACCTATTATTACCTCTCTGAAACCTCTCTTCCACAGGTTTCTCATCAGATTTCACCCAAATTGAATCTCCACCACCATTACCACTACTTCTCTTATCTCTAAAAGCTTTCAATGACCCTAATCCAGATTTCCCTCTACTACTACTACTTCGTTTCCCAAATCTCTGCGAATCAAAACTCGAAAACTCTCTAACACACTCAAGCTTCCCCAACATTCCAATAGATTTAAGACGAGAACTAACTAACCCAGTCGTAAAGGCGTTACCTTTGGGGTTTATACAAAGCTTAACTGGTAAAGTCGACGACTTTGAGAAGTGGAAACTTTTGAGTGTTGATTGTTGTAAAGAAACCCTAATCGCCATGGGAAATCCTTGGGTTCTTGTTAGATTACAATACATTGTCAAACAGAAGGGAAATTTTCAAAATTGCGGGTGAATTTTCTCCAATACAAAGCGATCTCAGAGAATGGAAGTTAAGAAAGGTGAATCTCCCATTGATAAACAAATCTCTCACTATCAGAATTTTTAGGGTTTAAGGGGAAAAAACCAGAGGAAGGAGAAGATAAGAAAGAAAGAAAGAGAAGTGAAGAAACGAAAATGTTACGGCGAAACGGCGTCGTTCTAAGAAAGTTGCATTTTATAATCCTTCAAACAGTAAGTATTCGATCCCTTAAACTATATTATTGCCAAATATAAATAACTACAAAGATATAATTAATTTTTATAGTATAATTAAGGGAAATTGGGCTTAATAACCAAACAAAAAAAAATAATTAAAAAACTAACTAATTAATTTAGATCCAATGGTTGATTTTTTGCCACATACAATAATTTTTGTTACTTTCTTGAACTTTTTTTTTTGGTTATCTAACAAATTAGCCCTATAATTAAACACATACAAAAAGAGCACATTTTCCAATTTTTTAAAAAATTGAATATAAAAAATTCAAAAAAAAATACGTGTTTACAACAATTGCGTTAGATTAGTTTGCGAAAAAGAAAAAAAGTTGGTTAGATCATCTCAAGACAAACAATGCTTCCATTCCTCCATTTCTCGAATAGTTGATAATATGTTTTGGATTTGCTTATTAAAATTTTGGGTTAGTTGCGAAGACATCATCGAGACCTCCCCATGCCGCTGATTATTGAGTTATCTCCATATGATGTGGAGAACGTTTTGGAACACGTATCGCATGAGAACATCTAGAAATATTATTGGATCGGCGTACAACAAGTGATATTGAAAAATAAGTATTTTGTTGGAGCAAAGCATGCAGCCATATGTTTCATCTTGTAATATGCGCTCATTTAGGCAAGGCACTACCCTTTACAGTTCAATTCTCTTTTTTTTCCTTTTTCTTTTACAGCAACATATGTTCCACGAGAAATGGCAAGAGTGAGTGTCAGCTAGACACAGGGCCGTGCCTAGCTATTTGGGGACCCAAGGCAGAATTTGATTATAAAAATTAATTTAAATTTAAAAATATAGTATATAATTTTTTTATAAAGTAGTATTCAAAATAGTGGATAAAATGTATATAATATTTTTTATAATAAGTGTTTATCATATATCAGTCATAAATAGTTCATATTATAACACTAGTATTTATAAAATTGTGCAGATCTTCATCATTTTTACTAATGTGAGTAGATTAAATGTAAAGGTAGAAACTAATTTAGTAACACATAAAAAAAAAAAATGGGTTAAGAAATTATGCGACAAAATATTTTGAATAAAAAAAATTAAACAAAAATAAAACGAAAAACAACCTATATTATAAAGTAAGATGAAACAACTTTTAAAATGGAGTCCTAAAATTTAGCCTAAATAAAAGTGAAGTAGAGATTTTTCATCTATTTAAGTATTAAAAATCTTTAAAATGGGCCCTAAAATTTTTCTAATTAATTGAGGCCTAAGACAGTTGCCTTTTTGATAACACGGTTCGCACGGCCTAGACAAGGGCACTCACTCTTAATCAGTGAAAAAGTAATGTAGCGATAATTCAAAGATCTCAACTACTTCATGATAGTGCTAACTAGGTCGGGTAATATAAGACCCGTTTATTAGCAGAATATGTAAAGAATATCTTTATGTAAATGATAGGAAACTAATTACAAAAGATGCGTAAAGATATTCTTTACATATTCTGCTAATACCGTTGAGGCTATAGCCAGGTTCATGAGTTTGACAGAAAAGGACTAGAGAATAGTGTCACGTAACTAAAATCTGGATGCGCCATGATACGACATAATAGTCTTCTGGAATCTTGTAGTTTTATGTCTGATTTGGATTTAAGAGACCGGTTTGATATCTATACTATCGTTCTGAAAGAACATTATAAAGGAATTTGTTTTTGCTCGTTGAAATAATTAAGATTTCCATAAATTTAACTTTTGACTTTGCGAGGGTTATATATCGTTCGTTTTGAAATGTTTAAATTGTTAAATGCAAGCTTAATAAATGAATAAAAAGGATTAATTTCCAAATGCCAAAAACAAATTAAATTTTTTGAGAAGTTGTGTAGGAATTTTAACAAACAAAAAAAGAAGTTGTGTAGGAAAATCAAAGGATAGGTGAATCAATAGAGTTTGTGGAAGAACACGCAAAAAGCAGTGATGCATTCTATATTGGGCATAGGTAGTGGATCTCCATTTTTCTTTCATTTTAAAACTAAGTCAATTGTCATGGCTTCTCCAAAAATAACGCACGTCCACATTTGCTGAGAAAAACATGAATATTGAATCTATCGTCCTTTCTCTCCATCTATCGATGATCAGTACAGTTTGGTTAGGGTCAAATCTTGATTTGAGAGAATAGTTTGCATGGTTAGGTATTTTCCCAGCAATGACCGGAGTGGCCTACCAGCCCATTTCGGGTTCTGGCCGGGGAACCCAACCGCCGTCGGAGAAGTCAGCACTCGTGTTTTCTCGGCTAGACTTCCGGTTGTTTGCCGGCAGCTCCACAATAAGCAGCCGTTCGGAATGTTTAAGGGCGAAAATGCGATGAACTACGCATTTTCGACCTTTTTGCTTGAAGCAATTATCATCATTTTCTTCATTAAATCCGTTTGCTTCCTTCTCCGGCCTCTTCGCCAACCTCTTGTCGTCTGCGAGATCATTGTTAGTCATTGATCTTATACTCCTTTGTTATATAGACTAGTAAAACTTCAATCAAACAACAATATCGGAAATAAAATATTTGATTAATTTATCGAGGTATTAATTTGGTTAGTAAAATTAATTCATGATCAAAAACATTTATTGAATTATCGAAGTATGTTAATTTATAGAGGTTCTACTTCTACCGTAGTAGTTGATATACTTTTAGATTTGAAAAATACATGAATGAGTTTTGGTTTTTTTTTGAAGGGTGGAATGATGATAGGACCATCTTTGTTCGGGGGAAGCCGGAATTTCAATTACTATTTGTTCCCACCGATAGCGAATTACTTATTCGCAAACTTGGGATTGATAGGATTCTTTTACTTCTTCTTCCTCACCGCAGCCAAGACCGATGTTGCAGCCATTTGGAGGGCACCAAGAAAGCACAAGTACATTGCTGCCATTGGCGTTTTAGTCCCCATGATCTGTGTGACAGTCATGGGGATTGCCATGCGAAACAAAATGCACAAAAACATGAAGAACCCTTCTTCCATTGGAGGAATCGTGTTTGGCTTGTCCTTCACTTCTTTCCCTGTCATCTACACTGTTTTGAGAGATATGAACCTTCTCAACTCCGAGGTGGGCAAGTTCGCCATGTCGGTGGCTCTTCTAGGAGACATGGTAGCGATCTACATGATTCTTGTGTTTGAGGCCATGACACATGCTGACAGTGGAGGCACTACCGCGGTAATTTTTTTTCTTGTATCGGCGGTTGTTTTCGCTGCATTTATGCTTTTGGTTGTGAAACGAGCTCTTGAATGGGTTGTCACGCAAACGCCTGAGGGCAAACTAGTGGACCAAAACTACATTGTCATGATCCTCATGGGTGTTCTTGTATCTTGTTTCCTCACGGACATGTTCGGTTTGGCTATAGCCACAGGACCAATTTGGCTAGGGTTGCTTGTCCCTCACGGTCCTCCATTAAGTTCGACTTTGGTTGTTCGAAGCGAGTCATTCATCCACGAATTCTTGCTGCCATTCACCTATGGCTGGGTGGGACTCAACACGAATGTCTATTACATAAACGACGAGACTTGGCCAGATCAGCTCTCTCCTCTCCTCTACCTGGCCATCGTTAGCTTCATCACCAAGTTTGTCTCCACCGTTGCTGCCGCTCTCTTCTTTAAAGTCCCAACTAGGGACAGTCTCACGCTTGGCCTCATGATGAACTTGAGGGGCCAGATCGATCTCTTGCTCTACTTGCATTGGGTCGACAAACGTATAGTCGGCTTACCCGGTTTTACTATCATGGTTTTGCATACGATTGTGGTCACGGGTATAGTAACACCGTTCATCAGCTTGCTCTACGATCCTACTCGGCCTTACCGGAGTAGCAAGCACCGTACTATCCAACACACTCCCCCGTCCACCGAAATGGGACTGGTTCTTGCTGTTTCCGACCACGAAGCCTTGTCTGGCTTGATCACTTTCCTAGACTTTGCATACCCCACTACTACTAGCCCCTTCGCTATATTCGCTGTCCAGCTCGTGGAACTGAATGGGCGAGCCCAGCCGATGTTTATCGACCACGGTCAGCAAAAGCACGAGGAAGAAGACGAGGACGAGAAAGAAGACGAGGAGGCAGAGGCAGAGCCAAAGCATACCAAGAGCGGGCGGATAAACCAGGTGCAAAGCGCCTTTAGGCTCTACCAAGAGAAAAGAGATGACTTGGTGAAGCTACATGCCTACACTGCTCACGCGCCAAAACGACTCATGTACCAAGACATTTGCGAGCTAGCCTTGTCCAAGAAAACCGCTTTCATTCTCTTACCATATCAGCGAGAGCGTCTTGAAGACGATGCGCCTACCGAACTACGTGACTCCGGTATGCTATCCGTGAACGCCGACCTCTTGGAACACGCACCGTGTTCCGTCTGTATCTATCACGACAAAGGATGGCTTAGAAACGCCGCGGTTCGGTCCTCGGTCGACCAGCAACATCCCAACCACTCAAGCCTTATGAGGCAAGAAACGTATCGTTTTGTTGTTCTGTTCCTAGGAGGATCTGATAATAGAGAAGCTCTGCATCTAGCCGATAGAATGACGGCGAACCCGGACATAACCTTAACCGTGATCCGATTCTTATCGCATAACCACGAAGGAGAGGATGAGAGGGAGAAGAAGTTAGACGATGGGGTAGTGACTTGGTTTTGGGTCAAGAACGAAAGCAACGAGAGGGTTAATTATAAGGAAGTTGTGGTCAAGAACGGCGCGGAGACGCTAGCCGCGATCCAGGCGATGAACGTTAACGACTATGATCTTTGGATAACCGGAAGAAGAGAAGGGATTAATCCAAAGATTATAGAAGGATTGTCCACGTGGAGCGAAGACCACCAGCTCGGTGTCATTGGAGACACCGTGGCTGGGAGCGTATTCGCCTCGGAAGGTTCGGTATTGGTGGTGCAGCAACAGGTTAGGAATCAGAAAGGTGGTGATGGTTTCTTGAATGGCAAGTTTGATTACAAGAGTTTAGTGTCTCCTTGGACATGTCATCATACTTGATTAATTAGTTTGGTTTTTTTTTTTTTTTAAACTGATTAGGTTTTTCTCTTTTAATTTGGTTAAATTCGAGTTGTACAATCTGTATCATTGGGATGGATTGCTTTCAAATTTGTTATACGAGCTAATAAATTCCAATATAGAAGTAGCTTTTAAATCAGATGATCAAATATTTCATTTTACTTCTGCCACCTAAAAAGTGATTGATAGCAAAACTTGTCTAGGCAGAAGCATTAGAAGCTCGTAAAGCCAGCACCCAAATCCCTCCTTGAGCTCTTGCAGGAGGTAATATAATGAACTCTTTGTTACCATTGGAGTTTCTAACAAAGACTGAATAGTTTCTTTTAGGCGAATTTGGAATCTTTACCTACTTGAAAGCAGCAGTTGGACCACCGAACTCGTCTTCTCGGCGCCATTTCTGCAAAGTTTGTGGATACATTGCAGGTTACAAGTGCTGCTTATGTGGTATGCGCTTTTGTTCCATCCGTTGCCAAAACATTCACAAGGATACTCATTGTCAGAAATTTCTTACTTATCCGGAACAAGCCTCTCAAATAACAAGTTCCACATCCGTGGGAGCTCAAGGCTCCAAGTATATTCCAAAACACCGCAACACAACCAGATCTGAACCGATAACAGTAAGACCAGTAGCCGTGAGAAGATGTTTTGATGTAGATCAATGGGATCACAATTCACAAAGATCTCAGACTTTCGAGGTTAGACTTTTCACTCCTTTCTCCATCAACCTTGTCCGCAAATCTTGAGGTCTCCTCCAGACCCAATCCCCATTGGTTTCAGCACTCTCCTTTAATGCAACACTGAATAGAGAGACACTAATTGGTGGACAAGTGAATTCACCTTCTGGCTCATGAATACTATGAGAGTCAATGTACTTCTTAAGTAGCCAGAAGCAACAATTTTCCCCCACTCTTATCACATGATAGAACCTGTCACTAGTGGTGGCCAAGTCCATTGCTCCAAACAAAAACATGGATTTATCAAGCATCTGAAAACTTTAGGCCAAAGATGCATCCACAACAACAGTAATATGTAGTTCTGCTCTGTAATCTGAAGAACAAAAATATATGATCATTTATATAAAGAACTGGAATATATAGTTCTACAACATTGGCTGGTTTTTTGAATTTTCCAGAGCCTGAAGAAGAATCATCCATCCAGGGTTTTATTGTTCCTCAACATTTGATAAAAACAAAAATAATTTCCGACAAAAGGGCTTTTACCTTTCAATCTTTCTTTTATTTTAAACCCTAAAGGCAAACAAAAGAGTTCTTCATAAGATAAAACACCAAGTGCTTACCTCTTTCTTTTAAATTAACTTGTTTCAGAATCCTCCTCAAGGTACTGAGAGTGTGAGGCAGCCAGTAATGCGGCTCCAACTCCAGACCCGTCATTCGAATGAATCACTTCGACGCTCTCTGATGCTTCATCTCCGAGTAACTCTTTCAATGAGCTCTCCATACACTCACTGAACTGAGTGTAGTGTTCGAACAACCCACCGTCCATGGCTATCACCGATTTCTGAGTTTCCCCTTCTTTTGTTGCGTCTCTTCCCAATTTCTTCAGGATTCCGTAGATCCCTGCAGCAGATAGACGAGCTCCTCGGCTAGCGATGATGTTACAGAGACTGATCACTACTTTTCTCATCTTCAGAGAAGTCGTAGGGACCTGAGAGATCACCAATTCAAGAAACTTCGTTCAGACTTCATCATCCGTTAGTGTGACTCAATATTATGCATATAATACAAGAGAATCTAACCTCCAATATGTCCTTTAACTTGCTTCCAACAACCTTCAAATCCGGAGAAGTATCGCTGTGCATAGCAGACATGTGTGGGGTCCTGCATACAGTAAAGTGGTTATTAGACTTCTGATTCAATGCAAGTAACGGTCGTCTTTTTCGGAATAACTGTGCAAAAGAAGTTAGCTAGTCAACCTTATGATGAATGGTATTCTCAGCTTCGGTGGGATGGTGTCGCCAAAGAAATCAGCTTCTTCAGCCATCTTCAGAAGAACTCTACGCAAGATTTCTCCCAAATACATACCGGAAATTATTTTCTCTAGAATCTGAGAAAA
Organism: Arabis hirsuta; assembly: GCA_964056655.1. Taxonomy (NCBI): domain Eukaryota; kingdom Viridiplantae; phylum Streptophyta; class Magnoliopsida; order Brassicales; family Brassicaceae; genus Arabis; species Arabis hirsuta. Next base: position 1,569,211 of record OZ053306.1, read on the forward strand.
GCCAGATAGCATCTTCGTGAGCGCCACCGATAGTACTCTAAACAAACTTGAATTCAGCAGAATTTCAAAGCTCATACCTGTTCACCTGGATTCAGACTCTCGAAATCTAGTGAGTGGTCAAACTCTGTCAATGGAAGATGTGATGACCTAAAGTTTCCCCACTCCATGTTAATCACCTGCATTGTAGTACATACTAAGAATCAAGTAGTTCAAAGCTCAATGGACGCTGCTATGTTCTTGCAAAAACCACAAACCATTTCTCCAGATTTGGGAAGTAGGCCGTGCCATTTTGGAATTGCATGTGCACGTTCGACATACGCTGCATTTGTGCCCGTGCCTAAAATAACTGCGGCAACAACATCTGGGTTATAGTATCTACCACCAGCAAGTGTTCCAACAGTATCATTGACCTGTACCGTTTACAAAGGGATTCAAGAATCATTAACAATTAGATTACACAAATCGATTTATCTAGGTGAGAAAAAAAAAAGAGTTTTTTGTTCCTTTGGGTTAAGATGAAAAACTCACAAGAGCTGTGACATTCATGTCAAGTCCAACTCTTTCCATAGCTTTAATAAGCTCTCCGACAACATCTTGTCCAACCTACACAACCGTACCGAAACAGAGTTTAGCAAGAGCACCATCATTTATAGAGAGTTTGCCTTCAAAACGACAAACCGAAGACTGTAATTTTTTCGTCTACCGGGCTATATCAAGAACAGGGTTCACAGAATTGACAGAGCTATGTCTGTAATAAATTTGAAATAAATGGAAGGGTAATCAAGCGCAACTGTATCTTCAATGGAAAAGCCTTTTGTCCACTTGATGAGAGTGCCAGAGGACAAAGATGTCTGCCTAACCGGAAAAGAGAAGGTGAAACCTAATTCCCTTTGTCTACCCTCTTGGAGATGAAAGTCCTCGTCTTCTGTGGCGACGAACTTTGCAAGCGCTTCAGCGATAAAATCGAATAACTCCTGGCTCCACAATTAAAAAAACCCATAATCAATACACAAATATATATATAGATCAACCAACACTCAATATAAAATTAAGGGAAAAGCTCTCGTCAGAAAACTGACATTTGAATCCCCGGTCATCAAATGAGGAGGAATTGAGACTTCTTCGAACTCTTGTTTAACAACACGGTCTTGTTTCCCACCAAGAAGCACACGCATGACACGGAAGTTTGTTCCGCCTAGGTCCAGTGCATAAAAGAAACCCTTCTCATCCCTGTCAAAATCGATAATGAAGATTAGATACACTTACAACTCATGTTTATCGTGTCATCAGCATCAGAACAACCCCAAAACAAACAACTCCCACTGAAACTAAACTCATGATTCACCCTAAGACACCACGTTGAACAACAGCCTAGAAAGAACAAAGATTGATACTTTTTACGATATGCAGATGAAGCTAAACCAGAGAACCTAGGAACAGAACACAGACAAAGAAAAAGCAGACAAAAAGGGTAAAAGAACAATCAAACAAACAGTGAGACATCAAAATCTATCAACCAAACTATGTAGCAGTTAAAAGAAACAAATTAGCAGATTCTCCAATGAAAAGAATCTACACACTCTAATGACTCTTAACCCTACAGTGTCATGATTATGAGACTCAATTCAAGAGATTATGATTCAAGAGTAACGAATCTGTATTCAATATAACAAATACACATCTAACTACAATGGAATCCAATAAAATATGAATCCAAATGGAATCATAAAGCATGAAACTTTCTCACATAAACCTCATACCATTTATCCATAAAAACAAAAATTGAATAAACGTGGCAACGATTTATCTAAAAATCAGATAATGAATCTGACCCAGAAAAAAAAAACAAAAATTCAGATTAAAAATTCCACAAAAATCTCCAACTTTATCCTAAAATCCAATCCAAAATCCAAAAATCTGAAATTGAGGATAAACAAAAAAAAAAGAAGAAATTTGTTTGTACCCAGAAGGAAGATTATCAACATAGCTAATAAGCATCTTAAGCTTGCTTCCACCTTCAGATGCAAGACCAGCATGCATCTCAACAGTCATAGCATCAGCCACTTGTCTCAGTTTCGCGATTGGTGTCGCGCAATCTTCTTCTAGAACTTTCAAGATCTCAATCACTCTTCCCCATTTCCCTGAGCTCTGCATCCTTCGCCGGACAATATACACAGCCGCCGCACAAACCACCGCCGCACCAACCACCGTCGCACCAACCGCTACTTTCCCCATTTTCTCTCTCTCTCACCCAAATCTCGATCTAAAAAATACGAATTGGTACAAAATCGAAAGTAAGAACCCTAAATCGATCTCTATAATACTGGAGGTGGTGATGATGATGCGTGTGAGAGGCCCACGTAAGCAAGCTGCTTTGTTGTCTGTAAGCTATGGAAAGAGATCAAATTATTGATTTTTTTTTTTTTTTTTATTTCTCTGAGCTGAGAAAATAATAATGGACGGTCATGGAGTTTGATGAGAATGACGGAATTGCCCTTCTTTGTGACTTGCCTTTCTCGCCGTTTCTTGTGGAGGACGTTGATTATAAATTCGAAAAATTTATGATATCGAATGTTCTGATAAAATCAATTTAATTCCTTTTTTTTTTCTAAGAAAAACAAAATTATATATCAGTTCCGAAGTACATACTAAAAAATAATTTTACAGACCAGAAGTTCCGAAAAGATCGTCACTCGTATAATTATTTCGTCTTTGATGGGATATAGATATATATATAGTTCAGAGCTAATATTATTTGTTAAAATGCCTCATTTTTTGCCTAATTTAAATCAATAGTTTGACATTTCTTTGCTTGACTCTATTTAAGTGCTAAAAGACGCGATTTATGGACAATATTAGGAAGAGAGTTCGTTATTGATTTGACCACCGACCAAAATTATATTCTTCTTATTTAAAATAATTGTCATTTTTTGTTTTATATTATTTTTCGTTCTATAATTTCAATGTACATTTATTATTATTTTTTTTATTTTTATCTCTACTTTTAAATTTAGTAATTAACTATATCAAATAAAACACTGTATTAATTAGGGACAAAACAATCTTTTGATATTTTTTTAATTTGCGTGAAAAATTCCAGAATGATGATTATTTTGAAACAGAGAAAATACTAGCATTTAATTATATCATAAGATTCGTATTACCTAAATAAAGAGAATTAAACCTCGTAAGAATTCACGAACTTCACCAAATTCCACAAAAATACGTTGTATATATATATTGAATTTCCCACTTCCTTATTTCTTTTTTTTTTAACTTATTCCCACTTCTTTATCACATCTTACTTCTATCAAATTAACTCGGTATGTAGAAAATCAAATGCAAAACTTGAAAGAAAGAAAAAAAACATGGCAAATAATTAAAACGTAACTTAAACAAAAAGATAACGAGAAATGTGATGTGATTTAAAGGAAACGTAATGGTAAACGACATGTCGTCGGGAAAATAACATGTAATTTGAACAAAAATATATGCGTGACTGATATCTATGTTATTATTAAAAACACCGACGTAAATACGGTTAATGTGTAAAATAAGATGAATACAGTAAATATAAATACAGATTAATAAGATGAATACGGTTAACATGTAAAATGACACCCACAAATCCATAACCTATCGAAAATTTGGTTATTAAACAAAAATATATCTAACCCTCTTTTGTCGAATGCATGTTCTCTTTCTGATCAACGTCACTTTTAGATTTCACATCGGTTTGGTACGAGAAGAAAAGAATTTGGTCACTAGTTTTGTCCCTCACCCACTTGAGTCCTAACACTTTTAGCAATGTGTAATTTATAATGCATAAAGTATTGAACAACTCTTTAACTTTCTACTTTTTAGTAGCTTTCTCATACTATAACAATGCAAGATCCTTATTCAAACCATCGAGGTAGGAGTAGACATTCCATTAAACTTATTTAATACGTTATTTTCAAATATGATATTTTTACTACTTTTCTCTTTTCTAAATACATAACCGGTCATTTATAAAAGTCTACGTTATTTGATAAATATTTTACTAAAGATAAGGCACATTAACACTTTAAATCTCATAAATATTTTACTAACATATTAAATTTTGATTAGCCAAAAAAAAAAAACACATCTTAAATCTTCATCTGAAATTATTTCAAAACTCCCGAATACGTTGTGTTGAAAAAGAAGACTAAGTTAGTTTACTACAAGTCGAAAGATATATAGATGTCCAATATTAATCGTTTGACATTTGAATTCTAGACGTGAACGGAATGAACTTTCACAGTTGAAAAAATAGAATTATTAATTGTTTGTGTATACTAACACTATTATTATTATTATTATTATTTTGGTTAGTCACTAGATAATATACGTCATATTTGTTTATATATAAACTAATAAAAGTGGTCCAGAATTTAGTTTTTCTGGAAACAACGGTGGTGGAGGAAGATGAATCTTCTCTCGTCATGTCTGAGACTGACATCGATTGCTACAGGTTTCCCTTTCCCAAATACTATATCAAGAAATTGCATTTTTTTTTTTCCTTATTTCCAATATTTCATATTTGTTGGGTTTTATTTTGTTGTTGTCTGAGATATTTTCAAGGTTACTAAAGAACTAAGATGAAAGGCCGGCCCAAGATTAAATCAATATAAGTCTGAATAATTTCATGCTACACATACCAATTATTTACCCACAACAAAGTGATTGTGTATGGTGTATCTTAGTCAAATAACTTGTATCTTAATCTTAGTTAGATAAGCACAAGAATTAAGATAAATGAATATATATATATATATATATTCGAAATAATCATGTATGTATTTCAAAGAAATATGTGTGTAAATATATGAAGTTTCTTAGTGTTGTATTCTTATGCATTGTGATCTATATGGAGTTTTTTGAGTTTTTTTTTTTCCGTGACGGTGTCTTTTATACAATTGTATATAGACATTTACATGCAGTTTGGACATATCAATATTTTGAGAAAACTCAGAAAAGTGAAGTTAACATTGGTTTACCTAATTTTTGTACTATGGTCGATAGAAAATTTGGGAAACTGGTGAAGATAGTCCACGATGATGCACAAAATTCATGTATTTGACAGAATATTTTGCTTATTTTTTTTATAAGAGATGGAGTAGACCGCATAAATCGAAATATCTTCAATGTCCCCTTACAAAATTCTTCGAGTGTACCAGGACCTTCTTTAACATGCTTAGGACATTTTGGTTATTCATCCTTAGCGCATATGACCTTTCGATGTTTTGATGAATTGGAAAAAATACGACCTTTCGATATAAAGAGAAGGTTAAAGAACAATCTAAGTGTATATGCTATAGAGAAAAATGAGGTTTTTATCACTAGAGATGTAGTGTTTCACGAAGACATATTTTTCTACATGATAAAGTACAGCGGCAAAGACTTGGCAATGATAATGAGCTAAGAAATTTGAATGATTCATCATTACACCGCTATGAGTGATCCTCACCGCTTGGAAAAGGGCACCATAAACGTGTTTCTTATGTAAAATTCAGAGACTATGTGAGCTACAATGCATGATATCTTCCCAAATACAAATCTTGATCATGTTTTTCTATCGGATAGAGTGCATGGTGTAGCAAAGTTCAAGATGTGTGATCATGAAATAAATCAAACGTTCCACGATAGTATATATTTTGAGATATTCATATCAAGTGCCATCATCTAAGAATAACTTTGTGATTTTGCTCGAGCCACAAAACTATTTGTTGTATTCGATTAATCTTGGTGTTGAACTACATGGGTGTAACGAGTGTAAGACTTCAACCTTCGAAAACAGAGGCTTGTATATCACCATTAAAGCCTCTGAGGGAAATGGAGTTTTCACCTGATGGGCTCAACACAGAAACGAAGATACTGAAGCCCACAGCAAACATATCGAGGCCCAAGTTGATGACAAAAGGAATCAAAGACCAACGGTCTTATGTTCCCTCACAAACGGACAAAGAAAACAGAGCAGAGCAAGAGGAAAGAAGAGGAGAAAATAAAGCTAGCAGTACGGAGGGTCAAGGAAATCGATACACTCCTCTCTCATCTCTAAAAGAAGATGATTCAGATGGTTGACATCTGTCAGACGTTGAAGCGAGATGAATCCTAAAACCCTAAAGTCGAATCGTGTATAAAAGGAAACAAGTAGTGATTGTAAGGGTTAAGGGAAAAATGAGGCAATAAAGAAAAGTTTAGTTTTTCATCTTCAAAGTAGTTTACTTTCATGGTATCAGAGCCAATGGATCAATCTCTAGATCCATATGCTCAACCTTCTTTGAGTATTACAAATTGTGTTACGCTTAAACTCACCGAGAGAAACTATCTCTTATGGAAGCGACAGTTCGAGTCCTTTCTTGCTGGTCAGAATCTGCTTGGTTTTGTTAATGGTTCTACTCCACAGCCGCCGGCTACACTTCGGGTTCCCAACCTTACTGAGGCCATTCCAAATCCAGATTCAGCAGCTTGGGTTCGTTCGGATCAGGTGGTGCAGTCTTGGCTCCTTGGATCTCTCTCTGAAGATATTCTCAGTGTGGTGGTTAGTTGCAACACAGCTCATGAGGTATGGATTACTTTAGCAAATCACTTCAATCGAGTTTCCTCCTCTAGGTTATTTGAGTTACAGAGAAAGTTACAAATTGTCTCTAAGAATAATCAGAGCATGGAAGAATATCTTAGGGAAGTTAAGTGTATATGTGATCAACTGTCTTCAATAGGGAACCCTGTTAGTGAAAAGATGAAGACTTTTGCTGCATTGAATGGCTTGGGTCAAGAATACGAACCAATTAAGACCAGTATTGAAGGGTCTATAGATGGTAGCTCTGCTTCTTTCTATGAGGATGTTATTCCAAGATTAATCACCTTTGATCAACGTCTCCAAAGCTACTCCGTGGGGTCCAATGTTACTCCTCATATGGCCTTTAATACTGAGAGGTCTGGTCCATTTTTTCAATCTTACAACAATAATGGACGTGGAAGTGGGAGGTATGGTTCGAGAGGACGTGGTTATACTACCCGTGGCCGAGGCTTTCACCAACAAATTGGTCAGAGGTCTTCTGAACCAATCTCTTACGGAGATTCTGCGAGACCTGTTTGCCAGGTTTGTGGTCGAAAGGGACACCCGGCTTTGAGATGTTGGAAACGATTTGATAAAGCTTATCAAGATGAGAGTCTCCATCAAGCTATGACTGCAGTAAAGATCACTGATGTTTCTGTGAGTTCTGGTCAGGAATGGTATCCGGATACTGGTGCTTCTGCACACATCACCAGCTCACCACACTTCTTGTCTCAAGCTCAACCATACACTGGTTCTGATTCTGTTATGATTGGTGATGGGAACTTTCTCCCAATTACTCACACCGGCTCTGCTAGTTTGGCTTCGACTGCAGGTAACATCCCTCTCACTGACGTTTTGGTTTGTCCTGACATAGCAAAGTCACTGTTATCTGTGTCCAAGCTTACAAAAGACTATCCTTGTTCTGTTGAATTTGACTGTGATACTGTTAAAATTCATGATAAGGCAACGCGGAAGCTTCTCACACTAGGCAACAGTCTTAATGGACTGTATATACTGGAGAATAACAATCTTAACGCCTTCTATTCCTCTCGTCAACAAGCGGCTAGTGATGAAGTATGGCATCGAAGGCTTGGACATCCTAATCCCCAAGTTCTCCGGTTGTTATCCTCTAGGAAAGCTATCCTTATTAATAAAGTTTCCAAGAAGATGTGTGATGCTTGTCAGCTTGGAAAGAGTTCAAGACTTCCTTTTTCGAACTCTGTTTTTATTGCCTCTAGACCTTTAGAGAGGGTACATTGTGATTTATGGGGACCCTCCCCAATAACTTCTGTTCAAGGGTTTAGATTCTATGCAATCTTCATAGACAATTATTCGAGGTTCTCTTGGGTGTTTCCTTTGAAATATAAATCTGAGTTCTTCCAAATATTTCTGAGATTTCAAGCTTTAGTAGAGAACTTATTACAGTTGAAGATTGCAACTTTTCAGAGTGATGGAGGGGGAGAATTCATCAACCAACAACTTATTGCTCATTTCCAACAGGCAGGGATTCAACATTATGTGTCATGCCCCCATACCCCACAACAGAATGGGTTAGCTGAACGTAAACACATGCACATTATTGAGCTGGGTTTATCTATGTTGTTTCAAGGGTATCTTCCTCAGAAGTATTGGGTTGAAGCATTCTTCACTGCCAATTTCCTCATTAATCTTTTGCCTACAACAACTCTGTCCACTCCTGTGAGTCCATATGAGGTTTTGTGGAAGAAAGCTCCTGACTATTCCTCATTACGGGTTTTTGGATGTGCTTGTTATCCAAATCTTCGGGACTATGCTAGTAATAAGCTGGATCCTAGAGCTTTACAATGTGTTTTCCTTGGTTACAATGACAAGTACAAAGGGTACAGGTGCTTGTTACCCACTACTGGCAGGATTTTTATCAGCAGACATGTCCTATTTGATGAACATTCTTTTCCCTTCCAAACCACTTACAAATCTCTGCATTCGCAGCTGGGAACTACTCTCTTTACAGCTTGGTTACAAGGTTTTCAAGAGAATCCAGGCCCTATTCCATCAAGTCATGTAAGACTTCAACCTTCGCAGTCTTCAATAATACCTACGGTTTATGTTCCTCCCTCTACTACATCTTCTACATCAGGGCCTTCGTCAAACCCTGGCCCCACCATCTCTGTTTCGTCCAGTGAAACTGAACTTGACTCTGGTTCTTCCTCATCACCGGATACTTCGCACAGTTCTTGTGTTCCATCAGGGGAGAGTTATGTGTGTACGGACGGCTTTGATCCGGTTCCTACTGGCACCATTACTCCTCCTCTGTTTAATAACACAGATACGACTCAACCTTCGACTATACAACCAATGATGACTCATGGTATGACAACGAGACTAAAAGCTGGGATTGTCAAGCCTAATCCCCGGTATGCGCTTCTCTCTCAGAAAATTGCAATTCCCAAACCTAAAACGGTAGCATCTGCACTGAAACATCCAGGTTGGACTAAGGCTATGAGGGAAGAAATGCAGACCTGCCAGGATACCAATGCATGGACCTTGGTTCCAAGATCTCCAGGGATGCATATACTTGGTAGTAAGTGGGTGTTTACTACGAAGTTAAATGCTGATGGTTCTCTTGACCGATTAAAAGCCAGGTTTGTAGCTCAAGGGTTCAATCAAGAGGAAGGGATTGATTATTTAGAAACCTATAGTCCTGTTGTAAGGTCTGCAACCGTTAGGACAGTCTTACACACTGCAACGGTAATGCAGTGGGATATTAAACAAATGGATGTGAAGAATGCGTTTCTTCATGGGGAGTTATCTGAGACTGTGTATATGACTCAACCTGCGGGCTTTGTGGATCCTTCTAAGCCTGATCATGTGTGTCGTCTTAACAAAGCACTATACGGACTCAAACAGTCACCAAGAGCATGGTTTGATAAGTTTAGTTCCTTCTTGCTTGATTTTGGTTTTGTCTGCAGTACAAGAGACCCCTCTCTCTTTGTATATATCAAAGACAAGGATGTTATTATGTTGCTTCTCTATGTTGACGACATGCTCATCACTGGAAACAACTCTGATAGTCTATCACATTTGTTGGATGATCTTGGCCAAAATTTTTGGATGAAAGATCTCGGTCGGCTTCACTATTTCCTAGGGATCCAAGCGCAGTTTCATCAAGATGGATTGTTCTTGACTCAACAGAAATATGCTGAGGACCTATTGGCTGTAGCAAGTATGAGTGACTGCTCTCCTATGCCTACTCCACTGCCTTTACAGCTCAATAAGGTCCCTGCTCAAGACAAGTTGTTTGACGAGCCTACATATTTCAGAAGTCTTGCAGGCAAACTTCAGTACTTGACATTGACAAGACCTGACCTGCAGTTCTCAGTGAATTTTGTGTGCCAAAAAATGCATGCTCCAACAGTGTCCGACTATCTCTTGCTGAAGCGTATCCTCAGGTATGTGAAAGGCACTATCACCATGGGATTATCTTTCAACAAGGAGACGAATTTTGATCTCCGGGCTTACAGTGATAGTGATTGGGCGGGTTGTCCTATCACTAGGCGATCTACTGGAGGATATTGTACCTTTTTAGGCAACAACTTGATATCTTGGTCTTCTATTAAACAGCCTACAGTCTCAAAAATCTCTACTGAAGCTGAATATCGATCTCTCTCGGATACCGCTTCTGAAATTACTTGGATTAGTCTTCTTCTGAAAGAATTGGGTATTCCTGTCTTAAAGACTCCGACGCTTTATGGTGATAATCTATCAGCTATCTATTTATCTGCTAATCCGGCTTTCCACAAAAGGTCCAAACACTTTGAGAACCATTATCATTATGTTCGGGAACAGGTTGCTTTACGGGCGTTGGAAGTTCAGCACATTCCCGCTCATCAGCAAATAGCTGACATTTTCACAAAATCCCTGCCGCACGGTCTCTTCTCATCTCTGCGCTTCAAACTTGGCGTACAGAGACCCCCTACACCAAGTTTGCGGGGGAATGTAAGACTTCAACCTTCGAAAACAGAGGCTTGTATATCACCATTAAAGCCTCTGAGGGAAATGGAGTTTTCACCTGATGGGCTCAACACAGAAACGAAGATACTGAAGCCCACAGCAAACATATCGAGGCCCAAGTTGATGACAAAAGGAATCAAAGACCAACGGTCTTATGTACCCTCACAAACGGACAAAGAAAACAGAGCAGAGCAAGAGGAAAGAAGAGGAGAAAATAAAGCTAGCAGTACGGAGGGTCAAGGAAATCGATACACTCCTCTCTCATCTCTAAAAGAAGATGATTCAGATGGTTGACATCTGTCAGACGTTGAAGCGAGATGAATCCTAAAACCCTAAAGTCGAATCGTGTATAAAAGGAAACAAGTAGTGATTGTAAGGGTTAAGGGAAAAATGAGGCAATAAAGAAAAGTTTAGTTTTTCATCTTCAAAGTAGTTTACTTTCAACGAGTGGGTTCAACAAATGCATATACAACGTGGGTGTATCTTGTGATTCTGATTGAGATATGTTTTTAAATTAAGTGCTCTTTGAGCTCGTATGTGTTATTTTTTATATTCACATCGGTATCTTAAAAGAGCAAGACATGGATTAAAAGATCATAAGCGGAAGTCCAATATCGAGCTACGATGGTTGCAACTTCTAAACTCATCTAAACTCAAGAGAATGCAAAACGTGGCTTGTTAATTTCGGAGCTCCACAAAATGGTAAATGATGACACTGTTTTTTTTTTGTCACAACACAATAATGATGAAACTGTTTTGTGAACCAATTTATTGAGTATAAATGTATAATAGTTGGGTTCTTATTGAGCTGAATGATTATGTTTATTATAACTTAGCCCATTATGAAAGACCATTAGTAGTGTATTAAATCTTTCGAGAGCCCAAATTGTAGAATATCAAAAACAAATATTGTTGAAGAAATACATATTCTAGTTCTTTTCTAAGAATTTTATTTCACCTTTTCCCAAATTTAAATTTTGTACTCTACTTTTTACAAAAACAAAAACAAATTTTCTTTTCTTAGGCCATCACGAATTTACGAATTTTTCTGCTTATCAAATCCTAAATGGAAAAGAAAAAAAATGCAAAACAACAAGAAGCAAGTAAATTAAAAATCGTTTTAACAAAAATAAAATAAAATTAAAAGGAATTCGTAAAATAATTATCAACTATTTATTCGACGAAATTTCGTAGATAATCTCATTATTAAATAAATACATAAGTACAAGTAGAAAATATCAAACCATCAATCATATAGTATCAAACAAACATATACAACAAAGTAGAAAAGGGTTAAGAAACCCAAACTCAGATTTTTATAAATTCACAAACTTCGACGCCGTTTCTTCTTCTTCTTCTTCATCGCTCTCAAATCAATCAAATTCCTCAGGTTTGTCTCTACGAATCGATTCCACAGATTGTTAATTTGAAAAAGTTGTAGATTGGGGATCGAAATTTTGTACCCAGTTATAGAAACCCTAATTTCCCTCGATTTGATCGATTCATGATTAGGGTTTGAATAATTACGGAATCGATTCGCGAAAGTTTAGTGATTTTTGATTGATTTTGTGTAGAGGAGAGATCTCAGTGTGGTGACCATGTTTATGAATCGGCTATTCGGGAAACCAAAGCAGGAGACTAATACTCTCCAAACATTAGACAAGCTCAATGAGGTATTCTCGCCAAATTTCTCTCTTTCTTCATCTTGTGTTCTTCGATTTCACAATTTCATCTTTATCTCAAAATTGGGGTTTTTTTGAGGATTATAAGAGATTTGAGATATATCTTTGTAAATGGGTCAAGGATTGTTGCTTCATATCTCTGTTTTGAAGCAATCTTACTTCAATGTTAAACTCGAGACAAAAGCTTACTTTTTGTCGTTGTAATTGGAATTGTGACTGCATTGTTATAGCAAATTTGGCACTCTCTTCTGTGACAAAAAGATTCAATATTGGATTTTTAAGAAGATAGTAGATTGAGATAACTATTCAATGGGTCGATCTTCTATGTAGACTTGAGACAAAGCTTACTCTTTTTTTGGTTGTTGAATTGTATTGTCTTACTTTGTTATTCTCTTGTGTGAGAAAAAGATTCAATATTGGTTTATTGTTATTTCTTTCAATGCTTCTTCTGGTAATTACTTGATTGTATCATTGTTGTTCTTCCTCAGACCCTTGAGATGCTAGAGAAGAAGGAAGGTGTTCTTTTGAAGAAAGCTGCTGGAGAGGTTGAGAGAGCAAAGGAATTCACCCGGGCCAAGAACAAACGCGGTACGACCCATTCTTGTTTGTGATTAACCAAATTTTTGGTTTAGACATGTGTGAATGAATATACATGTATTCCAAGAATGTGTTTGTGTTGTCATTAGATAGGTTATTTAACGCATTTTTTGTTATCGTGCAGCGGCTATACAGTGTTTGAAAAGGAAGAAGTTATACGAGCAACAAGTTGAACAGCTTGGGAATTTCCAGCTCCGTATTCATGATCAAGTGAGCCTTTGTTTCTATTGAGAAGCATTTTACGAAATTTTTGCTACTAAAATCGATAAATTGAATATGTCGCTCTTGTGTAAAACAGATGATTATGTTAGAAGGTGCCAAAGCAACAACAGAGACTGTAGATGCTTTGAGGACTGGTGCTGCTGCAATGAAAAATATGCAGAAGGCAACGTATGTGTTTGTCTACCTAACCTTATAACTATCGAGCTATATAAGGTATATCGGGTCATAAACACACATTTGTTTTGCAGTAACATTGATGATGTGGACAAGACAATGGATGAGATCAACGAGCAAACCGAGAACATGAAACAGATCCAAGAAGCATTGTCTAACCCAGTTGGATTTGGTGCTGATTTCGATGAGGTAAACTTTCCTTTATCCCCTCAAATCATATACTCTTTATAAAAAGACGCACGAAATCGTTTTTCAGCTTTCTAAAGATTGTGTTTATTGGTAAATTACAGGATGAATTGGAAGCGGAACTTGAAGAACTAGAAAGCGAGGAGCTAGAAGAGCAACTTCTTCAGCCAATAAGACCCGTTCCAAACGCTCCTGAGCCAAAGCAACCTGTCCGTCCCGCACCTCAGAAGACCGCTCATGATGATGAACTCGCTGCATTACAGGCTGATATGGCTCTCTAAAGGTATAAACTTCAACTTCTCATGTTGGAAAACAAAACCTATTGAAGAAAATTTCGAAATCTATTGGATAGTTTTGTTAAACACGAGCTTTTGTTTTACTGCAGTGGAAGCTTGTGGTCTTGGAAGATGAGGTTTGTTGTGTGTGCAATATTTAAAACAGAAAGGAAGAAGATTATATGTATATAAGGGTCCGAGTCAAATTGATCGGAGAAATTATTTTTATATATCATTGACTCATAAAACTCTATTTATGTTATGCATTTGAGTGATTTTTTCTTTTCTTTTTTTACATTTTGGTTTTTTTGTTGTTATTCTTTACGACACTTTGTACTCCATATTCTCTGTCTCTTCTATGATGTTTTTTTGATCAATTTACGAGAGTTGTAATTTGTTTTCTTAACAAATTTACGTACACGTTTTCAAGCTGGAAACAAAGCATGTGAGATTAACTCAAAAACGGAGCCTACCTTCACCAAATAATTCGACAAAACATAAAATGCAAAAAAATCAAGAGATTATGCTTTGGTTGGTACATATACTGTATACTTTTGGCCAATTAGTGAAAACGGCGTCGTTTTTGGTAATCATAAGTCTTTGATTAAAACGTAAAACCACAAACCCTAGTTTCATTACTAGGTTAACGCAAACATGGATACACCAATGGACTTGATGAGAAGGAAGAAGAGATGTAGCGACTGGTCCAAGCTTTGTCCCGATGTTTTACAAAAGATCTTGAAAACCTGTTTGCTTAGATTGGTATTCCGTTTGGAAAACATGTGTTAATCGGCTTCCGTGTCCATCACGCATCATACACCAAGGTGGTAATTCTTCGAGGTCCATGGAAACCGAAGGAGACAAGATTTACACAAGAAAACTTGTTTGTACAAGACTTACGCATGAGCTATCGTATGGCTAGCTCCGGGAATTGGCTTTTTATGGTTGATTTTCGTCTCGATTTCTATCTTTTGAACCTTGTAACTCGCGAAAGGATCAATCTTCCATCGATGAATTCACAATTTCTTGGTTCACAAGTAAGCTTTGAAAGAGGAGGCGGCGGCGGGGGATATGGACGCTTTGTCGGGCCTTCTCGTACGGATAACGTGTCGAGAGACATCCTCGAATGGAAAAGCTCAGCTGTTTTGTGGATAAACTAGACAACAGGGGATTATGTGGTTGCTTGGATTTTCAGACAGCATTACTTGTTCTCATACGAAAGAGGAAATGATTCGTGGTCGAATTTGATACCCCAAAGCGCAAATTCTTCGGGTTTTCGTGATGTGGCTTGTTCAAACAGAAACCTGTATGTGCTCACAACTGATCAACACATCAAGATTTTCGATCTCTATGGAGGAGAAATAACCATAAACCCGTATTGGAATAATTCTTTCCACTTCGACGAGAAACCGTGGGAATATATTTGGGAGAGAAAAATAGCTATTGAGAAATCAGGAGAGGTTTTGATCATCTTGAGCTTAAAAGAAGTGAAATATGAAGAGACGCTTTTGTTTTACGTATTTAAGATGAATCTTGAGAGTTGCAAATGGGAAAGAGTTGATTCTATTGGAGATAATGAGATGTTGATTTTTGGTCACGGTGTAACAGTAAATGCACCGGTTAAAGATTTTGGTGATGGAATCAAGAGTGATGTTATCTGTTTTGTTGAAGATGATGTTTGGCCAGATCATGAGGAACGTGCTTCAGATTATGGTGTCTTCGATCTTGCAACAAGAAGAATCGAATGGCCTAAGAAATTACGTTTCTATATAAATGAAACTCAGTGGTTTGTTCCTGGAGTTGCTTATTAGTCTCTTTGTTTAAGTAGTTTTCTTCAATCTTGATTAAGTATTTTGTTTCTCGCAGGCCTATTTTCTCTTCTTCTTTTGTTGTTTTTAGTTTTGAATCTTGATTGAATCAAAGGCCATTTCTACATTTACATTTACGTTTTTACATATTTGATATCTCGGTGCCATAACAATGTTCGGTTTGATCGAATGAATTATGTTACAAAAAAATATAACACACCTAACTTATTCAAGGTGAGATGAAATAAAAGAAACAGAGGAAAATCGACTCAAAAAGAGCTTACATTCACCAAAGAATATGAAAAAACATAAAAAAGCAAAAAATTAAGGGGATCTTGTTCTTTCTTTTTTATTAACACTATAAATTTGAGAAATATGAGTTCAACAATAAGATTGAGATACCAAGAGGTGTCGACAAAAAAAAAAAAAAAACCAAGAGGTAACCAATCGAAGGGGCTAAAAACAGGGCCCAAAAAACCAAACCATAGGAAGACTAAAGGAAGAAATAGTTGCAATGTGTTCTTGGAGCCAAGAAAGACCCTCTCTCACCAGGTAGGACTGATAAATGTGTTCTTTGGTCACACTCTTTGCGATCTCGGTCACCAATTTGTCATAACAATGTTCGGTTTAATCAAATGACAAAAGCAGCTTTGAAAGAATCTTGTCAACAAGAAGACAAAGAGTTATGACCAGATCCATCAGGTTCCTCATATTTCCGGTTTCTTTGGAGTCAAACAAGTAACTGATCATGTCTGAGGTTACACCAATAAGGTTGGAAGATAGTAAGTCAAACTTTGAGTACAAAAACAACTACCCAAAGCAAGTCGAAACTCATATACAATAATAGTTGGGTTCACTTTTGCTATTACGATTAAGCTCTCATGATTTCGTGTAAAGTAGTGACGACAAGACAATATGTGTAACAACTAACCACGTTTAATTGTTCTTCAGCTACTCTTACGTTTCGTTGAGCAACATCTTGACAACTCCAGAAGCTGAAACCTCTGCAAAATCCTCTTAAATGTTACATTTAGCATTGACAATCCGAAAAGAACGCAAGCAACACGACACAAGTGAGAAGCACCTACCATAGACAGTACTGCTTCACAAGAAACACAACATCGAACACTAAGGCAACATATCCGAAAAGCTCTTGTCCAATCTACCAACAGATACCATATCGAGTACCATTTTCACGGTGGATGCATCTCCGCAGAACCTGTTGCTTTGCATTTCCTTGATAAGTTCAGCTGATGAATCGAATTTACCAGCTCTGAGCCGTCCTCTGATTAGTGTATGGTATGTGCAGTCATCCGGTACATGTCCATTCTCCTTCATTTTCTCGAACAGTGCATTTGCTTCTGACACTGCACATCTTCCACAAAACCCAGATATCATTATATTGTAAGTTTGAACATCAGGCTCCACACCATCGATGGGGAGAGTACAAAATAACTTCCATGCTTCGTCCACATTGTTACCCTTGCACAATCCATGGATGATGCTGCTGTAAACCGCAATACCCAAATTCATCTATTCTTCCGCATTACCTCAAACAATTTCAATGCCTTTTCCAGTCTTCCATTCTTGCAGAGACCGTCCAGCAAAATTTTATAAGTTACGATATTACAGCACACACCATGAGAAGTCATCTCCTGGAAAAGGTCTTCAGCGGCATTAAGATCACCCATTTGACAGAAACCCTGAATACGAGTATTGTAAGAAACTGTAACGACAACCAATCCTCTTCGATACATCTCATGGAGAAGTTGCATCCCCTCCTCAACCCTCTTGGCCTTGCAGTAGCCATCAATGAGAGCATTAAAAGTAAATACGTCTGGAGAGCAGTCCTTTCTAGCCATCGAATCAAACATGCGCTTTGCATCATCTAGACGATCATGCTTGCAAAATCCATTGATCATTGAGTTATAGGTGATCGTATCAGGAAATATACCCCTATGGAGCATCTCTTCGTATAATTCTTCAGCCTCAAAAAACTTCCCTTCTTTAACAAATGCATTGACCAATGCATTGAAAGTGAAAATAACAGGATTGATTTCCCTTTCAATCATATCACGCAACAATCGTACGGCATCACTCCATCTACCAGAGCTACAATAAGCGTCTATCATACAAATGTAGGTGAAAACATCAGGCAAAATTCCTTTCTCGTGCATTTCACTGAATAGATTTTGAGCATCAGTATGAAGTTCGTCTTTGCAAAGACGATCAATGATGGGATTATATATCAGTACAGTGGCTTTGACGTTGCTGTCCTCCATCTTCCTAAGCAGATTCAAGGCTGACACGGCATCTCCCATCTTACACATGCCATTTACAATAGTTCCATAAGTAACAACATCAAGTTCATGACCATTTTCCACCATCTTATCGACCAAAGCTAGTGCCTCGAGAACTCGACCCTCTAGACAGAGACCATTCATCAGTGTGCTGAATGTTATGACATTTGGTGCACATTCCATTTCAAGCATCCGAACAAACAGAGCTGCTGCTTAGAGAACTCGACCCTCGTGGCAAAGACCGTTTATCAGTATGTTGCCTGTTACGACATTTGGTTCGCATCCTGTTTCAGCCATTAGATCAAACAAAGCTAATGCTTCAGAAATCCTATCTTCGAGACATAAACCGCGGAGCAGCGTGTTAAATGTAACAACATCGGACTGAAAACCAAGTTTTGTCATCTTTCCAAATGTAGACAGAGCAAAAGGAAGCTTAGAGCAATTGCAGAAACATTTTATCAGAATGTTAGAAGCTATAGATATCAAATGGAATCTTCCGCAGTTCCATCTTCTGATAGAGAGAAATCACAAGATCTGGTCAATTCATCCTCACGACCACACAAATTAGTTTGTTGAAATCAATCGATGAAGGTAAAGGAAGAGATCATCGAACAAAGCAATTGTATCATCTAAGCTTTTGATATATTGAAACCCACTTTGCAATTTCAATTCCTCTCCTACGAAAACTACTTCGCTCGAAGAAGGTAGACTCTTTGAAAACGTACCTTTATCGGTAACGCGACCATGAATCGATCTCGTACTGATCAATCTCCAAACCCTAGACAACATTTTGTTTCGTCTTCTTCTTCTTCCTTGTGGAATCGAAAAGTGTGAGCTCTGGAGTTAAGACTAATCTGTCTTTACCGGTTCGAGTCGATTGGTGCATTTACCGGTTCAAGTTGAATCGCACATTTACCGGTTAAGATGATACTCCTCGACCCAAGCGTAGTAGTCTAATAAGGGATGAGCGTTCGGTTAATCGGTTTAATTCGGTTCGAGTTAATCGGTTTTTTGGTTTCTATAAAATTGTTTTTATTTATTTTTAAATTTTAATTCGGTTTAGTTCGGTTCAGATTTTTTGTTCTAAACCCATGTATAATTAAGTTAACTAATTTTATAAATTTTTAGTATATTTTAATATATTGTCATATATATTTAATTTAATATATTAGTTTTTAATATAAACTTTGATTAGTTTGGTTAAATTTGATTCAGTTCGATTCGATTCGAAATCGGATAATTTTTCTATTCTATTCAAATTATTTTATAGTTCGGATTCGGATTTGGATTCAAAAATTTTACTTTGGCTCGGTAATTTTGTCCATACCCATAAATAAAATTTTAGTTTTATTTAATTAAATCGTGACCTACAATTTGCTGATAACAAGTAGACCGGTCGGAGTAAAAAAAGGAATATAATTTGGTTCGACTTTTGCTTGACATTATCGCACATTTTGTAATGAGTCTAGTGACCCATACATAGGTTTCTTCTCTTCTTTTCTCACTCACTTATTCTAATTGTGTAGACTAATAATCACTACGCAACTCTACGAATTTGGACTTTTCTTCTATCTGTGATCACATTCATAATCCTTTAATTTATCATTACTTCTATTTCGTCAAAATAATATACAAATTGGCGTATCTAACAATGGACCCACATGTCCCCCTTTTATCAACGAACGATCTAATAAAACATTATTATAAAAACTCCCATAAACCCTTCGGATAAGATCTATGACTACGAGACCTCTTTATAAAAGTCAATACTCGTACTTCTAACGTTGCATCGAAACTCCGTCTAAGGTTTGTTTCTCGTTTTAGAAACAGAAACGCGATAAAAATACAAAAAATGCAATAAAAACATGTTTCTTAAATATTTTAATTTGAAAACATTTTAAAAACGCGATTTTTGGTTTTGCAAACAAATTGAATAAATACTATGAAAATATAAAGATTTATTTATCGTTTTTAATAAGTTTTAAAACCTAATTATTATACATTAATACAATTTTTTTCTCTAATCATCACCGTAACCTAAAAGGTAGAAGAATAGAAGAGATAAACAAAATATTTTTTTCAATTACAGTAGATTTGTTATTGATTATTGAAATCATGAAGTCGTTACATAAATGAAGTGTATTTTTGTTCAAGTCGGATTGAATTTGTGTTATTTCAAATATTTTAAAACTATTGATATATTTTGTTTCATGATATATATATATATATATACACGTTTCCAAAACGTTTATGTTTTCTATTTTTTAAAGAAAAATCGTTTCCATGTTTCCTAACGTTTCGATTTCACGTTTCAGTTTCCGTTTCCGTTTTCGTTTCCATGCAACTTAGCTTATAACAAAAATCTAAAATTAGAGATTAACTTCGAAGCTAAACAAAAAAAAAAGTAATAAATTTATTAAATTAACAATGTCGTTAAGAGTACGTCGTGATCATTAACTCATATTGACAAATAGAGCATACGAAGTTTAAAGGCGAAGTATCAAGTATCCCATTCTTTAAGCCCAAAAAAAGAGATCTACACTAATTTTTGGGAAGATACAACTCACTAATAGACCATCTTTTCAAATATGCAAATGAGGCAAAAATAATAACTCATATCCGTGTGGATGTTTAAGATAACGTATTTTATTTTCGCCTATAAATAGATCAAACTTGAAACGTGTAGCCACCATAAAACCGTCTCTTTACCATTCGATTATAGTCTCAGACTAAAAAAAGTATTAATATTCATTATCATTTATTAAAATAATATAAACTATTTGTGCAAACAAGGAGGTAATTCAAAACCGTATTCACACAAAACGATCATCGACCAATATCAACATACAACACAGAAACAAACAAAAAATTAACAACCCGAAAATTTTATACTAAAATATTTAAATACAGAAAATATATTTCAAAATAGATTCAGCATCCAACTAAAGCAATGTTATCGTTCACTAATTGGAGTTTTTCAAAAAATTGTTGAGAACTTAACTTTAAAATTAGAGAAATTTCAAAAAATACCACTTTACAAAAATGCCACATTTTTGAAATTTTTACAAAAATATCATTTTTTCAAAATTATGTTTTCTTTATATTATTTATGTTTGGATCAATTATGTTTTATTAAGGTTTAGTTATGAAGATTTAGAGAGGTTTACGGGTCAAAAGATATTTTAGTGTTTTGAATTTTAAGATATAGAATTTAAAAATCTATAATTAGTGGCATTTTTGCAAATGAACATCTTTAATGATATTTTTACAAATATGCACATAAAATATAGTATTTTTGCAATTTTCCCTAAATATAACTTGATGAAAATTTCATACTTTGATTTTGCTTTAACCACAAACTTAAGAAACCCAAATTTTTATGCCAAGTATTATCATATCACAGTCACAGACATAGTGGATAAGTTCAAAATCGTGCAACATGAAAAGTGTTTCTGATATAGCTTGAGGTCCACTATTTAAGTTTTGTATATAATTTTCTATTTAACTTTTAGGTCACTCAAGTTAATTACTAATAGTATTTTTCTCCCTAAAGGACACAACCCAATGTACAACGACTCATCGCAAACTCGACAATGACAAATATTAATCACCGTCTTAAAAAAAAGACATAATCACACACTCCGATAATGATGTTTACGGACGTTAATCACATCACACACCACTTGACGCATGCCTAAATAAATACTAGAACAAAACAAGTCATTACCTAAATCGAAACATTAAAAAATGTCTAATTAGGGCTCAGAACGAAACAAATAATTTACATACTCATTTCATTCATTAATATAATTAATAAATAAATTACATGAGAGTTGCATCCACCATAATAAATTTCATAATATCATCAATAAATAAACACAACAATATCATATTCCATATTAGCGATCCATCATTAAAACAAAAAAAAAACCTAAGCACCTCTATACATTGAGAAATCTCCCTGATAATCGATATTTATAATATTAGAAATTATACGAAATTAGTTAAATTAAAAAAAATATTAACACATAATTTTTCAGATGACGATAACAATCCTTTCCTTATCAACGAAGCGGGTATACGGGTCGGGGTATATCACATAACCAGCTCAGAGACCCACCCGACATCAGGAGCTTCACCCGAACCATGATTCGGATCCGGGTCAACCCGATCCATACAATTCTCCTTGCTCAGCTTCTCGAACATTTTCGCTCTTAGTTCACGACCCGACTCGACCCGTTCCATCGCCGGTTCTTCCTCTAAACCGTTATTATCCCAAATATCAATAAAACGGCTTTCGGGTCGGGTCGGTGTATTCGGTAGGCTCCGAAACCCAGGACCCAAGACTGATCCACGTGGCGACCCAAACCCGGATCCGTAGCACCCGATTTGATTGTTGTAAGACGAAGGAAGAGATTTCACCTTATTCAGTTGCAAATTCCTCAGAGACGCAACGACGTCGTTTACAGTACCAGAACCAGAACCAGAACCGAGTGAACGACTGAGCGACTGAGTAGAATCCGAGTCATCTCTCGGACTCACCGGAGGCGAACCAGACGCCGGAGAAATGGAAAACTGAAACGCCCTACGTATTGGAGACAAACCGTCGAAAGAATCGACACGATCTGGGCTATGATTAGGCATAACCCTAAGCTGATCCGGTGAATGAGCGAAGAAACAAACACGACGGCGACAGTTACCACCGTCTTTACACGGCTGAGTACGGTAACGCGCCGGATGTAACCAACATTCAAAAACACCATGAGAAAACTCACAAGCGTCTCCTCTTTTACAACCACCTTTTCGAAACTCAGGACAAGCCGTACCGGAATAATGAAACTTCCTCGGATCTCTACGGCGAGCCTTTTCTCCGGGATGAGCGTACGGACACTCCGTCCAATCATGACTCCGACCACGAGCACATCGCCGGACTTTAAACTCATACATACGGAAATGATCGCATGAATAAGCATCGATCGGTGAATCCGGACCCAATAAATCCGGATCTGAATCCGGATCCGGTTCGTTCGACGGAAGATAACGCTGCAACGCAGCCAAAGCTTCGATCATGCTGTTACCGCCGTCTGGACTTCCGTAAATATCTGTCGCCGTTAGATCGTCGGAAACAGGCCATGGAGGAATATGAACCGTTGGATAAGAACGATGAGTTTCTCCGATCATCATTTTTTTTTTCCGATGAGTTAGATTTTTGTGTTTGCTAAATCTCCGGCAAAGCGTTGCTTCTTTATAAACTGATGCTGTGTAGTGGGAAATACTTTAACCATAGTTGGGTTAAATATATAACTATGGTTAAATTATCTGCCTTTATACAACTGCGGTTAAATCCAAAAGGAGTTACTAGCGTGACTTGCCTGTGAGTTACACAGCGGCTTGAGACTTTACCACGCGGATATATTGATGACGTGGACGATTTTTGAGTGAGTTTCTGTGACAGTCCTGTGAGCAAACCGCTGCTATATTAGTAAATTGATTATTTTATTTTTAACGCTCTCTTTGAGTTCCGAAGGCGGTGGAAGGAACCTTTAGATACGCTGCAAAACGACAAATCAGATAATCCAGTTTAATGCATTTTTAATTATTATTTTTTAATTTATTTATTATCCGTTTTATTGATATAAAATTCGAGAACTAATGGGAACACAATTCTCATTAATTTTAAAATCACTCCTCTCAGTCATCACCCTCAAATTTAGATTAAACTTAATATATATATAATCATATATGTTAAATACTAGCTGAATTTAAAATTCTATAATGTGTTTTTTTGTTGTTAACTGATTTACTGATATTTTTCCAACTTTGTATAGAGAAGTGTAATCAAATTTATGTGTGTAAACATTTTGCTAAAACAAGTTAGCAAATTAGGTTGTGTGTATAAATTATTGCTAGAAGTAATGGAGGAATATATAGATATAATTAGTCTTTGAAAACTATTGATTGAGAAATTAGATATTTTAGAGGGAGAGATGGGGATAAAACGTAAGTGTGTCTGTGAAGAAGAAGACATGTTGGAACAAATTGGGAATAGTAACGTTAAAAGACATTAAAGGAGAGTCTCTTATGCTTCTTTACTAAAACTAGAAGCAATTCCATCTCTCTCGCTTATCCTTTATCTTTCTCTTATATTATTTCCTTTTTTTGTTTTTCACCGTATTTTTCTACTCAAATTTTCTGTTATGGATTTGTTTAAAAAAAAGCAACGGATCAAAACAGAGTTATTGGATGTTAGCGAATGGTAACAATACAAAGTGTTTTACTCTGGTGTGTTTTAAATTACATTTAGGATAAATTTAAACTGGATCATACTTAATACTTAGGGTTACCTGACACAAACATTAACATCAAAGGTGGAGATGTTAAATTATATTCAGGATATACTTAAGTCAAAGTTTTCTAGTTGTATGAGAAAGAAAAATAAGTGCTAATCCAGTAAGTGGCCGTGACAATGCCTATGTATGCTATGTCTTGTTTCAAGTTTTCAAAAACAACCATAGGTAAGTTGACAAGTGTAATCTCTGACTTATGGTGAAATTCTTCAGAGCATAATAAAAAAAATTCACTAGATCAATTGGGAGAACTTTTGTCTGGCTAAGAATCAAGGTGGACTAGGAATCAAAGATTTGGAATGTTTTAACCAGGCCTTGCTAGCTAAACAAGCATGGAGAATTTTTCAAAATCTAGATTCTCTTTTTGTAAGGGTGTTTAAGAGTAGATACTTTGATCAAAGAGACTTTCATGAGGCAGTAGTTGGAGTGAGACCTTCTTTTGCGAAGAAAAGTATCGTTCATGGAAAAACTTTGGTGTTTAAGGGTATGGCTAAAAGAGTGAGAAATGGTGAAACAATCAAGGCCCGGACTGATCCATGGATGGATATGGGGGTTTTGAGACCTCTTTTGATCAATAATCAATTTATAAACATTGATCTCAGGGTATCTGATCTCATTGATCCGGTATATAAATCTTGGATACCTGAGATGATTGAAGACTTGTTCTATCCAAATGAGGTTACGGTGGTTCTTAGGACAAAGCTAAAGAGGATTTTTGGGTTTGGAAATACAACAAAAGTGGGGATTACACGGTTAAGTCTGGTTACTGGTTAGCGTTCAAAGAATCTAAACATGAGCTGATCTTGGAGGCAGAAATGTTACCATCGTTGAATGGTTTAGAGGAACAAGTATGGTCTCTTCAAAGTGCACCAAAAAATCAAATCTTTTCTAAGGAAATGTTTGTGTGATGCCATACTTGTAGCATATAGAATTTTGGTAAGGGGTTTGGTCACATATACTAGATGTCAGGTGTGTGGCTTGGAGGGTGAATCTATGAATCATGTCCTCTTCGATTGCTCTTTAGCGAGACAAGTTTGGGCTCTTTCTGATTATCCTCAAGCATCTCAAGGTTTCCATTCTTCCTCAGTTTTTGCTAACTTTTAGTATCTGTTGATGGGTTTGAAAAGAACTGAAATCCTACTTGTTATCAGAAGATCCTTGCCATGGATTCTTTGGATCCTTTGGAAGAATAATAACAAGGTACTGTTCGAGGGCAAAATATATCTAGCTACTGAAACTGTTGAAAAAATTCATGGTCATGTTTCTCAACGGTTTTTAGCTAAAAGCTTAGAAAGGAATGGTGAAACTAGTGAAACTGTAATGAAGGTTATCCCTCAAAACGGTTGGAAAGCGCCGCCTCATCAATGGGTCAAGGATAACATTAGAGTGTCGCGGGGCAAAAGCATAAAGGAAGTTGGTGGTTCTTGGGTGCTTAGGGATGGTAAGGATGATGCAATTCTACATAGTCGAAGATCTTTTGTGGAAGCTAACTGCCTAGAAGATGCTAAGTTAATTTGTATGAAATGGGCTATGGATAGCATCCATTCTCATAGGTTCAATAGATTTATTTTTGATGTTGAAGATGCTGTTTTGGTGGATGCTACAACTAGACCCAAAGCATGGTCTTCTTTTGGTTATCAAGCAAGTATTATTTTGTAAAGCTTGGTGAATTTTTTGGATTGAAAATTAGAAAATGTGTCAAATTGTGTCAAGAGAGGAGCCTTTCACATTGCACAAAGAGTGACAAGAGATGACTGTTCTCAGTCTTATATGGCTTTGGGGTTTCCGAATGTCTTGCATATTTGTTTTTGAGTGAGAAAACAATTTCCTTTGTTTAGGCCATTGAATGCTCTTGTGTATTGAACCTTAAGCAGGTATCATAGTTTGGGGTACTGACTTAGTCATGTTGTTGTAATGATCAGTTGATCTTTGCTTCATGATATACAAACACTTTATATTAAAAAAAAATCTGTTTCAGCACAAATCTTTTTTTTTTCAAAATTTTGCATTTTAAAAGATCGAGTGGAGATTGTATTCGATAAGTTTAAATCAAAATTTATAATAATCAATATCATGTGTTATGATTTTCATGAATTTCCTAATAATAAAGATATTTTTTTATCATTTTTTTTTGTTCCTCACTGTATTTTTCTAATCAAATTTTCTGTTATAAATTTATTTAAGAAAAACAATAGATGAAAACATAACTATTGGAGGTTAGTAAAAACGAGTTTTTATACTGAAATTTTGAATAGTAATAATACAGTGCAATACATAACAAATTAAGTATGGAACGACCAAATAGTAATAAAAATACATATATATATATATAAGTATATTTGTTTATTAAATATAGATATATATATATATATACACACATAAAAATAGTGTTTTTTTATTGTTTAGTGCATAACAAAACGATGTAAAAATCGCTAATCAAAACCTGACAAAATATGATTTTTAGAATACAATATTATAAAATTTATTATATCACAACATATTCTCTCCGTTTCAACATAATTCCAAAACAAGTCAATCATCTATTTTTGCATGTTCTAAAATAGATTATAATTACTAATTGTTCACGCGTTTCTCAGCATCACGGCAACATCTTTGGGGATCCCAACAATTATTTTCTAAAAAGAAATTCATCTTTGGAATGGAAATCTTTTAACCTTTGTCAAGTTTAAACTTTTACATTGTTAGTTAGCTTGCCCATGGCATCTACGTCCATTTACGAATCATAACATTTAGAACATCCATATATGAAGCTTGGGATTTCTGGTTCTTCTTGGGAATTTTGTCTGTCTATTTGTCCATTGTCACGCCACACTCGAACTGGTTGATATCGATAGCTAGGGTTTGACATGGACTTTTGACGTAGTTGTTCCCTCATATCATTGTATTGTTTTCGTTATTGAGAGTTTTGATGTCGATACGGGTTGCTCGTGTCCCTTTATAGGAGTGAGAGTCTGAGGGAGTTACTCTTATATATGATTGTCGAGGTCCGAGCTCTATGCCCTTCTAAAGCGTTTTTCGATGGCCCTGCTCTAAAGATACGTGTCTGTCTACTCGCTGACTGAGCATTGGTTCTCTAACCTCTGTTTGAAAGTTAGCATGTTGATTTGAACTTCTGTCTTTTGGCGTGTCTCCGTTAATGTTAGGTAAAACTATATTTTCATATTTTTCTTGCAAGAATTCGCTTTATGTGAGAGTCTATGGTAGTGTGAGCAGTGTTTCTCAAGCTTCTGGTACTTGATGGTTACAATTGGTTCTTCTCCTCCAGCAAACTCCAAGATGGTTTTCTTTATTAGAGATTAGAATCCATTCACTTCAACATGTACTCTGGCTACAGACTTAGTGAGTTTGTAGTCTTCAAATGTACCCAACTCTTCTCTAATGTTATAGATGAAGTTTTTTTCCATTAATGGAAAGGTATTCTTTTAAGTTGGATCCATAAAGAGATCTGATTTGGGAAGGTTGGTGATATTATGTTACCATCTTTGTAGGATAATCACCCACTTGGCAAACTGATAATGGCGATTATCGAGAACTTTCAGGAGAGCTTCTTCATATTCAAATCAGTATTGAAAGCAGTTGTGGCCTAAGTAAGAACCTATAATACTTTCCCTTGTGTCCCAACGTTTTGGTAAAAAAGGAATCATGGACCATAGTCTTTGTTTTTTTGGGTATATTAGTCGCCTTACGAGTGTAAGAGAATTAACCGTATCACGTCAGAGGTATTCACCTCTGGTGCTCTTGATCTCTGCAAAGGAGGTGAAGCTAGGGAGTCTTTTGTCTTTTCCTTCTACCCATACGAAAAATGACGTGCCATTTAATCGACCTTGAGTGGATAGTTCTCTAGCATGGAAGTTGTATGTTGTCGAGAGCTTGTTATTCTCCAAGCTTGGGAGAAGAGTTTGAAAGCCGAGAAGGAGATACCGGTGGTGATGAGCTGATCTTTTCCTTGTTAGACTTGACATTGATACAAAAAGCGGTTTCATAAAGTTCTTTAGCAGTATTTAGGACATGATTGATAAGGACTATGGATGTAGGTTATGACTGTAAAGAAAAAACTGTAAGAATTGTGGGTATTACTTTTAAATATTAATAAAGTCTTATTGGTAACCAAAACTGTAGAAGTTGTTGTTATTACTTAAAATATTTTTATTTTATTTTATTTATTGTATTTAAGATTAATTTATTATCAAAAACTGTAGAAGTTATATGGTAATGACATAGAGACGAAGTTCAAATAAATAACTATTTTATTTATTGTATTTAAGATTAATTTATTACAAATTTAAACTAAAATCCAAAATATAATTAAAAAGCTGAAAAATAAAAAAAAACTAATAAATAAATTTATAATAAATTTGGGGATGAAGAAAAAAGAAGAATAATTAGTAAAAACAAAAATCCATAGTTTTGGTGTGAGGAGAGAGAATTAAAGCTTCGAGATTGTGACTTTAACAAAAAAAGACTTTAGCGACTTTAAAAAGTAATACATCCAAAAAGTGTGATTGTGTAAAAAACAACTGTTTAGACTGTATAAACATGTAAAATCTTCATAGTCTTCACGCAAATTAGCCTTTTTTAGTACCAAAACCGGAGAGACCACTTCTTCTGGATGAGTGGAAGAAATGTTAAAAGGAAAATGAGTTTTGAAACCTTTCCACATAGAGTCGGGATGGAACTACGATGTTGGGTACTCGAAAGCGGTTTTAGATTCATATAAAGTTTTTGTTTTATGTAAAAAGTTGTGAAATTGGTATTGAGACAAATCCACACAAAAATCAGGTGGTTCGATTATTTAAAAAACATGTTTGAAAACATTTCAAAATTGTTTTATTTTATAACTCACAACTTTATAATTGAGTAACGCTAATTTCGTCGATGTAGAAACCAAAACTCTCAATTCATTGACCAGTAAGACATAGAAATCTTATTTCAACATAGGGAGTATCTTTACCGTTTATGCTTCAACTCTCAATCCTTGAACCATTGTGATATTTTCAAGCCGAATGACATAAAAATACAGCATACTTTTGGTCTGTCTGTTGATAATGAAATGAATTTGTGACCACAAACATTTCTACAACTCATAAATAAACCAAATATCTAACTATTCTAATTCTTTAAAAAAAGAAGAGAGAGAAAGTGGACCTCAAAATGATCAAATCCTGCAATACTTTCATCTCAGCCACAAGTTTTAATCTTCTACTTTTTATTTCGCTCAAAATATTATAATTAGGCATGGGCATTCGGATATCCAATCGGATATCAGATCGGTTAGTTCGGATATCGGGTTTTCGGATATATGAATATAATACCTATTCGGGTTATTAGAAATTTCGGGTCGGGTTTGGATTGGTTATTTTCGAATTCGGATCGGTTTCGGTTATCCAAAATATTCAAAAATTATCCAAAATATTTAAAAATTATCCAAAATATTCTTAACTACGAGAACTTTTTTTGGATTTAATTTAATTTTTTTATTTTTAACTCGAGTTATCAAAACAATAAAGTTTATATATAACTAAATTAGTTATTTATACTCAAATATATTTATGATATCCCATATTGACTGAAAAAACAAAATGGAATTGCCTAAGGTGTATGACCATATCCGACCTTATATTTAAATATCTTTAATTTAATTTATCTTTAGGATAATTCGGATATCCATTCGGTTTTCGGTTCGGTTTGGATTCGGATTCGGTTTTTCGGTTTTAGATATTCAGAACCATTCGAGTATTTTAGAAAATCGGGTTCAATACGGTTCGGATAATTTTGAGTCGGATTCGGATCGGTTTTTCAGTTTTGGATATTTTGTCCACCCTATTTATAATTCTGCTCACATTGATAGCTTCCAAATTTGATGTCTTTCCACGTATGGGAGCATCTCGACCATACAACAAATCAACTTCCCCAAATTATTATTTTATAGATTCCATTGATTCTTGCATCAATTAATTTATCGAAAGCCATAAAAGAAATTATAAGGTATGATGGATCCAATAAAAATGGTGATCTCAATCCAAAAAGAAAAAATTATGTCCGATTAAAACAACATTTCTTTGAGAAACACCTAGATCATTAACCATACTAATATCTTATAAAAAAATATTTTATTTTTACTTTGTTCACCAAAAAATTATGAACCATACCAAGTAAATGGTTATTTTCCCACAATGATACTGGAGTTCATATAAAATTGACTTTGAGTTCAACTAGTTAGCAATATTTACCGACAACTAGTTTGACCATTTTTTACGGACACCATTTTTTAAAAGGTCATTTTGGTGTATAATCAAAAAAAATTTAAAATTAAGTAAAAGTAGGGTATGTGACAAAATCATTACTATTGAATATATGGATTTTGGTTAGTTTTTAGATTATAATATTTTTGTATTATTTTTGTCAATTTCCCTTTCTTAAACATATAAAATGTTGAATTTTTTTTTGTTAATCTTGTTAGTTTTGTGAAATTCAATTTTAGTCTAAATTCAACCGTCTACTAAAATGATTTGTTCCAAAATTTAGGTTTAAAGACTTGCTTGCTAAGATCACACATGTCGAGCTTTAGATATAATCGAATATTACAGTAGTTTATATGTTTGAACAAAAATATTTTTAAGATTAATCAATTGTAGGAAAAAATTCACATCGAAAAGATGAATAAAGTTATAGAAAGAACATAATTCTTTTCACGAATAGCCAATTAATTTTAAAATTGAAAGTTCATGAAAAATCTAAAATACGGGTTGAGACTCATACAATTTCCTGTCGAAAACAAAATCAATTTTTTTTTAATATCAGAACGGTCTAACTCTCGTAAATTCGACGGTTTGTTATTAGGAACAATTACAAAATGCTACTTTGTATGTGTACATTTGTAAGAATGTCATTTAGGGGTGTCAATTTTCAAAAATGTTACTAATTATAGATTTATAAAGCCTATATCTTAAAATTCTAAACCCTAAAAAATGTTTTGACATCTAAAACCTCCTAAACACTCAAAACTAAATCATAATAGAACATAATTAACCCAAACATAAATAATATTAAAAATTTTTTTTTGAAAAAATAGTATTTTTATAAAAATTTTAAAAGTGTAACATTTTTATAAAATGACACTTAAAAATAGTATTTTTTAAAATGTCTCTTGTTATTAACATTTATTAACCATCACATATTTTAGTTGTGATTGACATATATATTTATTACATATGATCCAGTCCAAACGCAAATGTTAATTTTGGAACAATTGTCGACCAAATTCAACAATTCGTGATGCTGATGCATACATGCAAGTGCAACCGTATGGTTCCAATAGAATTTTCTTTCAAACGTATATATATATACGCATAGGTTAATTAATGTATATACGGATTAATATGTACGTTTGGAATTGGATACATACACGTGTAGACATAATACATGATAAGAATGCCACCTCCAAAGGTAACAGTAAGCATGAAGAATCATGCCCCATGCATGACCGACCATTAAATGAAATTTAATATCTTGTACGATTCCATCAAACATTATATACATCTCACCATCATGGTTTCTGGGCGACAAAACTAGCACAATTAGATTTGTAAGAGTTTCGTGAAGAAACAAAGATTTATAGATTAAAGTACGAAAAAAATGAGAACTCAGAAAATTTTTTATTACTGTATATCCTTTTTTAAATAAAGTTGCAGATATTTTTTTACAAGAATTTATACATTGATATATATATATTGTTCCTAAATCGGCTAAATTTTTCAATAAAAGATTAAGTTAAGTTTCCTAAATCTTCGCGGATTTCCTTTTCGTCCATGTCGGTTGCGCCGAAGTGGATTTCGCAGCTGGACTGGGCTTCAGCGTTGAGACTTCAAGCTCATGCGGTCGTTACGACGTCGCTTCGTAGCTGCTATGTTTATCTTCTGGAGATATCTGGGCTTGTCTTCTCAACTGGCTTCGGGCTGAAGCCCATCGCAGGAAGTCTTCGGGTCTTTCTCGCGGAGGCGAAGACAGTTGGCCAATGCATCAGCGTCAACGTTTTCCCCTCGGGGAATTCGTGTAAGTGTAAACTCCTTGAATGTCGAGGCCAGATCCTTTACTATCTTCAAATAAGCTTCCATGCGATCGTTTTTCGTTGCATACTCGCCGACGCGACGAGAACGGATAGTGCTAACTTTTGTAGTTGAGGATATCTTGTTTCAGCATCTGTAAGGGTCTTGATGACATAAAAGATAGGCTTCTGCTCGCCTCTTTCTTCACGGACAAGCACGGAGCTAACAGCTGTTTCAGAAACAACGATGTAGCGGAAAAGAGGTTCTCCCGTCACTGGTTTAGCGAGGATGGGTGGTGTTGCCAGGTACCCCTTGAGCTGATGATAAGCATCTTCACACTTTTCTGTCCACTCGAACTGTTTGTTTCCTCGCAGCGTGCTATAGAAAGGGAGACACTTGTCGGTGAAACATGAGATGAAACGATTGAGCGCAGCAACTCTACCACTCAATCTCTGCACTTCACGTTTATTCCTTAGCGACGCCATCTGGATCAGTGCATCAATTTATTTTGCATTAGCTTCAATACCCTGACGGTTAACCAGATACCCAAGGAATTCTCCAGAAGTCACTGCGAATCTGCACTTCGTCGGGTTCAGCTTAATGTTGTTAAGGTTGAGCTGGTTGAAGCACTCTTCCAGGTGAGAGATGTGGTCTTTCTCTTCAAGGGATTTCACTAGCATATCATTTATATAGACCTCTATGGTCTTCCCCAGCTGATCCTGAAACATCTTGTTCACCAGTCTCTGATATGTTGCACCAGCGTTCTTCAAGCCGAGGGGCATTACCATGTAGCAGTAGATGCTGCAGTTTGTGATGAATGCTGTCTTTTCGCGGTCTTCAGGAGCCATCAAAATCTGGTTGTAGCCGAAGAAGGCGTCCTTGAAGCTTAAAAGCTTGTTTTCCGCCGTTGCTTCCACTAAGCGGTCGATATGAGGCAGAGGGAAGCTGTCTTTCGGGCACGCTTTGTTAAGGTCTGTGAAGTTCACGCAGACACGCCACATCCCATTTTCTTCTTCACCACGACTAGGTTGGCGAGCCAGTCGGGGTACTTGACTTCTGTTATCGATCCAACTCGTAAAAGTCTTCCGACTTCGTCATTGACGGCCTTTGCTCGTTCAGGACCTAGCTTCCTCCCCTTCTTTTTCACATATTTGAACGTTGGATCAGGGTTGAGTTCATGGTTGGCGATGTTGATATCTATCCGAGGCATGTCTTCTGTGCCCAGGCAAAGGTATTGACGTTCTTCTGAAGGAAAGCCACCAGCTCCTTTTTAAGCTCGTCGAGCGTAGCTCCGACTTCAACACATCTTTATGAGTGTTGTTCATCAATACACACAGAAACTACAGGTTCGCAGGTAGGTCGCTCTTCATCTACGCCGCCATCTGCAATCTGTAATTGCTATAAGAGGTTGGTCAGGTCCTTGACCTGATCGGGACTGGTCCTTGCCCTCTTTCGTTGCCCATGCGATGTAGAGTCGCTCTTCTTGTTTTCAAGGTTGCGCAGCTTGTGCTCAGCCAAGAAGCATATGCGAGAATCCTTTTGGTTTCTCCATATTGTTTTCACATCGAGACTCGTCGGGAACCTAAGGCACAGGTGGTACGTTGAAGGCACAGCCCGCCTCTGGTTGAGCCAGGGAGTTTCCATAATCATGTTGTAGATCGTGAGATGGTCGGATACTCTGAAGTCAACCATCTTCTTAACGTTACCAGCTTGGACAGGTAGACGAACCATTCCCATTGTCATGGTTGTTTCGCCAGAGAAGCCTGTTATGGGCTTGGGCTATCCTCTGATTGTGGACAGATCGATCTTCATTCGCTGCAACGTATCCTTGAAGATGACGTCCACTGAGCAACGTATCAATGAGAACGCGAGCAACGTTAAAGTCAAAGACTGTCAAGTTTAACACAAGAGGGTCGTTGTGTGGATGGTCGAGACCCTCAGCGTCTTGTTCGTCAAAGGAAATAGGGTCACTGGAAAGCCTTGGCTTCGCCGGTGCAGATATGTTAACGCATACATCGGTGCATCGCTGGTATGCTTCGATCGCATGAACGTTGTCAGCACAGTACTACGATCCCCCCATTGTCATGTAGATGGTGTCATGCGGATCTCCGTTCTCTGGGTTTTCGTCGCGGCGTTGGCGCTTGGGGTTCTCCACCTGCCGTTCGGTGTTAGCAGTAGCTTTCATCTCTTCTGGCTTGAAGTCTGACAGACTGACGTCGCACTTTAGAGTGCCACCAGTCAGTAGCTATCAGCTGACGTCACTCTTTAGAGTGCCACCAGTTAGTTTAGCTATCAGCTGTCGTCCCAACTCGCGGCACTTCGCAGTCGAGTATTCGCTGGCTATGTGGAACTCGCAATACAACTTTTCATCATACTCCATCGGGTCTCTGACCCAGGTATAATTTCCTCTACCGCGGCCTCGCCCCCGGCCTCGACCTCGGTCGTAACCCGATGATTCCACTTGGTATTTATGAACTCTTGCGGATGCCACTTCGTACTGGATGAAGGCGGGACTACCTTTGGCATAGCGGGGTTCGCAGTCTGAGCGGGTTCGCTCGCTTGGTTAGTCTTTCCACCCCTCTTTGCACGGACTTCCTCTTCACTTCGAGCAAAGTCTGTAGCGCGGTAAAGAGTGTCTTGGATGGTCGTTGGCGGGTTGATAGTCAATTCCTGACAGAACAGAGAAGGGCATCGAAGCGCTCCTCTCAAAGCCTCTAGCGCGGACGTGTTGCTAATACCGTCAATCTTTGACGGTGTATGTTTAAACTTTATCATGAAAGACCGTAGACTTTCATTCTCGCCCTGCCGATTTGTCCATAACTTAGCATCATAAATCTTCTGTTCCGCGAAGATGTTGTAATGCTATACAAACAACTCTGAGAGTTGGTGGAAGGTTTGGACTGAGTTCTTCTCCAGCTTGTAGAACCACTGGAGGGCAGACCCTTTAAGACTTTCCACAAACAGCTTGCAGTAGCTGATGTCTTTTTTGGCTTCTCTGAAATTCGCCCTCCCTAGAGCCACCTCGAACTCCATCAGATGGTCCGCAGGATCAGTGGTCCCTTCGTAGATTGGTAATTTGATTTTTCCGGGATCGGAGATTTTAGTTCTTGCGATCCGTTCAGCGAAGGGTGTGTTACGGGCCTTCTCTAGCAAATGGGCGATCCCAGGAGCCTTCCCCGTTTCATGGTGTATCTGCGATTGGATAGTCTTTAGGTCGGAGACAACCCGCTCCATCTGAGCTTTTATTTCAGCGATCTCCTCGTGTCATGATCGTTTTAGCGGCCTACGCTCCTGGTCCCTCTTGTACCGCTCTGCTACGGAGGGTCCGCCTTCATCGTTGGCGCTGGGGTAGTCACCGTACTCCAAAGTGTCTTGCAGGGTTTCCGTTAGGGAATACGATGATGCGCTTCGACTGTCTGATGCACGCGTTTCCCGTGGGTTACCACTCGCTTTGTCGGTTCGCGCACATTTTCGCGGAGCTGGTTGATCCTTGTCCGAAATCTCCACGTAGCGTTCGGGAGTTCTCTCATATTCCCGACATGGCGGTGGTGGCGGCAAGTCGCCTAGATCCCTTCGAGCAGTACGCTGTGTTGAGAAGTTGAGGCGATGCGGGTTGAAGCGACTCCTGAGTCCTGTCGCAGCGGGTCTTTCGCGCTTCCTTCACGAAAGAGCTTTCACCTCGTTCGTAGTTACCTCGTTGAACTTCTTTTGTTCGTTGGACTCTTTGAGGAGCGTTTGCAGCATCTGCTTGACCTCGGTCATGTCCCCTGGGTTAGCAGCATCGTTGGTAGCAGGGACTTTGACGTGATTCTCCTCCTCTTGGTTGGTTCTGTGAGACGAGGACTCTTCGCCGCTGCTGCTTGATTTGTTCTCTTCGCCACTCATCTTTCTAGATTTAAGATCTAGTGTGTAACGTCGCTTTTCTGTGTCAGAAAATCTCTTAGTCCCCTTAGACGGTGCCAAATTATGGGAGCCAAGACTAGCACAATTAGATTTGTAAGAGTTTCGTGAGAAAGCAGAGAGCTAAGAAAAGTTTTTGTTGCTGTATATCCTTTTTTGAATAATGTTGAGGATGCCTTTTTACAAGGGTTTGCACATTGATATATATATTGTTGCTAAGTCGGCTAGGTTTCTCCATAAAAGATTATGTTAAGTTTCCTAAGTCTTCGCGGATTTCCTTTTCGTCCATGTCGGTTGCGCCGAATTGGGCTTCGCAACTGGACTGGGCTTCAGCGTTGAGACTTCAAGCTCTTGCGGTCGTTACGACGTCGCTTCATAGCTGCTATGTTTATCTTCTGGAGATATATGGGCTTGTCCTCTCAACTGGTTTCGGGCTGAAACCCATCGCATGAAGTCTTCGGGTCTTTCTCGCGAAGCGAAGATAGGATCTTTCCCGCGAGGCGAAGACATGGGTCTTCGGTGGCATCTCTGCCAGAGTCTTCGGTGGCATTCTGGCAGAGTCATCGGTGGCCTTTGTGCTGATGCTCTCTTATACATGAAAGTAAGACTTAGAAGATTTTGCCTCGCAGATGGAAAAAACTTTGCCTCGCAAGCGGAAAGAAGTTAGGATCGGAGAAGACTTATCTCAAAGCTAGAAACGACTTAAAAACCATATAATCTCTAGATGTCAACGGGATTCAATGTATGTTTGTTGTGTTAATCAAATTTTGAACATTGGTGTTGAATGGGTGAAATCCGATCCTAACATGGCTCCTACATGATCTCATTTTTAATATATTTTTTTCGAATAAAATCTTGGATTATTCGATTTTAATCTACATAAAATCTTAGTAATTTGACACACCTAAAAATACATGTTATATGATTGATTTATCATTTATCAATACAATTAAGTAAATTTTAAGAACTTAATCTCTTTAATTATACTATTATATATAAATGTATCAGAAAATACATATATAATTGAGAAATTTCAAAAAATGCAATTTTTTAATTGCTATTTTTCAAAAATGCCATATTTTTGAAAATTTTACAAAAATGTCACTTTTTAAAATTTTGTTTTTTTTATATTATTTATGTTTAGGTTAAATATGTTTTATTAGGATTTAGTTATGAAGGTTTAGGAGAGTTTACGGATCAAAATATTTTTTAGTATTTAGAATTTTAAAATTTAAAATTTAAAAATTTATAATTAATAACATTTTTGCAAATAAACACTTCTAAATTGTATTTGTGCAAATGTATACTTAAAAATGAGATTTTTACAATTTCTCTTATATAATTAGCTAAAATCATATATATATATATTTTTTTTGTCGTTCATATAATCTATAGTATTCATTTGCTTTGTCAAATTAAAAAAGCATATGTGTCAGATATTTTGGAAGACATTATTGTGATAAAATGAGAAAGTTTGCAGAAGCAGGTTCAATAAAGGAGGTGAAACGAACATGTCCAAAGAGGGCAACCTAATCACGTGATCTGTCTTCAAGTGACTTGATAATAGTCTCACTCCAAGCCACGTGTCGTATCTTCCTACCACGTGTAATTTCTTTTGGCTAAAATCGAATCCCGACAAAAGATTACGAAAAAATCTTTAAAAATAAAATAAAACTGGAACAGAAAAAAGAATCAAATGGGCTAATAAAATTGTACGAAAAGTACACGTGGTACAAGGCTTTTGGTCTTTGACTGATGACGTGTCCTTCTCGCTCTGACATTTACAAAGCCTGGGGGAACTTTCGTTGCGATTCATACACGTGGCATAATCAGATTTGAGTATTTTGGATCAACGATTTTTGTTTTTTTTGTTCTCCGATGTGATTTGTTATACGACTTTACGGGTTGACCCGACATTGTCGGAGTCGGATACGGGCTAACCTTAATTTCAGGTTGACTATTTCAATGTCTAAACTGTATTTAGGGCATGATTATAGGTGGGTAATAAGAGTAAATATAGGAGTTTTTAAAATATAAAATTATTAAAATTTGAGTAAAAGGATGAAATAGAGTGTTTTTGTGGGGTGTATTACGTTGGTTTTTCGTCTAATCAAAAATTTTGTTTTTATTTTGATTGATATATATTTTTTTCCACAAAAAAATTTATTAAATTTAAATTGAAATTACA
The DNA here is from genome assembly GCA_964056655.1 of Arabis hirsuta. Taxonomy (NCBI): domain Eukaryota; kingdom Viridiplantae; phylum Streptophyta; class Magnoliopsida; order Brassicales; family Brassicaceae; genus Arabis; species Arabis hirsuta. Next base: position 1,607,529 of record OZ053306.1, read on the forward strand.
TCATGAAAAAAAGACAACATAGAACCACATTAAAAAACCAAATGCCAAATCCGCATTAAGAACAGATTCTTTGACAACACATTGACGATCTTACACCAAATCTAGAACTGTTCTATCAAAAGGCATTTTCACACAACATTCAATAGAAAACCGGATTCAAACACTCTTGACAAACACACACTAACAAATCTCTAAGAAAAGATAAATCTCCTTGCATGATAGCCATTGTAAGATTTTTCCGGAATAATTAGCTTCATACAAGCATACACTAGATTGCGAAGAACAAATCGGAACTGCAACACCCAAACCACATAGCATCCCAGAAGAAAGCAACACCAAAACATAAAGCACACTTAATAAACACCAAAAAGGACATAAAGCTAAGTCTTAAGAAATTTAATATCTTGAATGATTGATATATAAATTTCACTTTATTTGGTGAATGATTTATCATAGAGTAATTTAATATCGAATAAAAAATTAGGATACATAATTTTTGTATATAAACTACATATTATATTAGTGTTATTTAAGTTTTGAAAAACAATGATGAAACTTTTGTTTATGAAAAATGTGTTTTAAGGAAGCTCGCTCTTACTATCTATAAAATATGATTTGAGTTAAAAGGTTTCTGATATTGTTATATTATATCAACTTGTTTGGGTTTGGCATAACCTTTATGTATACGTGAAGTATATAAACTTTAAATATCTACATCAATTATTGTAACCAATGGAATAAAAAAACACTACAAACGCATAATTGTGGTAAAGACAAAAGGGTTTACTCTTTGATGGAGAGTCACGGGTAATTAACAATGCCTGATAATGATCTGATATATCAATTGGTTCTTTTGCATAAAATCTTCCTCCTGTCACACCATTCCTTGGATTTTGCAAAGATCGTCTTGAGGACTGACTTAGGGTTATGACTTTTATAATCAATATAATCAATATGTGTATATATATACACACATTTATATTTAAAAGAAATATTACATTTCAACCCATTTTTTTCCTTACAAAAAATAATATCTTTTGGACTTTTTTTCCTAATGTCTTTTGGACTCGACTAGATCATTTGGTTGTCTATTACAATAAATACAAAAATAGACAAGGAAAACAATTGGTAAATGGAGAGGCCATAGCAGCCGTTGGATGTCGCATTCGTATGCAGAGCCGGATCTGAAATTTTGGGGGCTTGAAACAAAATAAAAAATGGGGGCCAATATAATATATCAAAAAAAAAATTTTCATATATAAAAAAGGTTAAACCATTAATGAAACATCAGTTTTCTCAAAAAAAAAAAAACTAATAATAATCTACGGCTTTTTAAAAATATCCCTTCTTGCATTTTTTGCGGCAAAGTCATTCATCAAACTTTGATAGTCAAGTTTTCCAACCATGTCTCTCTCAATTGACAACATCGCCAACCCATTCAATCGCTCTTCTGACATACTTGACCTCAAATAAGATTTTATCAACTTTAACTTGGAAAAACTTCTTTCGGCTGAGGCAACTGAAACTGGAACCGTTAGCATCACTCTATATGCAAGCCATGTATTCGGATAACAACGACCTTCATACCTTTTCAAAAAGTCTAACACTTCAATGGCCTTCTCGATCTCAATTGGTAAAACTTCTCTTAAAATCATGATCTCTAGGAATAAATGATTTCCATCAATGTCTGAAGTATCACCATGTTTAAGAGAAGTTTCAAGGTTGATACATGCTGCCTTTAAACTATCACCTGTTGCCAATCTGAGCTTCTTTAGATCAAACAAAAATCCAAAAATCTTCTCATATTCTTCAAATTGTTCAAACCTCACCTGAAGAGATATTATAGCTTGATCCACGATTCTCAGGAAAAAATCAATTTTAAACTTCTCTTCCTCGCTTAGCATCTCAAATTCATCATCCCTTCTTCCAATCTGTTCATCAAAATGTATTTTCCTTTTAATAACGCGCTTTCTTTTCATAGGAAAATCTGGCTCTATATCCATAGACTCTGCAATAATCTTAGCTTCTGCTTTTGCTTTTTCAAATCCAGTTTCCCTGTAGTTTTTCAAATATGAAACAAGTCCTTTCAATTGAATAATGGCATTATCAATATCAATATGCTCTGATTGCAGCGCCTTATTTACCGTATTAACGGTAAATAGAAGATCATACCAAATAACCATACCAAATAAGAACTCAAATCCTCCAATTCCATGAGTTTCACTTGTAGCAAGAGATTCAGCTTCGCTACGAGCTCCAGGATCAGCACAGTTTTCAGCCAAGTAATCCAACGCATCTCTTATTTTTGGAGCCTGGAAACGAATTGTTCTAACACTTTCCACACGACTTTCCCAACGAGTTTCTGATAATGACTTAAGTGTGAGACCTCCTACCATCACCTTGAATAGCTCCCACCTATTTGTAGATGATGAAAACAAACAATAAATCCTTTGAATGATTCCAAAGAAATCAATCGCTTTTGTAGATGATTTAGCCATATCAGAAAGTGCCAAATTAAGACTATGACAACCACAAGGTGTATAAAATGCTCTTGAGTTGATATCCAACAATCTTTTCTGTACCCCTTTGTGTTTTCCTCTCATATTAGATCCATTGTCATAACCTTGCCCTCTCACATCATCAATATTCAAATTTAGACCAGCCAACGTATCACAAAGCAATTCAAAAAATCCTTCTCCAGATTTATCTGCAACTTCTAGGAATGTCACAAAAAATTCTACAACTTGTGTTTTCTCCATAGAGACATCCACACATCTGATAATAAGACTCATTTGTTCTTTATGACTCTTATCTGGAGTGCAGTCGAGAATCACTGAAAAATACTTCGCCTCTTGAATTTTATTGATGATCATAAGTTTAATCTCATATCCTAGCATAACAATCAGTTCATCTTGAATAATGTGGCTTAAATAATGGTAGTGAGTCTCACCTTCCTTAACTCGTCTGATATGCTCTCGCATGACTGGATCAAACTCTCCAAATGATTCAACAAAAGTCAGAAAGTTTCCATTGTTTTTTTCACCAAGCTTCTCATTAGTCCCACGAAATGCTAAATTTTGTTTAGCAAGAGTTGTTACCAATGAAAATATTCTCAACAAAACCTCTCTCCAATGGTTTCTTTCTCTATTGATTTCTTCTTGGAGACACTTATCAATGGTATGATTTTTCCTTAGTCTCAACTCTAATTCCATCCACTGACTCATGCACACAATATGACAATGACTGGTTTCATGTTGGCTCAGTCTTATCCTGACATTCTTCCAATCATTAAACCCCTTGCTTGACAACTGATTGGCATCTTGATCTCGACCAAACAACTTGCAGCAAAAACAATATGCTCTATGCGATACTTTAGAATAAAGTAGCCAGTTCCTATCTTGTTTATCTCCATTTTTCATCTCTCTTTTGTAATACCTATGAGAAAAATGTCTACCAATACTATCTTTTGGAAAGACGTAGTTCTCATGTACTCTTTCCATAGGACCCTTTTTCACTAGAAAATCTATCAAACTCTGATCAATTATTTTACAGCTTGCAGGATCAAGTTTTTCCAGAATCCTTTCTTGTTCTTCAACATTCACTTCATCTTCTCTACTCCTTTTTTCCACATTCTCAGACTTATCTATAACTTCCTCAGTCTTATCAATAGTTTCCTCTATCTTATCATCCTCTAAATCAGTAGGATTTTCATCACCAGCTCCACCACACTCATCACTTTCAAGAGTTTTTGATTTTTTAACAAACCTTAACATAGAATTGGCTAGAGATTTATCCTCTTCTTCTTTTCTTTTCTTCTCTCTTAGCTTTTGGGCTCCTGATTTGCATTTTGTTTTTCGTGTTGGAATTCCTAAAAAATTTGTATAAAAAAAACAAACATAGTAAGAATTATTTTTTCTGATCAAATTCTCAACTCTAACACAAAATTTAACATAATCTTAAAATTAGTTACCTGACATGGTTTATGGCTAGGATTTTGATATAAAACAGAACCAATTGAGATGAACTTGTGTTTGAGATTGAGAAGAATAGAAGAATGGAACTTAGAGAAGAAGGAAGAAGGAAGCGTCAGGAAGGAGGAAGCTTAAGCGACGAACAAGTCGCGTAGGTTTTTTTTTTTTTTGGTTTTTTTTTTATTGATTTTAGTTTTTAATTATTTGGACATTCTATTGGGCTTTTTTAATAGCCACGTTTTTAAATTTGGGCCACATAGAAAATCAAACATTTTTTTGTCTTTATATTATGTATATATATATTTAAAAAAAAAATATTTGGGGGCCTTTAAAAAATGGGGGCCCTAGGCGAATGTTTTATCTGGCTATGCCCAGATCCGGCCCTGTTCGTATGAAACGTTGTTTTCATGTTCTTATTCTTTCACTGGATAATATATTATATTATGCAGTTGTATATACTCGAGAGCGATTTTGATAAAGGTACTTGTTGGGATAAAACTTATTTGCAAACTTTTTGTTTCCGTGATTTTTCTCTAATATGTCTTTTATTTATTTATTAGATGAAGGGATCCCGGATTTGTAATTTAATATTTTAAAAATTTATAAAAAATAAAATATTTAATTGTGGTCAACAAAATTAGATCATCTATTAATATAAATAAAATCAAAGTAAGAATGTTACTACAAAATCATTGATCGAGAAGAATTTTATTTATTTATTAATTTTATGTTTTTATTATTTGATTTACAATTAAATTTTATCACATCTTTTGAAATCATTAATTTTTCTTTGTCCTGTTTAAATTTAGTAGATTTTTTGTACTTTTAATCTTATTTTACTATTCAATTATGATAAATTTTAAGAAATATCACTTTTGAAGTGCCACTTTTCAAAAATGCCATATTTTCAAAATCTTTGCAAAAATACTACTTTTCAAAATTATTTGTTCGTTATATCATTTATGTTTGGATTAACTATATTGTATTAGAGTTTAGTTTTGAGGGTTTAAGGGATTTTAGGGGTCAAAATATTTTTTAGGGTTTAGAATTTTAAGATTTAAGCTTCAAAAATCCATAATCTGTGGTATATTTTGCAAATGGACAATATAATCTAGAGAAGTTTCAAAAAATGCCACTTTTTAAATGCCACTTTACAAAAATGCTTCACTTTTGAAATCTTTACAAAAATGCCACTTTTTCAAAATTATTTTTTCTTTATATCATTTATATTTGGGTTAATTATGTTCTATTATGGTTTAGTTATGAGGGTTTATGGGGTTTTAGGGGTCAAAACATTTTTTAGAGTTTAGAATTTTAAGATATAGACTTTATAAATCTATAATTAGTGGCATTTTTGCAAATGGACACCCTTAAGTGGCATTCTTGCAAATGTGCAAAAAAAATGACATTTTTGTAATTGCCCCTATAATATATAATGACATTTTTGCAAATGTACACACCAAAAGTGACATTTTTGCAATTGTCCCTTGAAATATCTATTTTTGAAAATGTTGATGGATTATTTCTCATATTTATATTTGAACTATTTTTACTCTTGAATACTTTATAACTTGTAAAAATCAAAGACGAAAAAACAAAAGACAAAATTAGATCACTTTATTTAAATAATAAAATAAAATTGAAAACGTTATTACAAAATCATTTATATAGAAGTCTATCAAATATTTATCTCTTGTATTCTTATATTTTATTTTTTACATTGTTTGATTTTCAAATAAATTTTATCACATATATTGAAATAGTTAAATATTTCAAATCCTATTTAAAGTAGGATTACATTTTACTATTTACCAAATCAAAATATTATTATTTTTAAATAGATAAATCTTTTGAAATGCGGCTAAATCTAATTAAGAAAATTATTTTATACTTGATAAATCTAACCGATTAACTCAAACATGTCTCGATAAGATTAATTACGTTGTATAAAAACCCCGAATTTTAGTTTTACCATTTTAGTAATTATTAAACGTAAAAAAACTAAGCAAAAAGTGGAAAAATAAATTACTACACCTCATATCAATGTGGTCAACAACAAACAAAAAATCGGGTTAGAATGAATCACAGCAAGCTCAGAAAACTAATATATATATATATATGTATATATTGTCGTATTCTATTTTACATATCAAAAAATATAATAATCTATCTTTTTTAGTGAAAAGACAAAACAAATAAGTTTTATGGAAAATATTATTGAACTTTTAAATTGCGTAGAATGGAGAGAGAGCATAAAAGTATGTAAACAAATGTGAAATTTTGGATATTTAAACTTAAAACTAAAAAAAATTACATGTATATTATAATATCTCAATAGAAAAAGGTATTTGATTTATTGTTTTCTCTATTTTTATTTAAAACTAAAATATCTAGTTGATAAATATAAATAAATAATTTTTTATTTAAAAAGTTGTTTGACATGTGGCAAAATCTAATTGGATATTTTTTTAACACGTGTCAAAATCTAATCGATTAGCTGACGTATATCACGATCTTATTAATTATCAAGTTTGACGCATCAAGCCGTATATAATAAGAGATTGGTCACAACTCTAATATGTCTATATCACAAAACATGGTCGCTTGCTTGGTAAAGACTTATGGTATATTTAACGATACAAAAATAAAATGGATTTTAAGTTGTGTTTTCAACAACATTCTAATTGGAATGAATTCATGCCAAATGGATTTTATGTTGTGTTATTGGGCGGGTGTGAGGTTCTATAGTTCAAGGCCCGGTAATAAAAATGGCCAAAATTTAAATATTTGTGTTATAGACCCCAATATTTGATTTAAGTTGTCCTTCTCCTATGGGATTTTAGTTCTACTCATGATCAAGAGCTGCCAGTGGTACTGCTACCATCTAAAGTAATATTATAAAGAAAGTCCAACTTTTAAAAAAGAAGAGGAAACTCAAGAACAAAAGTTGAGGAATCAAACCAGAATATGTCTGTTCAACTTTTTCCACCCTAATAAGTATTCACACAATTAATATGTTGCTTCCAAATTCCAATGTAACATTTTAAGCTTTTTTTTTAAAAAAAATTTACAAACTGGTGGTTTATTTTAGTTAAGAAACTTGAATGTAATGCATAGAAGAAAAAGGAGTCATAAAGTAATTAATGTCATGTACAAAAAAACTAAAATATAATAGATCAATCCATTAAAAATTATCAAACGACATTGTCTAGAAAAACAAACCCAAATAAAAAAGAGGAACCGAAAGAAATCACTTCCTTGCAAGAATCACACGACTAGTTTCGTTCATTTTGCCTCTACCTATGCTAGATTTGAACTAAACTTGGAACATAATTGAAAATATTTGGCGAACAAAATCTTTTAAATTCTAAACAAGGGATTTCTTTGTAATATTCATCATCCTCTCCAATAATTTTGACCATGTTCCCTCTAGTCTTACAATCACTTGTAATACAACACACGGCCACTTTCTTCTCCTCGTTGATCAAAGAACTCATGCACCACAGTGAATAATCACTGGGAATTTCTAAACGCACTGTAAAGGACTTCCTCCATGCAGCTTCAGTATTAATTTTATTGGTCATGATCCATATGATCTCCATATGTGATGTACCATATGCATAGGTCTGTAACATTGCGAGTTGTTCTCCTCTAACAACTGATAGAACAATCTTACCATTCTTCTTTTGTGTCGGAAGACATAGACTTTTAAGTCTCTCCGTTGTAAAATCAAAAATGAGTATGAAATCATATTCATTTTTAGAAGCAAGCCAGTAAGTATTTCCTTTCAATGACACGCCACTATTTGGATGTATGAAGCAGTACTCGTGAACAATGTCAAGAACCCTCCATGAATCAGAATCAGAGCTAAACTCATAGATTTCAAATGGAACAACATGGGGGACAAAACAATACCAATACCTCAAGATTTTGTAGGAACGGCAAGATTTATTATTTTGGTATCCTAGAGCAAACGTAGAGTCAGTGGTTCTATTGTCATTATGTTTTGAGTTGGATCCACCTGGTTTCTCCCGAACACGGCGGATTCCAAACCACGAGTCTCTTGTTCGTCGCGGTGCAGAACAACAAACCGTCGCAGTGAAAAACTCCGACAATATTTACTTGTTTTGAATTAGAATGGGGATCTTTTAGGCTAAGTACACCTTTAGTCTCTATAGATAAAGCATCAACGTTGAGATTCACGCTTATTTTACAAACCCTAAATTCCTTCAGCATGAGAACCAGAGGCTCCTTCGCAGCTTTACGAAAGTGCTTCTCCGTGATCTTTGGTTTTTGAATAAAGCGTTCCATTGTTTGCAAGTAGATCGTAATCGTGTTAGAGACTCGGCTGGGACCCTAGAGAGTATGTCCTCTAGTATTTCTGTCGGAAGATCGGACATCGTCAATGTTGATCTCTTGTGATCTCCCAAGGAAGGAGAAAGCGCCTCAGGCTCTGTAAGTAGAAATTAGGGCTTTGAGTTTTTCAGGTTTGCCTCCTGAACCAATCTTGTTTTATATAGAAAATCAAGAAACAAGTTACCCTTCCAGTACTCTTTCCTTTTCCTACATGGGTTATGTTTATTAATTTTACTTATTTGCTCTCTCTTTTGGGTTTAGTTTCCTTAAAAAAAAAAAACGGAAAAGCTTGATAACTTGAGATGCACGGTACCTCGAAATAGAGATGATATACGTTTTCGTTCTCCGATGTTATTTAATTTACCGCAGCATTTAAATTAATATTATAAAGATAGTCCAACTTTTATAACTAGAGGAGAAAAATCGAGAATGAGTTTCTTCTATGGTCATTGTAAATCTCAGAAAATCTGAATTCAGTTGAGTAAACAAACCCATAATCTGTTTGAAAACTTGAAAGATCACTGGTCTGTCTTTAGCTTAATCAAATACAAGGCAAAGAATGTTGTAACTTGCAACAAAAGCCCTAAACGATAGCTTAACAAGTGTTGATCCAAATCCAATCAAGATTAATGATGAAGGAGATTTGGTCGGGTCACAGGACAAGAAGTCACGAATAATGTGTTCGCACAGAGCATGAGAATACAATTTTTGTTTGTTTTCTTCTTGCCACTCTTGCCGGGCATATATGCAAACTCAAATCATTAGAAAAGGTATTTAGCCTTGTGTTTTTGGTTGATTAGAGCGGTGCATCATCAATCAATCATCCGGTGAAAATCAATAGAAGATTGAAGAATACAAGCATTATTCGAAGCACATGGTGTGAGAACTGAATTCGATAAGGTTAACAAGTGTTGAGTGAATCCATCCAGATTCACTTTGCATTGATCCAAAATATGGACAAAAATATGCTAAAAATTTCAAATATATTCTTGAGGTCTTTCTCTTTGGTGACACATATATACCAACAAACAAAAAGCAATATTTATTAATGAATGGTTCAACTTATTAAGTATTCAAACAATCAACTTGTTGCTTCCAATGTAACACTTTTAGCTTTAGAGTTCATAAATTTTACAAACTGGTTGTTGTTGGACAGTTTGAGTTAAAACTTGAATATAATGCAAAGACGAAAGGAATCATAAAGTAATTACAGGTGATGTAAAAATAAAAATAAATAAATAAGATCAATACTCATTAAAAATTATCAAACGACATCGTCTAGAAAAACAAAACCAAAAAAAGAAAAGAAAAAGAAAGTCATATCCTTGGCAAGAATCGAACGACTAGCTTCAATCTTTTCTTTTGCCTTAAGCTAGATTTGAACCAAACTTTATAATTGAAAATATTTGGCCAACAACAACCTTTAAATTCTAAACAAGGGATCTCTGTGGAGTATTCATCCTTCTCTCCAGTAATCTTCACCATGTTGTCACTGGCCTTAGAATCACTTGCAGTACAACCCACGACCACTTTCTTCTCCTCATCGACCAAAAAACTCATGCAACGTGGTAAAAAATCACGGCAAATTTTTAAACTCACGCTAAAGGATTTCCTCCACGCAGTTTTAGTATCGATTTTGTTCGTCTTGATCCATATATCCATCTCTGATCTAGCATAGCTCTGACATAACAACGAGAGTTGTTCTTCTCTAACAACTGATAGAACCATCTTATCATATCTCTCACGTTTAGGAAGACGTAGACGTTTAAGTCTCTCCTTTGTAAAATCAAATCTGAGTAAGCGATCATATGATGCATTCTCTGACGCAAGCAAGTAGGTGTTCCCTTTCAAAGACACACTACTATCTGGATATATTAAGCAGTTTTCGCAAAGGACGTCAAGAACCCTCTATGAATCAGAGCTAAAGTCGTAGATTTCAAAAGCAACAACACAAGACTCAGAACGATCCCAATACCTCAAGATTTTGTAGGTACGGCAAGATTTGTTATCTTGGTATCCTAGAGCAAACCTAAAGATTCCATTATCTTTGAGTTGGATCCACCTGGTTTCTCCCGAACACGGATTCCAAACCACGAGTCTGTTGTTCGTTGTCTTACACAACAACAAACCGTCGCAGTGAAAAACTTCGAAAATATGGACTTGTTCTGAATTAAAATTCGGATCTTCTAGGCGAAGTGCACCCTTAAACTCTATAGATGGAACATCAACGTTGAGATTGACGTTCATTGGCAAACCCTAGTTTTTTTCAACACGAGAACCATAGACTCCTTCTCAGCTTTACGAAAGTGCTTCTTGGTGAATCTTCGGTCTTTGAATAAAGCGTTCCATGGTTTGCAAGTAGATCTTAATGGTTTAAGAGACGCGGCTGGGACCCTAGAGAGTATTTCCTCTTGTAAATCTGTCGTAAGATAATCAGACATCGTCATTGTTGATTTCTTGTGATCGATCTCCCAAGGAAGAAGAAAGACTCTGGCTTTGAATGTAGAAACTAAGGTATTGAGTTTTTTTCACGTTTTGCCCCATGAACCAATCTTGTCTTATAAAGACAAACAAGAAACTAGTTCCCCTTCAAGTACTCTTTCCTTTTTTGAAAAGGAAAAGAAGCAGCCAATTATGGTTCTTTTGCATTTACGTGATAGCAAATTTCTTGTTTTAGTTATATAAATTCATTTACATGAATGAAGTTTTTCCTTCTCCATTGTGATTTTAGTTTTACTCATGATACAAGAGCGGCCAATTACTTGTTTTAATTATATAATTTCTTGTTTTAGTAATTAATTACTTTTTTCTTAATCGTCTAGATTTATGAATTATTATAAATTATTATAACAATTACACGAGTGATTATACAACTGATAATTTTAGTTTTGATATGCGAGACTACTCCGAAAGACTCTCTTTGCACCACGCTGAAAATCTCTGTAAAATCATTAATGAACAACCCTTTTGTCAATTCACTGGACTAACGGGGTTTTCACCAATTATTAATTACTTATTTACTCTTTTTCTGTTGGGGTCCAATTTATTTAAAAAGGAATTAATGAAGCAGCCGACCAACAAACAAGAAACATAAAAAACAAGAAAATTGATAGGTTCAATTTATGGGTTTTTGCGTTTACGTGATAACTTGAGATGCACGGTACCTCCCATTAGAGATGATTGAAGTTTTCCTTCTCCATTGTGATCTTAATTCTACTCATGATACAAGAACTGCCATCGGTACCGTAGCATCTAAAGTAACATTATAAAGAAAGTCCAATTTTTAAAACTAGCTAGACGAAAAACATCGAGAACAAAAACACTTTGTGACCTTAAGTTTAATGGCTTCTTCGAGCGAGTTTCTTCTCTGGTCATTGTAAATCTCAGAAAATCTAAAATCAGTTAAGTGAACAAAAACTATATGTCTGAAAACTTGAGAAGATCCCTGGTCTGTCTTTAGCATAATCAAATACAAGGCAAAGAATGTTGTAATATGCAGCGTGGAAAGAATTAATCTAATGTGCTTATAAGGATTAGGATGCCCTAAATGATGGCTTAACAAGTGTTGATCCAATCAAGATTTACTTTGGATTCACCCAAAAAGAGATATGAAAAAAAATTAAAACCGCTCATTTAAGCTAAAAAGACCAAAGAAGTCTCAAGAATCCCCAAGAGACTCACATATTACTCACTAAATAATCTCTCAACTTCATTTACAATCTTCTTTTCTTCGTCGCCTCCACGGTAGATTTTTGGATTTTGTGAAAATTGTTGTATTTTTGACAAACTCTGTTTCAGGTCAATTGTTGATTGGTCATAAATAATAAATGTAAAATAAAAATAAAAATTGGGAGGAAATAGAGTTGTCGTCTACCTCCCAAGTATATAAAAATTATATTCGTTTCGAAGATGAGAAATTAACTTTGTAAGAGAAAATTTATACAGAAAAAAGAAAAAAAAAGCAGGATCATGAACTTTATGCGGATTTACATTAATATACAATTTGAGAATGTATAAACGAATCTCAACACCATGTTCTACAGCGTTTCATATTCATCGCATTTTTTCGGAGGACACATTGTAAGCAATGAACATATATGGTTACAAAATAAATAAAAATATTGTTTCATGCATGACCGTTTCCTTGCAGTCTTATAACCTAATTAAAAAGTCTCTTTAGTCTAGTTGCCAAAAACAATATTTTTCTTAGAAAAGGGCATGAGTTTGAAACTTAATGTTGTTTTTATTTTTATTTTGTTTTTAAAACGTTTTTTTCTTAAGAGTAAATAAATTGCGGCCTATTAGAACTCAAAGCCGGTTTCCATGCCACGAAAAAATAAAAGAAAGAATCAAACGCATTATAATTAATTATAAGCAATGTAAATGGTTTCAAAATAAAAGAAAAAATATAGGATAAAATAACACGTTAAGACCTTTCATAAAAGTTTTACTGTTGTAATCTTGCATGACTTATAATGCCAAAATTCATGTTTTGTTGTTACTAATTCTCACGTAAGGTTTTTTTTTTTTTTTTTTAATTTTAAATTTCTAAATTTGTTCTAACTTTCACTAGAGGTATGACATTGATACTTTATTCACTTATCGAAACCAATTACAATGTCAAGTCGAAAGATCTCTTCTCTATCCTGAAGCTTATCCAAACGCAGAAGCATCTTCTTAATCCTATTTGTTCTGTCTGCAGTATGCTCTTCAAGCTTTATCGTGTAAATGCTCTAAGTCTCGCCCATAACTTTGGATTTGACGATGATGGCGAGGCTAAAGAGAGAGCAGTGCCTTCGAAAGATAGAGTAATCCCCTCACGGTACCGAGATGATTGGGTAAAGCAAAATCTGAACAACTCAAGAGAACTCATCATAAGAATAAGCTATTCTTTTGTCTTCATTGCTTGAATCTCTACTTTATTAGGTTTGATGTGTTCATTCAAACCTTAGTTGGAATCTCCTTGTAGTCTCAATTAAAGCTTCGTTCCAGATTTGTTTTGGTGATCATTATCTTTTTACTCATGATATTTTCTTTTGTGGTTATGTGTTTTAAATTCTTTGCAGATTACTGATATCTTTCGAGTTTGCTCACAGGAGAAGAACTTGGGAATGCTCAAGAGACTATTACGCTATTCAAGCCTTCCAATGCCGACAATTCTTCATCACCCTTAACCAATTTACATTCGGCAAGTGCTGTCTTCTTGGATTCAGTCTTGCACCTCTCACGTGTCTTTTCTTCTTTTATCTCCCAAACCGGTAGTATGTCTCTTTCTTGAGAAAAAGAATTACAATCAAAATTTTATTCGGGTTATAAAGAAAAACACATAATAAGCTAAAAATAAAACCCACAAAAAAAAGTTTCAATCCTTCGGATCCAAATAGATGTTCGGAATCCAACATAAAAAAAGTCGACCCAGAAAAACTGCTCTTATGTTAGAAACCAATGAAACTTGACATAGCTTTAGAGACCGAGCTTCACCCTAACTCCTGAATGGTCGGATAAGGTTTAAATTTGACTATGGCCCATGAGTGACCTGAATACAGTTTATTATTGATTCAAGAGCGGAATTCTATTCGAGATAGCGACAAAAGAGCCGTCATCTCTAGAGCCTGTATTAGCAATCTCACATGGAAAATATGATAGGACCTAGAGTAATATAGATAGATCAATCTACTTATTGCCATCTATTGTGAATTAGAAACGCACCAAACTGAACAAGAAACCCAAAACCGTAAACTAATTTCATTCACTAACATAACAATTAAATTTGAAGAAAACTAGCATTAACAGGGCAATTACACATTAATGTTTACATCAAAAGTTAACTTTACTTGACAATTATTTTGTTCGTTTTTCATTTTTATTTGTATATATTTCAATTAGTTTTAACACATGTTATCATTGATCAATAGTAGACACATATCACGATCTGGTAAATTAGAATTTTACTTACTCGTCGCGTTCTCATCGTGCGAATCCTCATTTATATAATACTAGATTGGTTAAAGAAGATTAAGAATAATCAAAAGAGAGAAAGAGAGATTTTCTCTCTCTCCCTTCTCTCTACATCAAGGCGTTTGCCCCAGCCGCCGACTCATCATTTCCGTGCTTGCTTCTCCGGCGTTCGGCGGCGCCGGAGCCCAACGCGTCGTTAGGGCCCTTTCCGATGGGGGTACAAAGATTAGGGTTTCCATTAGTGTAAGAGTTCAAGGGCTTGGCCCATTAACTTTGTTTAGATTTGGGCCTGAGTCAAACTCATTCTGAGATTGTAAGACTAGATCCACGACTTAGTTGTGATTGTAAAACCAAAAAAAAATAAAAAAAAAATTAGATAATGAAATATTTCAAAAAAAAGAAAAAAAAATTAAGAATAATGAACAAAAGGAAAAGTGGTAACCCTTGGCAAATAGATCACATGTAATGTTATCTAAGAGAAACTCAAGAAACAAGACAATTTAATCATACAAATACTTGTAAATTTGGGTTTCAAAATTTTATATATGAGGATTCGAAAATACTTGTAAACTTGGGTTTCAAAAATTTATGCATGAGGATTTCGAAACCAAAAATATGTTTTTATAATCTCTCTTTATGTTTTGTGTGATCCAGAATTGAAAAATAAATGAAATCTAAACTAAATGGTATTGGACAAGAATAAACTTTATTTTTTTATCGAAAGAATAAACCTTTTTTTTTTTTGTTTTTGAAACTTTCCATACTTAAAATTAAACGAAGCAAAAGTGCTTGACTGTTTATAAGCCAACTTTGATTAACTACCCTTTCACATTAAATAACCAATTAGAACCAAGGAAAGAGATAATAAGAAGAAAGAATAAACTTGTATACGGTATTACACCATATAACTTAAGTCTCTTATATAGTTGAGCCTCTTTAGATCTTTTGAGTTTTTAGATATTTGTGCTCCATATTCATGAGTTTTAGCGGGTTCTGTAGTTAGCATTCATAATCGACCAAATAATATTCAATACTATATGCTTTTTTTTCTTCTGAATTTGAGTGTGTTTAGTTATTTTTGGATGTTAGAAAATTTACACGATACGATATTTTTGAAAAGTGAATTTCAAATTAGTCTTTTGTAAGTGAAGATATGTTAGCTTTTACTTGTAGACGACTGTTGTGATCAAAGCTAAATTGCCACCATGTTTTAAAAATGGGTGGTCTCTTAGTGACGGTAAATAGACTAATGTATGGCATAAAATACATGTTGCTTGATTTTACTAACTGAGATTTTGTTTTCGTATTACAGCTTGATCCAATGCTTTTGTCTATTTACTGGACTTTATTTGAATCTTTTTGTGTGGTATCAAGTGATCACAAACATACACATGGCTCTCTTATGTTTTATTTAGTACCAACTGTTTTTTTAGACTTGTAATTAGCATTTTCTTCTCTAAATTTAATGTCCTGCCGATTATTGGTTTTAACCTAATAACTTACCTACCTATGCTTCGTTTTACCATTCCATGTGGCCATAATACTTGCAACATATAGCTTACTTCTCAAAAACTATTAAAAAATATCGTATCGTGTAAATTTTCTAACATTCAAAACAAACTGGTCATTCAAAGATACCCACATATATATATATCTTCGATTGTGTCTCTACTTGGTCCTTTAACATCCTTCAAGACAGTCGCTGTTTGATGGTCGGATGGATTTTTAGGAGCATGTTTGATTGTTGTCAGGAAGTGTTTATGCGTTAGAAAAATAATGTTTTCCTGTTTCAGATTCTTGTACCCGTTAAAGAGGATTCAGAAAAAGTTGAAGCTATTGCGCTTGTCGTGATTGCAGCAGTTGGTAACAGTTTGGAAGTTGTCGGATCTCGTAAAGCTAAGTTAGTAGCAGATGTGCTTCTTGATGAGATTGTTTAGGGATTTACTTATTGGTTGTTGGCGAAATTAATTGAAATATTTAATGATGTTTGTTTAAAAAAATAATAATAAAATAAAAAAGTGTAAAGTTGAAAAAATTGTGGATTTTGAAAAAAAAAAAAAAAAAGTTGTTGGATTTGAAAGGAAGAGAAAGGTTTTCAGAAAAATTGAATTTTAGGATGCGATTCCTAACATGTATATGCATTAATCTTTGAGTATTAAATTAAACGTGAAAGCGCGCGCAAGTGGAACGCGGTTGGTCGACGTCGTGAGCAGAACAGTGACATTGTTTGTCCTCTGCGTACGAGAAGAGGTCACGAGCTCACTGAATTTTAATCAGTCAATGTACTTTTATTTTATCTTTTTATCGACGTTACCAAAAGTCAAGTCTCATCACAATGTTTAATGTTTTTGTTTTGGTCCACTTATACATATCTCTTCATGTTTTTGTTTTGTTTTTGTTTCCCTTTGGAAAGTAAGCAAGCAGTAAATCGATCCAAAGCTAATACGAGGAAATAAATAAATAGAACAGAATAATCAAAAGAAAAAATTCTATAAAAATACTCCAACTAAATTTTAATAAACTTCTTAATATCTTAATTTTTTAAATGTTTAAATAAATACTCAAACTATTTTCTTTGACTAGTTTAATTCTCTAACTCTTATCCTTTTATTTAGTTTACGTATTTTTATTGACAGAACATAATGTTTATTATTATTATTTTTTTAATAATAATTTTAGTATTTTAATCAAAATGTTATAATAATTGTTTACAAGTCAATTGTGTAGCGCTTGGTTCTTAACTAGATAGTATGTGTTTTAGAGCATCATTAACAATGATACAATGTAGGTATCATTAAATATAAAATTATTAAAAACACACTCTCTCTTCTTTTTACTTAATTTTATATCTTATTTTTCATCTTTTTATTCAACTTTTATTAATTTTATACTCTCTTTAAATATAAAATTATTAAAAACACACTTTTTCTCTCTTCAAAAGTATCAACTATTTGATACTCTCTCTCTCCAAAAATACACACTATCTCTTCTTTTTACTCAAATTTTATTAATTTTATATTTCAATACACCCCATTATTTCAACAAAAAATACTCTTTTTCTTTCTTTTACTCAAATTTTAATAATTTTATATTTAATAATATCCACATTGTATCATTGTTAATGATGATCTTAGTCGACAGTTCATTGTCTAGGAAAAGAAATAAGAGAAATGAACGCACGGAACATGGAAAAGAAAAAAACTCATTCCATCTATTCGGCTAATTAATCCACCATGCCGCTAACCAATTTCTAAACAGATTATCATCAATCAAGGCTATGAAAGACTAT
This sequence comes from Arabis hirsuta, assembly GCA_964056655.1. NCBI lineage: Eukaryota > Viridiplantae > Streptophyta > Magnoliopsida > Brassicales > Brassicaceae > Arabis > Arabis hirsuta. The sequence goes on from OZ053306.1 coordinate 1,625,103, forward strand.
TCCATTCACAATCGTAGGTTTTTCAAAAAATTTTGCATTAATAATTTATTTTTGAGAAATTTCAAAAAATACCATTTTTCAAGTGCCAATTTACAAAAATGTCACACTTTTGAAATCTTTACAAAAATACCACTTTTTCAAAATTATTTTTTTCTTTATATTATTTATGTTTGTGTTAATTATGTTCTATTAGAGTTTAGTTAAGAGGGTTTAGGGGGTTTAGGGGGTTTAGGGGTCAAAACATTTTTTAATATTTATAATTTTAAGATATAGGACTTAAAAATATATTATTAGTGGTATTTTTGCAAATGAACATTTCTAAATGACATTTTTGTAAATGTGCATATAAAAAGTGGTATTTTTGCAATTCTCTTTTTTTTTTACTTTAAAAATGTTGAAAGCTTAAATTTAACGAAATATTTGATGTAAAAACTTTTTTTTTTAGTGGAATAAACTTTTCATTTAGTTTAAAGAAAAAAAAACTTGTTTACTTCAGATTCGTTGAGTTAGATCTGGACATCAATATCAAAAAAGGAAAAAAAATATATATCTTGATTAATTACATCTATGTAATAAGTTACATATAAGTCTTGATCCACGATAAATAAATATCGACACATCAAACAAAAAAAAAGACATATCAAACCAAATATTTGTCAAAGAACAACTTTGTGCTTTTTTTCAGCCACCTAAAATCTTTTTATCATGTGCTTTATAAAATGTTGTAGTTATTTTTTGTTATAAATTAAATCAAACGACAAAATATGATTCGAAAGGTGAATAATGAATATCACGGGTTACACACATGAAGACAAAGTGCTTGGACGGTGGAGTATCCCCGCCGCAATTTCTTGTGTATCTAATAACACCTTACCAAATACATCATTTGTCTCTTTTTTTTTTTCGAACACACATCTCTTAGTTAAAACTAATAATAACACCTAAATATAAAAACATACTGTATGTAATACGATAAACGACTTCAAAATTAATTCTATTTTTATAGATTTTAGAATAATATTCTGATTGATCACCGACATTCTTAAACGTTTTACTATACATACCACTAAAATTTGAGATTTCTAATGTTACACATCTTAGCCTATACGAATTAGAAATATTTACTTTTAAAAACATTCTTATCTGTCTATTTCGATTAGCTTAAATCATCAAATATATAAAAAGCTTGGTTAGTAAAATTTGTCCGTTTAGACTTTAAGCATTTGTCCATTCTTTTTGCTCTGGTTTTATGCTTAGTTCCCTTTTCTTAAAGTTTAGACTTTAAAACATAGATTAAATTATTCATGTAAATTGTCAAAATTAAACGTAATTTGGAAAATAAAAAATAACGAGTTTTGTTTAAACAAAAAAGACAAACAAAGGATATGTGAGTAGATGCTGAGTCAGAGTTTGGTCAAGCACAGCTAATTGAGATAATAGTATACACGTCACGCTGACTTGTTTTTCTCTACCCAACTTGTTACTCTTTTCTTTATTCTTATAACAAATTATTTATCAAAAAGAATAAAATTGAATATCACAGAAACAGAAGAAGACAGCTGTTCTTCTTCTCTGCTCCCAATTTATTTATTTATTTTGCTGCTAAGGACTCATTTTATTTCATTATTTCACAATTCAGGACTCTTAGATTTCCTCGATTTTTGCTTAGATATTTATTTTTGTCCTAATTTGCTCTCTTCTTTTTATATTTTCTCATTTTTTAGATTATCTTGTACACTTTTTTAGGTAGGATAAAGTTTGTTAGTTACCCACGAAAGGCTAACCATTCTATTAACTCAATGTGGTACGTTAATTCTTAATATGGTAAATACTAAAATTAAACAGAAAATATCATTTTATTTTATCTAAATAAATATATTTTACCAGCCCTGTTTTGCCGAGTAGAAATTAAAAACTATGTAATACCTTTGCCTTTTTTTTTGAATAAACGGGATTAGTTATACTTATATCTTTAAGAAATAATGAAAACAGTAGAAAATAATACACTTTTTTTAATAAAAACTAAAAACACAGAAAATCATTCCAAATTTGTTTGATTTTATAGTATCTCAATAGAAATATTTTATCAAATTTGCCACCTAATTAACTATTAACCGATCTCATCTCATTCAGAAAAAAAATCCTTAATTTTGATAAAAAAGGTAACAAAAATCTCTTTATGAAAAAAAACAAAATATAGTAAAAATAATGATTACAAATCCGCGTCAAGAGATAAATTTTAACAAAACTAATAACGTAAGATAAGATAGATTAAGAGAGACTCACTTTCTTCGAGCGTGTAGAACACGAACACGTCCTTAAACGAAACATGAGTTACACGCGCGTTCATAAGCGCGTGAGTATAGTGTAAACAAAAGATACGGAGAAGTATGACAATATTTGTACAATAATTTCAGTTTGAGGACAAAACACAAGTTTAGTTTGAGATCTAAGGACTTACACTGTCTCCAAATCTGCAGGAAGGACTTTTTGATTGGATCAATATAAATACCTTCGCCATTCTCTTCTCTCTTCATCAAAATCTACACAATTTCATAACAACATTCTCGTCTTTTGTGTTTCATCACTTTTTTTTTGTGTGGATAAATTGCGTATCAATCCGAGCAAGATGACTATTCTTGTTGAACATTACGTCTCAGGTAACGTTTCATTGCTTTTATTTTTTTTAAACATGTAGATTAGAGAATGCTAATTTCGATTTGTGATCTCTAAATTCTATGATCAGATTAGTTTTACACAATGATAGTAGGAATTTAGGATCATAAACATATATACACAATATGTTTGTTAACTATCGTTTATGCCAAACTAAAAGTTCTAATATGGTTATCACGTTTTCGATCATGGTTAATATAATCAACAAATTTTGCTGTTTGACATGGATGATCTACGGTGTACTAATATTGCAGATTAGATTGATACTAGTGCATGGGGATATATGATCAATTTCGTTACACAAAATATAAGAAGTGAATTCTTTTCTTAATTAATTTTTGTGGTGACGATTATAGATTCAAGAGTGGAAGAAAAGAAAGAGAAAGAGGAGAGGGATGGTGAATTGGTGTTGGATGGAGGTTTTGTGGTTCCAAAATCTAAAGAATCTGATGGATTTGATGCTCCTGATATGAATTTCCTGGGCCATTCTTTCAGGTTTGTTTTTTTTTATTAAAAATTAAATAATTATTCGATCTGCATGTAATATTTTTTTTTTGGATGGACATACATGTCTTTTATGAAGAAAAGTACTAATTACAATCTCTTACTTTCTATTTATAGGGACTACGAGAATGGTGAAAGCGAGAGACAACAAGGTGTTGAGGAATTCTACAGAATGCAACACATTCACCAAACTTATGACTATGTAGGCCAAACAAATCTTATTTAAGAGTTTAATAACGAAATTATAAATTATCTAGTGCTAATGGATGATTATATAAACTTTGAGAAATTTGAATGAAACAGGTCAAACAAATGAGAAAAGAATATGGAAAACTTAACAAAATGGAAATGAGTATATGGGAATGTTGTGAGCTATTGAACAATGTGGTCGATGAAAGTGATCCGGATCTTGATGAACCTCAAATCCAACACCTACTCCAAACCGCTGAAGCCATTCGTAGGGACTATCCTGACGAAGACTGGCTCCATCTCACCGCCCTTATCCATGGTACATCATATCATATTACTTAGATTTTTGGACTAGTTTATATATCGAAGCTACTAAATTTTGACAAGTACTTGTAATTTATTTATTTGTAGTAGTGTTACCACCATATCATAGCCCAATTTTAAATCCGGAAATATGCGTACACGATTGAACAAATGACCAAATTTTTTTATGTTTTGGATAAGATTACATGTACAAGATAATTTGAATTTTCTTTGGTCAATATTGGATGCAAATTAGTAATATAATTTTTTTTTTTTGTTGTTCAGATCTTGGAAAAGTTCTGCTTCTGCCAGAGTTCGGTGGTCTTCCCCAGTGGGCTGTTGTTGGTGTGTACATAATATAAATTATCTTCTTATTAACTTTTATTGGCATATATATATTCTATAGCCTATTGTTTTTTCTTTATAATTCTGTAAAATAACAACACAACGGTACACTTACACCTTCATATATTGCAGGCGACACATTTCCAGTTGGGTGCACCTTTGACTCGGCTAATATTCACCACAAGGTAAACAAACAAAAAAAGACACTATTTAACGTTTCCATATATGTATTGGTGACATAAAAAATTAAGTAAAAAGTGAAAATGACTAACTAATCTTAACCAATATATTGCAGTATTTCAAAGAAAATCCTGATAAAAACAACCCAAAGTATAACACAAAAAATGGAGTTTACCGAGAAGGTTGTGGTTTGGACAATGTTCTCATGTCATGGGGTCATGACGACTACATGTATTTGGTAATTAATTTTGTTTTTTCTCTTAATTACTACACATAATACTGATTTAAAACAATTACAAACACTTATTAATCTTGTAATTAAATTGATTTGATATTTTGAAATAGGTGGCTAAGGAGAATGGCACGACTCTTCCTCATGCTGGCCTCTTCATCATTCGATACCATTCCTTTTATCGTACGTAATAATATGTTACAAAACTTACAATATATCATACATATTTATTTGTATATATCATACTTTTTGTTATTATTACTAACATTCAGATATATAATAATGCAGCATTACACAAGGCAGGAGCCTACACACACTTGATGAACAATGAAGACAAAGAGGATCTCAAGTGGCTTCATGTATTCAAGTGAGAATATTTTATTTATTATTATCATATTATGTTATTCATTTTTATTTGTCAAAATTGTTATTGTGACGAATACAAATTAAATTGCAGCAAATATGACCTATACAGTAAGAGCAAAGTTCATGTAGATGTCGAACAAGTGAAGCCATACTACATTTCTCTCATCAACAAGGTAAATATTCTTATCTATATCGAATTTAATTTCAATATAATGTGTGTTTAATACCCAACTTTGTAGAGATAAATGCAAATTTTTTATCTAAATTATATTTACGATATATCTAATGTCTGAAGTTTTTAATATTTTGCAGTATTTTCCGGCGAAACTAAATTGGTGAAATATATAAAAGCTAGGGGAAAAATCACTAATTACATTTTACTTGGAGGACGAGATCGAAACTTGACGAGTTTCTATGTATAAATCGGGAGATATATAATATCTATCGAATTAAAAGTCGAGGGAGTGTTCATTCATGTTTTCTTTTCCAGATAATTATGTTGTATGAGTTTAATCATTTTATAATAAAAATAAATATATTTAATTCATCTCTCCTAAGTTTTAAACTTTTCTCTTCATGCGGTAAGAAAAGAACAAAAAATAATTCCTTGGATATTTTGTCTCATCGGTCAGTTATCAAATTATCCATACGGCTATTTATCAGAAACTTTTCTCTGTCATGTAAAGCTAAAGTCATAGGTTTTCTTCAAATGAAGACAATGTACGTATTGCCAAGTTGAGAACAAAAATAAATATTTGTAGGGAATAATAAGACTATTCATCAAGCATCTTCCCATCATTCACCTGAAAAAGAAAGAATTAGCGATTTCATTCAAAAGTTAGTATTTGTCACTCACTGCATAACATCAACGAAAAACGATATATTCATTGTTATTGGTTTCGTTTGTTTAGAGTTTTGAACCAATCGTGACTTTCTCTAGGGTAGATTTTAGCTACAATCTAGTGAAACATAACGAACTCATGGAGGTTGGTTTAGCAAAAAAAAAAAAAGAAAAAAAACTCATGGAAGTTTGAGTTAAATGATTTGCTAAAATCGAGGAACCATGTCTAGAATCATTCTTTATTCATAGCAATTTTAATCATGGTTCGCCACTATGTATGCCTCGTATGTATTGGTGACATTTTATAGAGTGTCTTCACATTAAACAAAATATAAAAAATATAAAAAGATGAAAAAGAGTATGAATTTTATCTATAAGTGAAGATTTTAGAGCATTCTTAATGGTGACACCCTGGGTGTCTTTGAATATAAAATTATTAAAATTTGAGTAAAAGGAAGAAAAAGAGTGTTTTTGGTTGAAATAGTGAGGTGTATTGAAATATAAAATTAATAAAATTTGAGTAAAGAGAGAAGATGGATGATATTTTTGGAGAGAGGGTGTCTATAGGAAAAATTTTTGATGGGTGTTTTTGGGTGTGTTTAAATATAAAATTAATAAAAGTTGAGTAAAAGATGAAAGAAAAGATATAAAATTGAAAAAAAAGATGAAAGAGAAGGTATAAAGTTGAGTAAAAGGAAGAGAGATAGTGTTTTTAATATTTGTTTATTTAAAGACACTCTAAGAGTGTCATGGTTAAGGATGGCCTTAGAATCGGGTGTCAAAAAATTTTTAACACTTGTTTTTATTGGTTTAACCCATTTATTTAATTAAATAATTTAATTATATCAAAAATATTAATATTTAATTGGATAAATATCTTTTAATGAACTTGTATAAAGGGTCATGGATAATGATGCTTTTCCAATTATAAAAAACAAAAATACTCCTATGTAATTTTAACAGTTAAAGAAGATTGTAAAATTATTATTATTTCTTCAGAGAAGAGTAATGGACTCATTCTCCTATATATTCAATTAAAAAGCATGAAAGAAACATTCTTCTATTGTCTTTGAAAGATGCTTAAAATAATGGTAGATTTGGAAAAACAATTGAGGAAAAATAGTATTTTTTATAATTTTCTCTAAAGAGAAATCCAAATACTTGTATAGAATATAAATACGTATATATGTATCATAAAATATTAATGAAAATTCAAATTGATACGAAAACATAATTAAACACGATATCATTATTTAAAACTAAGACATCCTAGAAACCTCTTTTTCTGTTTACAAATCTTTTTTAGCTTTTTCTCAATCTTTTCCTCTTCGAGTCCTTCTCCCTTCACGGTTAGTAATTGGTTTTCTAATGTTACGGACTTTACTCCTAACCAAAACAAGAAACAAAAAACATACGTGAACATCGTTTTCAAACTTTAAAGCCTAGTTGAAATGTTGTATTTACATATGCATCTATAATAAATGATTTATTTTGGCTCAAGATAATCATTATATAGTCTTCGTATACCTTCAAAACTAGATAAATACTTTAGAACTTTATCCTGAACTTTTTCATCAGTAGATCTATATTCAAATGTATATTCTTCCTGCAAAAAAGTGAAATTAAAAATGAAGTTCTAGTAAGTTCATTATATAAACAATACCGATATATCTCTAAATGTATAAAAATATATGCATAAAATTTTTTATGGACTTCTTGAAAATTTAACTAATTAACCATTTTTTGAAACCAATATGATTGTAACTTAGTGGTCCGCTTATAACACTTATTTATATTAATTATTTAAAATGCACAATTTTGATATGTTTATGTAGTATTACAGCAATGTTACACATAAAAACATTATAATTTAGGTTCTGACATATGCCAAATTTATGTAAAAATTAAGAGAAATTTAAAAAAATACCACTTTTCAAGTATCACTTTTAATACCATTTCAAAATCTTTGCAAAAATACCATTTTTTCAAAATTATTTTTTTATTATATCATTTATATTTGGGTTAACTATATATGTTGTATTAAGGTTTAATTTTGAGGGTTTTAAGAGTCAAAAATTTTTTAGAGTTTATAATTTTAAGATTTAGGCTTTAAAAATTCATAATTAGTGGTGTTTTTGCAAATGAACACCCTTAAGTGGCATTCTTGCAAATGTACACACCAAAAGTGGCATTTTTACAATTGCTCCAAAAATTAAAACATGAAAAACCAAATAAGAACATTAAAATATAAGAGATATTTCAAAGATTTCCAAAAACATAAAATAAAATAAAATTTTATTAACACAGTAAAATATGTAAGAAATTTTAAAGGTAGTTATGGAAAATAGCAAAATTGTATATATTGTATAAAATTAATTTAATAGCTCTCTAATAACATAAGACCTTTTTAGTGTAATGCATGCATCACAAGATTATAGAGGATAAGAGAATATCTTGAGAAGTTAATATCTCAATTAATATTTTATTGTCAAGATATATTAATTAGTATCTAATAATATGAATATAATACAAATAATAGACGCTTGAGTCGTGTTACAAATCGATTAATAATAAGAAAACTAACAAGTTTTAACAGATTTGTTGTTGTTTTCGTTTCTAATTGGCGAAAAATGGATTAATAATAATAATACAAGAAGTTGTAACAGTGAGTTATAAAATGGAAACAAACAAATTAACTCGTATTTGAATTAATGAGCTTTGTCCATAAGTTGAATAGGTGAGAGTATGTTGGCTTTGCTTGTCTCCACAGTGCAACCATTCATCACCATTTCCTCCAGCATGAAATGAGCTTTCTCCATATCAAACTCGCACTGCACATAAATATCAATAAATCACACAAAAACACGACAAGACTATAAGATTCGAGAGTACTATAAATGAACCCATAAAAACTTACCACATTCCCAAAATACTTGTCCATTGTCTCGACCAAAAGATGTATAAACTCTAAAATCACGACCTTGCTCTAAGCCGGGAATCAGAGAGAATAATGTTAAATTCAACAAGCAAACAATTTAGAGATGAGTTAACGGAAACTCCAAGCTCTAGTGTTGGCAAAGAGAATAGTATGCAATTATACGGATATGCAAATCGTTCTTATATTCTCGGTTTAGATTGTAGTACGCTCTCTTCCTTACGAATTCTATGTTTCAATCATAAACACTCTTCTACATTATTCCACACATCATAACACATAAGTAAAGAGAGATTTATAACTTGCTTCATCGTCATCAACCCCAACCATGAGAAACAGAGATGCGTAACGCTTGTAGACTATCTTGTAATTGCAATGCTCTCCATCAGCTATATATAACTTATACCCTCAGCTATGGCTTCAAAGCATTGCCGAACATTTTTTTCTACAATGTTTTCCTCTCCGTTCACAGTATCACTATCTTTGTGTCTTCCACAGCCGCCGCCGTCCACAACCACCATTTCCATCTTCATCTTGTCCATCATCGTCTCCATCTTTATCTACAACTACCATTTCCGTTTCCGATTTGTCGATCGTCGTCTCTCTCTTTTTCCACCACCGTCTCCATCTCTATCCACCACCATCCCTCTCTATCCACCACCATCCCGTCTCTGTCCACTCGCCTTTCTCCATATATGTAACTGCTTCACCGTCTTTGTTTACCCGTATCTGTCTCTCTGTCCACCACCCATCACTGTTTTTGTCTACAATCACCGTCTTCGTATACATCTACCATCTCCACTGTCTACGTCCATGACCGCCGTCCACACCTCTCTCTCTCTCTTATTTTTTAAATTATAATTTTTTTTTGTTTATCCCACAAATTCACCCTTAAAATAAGGGAAAATTTTGAAAAAATTGAGGAAAAATAATATGATTCATATTTTTCTTTAAACAGAAATCCAAACACTTGTATAAAATATATATATATATATATATATCATAAAATTATTTGTGAAAATTTAAATTGATACGAAACATAAATAAACACCAAATCATTATTTGGAACTAAAGGCATCCTAAAAATCTCTTTTCCTGATTACACATCTTTTTCAGCTTTTTCTTTATTTTTCTCTTCTTGAGTCTTTCTCCCTTCACGGTTAGTAATTGGTTTTCTATTGTTACAGAGTGAACTCCTAACCAAAACAAACAAAAAAAGCAAAAAACATACGTGAGCATCGTTTTCAAACTTTAAAGCCTAGTTGAAAGTTGTGTATACATGTACATCTATAATAGATGATTTATTTTCGCTCAAGATAATCATTATATAGTCTTCGTGTACCTGTGAAACTATACAAATAGTTTAGAACTTCATCCTTAATTTTTTCATCACTAGATATATATTTGAATGTATATTCTTCCTGCAAACAAAAAAAAAAAAATTGAAATGTAGTTCTAGTAAATTCATCATATAAACAATACCGATTTCTAAATGTATAAAAATATATGTATAACTTTTTTATGGGCTTCTTAAAAATTTAACTGACCATATTTTGAAACCAATGTGATTCTAAGTTAGTAGTCTGCTTATAACACTTATTTATACTGAATTACTTATTATTAAAATGCACAGTTTTGATATGTTTATGTAGTATTACAACAATGATACACATAATAATATCATAATTTAGCTTCTGACATATGTCAGTTATGTAAAAATTAAAATATGAAAAAGCAAATCAAAACATTAAAATATAAGAGATATCTCAAAAGATTTCCAAAAACATAAAAAAAGAAATTAGTAACAAAAGGTTATTAACAGAGTAAAATATGTAATGCTAGAAACTTATAAAATTAATTTAATAGCAGTGTCAGACATGTTGTATTGAAATCTCTAATAGCATAAGATTTATAATGCATGCATCACAAGACTATATAGAGGATAAGAGAATATCTTGAGAAATTAGTAACAAAAGGTTATTAACAGAGTAAAATATGTAATGCTAGAAACTTATAGAATTAATTTAATAGCAGTGTTTTGACCAAAAAAAAAAATTTAATAGCACTGTCAGACATGTTATATTGAAATCTCTAATAGCATAAGATTTATAATGCATGCATCAAAGAGAATATCTTGAGAAGTTAATATCTCAATTAATATCTTATTGTCACGATATATTAATTAGTATCTAAGATATATGAATATACTCTTATATATATTCATTGAAGGGACACTTCAATTAAATTAACAACTAATTTTATATACAATGTTAGAAATCTCTACGTATTTATTTTCATTTTTAACATGAACTCACAAATACATATATGTAATTAATTTAATCCAACTACAATATAACATCTTAATATTTATGGGGCAATTACAAAAATGCCACTTTTTGTGTGCATATTTGCAAGAATGCCACTTAGGGGTGCCCATTGCAAAAATACCACTAATTATAGATTTATAAAACCTATATCTTAAAATTCTAAATCCTAAAAAATGTTTTGACCCCTAAAACCCCCTAAACCCTCGTAACTAAACCCTAATAGAACATAATTAACCCAAACATAAATGATATAAAGAAAAAATAATTTTGAAAAAGTGGCATTTTTGTAAAGATTTCAAAAATATGGCATTTTTGTAAAGTGACACTTGAAAAGTGGCATTTTTTGAAATTTCTCAATACTTTAACGTTATATAACATAATATTCTAACGATAAATCATTTACAAATGTTGATTACTTTATAAAAATTGTATTTATGTTCATTTGGATACCATATGTGATTGATCATACAATTATTTTTCTTTATATCGCTTAATTATAGCTATATTACTCTAATTAAAGTTGCGTTTTTGTTATAAACTTACAAATTTACAAATCAAAGATTAATGATTGAGTTTCAAAAATCATCATTTTCACTTTCTATTATTTCTTTGATATTTTATTTAAGAAGATTTACATACTAACGCGATATTTTTGGATTTGATGAGTTTAAATAAAGTTGAGAGAACCCATAATCTCAAAGGTATTCGATTTACATTAAAAACGTTTATATTGAATTTAAGTGTCATACATATTACAAATTATTACATGAAATATATTTATCTATACGAGAGATATGCCATTTAATTTTTTTTTATTTTTTAATTTTTTTCTAACGCATGACAAAAATCTAGTACAAATTAATAGATACGCTTGAGTCGTGTTACACATAGCATACACAACGTTCATCACAAGATATGCATCACAAGTTTTAACACCACGGTTCATTTGTTGTTGTTTTGGTTTCTAATCGGCAAAAAGGTGGATTAATAATAACAATACAAGAAGTTGTAACAGTGTGTGGTAAAATGGAAACAAACAAACTCGTATTTGAATTAATGAGCTTTGTCCATAAGTTGTATAGGTGAGAGTATGTTGGCTTTGCTCGTCTCCACAATGCAACCATTCATCACCATTTCCTCCAGCATGAAATGAGCTTTCTCTAGATGGAACATTATGTCAAGCTCACACTGCACACAAAAATCAATAAATCACACAAAAACTAGACAAGTCTATTCGATTCAAGACTACTATGAACCCATATAAAAGTACTTACCACATTCCCAAAATGCTTGTCCATTGTCTCGACCAAAAGATGTATAAACTCTAGAATCGCCAGCTCATTCTAAGACGGAAAATCATAGAGAATTAAATTCGACAAGCAAACAATTTATGAGTTAACGGAAAGTAACTCCAAGCTTTCGTGTTGACAAAGAGAATAGTTTGCAATATACGGAGATGCAAATCGTTCTTATATCTCGGTTTAGATTGTAGTAGGGTTTCCTCCTTACGATCTATATGTATCAATCATAAACACTCTTCTATATTGTTCCTCCACATTATAAAACACAAGTAAACAGTTAGGTGTATAACTTACTTCATCGTCATCAACCCCAACCATGAAAAACAGAGATGCGTAACGCCTGTAGACTATCTTGTAATTGCGATGCTCGACAAACGAACACTGTTTTATTAAGACCAAATGCAAACATAACTTTAGGAAGAAAATATGAACAAAGAGCTCCAAAAGCAATCGAAGCTAACCAGCCCTACACCAAACCTCAACATGGCAAGAAGAAAACGAAGAACATGAAAACAGATCAAAGGAGCTCAGTGTAACTATGATCAATGATACTAGAAATTGAAAACCTAAAGTTAAATATGTTTTGATTCCAATTGCACAATGGTCAGTGATTTAAGCATCATGACCTACGAAATTCGCAAATTGGCTCTGTACTAGTGTAGGTTTCCGCCAAGAAAACCCGATTACCAACCAGAGACTTAAACCTCATGCCGGATCAATCTCAGAAATTCGAATTTCGCAGTTGATCAAAAGGTCAATTAGACGATTCGAATAGTTCAAAGGAGCTCAATGTAACTATGATCAATGATGCTATACATGAAAAAGCTAAAGTCAAATTAATTTGATTCCAATTGGGTAAAAAATCAGTGATTGATCTCATCACCACTACGGAATTTGCAATTACCAGCAAAATTACTTCGATTCTCCGATCAAATGGCAGATTCCAAGGATACCCAGAGATTCAAACCTAATCAAATTTCGCAATGATCAAAAGGCTAATTCCAGGATTTGATAAACGAATCACGACCCAAAGACGATCGAAACTGGTATCGATTGATTCGAAGAGACGAGATCTGATCAAAATCAGGAGCGATCTGATAGGAATCGATACCTGCTGGTCGTTACGAGCGAGGCATTTACGGACGATCTCGCCTTCGAGAGCACGACGTTCCTCGAGAGTAAGCCATTCGTAGTACTGAGCAAGACGAGTCTGGCCTTGCTTGTTCACCATTAATATGAACCTTATCCCCATCTCTCTTCTCTTCTCTCTTCAGATCTTCGAAAGTTGTTCCTCTGCGTTTTTTTCTTCGTCGAACTCAGATCTTTCGATTTTTACTTCGTCTTGAGGATGGACACGTCATCACAACTTTTATGAATTTTGTTTTTTAGATTTATTATTGTTTTATTATAAATTATGAGAACTGTTACAAAGACTATCTATCACAAACAATTCACTCCGATTCTCTATTAGATCCACGACACATGATATTTCATGTTCCATGCTCATGATAGAAATCTTTTACTTTTATTGCGTGGAACATCAATGGTTCTAATTACACAACGCTAGAAATTTTCTATAAAATTGCTTTTATTAATCTGCATATTTATTAATAAATCGTATCATTTAGGATTCGGACCCTATACCTCCGGATGTAGAAACATTAATTAATCTTTACTTCAATGGTTAGATGAATTTCCAAATTTAGTTAAAAAGTATTTCGAGAAGAAAATAAATTATTGTATAAAAATAATGATAAATATATGTATTGGTTAGTATCACTGCAATATTCTTTTATATCTTTCGTTTATTTTACATCGTTACTTAGTTTAAAAAAGGTTAACTCGTATTAGTATAATCCGAAGTGGTCTTTAGCTACTGACGGGAGACTATGAAATAACCGGATGTTTTAAGAAATTGAGGGGAGGACAATTTTATGAACTGATGCCATTAATTATTATATTGTGATGTCTAACGCTCTAGCTTCATGACCGTTAGATCTGGACTGGGTTGTGTGGAGCAATTACAACTTGCTTAAGTGGATGAAGAAGTCTTATGGGACAAACAAATCGAGTGTTGTGGCTGCAAGAGAGGGATAGAAATACCATATTTTTTCATACAACAAAAAATAGCGTATGGTCGGTAATCAAATTCCATGGATCTTGGACTAGGAAAGTGTATGGACGAAAAATGAGTCGGAAATATTACACATGACCATTTGGTACTTTCAAAAACTATTCTCCTCGACGGTGGTGTCCGACATCGAAATCTCCCCAACAAATATCCTGCTTTCAGTGACATCGACCATGAATAAACCTCTAACAAGGGAGCTCTCAACATAAAAAAATCAAGGCTGCTGTTTTCGTCATTTATCCAGAAAAGACGCTCGGACCTGATAGAATAACGATGTTATTTTACCAAAAATTCTAGCACATTATAGAACCTCAAATGGTCACTATGGTTCAAAAATTTTATGAAATCGAGGATTATTGATCTCTATTTAAAGGGGGTTAATATTTATTCCATCCCAAAAATCGAAAGACCGAGGGCGATGAATGAACTCAAGTATCTGTAATGTGAGCTACAAAATTATTTTAAAAGTGTTTTGTCAGACACTTAAACATATCATCCATATCGAATTTCGGAGGCATAATATGCCTTTATAGAACGGAGGGTAATTTTAGATAATATTTTGGCGGCACAAGAGAATTTTCATGCCCTAAACACAAAGGAATATTGCGGGAAGAACTCCAAAGCCATAAAGACAAATATGAGCAAGGTTATGATAGGGTATAAAGGTGTTTTTAGAAGCACTCACTCGTAAGGTGAGATTTACAAATCCATGGATATCATTGATTATGCCTGGTGTGAACTCGGTCCCATAGACCCACTATCTCCATATATATTCATTTAATGTACAAAAGTACTCATCTCGAATCTACGTGTGGTGAAAACATGTGGATGGATCATAGGGTGACAGGTAGCGTTAGCTAATCCACTAGTTTTCCATCTCCTCTTTGCGAAAGATAGTCTCTTTTTCCGCAAAACTATTGTATGAGAGAGTGATGCGATTCTCTAAATTATCACCTAATACAGGAGAACGTCCAACCAACAGATAAAGTTTGAGAAATCAGCCATTACGTTTAGCAAGGATTTCCCATTGATGATAGAGCATGTATCAAAGGGTGACTAGAAATTCCCATAGAATAGGGAACGAGGAAGTATGTGGGGATACCAAAAAAACTAGAAGGATCTAAATCTCATATCTTTTCATATGTTCGGGATCACTCAATACTCAAATTTGTAAATGTTAATATCATTAATTTGACTTTTTGATTGTATATTGCACTCAGTTTTACCCCTAAATTTAATCTTTCAATTTGGTTTAGAATGAACTAAAAACGCATTATAGTGAGAAGTAACAGTTGCCACGTTTTATGTTCAAAGAAGGAAAAGATCTCGAAGAATTAAGCCGGTTGTTCTATTCA
This sequence comes from Arabis hirsuta, assembly GCA_964056655.1. Taxonomy (NCBI): domain Eukaryota; kingdom Viridiplantae; phylum Streptophyta; class Magnoliopsida; order Brassicales; family Brassicaceae; genus Arabis; species Arabis hirsuta. Next base: position 1,640,788 of record OZ053306.1, read on the forward strand.
GAACTGTTAACTTAATAGACTTTTTTTAGAAAATTTTTTAAAAATGTCACTTTTCAAGTACTACTTTTCAAAAATGTTATATTTTTAAAATCTTTGCAAAAATGCCATTTTTCAAAAAAAAATTCATTCTATAATTTATGTTTGGGTTAATTATGTTGTATTATGGTTTAGTTTTGAGTGTTTTTTTAGGGTCAAAACATTTTTTAGAGTTTAGAATTTTAAGATATATGTTTTATAAATATATAATTAGTGACATTTTTGCAAATGGATATCCCTAAATGACATTCTTGCAAATGTGCACATAAAAAGTGGTATTTTTGCAATTACCCCTTTTTTTTAGTTTATTTTTCTAGTTATCTCACTCGTTGCCAAGTAGTAAACAATAATTAGTTAATGAAGTTACAGTAATCATGGTCATAACCATAGTGAAACGGCCAATCTCTGTTCTGTCTCTCTTTATTCCGGTCATAATCCGCTAACGAAGTTCTAGAAATGAAAACAACACAAGCATAGTTTTATGAATTTAGCGAACCGCTCCTCGTGGTCATAACCGTGATAACGGTAGCTGGGTTAAGTGAAACGACTAATCTCTGTTCTGTTTCTTTTTATTCCGATCATAATCCGCTAATAAAGTTTAAGAAAATGAAAACAACACGGAACATAGCTCATTTTAACTCAATTAGTATACATGAATGCTCTAATTTGATATCAACTCACTTAGCACCGCATATGACATCATATAATCTATAAAATTATTGTTCGTTTGACTGCTGCATCTGCGGCGCATCATTGTCCATTGTCCATTTAATATAAGAAAACTAATTGTTTGGACAACATTATTTTGTTTTGGTTTTTGTTTTTCATTGATTTCTATGTACAAAGAAATGAGAACGTGAGGAGGATTAAATCTCCAGTTATTAACAATGCTAGGTGATTATCTGCGCATACGCGCGGGTTATTTTTTCGTATATATATTTTTAGTTCAAAATGTGTTTTGTGTTTTTTTCTAATTTGAAAGTGAATTAATAGTTAACTATATAGCAATTAAGATCTCATTCTAAACAACATATATTATCCCCTAAAAGTGATGAAACACATCGGTATAAAAGAAAGTAATGAAAACACCGAGTTTGAATGTGTTGGGTCTTAACCTTATGCACAACTCTACCTTGAGAAAAAAAGGTGATAGTTCCATGCATGGAGATGTGTAAATCCATCGGTGTCGTACTCTTTAAAAAATTAATATACACCTTCACTTACATTGATTCCTTGAGAAAGCCTCCTACTACCAGAATCATGAAACCAAAGAGCCATGTATTTCTAATTGCACTGAGAACTTAAAAAGACAAGTAATGAAAACCAAAGAGCCATGTATTTCAAGAGCCAATCTAGGTGTTTTGAATGTAGTAATGTCTATTGTCTATTGAATTAGTAATGTACTAAATGCCTTTTAAACTGGCTCTTTTGAGTATTACGTATAAAAAATGATTCATACACATTTAGCCTGAAGTAATACGATCACATGCAAAAGCAGAGACACATAACCAATACCTTCTTGTAAATTCTTTGTTCCTTCTTGTATGAGACAAAGTAGAGACACATGACCAATATCTATACAAGTGAATAAAATAAAATAAATTCTCTGTTCCTTCTTGTAAATTGAAAAGACTGGCATTAGAACACACCAAACTTATAACTACAAAAATTTTCGAAAGAAAAACAAACGCAAAAGCAGAGACACATGACCAATACCCGTAACATAGGCGATCACATGATAAACCACTGTGACTACACCATGTTTCACATGCTAAGCCTAAGATCTTACCCATGAATTTGTGGAATTCTTTAGCAGCGGAGGCATTATCACTATAATAAATAATAACCCTAATAAAGAAGAAGAAGTTGGAACGCTCATTAACCTTAATGAAATAATTTTCTTTCGGAAACAGAAATAATGTACACGTCCAATTAGGGGTGGAATTATTATCCGGGATCCGAGATCCGATCCGGTATCCGTTCGGATCCGCTCCGAAAATTAGGATATCCGGGGAGTCCGGATCCGGATAAGGATAGTAAAATCTAGGATCCGTGAAAAGAGGATCTGGATCCGGATAGTAAAATTTTAAGGTCAGGATATCTGGATCCAGATCCGAACTCATTAAATATATCAAAAACATATATTTTTTTACATATCTTAAGGTACTTTTATCTTAAATATATATAAAATTTAACTTTAGTCATTTTTATAATAGATATAATATTTATTTCTAAAAATATCATGCAAATTTTAATTAATAAATTTTAAAAATTGTTTTTAAAATATTTTTTAAATTATTTAAATTATTTTTTATTATTATTTTCGGATCCAGATATCCGGCGGATATCCTAATTTTTTATCGGATATTTGAAGTCCGGATATCCGGAGCCACGGATCCGGATCCGGATACCTTAAACACGGATCCCACGGATCCGGATCCGGATCCGGATATCCTGAAAAAGTCCGGATATCCGGATCCGTCCCAGCCCTACGTCCAATGACTTAGGTGTCATAGTTTGATTAGGGTGATGTGTCAAAGTAGGAGATGCTTAGATGTCAAGGTCTTGTGAGTGAAAGTGAACTATTATTACAACTATGAACTATCTCCTCCAAAATAGAAAAGTAAGCTAAGCTATTCAATGACTTTGATGCTATATTTCAGATTTTTATTTTTTCGTGCTAACCATTAAAATTTGGTTCGAATTGTAACTCATAAATTAAATACGGTTTATTCGACTGGAATTAGGCAAACTAAAAACAAATTGTTCTTGTTTAGGATACTTGATAACCATAAAATCTTATAAATTCAAACACCAACAATATCTGAGAAGATATGAATAAGACCAATAAAAATCATGTAACAAATCAACCAAATGGTTCAGTAATAAGTGAAAAAAAAAGACCAAAAGAAACCGCCAAATGTAAAGAGTTGGATCAAACCTTGTATTCACAATTTTAATCTTCTTCTCCATTTATCTTTTCATCATAAACAGTTTAATAGTGATTTACGTAAATCAAACTTGTGTTTGTATATCGTATTTACGTAAGACAAGATCAGCAGACTGGAACAATAATAGTGATTTGTTTGTTCTTTCAACAAGTGTAAATTGATGTCAGGAAAAAGTTTTAATTAACTTGTTGCAAGATGAGATGATATATTCCTTGTCATCTTTCATCAAATCTTGCAAAGTATCCATAGTAAACACCACAATGTAAACACCATAATAGCATACTCAATTCTAAAACCATTATCTTTGTTGGAATTTGAAGAACAAACCTATCTACCAAATGACAACTTCGTCATTATATCTTGAAATTTAACCCATGGGAAAAAGGTGCTAAATCTGCTTCTTTGTCAATGTCAATGCAAGTATCCCAAAACTTTTCGGGACGAATGCAACATCAGATTAATGGAGCTTCTTTAGGCCCTACTTTCTTGATAGCTACTACACCAGATGCAGCGCGAGCCTGAAAGTCCTCTATTTGGTGTACTTCTTGATTAGCTTTACAAACAAGCTTTTGGCCTCCTGCATTTTTGGTTGCCTCTTTCAATCGTTTAAGAAGTTTCCTACTATGACAAACCTATACTTAAAGAGAGATGGGAAATGAAGGATTATAAGAGGATAATGGTACTTAGTTATGTTGTCCCCTTTACGCTAACATCATACATGCCTGCTATTTCCGCAAGTTAAAACCAAATCTACAATACAATAAATGTTAAACTGGAGAGTGATTTTAGATACGCACTAAGTGGTTTTCTGGTATCCTTCTGGATGCTCACTTCCTCAGCCACATCTAGTACCAAATTCATGTACCCGTCATAACCCTGCACATGGAGAAGTTAAAAACAACCATTTCTTTAGAAAACCCTTGAGCTCTGTTCCAGCATTTGGTTATATGAGTGAGTAATATACATGACTTTGCACCGACGGAACCTGAATCGTTGAGAAATGACTTGCCATCTCCTAAAGCCATCAATCTATGTAACGTTACGTAATTGGTGTTTCAAAGGTTCTCTACTCTATAGAATCTCTGTGACATATACTAAAACCAAAACTCATTGAATTTGTAAATCATTTGGTTACTCAAAAACACAAAACAGATCATACAATCAACACTAGATTTTAAAGCAGAGGGTTTATTGGGCTTTTGCAAAAGTATGAGGCCTATTAATAACAAAATCTTATAAATCTTTCTTGTTTGTTTGGTCACAACAAAATCATATAAATTTAAGTTACATAATCCAAAGATGGTTTAGGCTTGTAAGTAATTCTCGGAGGAATATCATATTTTAATTTTACGATTCATTCTTCTGTACTATGTACAAGTTAACAGCTAGAAAGTTTGGCATTCTTGACTTTAGACAATTTAAAACAATACATAACTAGTGGCACAAAAAAAGAAGAAGTAACAAATGCTAAATTTAGATCATATTTCAAAAACAAATCAAGCTTATTACATTTACAACAGTTATAAAAAAACACGATTTGAAAACTTAAAATATACAGGAAAACAAAAAATTTGTTGTCAAATGACTTGAAAAATTTAGTGAAAAAAACAACCAAATTAAACAAAATTTTAATTTTTTTTAATCAAATTCCAAAATTTGTTTTTGAAAGTTAAAAAAAAATAATTATCCAAAAATTAAATGCTAAATTTACATTATGTTGTGTCCACAAGATAGATTTGGCACCGCTAATGATCAAAGACATGAGTCAAGGACAAGACACCATCTCTGAATGGCTTTCACAATTATATAAAATTAGCACTCAACTTTTTTCTAATCAAAATCCAAAATTTTAGAAAAAACAAATAATTATCCAAAAATTGAATGCTAAAACTGCACTATGTTGTGTCCACAAGACGGATTTGGCACCACTAACGATCAATGACATGAGTCAAAGACAATACACCATCTCCGAATGGCTTTCACAATTATATAAAATTGGCACTCAACTTTTTTCTAATCAAAATCCAAAATTTTAAAGAAAACAAATAATTATTCAAAAATTGAATGCTAAAACTACACTATGTTGTGTCCACAAGACGGATTTGGCATCTCCTAATGTTTTTCACAATTATATAAAATTAGCACTCAACTTTTTTTCTAATTAAAATCCAAAATTTTAAAAAATCAGTGAAAACAAAACTTATACCATGTCCGAATGATTGTGATAGACTTTGTGTTGTTGTTGAAGCCTTGCGCCATTGGATTTCTGCTACACATCATATCTACAAACACAAAAAATATAGGAAATCAATTTAATTTCCACAATTACAAATTTGTCATAGCTATAACACATCTGATCCATCTTATTATTGAACTACGAGTCTAAAATAATACATTTTAACGTACCTGATTTCATTTTACAAGACTTGGCTTCAGCAAAAGTTGCTACAAACATGGACCTCTCATCTCTTTGCTGCGCCTAAATCTCCACATTTTTCGGATTATTATTACTCCCAAAAACATCTATAACCGAAAACAGTGATAATCGAATTACTCATCTCTTCAAGTAAATAAATATCTTTTGATGAATTGAGAGCAAAATCACAGAAACAGAGACGTTTGAGAAAGATTCAATTTTTAAAAACTTACTTGAACAATGAATCTTTGTTGGATTGAAGAACACATAGAGTAACCAATCAAAACAGAGAGAGACATTGTTCTTGGCTAATTTGTAGTTTTTTTTTTTCTTGGCTAAAGAATTGGAAGCACACAAGCACATTGATGTATTTATAGAACAATTGAGAAAAAACTCTAATTCAAATTGTTACCGTTTTAATTAACGGCTAGTTACTCAGTTTTGAGAAGACATCTCTGACTCTAGCTGTCACATAGACACATACAGTGATGATGATGAAGAAGAACAACTCAACTTAATGGGCCTTTATGTGTTCTGAGAACTTTCTCTCTTAGGCCCATTTATGGCCTATTATCAAATACATATAATTTTACCAGATAATCGACCAAAGTAGTTTAATATCATCTAAATGTAAATTCTCATAATCTAGTAAGAGAATTTCAAAACAAAAGACATAAACTTTGAGAAGTAATGAGAATCCGAAATAGTACTCAATCTGTTTCATACTAGAACCAAAACAAAACAACAGTAACAAAAACTCATGTTTTGTTCACTTCCAAACACAAAAACAAGAGGTAACCAAAATCGTCTTATAACAAAAAGGAAATGCAACAAACCAGAAACAACTAAATATCCCAAGTGGCTTTGTTTCTTCTTCTTCACTCGTCTTCTTGCCTACGGAGCCTAGCAAGCCTGTTGGTAACAACAACATCTAGCTGAGAAGCTCTTTGGACAATGGCCTTTCTCTTTCCTGGTAGAGACATTGTGAGCAATCTCTGCGCAGTAAGTCCTGTTGTGCATCATCAACAACTCGAGATCGCTTGTGTTGTGAACAACTAATCTCTTGAATCCATTGGGAAGATAGTGACGAGTCTTCTTGTCAGATCCGTAACCAACATTGGGCATTAAAGTAACACCTTTGAACTTTCTATTGACCCTTGAGTTAATACCCTTTGGCCTCCTCCAGCTCTCCTGCAAAATGCAAAGATTCACATAATGTGTAAATGCAAACACATCTTGGAAACCAAATCAACACAAACATACCAAGAAAATTCAGATTCTTCCATAAAAACAACATTTGTTACGGATTATAAAAGTTAATCAATGTTCAGAGAAACTATATGAATTTAGTATTCAGTGAAATGTATAAATGATCCAGCGGGTTAGACTACAATTATCATTTTCATGGAAAACTTCAAAAGCTTCAATCAATAGCTCAAACTGAAATCAAGCTACAACAAATCTGGAATTCAATGAATGGTGTTGATGAAAGTAAATTTTGGCTACCAAAAGTATTATTTCCATGGAAAATCTTCACAAATAAGACTTAAGAAACAGAATCAAAAAACTAAAACTAGAATCAAGCTCAAACTATTCTGGGTTTCATTGAAAGGTGTTGATGAGAGCAATTAGGTTAACTAAAATCATCACTATCCAGTAAAATCAGTAAATCACCATATGTCCTCAGTTTCTAAGCTAAAAACGCGAGAAAATTCCAGAGATTGATCTTCTAAAGCCCTAAAAAAGCACGTAACCCACCAAACACGTAACCCTTTTTTTTTTTTTTTTTTTGAAATGAATGTTAAATTGTATTCACACAAAAAAACCATTGTTTACACAAATGCATCATTTAGTTTGAAATAGATAATTTGAACTAGCTAATGGTTAACCGGTAGCTGTAATCGAAACCACTTGCTAAGGCTTTCGTCATAAGCCTTATCTCATGCTATACGGATCGAACTTAATCGATTACGCATATCCTTGTCAATGTTCTTGGTTAAAGTTGTGGAAGGGGTTGGTTGTTCGCCATGCGGGCGACCATTGCGCTCCTGCCAAATATGATAAGCCGAAAGTTGGAATAGGTATCTCATCATGAAAAGGTTGATCTTGTCTTGATTCTGTGTCGTGGTAATCTGAAGAAGACTTTGCCAATGTGTGGTGTAACGAGACCCAAGCATCCGGTGAGCAAGATTGGACCAAATCGCTGAGCTGTATGGGCATTCAAAAAACAGATGATCTCGATCTTCGTCCGATTGGCAGCAAAGAACACATTGCTTCGAAGAGTTAATGTTCCATTTATCCATTCGATCAGCCGTTGAAAGTCGATTAAGTGCTGCAAGCCAAATAAAGAAGGAGAATTTGGGCGTTGCATATTTGAACCATATACCTTTGGACCATGGGAAGAGAGGGTGTGTATGACGAATCTGAGTCCATGTTTCCTTCGATGAGAAACGCTTCTTGAATTTACCTCTTGAGTCTCTCCAAAGAGCCATATCATTGTCACCCGTTCGAATCATCCTGATTTTCTCAACTTCTGCTGAAATTTGATTCAGAGCATCCGCTCTTCGGCTTCGACTCCTAAGCGTGTTCATGGCTACTTCGACGGTAGCTTCAGCAGTTAAACCAAGATCAATAAAGCCACGAAGACCCGTTATGTGATGAATAGGACCCAAATCAGACCAAGCATCAAACCAAAAAGATGTTGTTGCACCATTACCAATCTTGATCCGATGGAGATCTTGTGCGTGAGAACGATATTTAAGAATCTTCCTCCACATCCAAGATCCAGAACTCGAGTTTTCATTTATTTGCCAGAGAGATCCATGTCTCAAGAGTGTTTCCTTAATCCATCGAACCCACAAGGAAGGTTGGTCCGAGATAATCCTCCAAATCAGCTTAAAGCAACTCACTTTGTTGACATCCACGAATGATTTGAAACCGAGTCCTCCTTCCTCCTTTGGCTTACAAACCTCTTTCCATGCAACTTTTGTCTTCTTCGGGTTTAGTTCGGGGCCCGACCATAGGAAGGACGCACACAATCTTTCAATCTCCATTAAGCACCCCTTTGGTAGTCGGTAAGCAGAAAGCCAGAAATTCACCATACTCGCAATGACCGAGGTCAAGAGTTGAAATCTACCTGCATAAGAGAGATATCGTGCTGTCCAAGTGCTGAAACGAGCTCTGATTTTCTCATACAATACCACCACATCACCCGTAGTCAATTGTTTTGTCACTAATGGCAGGCCTAAATACCGGACCGGTAGCTGCCCCAAACTGAATGGAAAGCTTGCCATGATCTCCTCTCTCGTATTCGATGATACTCCAGCCAAATAGATCGATGATTTTTCAAGACTTATCTTCAAACCTGACTTCTTCGCAAAGGTTCTCTAATCCGATCCAAGTAACTTCCATCTTCTTCACTCTTCTCTAACATCTCTTCAATAATCTCATCAATCTCACCACAAACTCCTTCTCCATCTTCATCTCCAAGCATAGTTGATAACATCTCACCAAAATCTTTAGCATCAATGGAGATTTCTGATTTTAGGTCATCTCCATCTTCAAAAAACGTAACTTCTTCTACACAATTACATTCTCTAGACACAAATCGATCACTTCTTTGATCTTTGAACTCCATTTCAGATTTATAAATCTTTAGTTCGGGATTGAGAATGTCGACCAAATCAGAACGGGTTAGGGTTTTTGGTACCGTACGAGTGAAGTCAATTGTTGTCTTCTTCAATTTCTTATTCTTTGTCTTTTGAAGCAGAATATTTGGACTTAATACGTTATACGTCTTCTACTAAATTATTGATTTGTTTTTTTTATTTGGTTACTCCAAAACGCAAAACAAAGAGTAAACAAGAAAACTGTCTTATGAGAAAAAAAGGAAAGAAATCAGATAAATTAGGTTTTAAAGCAGAGTGCTTAGACTGTATATGTGTGTGTGTGTGTAATGAAGCTTTTGTTATAAAGCCTTGCGCTTTTGTTGTAGCGTTATGAGTCAAAAAATGTTTTTGTTCAAAATTTTGACCATCCGAGCAAGACTTTCATAAGAGTAATTAGTTGATTTCATAAGTATGAAAACAAAGATAAGCCAATACAAGTTAACCAATATAGGTTATCAAACCATAAGTATGCAACAAGATGCGTTTTATAGTACTGTAATTAGAACAACCATTTCTTTAGAAATGATTTATTTATCTGATGTAGAATGATCGACTTTTCGCTAGTGTTAATTCACCACACAACCTAATATAAGCTGATCAATTTTACTCTTTCCCAGTGTTACTTACCAAACAGCCAATACAAGTTAATCAAAGACCATCAGTGTTTGATCATTTGCCGGTTTCCGGTAGATTACATGATAAGAATCTTAGACATGTCCTCTAGAAGAACATGATCGACGTGGAATAGAGCTTTTATAAGCATACAATCTCATAAAAGAATAGAAGCTAATCTAAGCCTTCGCAATGTTGAGAATTGAGTACATGATTAATCTTGTAATATCATATATATTATGGTTTGTATATATGTAAAGTTAACGCATGTACACATGATGACTACGAAAGGGTGTGTGTGTGTAAGAGACATAACTTATTGGATAAGTTACATCTATGACCAACGGTTACGTAAGTTACAGTTATGTAAACCCTATATATAAATGTGTACAATGTCTTAATGAAAATTGTCGAGAATAAAGAGAGTTTTTTTCCAGATTTTATTTTCTTCTCTTTATCTCTTCCAACACGCAAGCGTATTTAAAAGCTAAGCTACTACTTTGTTCGGTGCTTATCCTCGTTACATACCAATAGCAAAATATTATGATATATTTATTTGAAGTTATACTTAGGTAGACCGGTAAACAATCCAAATGAAACACAGTTAATCAAAAGTATCTGGGATATGCAAGATTTATCTAACAATGAGAACAAACAAGTCATGGTAACGAAAGAAGTGTTTTTTCCCTCACCTTTTTTGTACTGTTGGACAAACTTCTGTCTAAAAACATGAAAATGGGAACGTAGGGTATAATTATCCATTAAATCTTAGTCTAAAAAATTAAAATATACCTTGTTGCAGAATTGGTAAAAGCCCAACCATTAATCCCTGTTAATGACTTTGTAGTCGTTTTGGATCTGTTTAAAAAAAAAAGAATCATGGAAGATAAGCTTAACATGATTCAGTCTTTTAAGATGCTCAGAAGATGTCAATCAATATGAAAACAAAAAGAAAACATAAACTTTTACCCTCTATCTCGAGCTTAAAGCTTGTTCTCCACTTTGCCTACACATGTAGATTATAGAATGAATTAAGATTAAACTAAAAAGCACGAAACTTGATTTGAGTATCAAAGGTAAAAGCTTATCAGGAAGAGTAACCTTGTTTTTCAGATTTCATCTATCTGCGATAAAGCGTACAAAAGTTTAAGGTATGCAATTGTTGTGAAGAAGAATTCATCAAATTTTGATCGATATAATAGCAAAACATTAATGTTGAGAGACAGAAGATTACCAGGCAAACTTGTAGATCCTGATATCAATAGGAGAGTCAGGAGTCACTTTCAAAGTGGAGCATAGTTCCTCCTATTCGTTTAGGGATGTTAAGGTAATAGAAACGTATTAGAAGCTGCGTTTTCAGTTTCATAAACAATTATAATATGGGCGGAAGTGAATAAACCACAAAACAATAATCCATATACAATTTGATATGATCCAAGACGGCGGTACCGAGGTTCCGGACGACTCGAGCGCAAAGGAGCTAGGACCGGTCACGAGAGCCAAAGCAAAGGAGCTCACGCAAACCATTCAAAGTATGCTCAAGGAAGCGCAAGACGGAGGACCGGCCGAGACAAACCGGATCGTGATGCTTATGCAACCAAAGGAAGAAGATCAAGGAAATGTCTAAGTGAACAAGTGCTTAACTTGTACTCTTTTTCCCATGTTCGGTTTTGTCCCAATGGGTTTTCCGAACATGGTTTTTAACGAGGCAAGTTAAGTTACTTCCCCCTTTTCACTTAGTAATTTTCCTTAGATTTTACCATGGGCTTCTCAACATCTCAAATCCATGAAGACAAGCCCAAGCCCAAGCCCATTTAAGCCCATTTCGTTTTTATGATAAGTTTGTCATTTTTCAAAGACCTTTGCATGTTCTTCATTAAATAAGTTGTTATTTCCTAGGAAGGTTGCATGTAATCTTCCTTAGGCTATATATAGGTCTCACCATTCTCATAATAAGATCATCCAAGTTTCTTACAAGAAAATCAAATCTCTTTCTCTCTAACTTGCGATCAAAAACCGCCGAGCTTAAAACCTTCGGCTATTCTCTCTTCGAGAGAATTCTACTTCTATATTGGTGCGTTATATCCAAGTAGATCGAGCCTTCAACCCTTCACCGAGTCCTTCATACTTGTGTGATTATAATCATCCTCCACCGATCCTTCATCTCCATTCATTTCCATTCATCCCCTATCCCGATTAAAGACTCGGCTCCGCATCAAAAGTTCCGATCCATCGATTGGGATCATATCAAGTGGTATCAGAGCACGCTTTTGATCCAGAGCTAAGTTTCTTAATTCATCTTTGTTCATTTCATTTTTTTCATAACGTCCATCTTTTATTTCCTTTTCGCTATCACTACCATTTTCGCGTTTATATAAATGTTTTGGGTGTTGAGATTTGATCTTTAAAAGAATTCTGATACTCTTTTGTGTTTAATATCAAAGGTGATATGGAAGAGACTTCTAATACACAAGAGGATCAGTTGTTTAGCCGATTAATGCAACAAATGGAAGCAAAAATGGAAAAACGTTTACTAGACAAGCTCGCCATCCTTCACACTCCGAATGCTCAAGGTGCTAACTCAAAAGAGGAGAATGAAAGGCCTCCGGATCTAATCATTTCGGACTACGACAGCACGCCGTTCGAATCTGCCCCAAGACCGCCTAGACGATTTCGAGAAGAAAGAGATCGAAGGAAAAACCAAACACGAAACGTCTACGGCAACATCAAAGTAAAGGTTCCCGAGTTTCATGGAAAGAATGATCCAGACGTTTATCTCGATTGGGAAAAGAAGATGGATCTCATCTTCGAGTGTCAAAATATACCCGAGAGAAGCCGTGTGAAACTAGCTGTTACGGAATTCTACGATTATGCTCTAAGTTGGTGGGACACTCTCGTCACCACTAGACGAAGATGCGGTGAGGAGCCCGTGGCCCTTTGGGACCAGCTCAAGCGTCACATGCGGAAACGGTTCGTTCCAAGTCACTATCAACGGGAATTGCACCAAAGGCTACGTAGACTCACCCAAGGAAACAAGAAGGTGGAAGATTATTTCCAAGAGCTCGAGATATTAATGTTACGGGCCAATGTTCAAGAAGATCATGAGGCCACCATGTCAAGGTTCTTGGGAGGATTGAACCGCGACATCCAAGACTGGCTTGAGCTACAATATTATGAGGAAATCGAGGAGATGTTGCATAAGGCCATCCTTAGTGAGCAACAACTAAGCCGACGGTCTACCAAGTTCACGATTCCCTCAAACGCCTCCAAATTTAAAGATGTCAAGCCAAACTATTCAAAGGACAAAGCTACTGTTTTTGAGCCTAAAGAAGAAGCTAAGTCCGATTACAAAGGCAAGGGTGTCTTCGATCCAAACAAAGCCCGAGATATCCGATGTTTCAAATGCCAAGGCCGTGGACACATGGCCAAAGATTGTATTAACAAGAAGGTATTTATACTTCTTGATAATGGAGATGTGGTCACCGATGATGAAGAAGAGGAGAAAGATTCTTCGTTCGACGAGTATGAGGGACCGCCGGCCAAAGGGATTTGCTTGTTGTTCAAAGAACGTTGAGCCTACAAACCAAAGACGATGAGCAAGAGCAACGCGAGAATATTTTCCACACTCGATGCGTTGTACAAGACAAAGTTTGCAGTCTCATCATCGACGGAGGAAGCTGTACGAACGTAGCAAGCCTAACCATGGTCCAAAAGTTGGGACTTAAAATGAGGAAGCACCCGAGACCGTACAAGCTTCAATGGCTTAACGAGAGTAGAGAAATGAAGGTTGGAAGCCAAGTCACGGTTCCTTTGAGCATTGGAAAATATGAAAACAAGGTCATATGTGACGTGCTACCAATGGAAGCTAGTCACATCCTTTTGGGAAGGCCGTGGCAATCCGATCGAAAGGTAATACACGATGGCTTCACCAACCGCCACTCGTTCGACTTCAAAGGCAAGAAAATCACTCTCATTCCAATGACGCCTCATGAAGTCTATCAAGACCAATTACATCTCAAAAAGAAGCAAGGCAAGCCTAAACCCGAAAGCAACAACCTTATGATTAAATCGGGTGATATTACTAAATCTCTTTCTTTGAATAAACCGATACTTTTATTCATCTATAAAGAATCTCTTACAAGTATCGCAGACCTAGCACCGGTTATTCCGAGTGAGATAAGTTCTTTATTGCAGGATTATAAGGACGTGTTTCCGAAGACAATCCCATAGGACTTCCACCCATCCGCGGAATCGAACATCAAATCGATTTCGTGCCAGGATCATCTTTGCCCAACAAACCAGCCTATAGGACTAATCCCGTGGAAACCAAAGAACTTCAAAGGCAAGTAGAGGAGCTAATGAGCATGGGTCACATCCGGGAAAGCATGAGCCCATGCGCCGTGCCCGTTCTCCTCGTACCAAAGAAAGATGGAACATGGCGAATGTGTGTTGATTGTCGTGCTATCAACAACATCACCGTCAAGTATTGTCATCCTATCCCTAGACTTGATGATATTCTTGATGAATTATATGGTTCTAATTTCTTTCTAAGATTGATCTTAAAAGCGGCTACCATCAAATATGGATGAAGGAAGGAGACGAGTGGAAAACCGCCTTTAAAACCAAACAAGGGTTATATGAATGGCTTGTCATGCCATTTGGTCTTACGAATGCACCAAGCACTTTTATGCGGTTAATGAATCATGTGCTTAGAGCTTACATAGGTGTATTCGTGGTGGTATACTTTGACGATATTTTAGTTTATAGCCGAAACCTTGAGGATCACGTTAAGCATGTTGGTGCTGTGTTAGAATTTCTTAGAAAGCAGGAACTTTATGCTAACCTTAAGAAATGCACCTTTTGCACTAACAATCTTGTGTTTTTAGGTTTTGTCGTAAGTGCAGATGGCGTCAAGGTGGACGAGGAAAAGGTGAAAGCCATCCGCGAATGGCCAAGTCCTAAGTCCGTAAGCGAGGTCCGAAGCTTTCATGGTCTTGCCGGTTTTTACTGAAGATTTGTAAAGGATTTTAGTACCATAGCAGCCCTTTTACCGAGATCATCAAGAAGAATGTCGGCTTCAAATGGGAACAAGCACAAGAAGATGCCTTCCAACTTCTTAAAGAGAAGCTCACTAATTCCCCACTTTTAGCTTTACCTGATTTTCTTAAAACTTTTGAAATCAAATGTGATGCATCGGGTATTGGTATTGGTGCCGTTCTTATGTAGATAAAAAGCCGATAGCCTATTTTAGCGAAAAGCTTGGTGGAGCCACCCTCAACTATCCAACATACGACAAAGAGCTATATGCCTTGGTTAGGGCTCTACAAACATGGCAACATTATTTATGGCCGAAGGAGTTCGTGATACATACGGACCATGAATCACTCAAGCACCTCAAATGCCAACATAAGCTCAACAAGAGACATGCGCGATGGGTCGAGTTCATCGAGACTTTTCTGTATGTCATTAAATATAAACAAGGTAAAGATAATGTTGTAGCCGACGCATTATCTCAGAGGTACACTCTTATCTCAACTCTTAGTTCCAAAATCATCGGTTTTAAACATTTGAAAGAACTTTATGATGATGATTTGGATTTTAAAGAACTGTATAAAGCTTGTGAAAAATATGCCAAGGGTTCTTATTTTCGGCATAATGATTATTTGTTTCACAATAACAAGCTTTGTGTTCCTAGTAGTTCTGTTTGAGAAATGCTTATTAGGGAAGCTCACGGAGGAGGACTAATGGGACATTTCAGAATCGCCAAGACTCTCAAGGTTCTACAAGAACATTTCTTTTGGCCACATATGAAACGAGATGTTGAACGGATTTGTACCCGTTTTGTGACATGTAAACAAGCCAAATCCACAACTCAACCCCACGGTTTGTATACTCCACTCCCTATTCTTTTGCATCCTTGGATTGACATTTCGATGGATTTTATTGTTGGATTGCCTAGGACTAAAACGGGTAAGGATTCCATTTTTGTGGTTGTAGATCGTTTTTCTAAAATGGCTCATTTCATCGCATGTCGTAAAACGGATGATGCATTACATGTAGCCGATTTATTCTCTAGAGAAATTGTTAGGTTGCACGGAATGCCTAGGACCATTGTTTCGGATCGCGACACAAAATTCCTTAGTCATTTTTGGAAAACCTTATGGTCTAAGTTAGGCACAAAATTGCAATTTTCTACAACTTGTCATCCGCAAGCCGATGGTCAAACCGAGGTAGTAAATAGGACCTTATCCACTTTGCTTAGATCGTTGATTAAAAAGAATTTGAAATCATGGGAAGAATGCTTGCCACACGTTGAATTTGCTTATAATCATGCAATGCATTCAGCTACTTTGTTTTCCCCGTTTGAAATTGTTTACGGTTTTAAGCCTTTGTCACTGATGGATTTAACCCCTCTTCCTTTGAGTGAAAGAGTTAGCCTTGATGGTAAAAAGAAGACCGAGGTGGTCAAGCGAATCCATGCAAAGGTCCGGGAAAACATCGAGCATAAGACTAAGCTTTATGAGAAACACGCGAACAAGGGTCGTAAGAAGATAGTCTTTAAGGAGGGTGACCAAGTTTGGATCCACCTAAGGAAAGAACGTGTTCCTAACGAGAGGAAGTCCAAATTAATGCCAAGGATCGACGGTCCTTTCCGCATCACCAAAAAGATCAACGACAACGCCTATCATCTCGATCTCCAAGGTAAGTATAATGTGTCTAACGCTTTCAATGTTTCTGACCTTGTGCCGTTTATTGCAGATTTTGAAGATTTGAGGTCAAATCCTCTTGAAGAAGGAGGGGATGATATGATCCAAGACGGTGACACCGAGGTTCCGGACGACTCGAGCGCAAAGGAGCTACCACAAGGACTGGTCACGAGAGCCAAAACAAAGGAGCTCACGCAAACCATTCAAATTATGCTCAAGGAAGCGCAAGACGGAGGACCGGCCGAGACAAACTGGATCGTGATGCTTATGCAACCAAAGGAAGAAGACCAAGGAAATGTCTAAATGAACAAGTGCTTAACTTGTACTCTTTTTCCCATGTTCGGTTTTGTCCCAATGGGTTTTTCGAACATGGTTTTTAACGAGGCAAGTTAAGTTACTTTCCCCTTTTCACTTAGTAATTTTCCTTAGATTTTACCATGGGCTTCTCAACATCTCAAATCCATGAAGACAAGCCCAAGCCCAAGCCCAAGCCCAAGCCCATTTAAGCCCATTTCGTTTTTATGATAAGTTTGTCATTTTTCAAAGACCTTTGCATGTTCTTCATTAAATAAGTTGTTATTTCCTAGGAAGGTTGCATGTAATCTTCGTTAGGCTATATATAGGTCTCACCATTCTCATAATAAGATCATCCAAGTTTCTTACAAGAAAATCAAATCTTTTTCTCTCTAACTTGCGATAAAAAACCGCCGAGCTTAAAACCTTCGGCTATTCTCTCTTCGAGAGAATTCTCCTTCTATCTTGGTGCGTTATATCCAAGTAGATCGAGCCTTCAACCCTTCACCGAGTCCTCCATACTCGTGTGATTATAATCATCCTCCACCGATCCTTCATCTCCATTCATTTCCATTCATCCCCTATCCCGATTAAAGACTCGGCTCCGCATCAAAAGTTCTGATCCATCGATTGGGATCATATCACAATTATACATGTCAAGGCCATCGAAAGCTTAATGATACTCTATACATAAATGGTGAAACCTAGCTTGAAAAGAACTATGATTGTACATCAATAGATACTTAAAGGAATCACATTGGAAGGTTAGTTAGCAAACTGATTAAGGAATTGATATATTTGATCAATCTCTACATGCGAAAACCTTACTCGAGAACTGAAAATTTTACACAAACCCAGCAAAATATTTGTCCCATCATGTACTTTTTGAGAGAGAAAAATAAATCGTTAACTTGAAGAGTTGATGCGACATCTAAGAATCGTGTAGAAATGCGACTTCAAAGCTCTAAAGTCTAAACACCAATCTTGCCTGGAAAACAGACAGAAACATAGAGAACTTTTAGATGTTAAAATCAGAGACAACACACTGAACAATTACAAGTATGGAGTTAAAGTGTTGAGATCCCAAAGCTTGACGGTGGTGTTACCTGAATCACTTGCTAATTGCTTGCCATTAGGAATAAACGAAACACAAAGATAGCCAAGTAAACCTACGATTTAAAATAAACCAAGTAAACTGAAAAAAGCGACTAACACATAGCTAATATCTTAACTAAAACAATCTTAAAACTAAGAAGTAGACAAAAATTTGAACATTAACCTCTCAGTGCCCATGCTGCGAATGAAGTCCAGTAACAAACCATAATCATAAACTTAAGAACAAAAAACACACATGAATTGTAACAATCATAATCTTGAGTGGTCGATGAGACAAGAAATATAATTGAACTGACTCAATTGAGTATGCAAGGCCATGGATTTCTTTAAGGGTTTTCTTTTCATATGAAATTAACATTTCAGTGTTTTAGACTTTTTTATGGTAATTGAATTTAAACTAAAAATTTTGTCTTACAAACAACCATTGATAAGCTCTTTATTTTTCTTTTACTCAAAAATCCTGACCTTATTTCCTTCCCCAAGTCCTCTTAGTAATCTTCACTCTACAAGAACGTAGTAAGATCAGCTCTTATCTCTCCGGAAAAAGGGAAAGAGCCAAAGTAGAAAAAGCCAAATTGACTAAAACAATGGATACAAAACTATTATAAATAAATAAATATCTATTAATATTATAATATTATATTGTATAAACCGACTTATATATGTCGGTTGGTTTGCCTATATAAAGAGTGAAGCAGTGTGAGATGTAGTAATAAGAGCAGAGCACTAATAATAAGATTCCCTCTCTCTCTCGTCCCCTTTTGTTCTCTCTCTTGTCTTTATTACAAACATATATATATATATATATAATATTTATATAATATAGACAAACACATATATATGTATTCACAAATCTCATATTATATTATATAGTTTATAACACGTTATCAGCACGATAGTCTCTCTATCCGATCATCTATCCGAAAAGGTAAAAACAGTTTATGTTCGTTCTATACCAGAAAGGTGAGATTTTGATTTATGTGTTTTGTATCTAAATTTAAATTTATGTGTTATTTACGGAGTGGTAGGTTATACCTCCTCCTTGATTTTATAGTAAGCTATGCTTACTAGTTATTTATAAGAAAGACATATAATAGGCTATGTCTTTTCGGAATTGATCATTATTATGGTAGGCGCTGCCTCCTTGATCAATTTAAAAAATTTGTCTCCGTAATCTCATGGTAGGCTATGTCTCCTTGATTATGTGGAAGACTATGCCTATTGGTTTATTATGTTCTTACAGTTATTTATTTCAGTTATTATTCTTAATGCGTTTAATTTTATTATCGTAAATTATATGGAAGATTCTGCCTCATGAAATATCTGTTTTAATTTATGTTATTTTTATACTTAATTATTTATCATGTTTATTTGAATTTAGAATTCAAAATAAAATAAATTCTTATAAGAGAATTTATGATGCATGTGTTAATATAATATTGGACAGTGCAAACGCTATAGAAAAGCGAATGCTCTGGAAGAGGATATGGTTGAGACATGCTTGTATGTAGTCATACATACAAAGAATAAGGATGAAAAATGTATAATAGTAAACCTGGAGTTTACTGAATTTATATGGTAGTAAACCAGAAATTTACAATGTGATTTAAGAAAAAATTAATTTATGAACACTTATGATGTCCTAATTTATGAATGATATAAAGGACTACTGAAAATTCATGTGAAAACCACAAGTTTTTTACGTAGCATATCTTAAGCGAAAATAAGGCTATCATGAGAGATTCATATATGAGTCACCATTTTTGTTTGTATATCAAAAAGAGCTCATGGGATATGGTGGTTGAGTTCTTTAATCTCCATAATTACCCCCTATATAACCAATCTAAAAGTGAGATTTAGTTCGGATGAATGGGCCAGAAGTTCTATTATCTTGAAAAGGGTACAAAGAATCCTGTATTAGTATTTTAAAGGACCCGAGATAAAACACATGATCTAAGATGGATATGTTATTGATCATATAGTGTGATTCAGTATGAGATAATGAACTAGAAGAGTTATTATCTCGAGGGGGAGAATTAAAGAATCACAAAGTTGATAACTTTGGTGAGCTTATATCCCAAAACTTGATCACTTTTGGTGATTTTGCATCCTAAAGTTTATCACTTATATGTCACATTTGAAATGAGCATAATCCAAGGGATTTGAGATTGCAAAGATATATTATGGTGAATTTTAATCTCTATGATTTGGCATAGAACATGTTGTCGTGCATGTAGTATATTAAGCCATCAAGTGGAGATGGGCTTACAAGATTTGCAATCATCATTTTGATGAGAAAATTTTCCATGGGAAAATGGTTGAATAGTTGATATCCTTGAACAAGTTCATGTGAACGTGAAGTTCAAAAGTTTAAAAGGATCACTATTCGAAAGTATGTTGCAAATCAAATAAAAGGCTGATGAGATTTCAAGAAAAAAATTATCAGAGATCCTCATGAATATGAACTTGAATGTTTTAAAGATAATTCATTTAAGAGAAAAGTGAAATCTCATATTGCAGCTGAAATGCTCCCACAAGAATAGATGTCTCTGAAGGAGAATCTATTAAATCTATAGCACGTAAAAAACGTGATAGACTACTTGGTTCCAAAGATAACAAAATCCTCTAAAACAAAATGGGGCAATATTGATAAGAGGATTAGTTAAACTCCCGAGGAGGAGTAAAGAGATTGTTGATATGGTTAATAAGGAAATCAGGTACCTGGATGTTATCATTGTAAATGATAAAGAGATCTCGACCATGTCAATACGATAAAAGGGAACCTATGATAAAATGAATGTCGAAAAAAAAAGAAATAAGAAAGCGCGCGCTCTGTGTAAGATTTATTTAATAAGGATCTTAAATCTCCGCTTTGTGGATGAGTGTAGAGATAATATTGGCCAATAAGTTATAGAGGCAATCAAGTATGTATTATACTCGTTTGACGAACGAGAAGTTTTTGGATTAGAAGTCTGGACTAGAAGTCCAAACATTAAAAGGTTTTGTCTAATAGAATGAATGGACAAAATGACTTGGATTGCGCCTCAACGTTTATATAAATAATCCTAGAGGGATTAATGACATATTATTATGTTCACTGGAAACTCTACGCGATGAAAACTCCTGAAGAGTTATCGCATTTTGAATTAAAGACCTTGGAAGGACAACATTGTCTTCAGTTATTCCAGAATTGAACACCTAGTGAAAGAGATGTTATACGAAAATTCTAAGAGGATCTAAATAAAGCTCATATCAAAGCACTTCTAAAGGAAATATTATTTGGTCGAGAAGTACCAAACTTTTAAATGTTTTGTGAGTAACTTATGGTGATATCTCATGTATAAAAGTTTTGGAGGTATACGATGTGTTTTCGTATAGTAAAAAAGAAAGCCAAAATAATTATTTAAAGAAAGTATGAATAAGAATGGCGTTGAATATCTTTGCATTACATTGAATGGGAAAATATGGGTTAGAGATGAAATCGATGATACTGATGGAATATTTTCTTTCTTTGTATCTAAAGAAATTGATCAGGATGATCCAGACCCAAAGTCTGTACCAGAATGCCACGAAAGATCTGATTGGGA
Organism: Arabis hirsuta; assembly: GCA_964056655.1. Lineage (NCBI taxonomy): Eukaryota > Viridiplantae > Streptophyta > Magnoliopsida > Brassicales > Brassicaceae > Arabis > Arabis hirsuta. The sequence continues at coordinate 1,662,175 of OZ053306.1, forward strand.
GAAATGGCAAATGGCCATGAGAAATGAATTAGACTCTCTTAATTAATAAAAGAAATGTTTTTGGACCTATAGTCGTTACACCAAAAGATGTAATCCCAGTCGGATACAAGTGGGTTTTTGTGCGAAAAAGAAATGAGAAGAACGAAGTCACAAGATATAAAGCCCGACTTGTGGCACAAGGTTTTTCTCAAAGACCGGGAATTGATTATGAAGAGACATATTCTCCGGTTATAGATGCAATCACATTTAGGTACTTAATGAGCTTGACGGCATCTATGAATTTAGAAATGTACCTAATGGATGTTGTGACTGCATATCTTTATGGATCACTTGATACTGATATATACATGAAAATCCTAGAAGGATTAAAGATCCCAGAAGGATTAAAAGTGCATGAAACATCATCTAAGGAAATATGTTCGGTCAAATTACAACGATCACTGTATGGATTAAAGCAATCCGGACGCATGTGGTATAATCGCTTAAGTGAATATTTGTTAAGTAAAGGATACATTAACAATGCGATATGCCCTTGTGTGTTTATTAAGAAATCCTCATCATGATTTGTGATCATTGCAGTATACGTAGATGACCTGAACATAATTGGAACTCAAAAGGAAATTGATGATGCAAGAACTCATATGAAAGAGGAGTTTGAAAGGAAAGATCTTGGAAAGACAAAATTTTGTCTAGGGCTTCAAATTGAACATCTCAAAAATGGAATTATTGTGCATCAATCAAATTACACCAGAAGAGTGTTAAAACGCTTTAATATGGATAAAGCTACTCCTTTGAGTACTCCAATGGTTAATAGATCGCTTGATGTTATCAAGGATCCATTTCGACCTTGTGAAAATAGCGAGAACATATTAGGTCCAGAAGTACCTTATATGAGTGCTATTGGTGGACTTATGTATCTTGCTAATTGTACTCGACCAGATATAGCTTTTGCTACTAATCTACTTGCAAGATATAGTTCATCTCCTACGCGTAGACATTAGAACGGAATGAAACACATATTCCGTTATCTTCAAGGTACGATTGATTTTGGATTATTTTATTCAAGAAATCCCAAGGTTGGTCTAGTTGGTTTTGCAGATGCAGGCTATTTATCAGATCCGCATAAAACTCGCTCGCAAACTGGATACGTTTTTACAATTGATGGAACTGCGATCTCGTGGCGGTCTCAGAAACATACTTTGGTAGCTACTTCTTCGAATCACGCTGAAATCATTGCACTTCAAGAAACACGCAGAGAATGTGTATGGCTTAGATCAATGATTCAACATATTCAAGAAGCAAGCGGAATAACCACCAACAAAGAGCCGACGACTATATTTGAAGATAATTCTGCGTGTGTTGTTCAAATCAAAGAAGGCTATATAAAGAGCGATAGGACGAAACATATTCCTCCAAAATATTTCTCCTACACTCGGGAACTCGAAGAGAAGAATGAAATAGATGTTCAATATATTCGTTCAAGTGACAACGCAGCAGATTTATTTACAAAGGCGCTTCCGACTACTACATTCCGGAAACATGTTCAGAATATTGGAATGCACCATCTACGAGACCTATAAAGAAAAGATTATATATATATATATATATATATTTTCTAAGGGGGAGACTGCACTTTTTTTCCCTTGTCATTGTTTTTTGTCCCACTTGGTTTTTCCATGATAAAGTTTTTAACGAGGCAGTATAAAAATATCAAAACATAAATAGATATTTAAGGGGGAATATTATAAATAAATAAATATTTATTAATATTATAATATTATATTGTATAAACCGACTTATATATGTCGATTGGTTTGCCTACATAAAGAGTGAAGCAGTGTGAGATGTAGTAATAAGAGCAGAGCAATAATAATAAGATTCCTTCTCTCTCTCGTCCCCTTTTGTTCTCTCTCTTGTCTTTATTACAAACATATATATATAATATTTATATAATATAGACAAATACATATATATGTATTCACAAATCTCATATTATATTATATAGTTTATAACAAACTAATTTTTACGACGAGCTAGTTTTCGATTACCATGATCTACAACATGAGATTAACGAAAATAGTTGATCAAAATTCAAAATCAAAGACAGAAAACAAACTGAAAATAGTTCGTATCTCCTAATATTCTTCTTGTGAGTAAATTTTCGAGCTTAAGATAAAAGAAGATAAAATCTATAACATGTAATGAGAATTGTCGAAGACTAAAGAAGAGATAAAACAATTAATGTGTCATTGCGTTAGAGTGAATGCCGATTCATTTGCATAGGTTGGTGATTTTTGCAACAAGGGAATGAGAAATAAATCTATCTAACGTCAGAGGGGTCTTTGTTTTGCAGCTTGAGATGACCAGACCCGGCTATATTACTGGTTGAAACCCTATTGCAATGAATCAGATAAGACTTTAGGCAAGTAAAGCAGTCTAGCCAAACTACGAAACAGAGAAGTGATCTCTAGTCTCTACTATGTTTGAAACCCATCAGTGAGCAAAGTATTGAAATCAAAATTAGCACAACTATAGATTCATATAACATATAAAATATTGTAATATATCATCGAAAGTGAGAAAGGTATCAGTAGGAACTTGTTTTGAATATCATATTGCACTTGTTACGAAGGGCACCGTGACAATTGCAACACAGAGACAGATGTGATAGTTACCATCTGAAGAACCCTTCTCTTCCCCGACTTGAATAACAAGCCGTAATTAAAGTTAAACAAAGCAGTTTGAAAACAAAGATTTTGGGGAATGCTAAGATCTAATCATTTTCCATGTCCAGATGAAAAAAGCACAATTAAATCGGCTCTAAACATAGAAGATCTAATGATGAAAAACACAATTAAATCGGCTCTAGTCTTCAGTGGTGCCAAATGTAGATGTTTCTGTAGAATACGTTTAGATGTCTCTGAGTAATATAATAACCTAGACCCGAACCTCTATCCGAATTTTTTTGGTATAATTAATTGTGATCCGACCTGAACTTGTGTCCGATCCGAAATCTTACAGGTATCTATGGGTATAAAATTTCTATACCCGACAGAATCTGTATCCGATAAGACCCGACCCAGACCCGATCCGAATACCCGTATGCACAGGAATATCCTAAACTTTCATTTTCATTAATAATATTTACTATTTAGGAAAGAAAAAAAAATCTCAATTGCCTAATCATAACTCGCCACGTGGCTCCTGTGTCTCAGCGTGCTGATACAGCTCAAGCACAAATCTCTTGAGTTTGTAATTTCTTAATCATTTTTATCTAATGATACTTTAAAAAGTCCTCCGATAAACATGTTCTAAGCTTCGAAGCTTCTGAAACGTATCACAGAAAGGAAGTGGAGGCGAAAGGTTTTCTTCTGACATGTGTCTTCTTCCTTGTGCTGACATTTTACTCAATTGGAGAGTGCTCTTCATCTTTTATATAGTAGAAGAGGCCATCGGAAAAAAAATTTATTCGCTAATTGAACTATCTTTGGTTCGATATAGTTATAATCTAATATTCCCTATGTTTCAAAATGTAAGTTCTTTTAGCTAAAAACGCGGATATTAAGTAACTACTTTTTTACTAAAAAGTTTCATTTAATATATTTAATACAAATAATTTGACCAATCACACAAAAGACTGCAAAATATTAGTGGTCACACAATATTCAATAAAATTAAAAAATACCTAGGATTGTCAAAACAACTTACATTTTGAAATAAAAAAACTTCCAAAACAACTTATATTTTGAAACGGAGGGAGTATAACTTAAACATAATTAATAATTAAACAGATATCCAAACACATATATAATTAAAAATCATAAAATTATTAGTGAAATTCAAATAAATACGAAAGCATAAATAAACACGATATTATTATTTGGAACTAAAGCATCCTAGAACCCCTTTTTTTGGTTTACAAATCTTTTTCAGCTTTTTCTTTATTTTATCCTCATCGATTCCTTCTCCCTTTACGGTTATTAATTGGGTTTGTATGTTCTGATATACTTCTTGAACTCCTAACAAAAACAAAATCATTCGTGACATCGTTTTAAAACTTTAAGCCTAGTTGAAATATTGTATATATATATATCTATAATAGATGATTTATTTTGCTCAAGATATTAGATAGTCTTCGTGTACCTTTGCTTTTTTGTAGATAGTCAAAAATTTTATCCTGAATTTTTTCATCAGTAGATCCACACTCGAATGTATATTCTTCCTGCAAAAGATGAAATTAAAATGAAATTCTAGTAAATTCATTATTTGAACAATACCGATTTCTAAATGTGTACAAAATATATGTATAATTTTTTTATGGGCTTCTAGAAAATTTAACTAACCATTCTGTGAAACCAATGTGGTTGTAGTTTAGTAGTCTGCTTATAACCTTTGTTTATATTAATTATTGACACATAATGTTTAGCTTCCGACATATGTCAAAACTAAAACATGTCTTTAGAAAAACCAAAACAAAAAGAATTATTAAAATATTATAGATATCTCAAAGATTTTCAAAACATAAAAAGCAATCAAATACTAATAAAAATGTTATTAACAGACTAAATGTGTAAAAAAATTTATAAGTAATTATGGTAAATAAGAAAATTGTATAAATTTATAAAATTTATTTAATAGCATTGACAGACATGTTATCTTGATATTATATCTATAAGATCTTTTTAGTGTAAATGTGTGACGACAAAAGAAAAAAAGAAAAAGGTATAAATGTGTAATGCACATGACTAGAGAGGATAAGAGAATATCTTGAAAAGTTAATATCACAATTAATATAATTTTGTCACGATATATTAATTAGGAATTAAGATATGAATATGATACACATTAATATAATAGATACTAGATTATTGTATTAACTTCTCAAGATCTTCTCTTGTATATAGCACATGCACTCCTATAAATATTTTTGCGCAACAAACCAAATATGACAACAGCACAAATAATCAAAACAGAAATGAGCAAATCGATCTTTATAGCTTGTGTCGTTGCAATCAGCATTTTAACATCAACTTTAAATGTCAAGACAGTGCATAGTTTAATGCCGTGTCAAGAAGCATTGACTGTTTTTAAACCATGCTTGGCGTACCTTCATGCATCTCCTGGTGTTAAACCGACACCAGAATGTTGCAAAGGCTTAGACAACATAAACCGGGGTGCTAAAACGTATGACGATCGTCGAGATATGTGGAATTGTTTATCGAGTGCAGCACCCGATCCTAACAAGCTTGTCACTTTGCCTCAATTGTGTAGTGTCACTTATTCGCACCTAATTGGTCCAAAATTTGATTGTAATAGGTAATTCTTACAGTATTATTGTAAATTGAAGTAATAATTTTCTTACTTACATTAATCTTTTGATAACAATTTTATTTTTAGGATATTTCTCTCCTAACGTTCTTAATGATTTATTTTTGTGCAACATTAAATTTTAAGGTGAAGAGGAAGTCATAAAATGACGGTATTAGGTTTCGACCCAAAAAAAATGCAGACATTAGGTTTGATAAAAAAATGAAGATACTAGATAAATTTTTTAATTAAATGTACAATAAAATTCTTAATTATTAATATAAAGAAAGACTTCAGTCTTGCTTCTACTTTTTCCAGGGATAATGAGGTAGGTAGTATTAAATCCACACAACTCAAGTCCACAAGCTCATAATATTAATCCATATATGTAGCTGAAGTTTGCTTTGCTTTAGCAAGTATTCATATAAATATGTGTTATGAAGACCATTGTAAGTTTGCTTTGAGAGTTGTCTCCTCATTCATCTCTTTCTAACATAAATAACAATCTTCTTAAGCTTTGTGACAATCTAAAGTTTCTCCTTTATCTTCTGTTCTTACATTTCAATAAAATTCTTTAATGAACTACTTCATTATATAGCTTAGATTTCTATCTTAATAAAACTTTTTTTGAGCATGAATCTATTTTTCTGTTTGTTTTGAATCTACATACAGCTAGAAAAAAAAGCAAAATTGAATTTGCTCAAATAACTTCTTGTCATTTTCATTTAGCTAATAACAAGCAATTTTATAAAGTCATATGGAAAGCATCTTCGAGTTGACAGAAATGCACCATCATCACGAGCTCATGATACGAAGCAAATTTGTTTTGAAATTAAAAGAAACATGTGAAATGTTTTACCAAATTTCTGAAAGCTTTAGTTTTTTTTACATGTTTGCGAAAAAACTTAACAAAATTTCGAAAACTTTCAAATTTTTCCGAAAAATTCCATAAGCTTTTTATGAAAACACTAGTTATCGTTTTTTATTGTAAATGACCTCTATTTCATTATTTTCCTATCTAACATCTAAATCACGAACTCTAACTTTAACTTGAAACTAATGACCTATCCAACAAATTTAATGGACTACTGAACTATTGTAAAAGCCACATATGGACTAACCATCATAACCATAGCGCGAGTAGTTGAACCACCTAGAGCTCATCTTTAAGTGCTTTGAGCCATACCCTATAACAATTGTAGTCTTTTAGTTTTAAGCACTGAAAATAGTCAATAGTTTAGTGACTACATCTTTGTAATGTTATATTATCATTCACTTACCTTCTTACTAAGAAAAGAACCATTGGAACGAACGTCTCTAGAAGGGAGACCAATAAAGGGATCTCTCGCCACCATATTTTTCCGTCTATAACATAATCTTTCTTCATTGTGCCTATTGCAAACCCAGTTCGATCGTAGTGCCCTTTGAATTAAAATTGGCCATATCTATAGTCTAAAACAACCAACGAAAACACAATTATGGAAAAATGTATACACATTGTTAAAACCTAGATTTGGGTCTAATTGTAAAACACACATATCCCGCTAAGAGAGCACAATCTGATTACCCATAACCAGCCCTTTAATCAATGATCAACGTTAATATCAGGTCTTGAAATATGAAAGAGATGAAGCAATGATATATTTCTTCCTATGTTTTATTGATCATACTATTTACTCTGGAGATTATTAAAATTATTTTTACTATTAGGGGATAAAATATCGGAAAATTTACATTCAAAGGCATTTTGAAACAAAGTGTTTACACTTAAAAGATACTTTGAAAAGCAAGGTGACTTTGATTTTGAAGAACAAAAACCTCACTGTTTCATCATTGCGACCAGAGCTGAAGATGATGAGTTTGTTGCAGAGTTTGCTTGTAAAGAAATCAGAGACTCAAAGACGAAGACACGAAAATGACGTCTTCATTCGATACATCGATTGCAATCGATTGCTTGTATACGGAGACGCAACTTTGGACAGATCAAGAGAACGACGTGTGTAACTAACCATTTTTGGAAACCAATGTGATTGTAGTTTAGTAGTCTGCTTATACCACTTATTTATAGTAATTATTGATACATGATACTTAGCTTCCGAAATATGTGAAATTTATGTAAAATTAAAACATGCTTTTAGAAAAACCAAAACAAAAAAAATGCTAAAATATTATAGATATCTCACCGATTTCCAAAAACATAAAAATCAATTAAATACTAATAAAAATGTTATTAACAGACTAAATATCAGTAATTTGAAAGTAATTATCGTAAATAGGAAAATTGTATAAATTTATTAAAAAAAAATTGTCGCATAAATATATAAAATTTATTTAATAGCATTGTTAGACACGCTATCTTTTTGTTTTTTTTTGTGTGTGGTAAAAACAGACAGGTTATCTTGATATCTAGTATAAGATTTTTCTAGTGTAAATGTATAACGCATCAGAAGACTAGAGAGGATAAGAGAAAATCTTAAAAAGTTAATATCACAATTAATATGTTATTGTAACGATATACTAATTAGCATCCAAGATAATGAATATTATACACATTAATAGATACTACTAGATTGTGGTATTAACTTCTCAAGATATTCTCTTGTATATCGAGACACATGCAGTACTCCTATAAATATTTTTGCGCAACAAATTACCAGATAAGAGTCACAAAAATCCTAATTATAACATCACAAATAATCAAAACAAAAATGAGAAAATCGATCTTTCTAGCTTGTGTCGTTGCGATCACCATTTCAACATCAACTTTTAATGTCAAATTAGTGCATAGTATAACGCCGTGTCAAGAAGGACTGAATGCATTAAAACCGTGTTTGGCGTACCTTTATGCATCTCCTGATGTTAATCCGACACCAGAATGTTGCAAAGGCTTAGACAACACAAACCGTGCTGTTAAAACGTATCAAGATCGTCACGACATGTGCATTTGTTTGTCGAGTGCAGCAGCAATTACTATAGCCGATCCTAACAAGTTTGTCACTTTGCCTCAATTGTGTGGTGTTACTTTATTCGCACCCGTTGGTCCAAAATTTATTTGTGATAGGTAACTCTTTTTATTTTGTTAATTAATTTTGATACGCCAAATTATTTTATTATTTTGTTACTTACTTTATTCGCACCGTTACTTTATTGGGGTAATTACAAAATGCCACTTTTTGTATGCATATTTGCAAAAATACCACTTAGAGGTGTCCATTTACAAAAATGCCACTAATTATGTATTTATAAAGCCTATATCTTAATATTCTAAACCCTAAAAAATGTTATGACACATAAAACCCCATAAACATTCAAAACTAAACCCTAATAGAACATAATTAACCCAAATATAAATAATATAAAAAATATATAATTTTGAAAAAGTGGCATTTTTGTAAAGATTTCAAAAATGTGGCATTTTTGTAAAGTGATACTTGAAAAGTGGCATATTTTGAAATTTCTCTACTTTTTATTTTGTTACAAAATTTAATTGTGATAGTTTTAATTTTGAGATATTTCTCTCCTAATTTTCTTAATGATTTCTTTTTGTGCAGCATTAAATTTTAAGGTGAAGAAGAAGTCATAAAATGGAGATATTAAGTTCGATAATAAAAAATGAAGATATTAGATTAAAAAAATGATATAATGTACAACAAAGTTCTTAAAATATTATGAAACAAGACTTCAATTTTGCTTCTACCTTTTCCTGGGGTAATGAAGTAGCTAGTATTAAACCCACGTGACTCATTTTCACAAATCCATAATCGATGTAACTGTGTTACGAAGATTATGGTAAGTTAACTTTAAGAAGATTAGCATAAAAATACGAAGCAAAATTGTTTTGAAATTGAAAGAAACTTGTGAAAGTTTTTATAAATTTCTGAAACTTTTGAATTTTTATACAAGTTTACGACAAATCTAACAAAATTTCGAAGTCTTTAAACCTTTCCGAAAATTTCCACAAGTTTAAAGATACACATGTGGAGGTTACCCGTATATCATTCAAATTGATGCTTGGGATTTTTTTTTTTTATACGGTTACCTTCACGTTGAAATTTTCTGAAAATTATTGATATACACTTAACGATGTGTATATTAATAATTTTAAGAACATATATCATTCAATGGAGAGCCGGCCCTCAGCTAAAGCTCATAAAGCCTTTGCTTTAGGCATCACAATTATTTTTATATTTTTAGGGCATAAAAAACATGAAAATATTTATAGTGTAGCGGTTGTCGAAGGTTTTCTGAAGGCAATATGTCATGGGTTCAAGCCAGGAGACTACAGTTCTCGTTGTTTATCTATTCTTTATTTGATTTTGGTTTTCTGTTCTTCTTTGATTTTGGGCCAAAATATTTTTTCTATTGCTTTAAGTGGTCCACTACCTTGGATCGGCTTATTCAATGATATATGTTGTGATCTCCATCCATTCACTACATGTTGGATCCATTTGAATAATGATCCCAAGCATCAACAATGTAAATGATATAGGGGTAACCTCCACATGTCATATGAGTTATCTCGTTTACTTCTCTTTTGCTGATGATGCTAACTACGTGTAGATAGAGAGAAACAAGAAAGTCATGGAACTAGTAACAAATGTGATGAACTTTGTTAGAGCTTTACCAGGGTAGTTGAACCACCTAGAGCTCATCTTTCACTGCTTCGAACTCGAACCAACCTTATCCCAATTGTTCTTTTAGTTTTAAGAGGGTGTATTTGTGAGGATTTAGAGTGATTTGTATTAAAGTAACAAATTATGTGTTATTGAAACATGAATTTAAAAAAGTTTTTCCAAATCTAGTGTTGTTAAATTTGTGATTTTAAAATTCATTTTGAAATCCACTGTTATTAGATATATTTTAAGTAGTGGATTTTATGAGATTTTTTGTGATTTTAATGTGTTTTGGTGGAATTTCTTAGTTAAAAATATAGAAAAACAAATCACATGGTTTTAGATGGAATTCTAGAATATTTTAACTAAAATTTTCTAAATCATCCAAAATCATCTAAAAACTCATCTAAAATCAAATCATTTCAAATCCTCACAAATACTTGATTGAATACACCCTCTTTAATCATTCAATATCTTATATAATATTTTAAAGTTTTTCTAAACCCAAGTCATGAGAAGATGTTATGTGTCATCTATCTTTTTGACATTTGTTTTTTTAATTTATTTATTGAAAAGAAAAAAAATGTTTTTAATAATTTTAAAAATTAATATTTACAATTTAATAGCTAATTTCACTAGAAGAATTAGGTGACATAGCCACAACATTTGTTACAAGACTTTTTTATAGCAAATAATTGTTACAAATAGATAAAAATTTGTTACGAAACCTGAAAGGGACCGAGTTGTAGGGAATTTGTAGTTATTTGTGGGTATGTTGTTACACATTTGTCACGAGCACAAACATGTAGCTAAATTGCGTCAAACAATTACATTTTAGTCATGGCTACTTTTGTTACTAATTTGTTTATAGCTGTTCGTAACAAATGCTATCACTTGCTTCAAAGATTGTGTCGGAATTTTTTTAAGAAAAAAGTGAGGACAACTTTATATCAATTCGGGGATTAAGGGCAAATATCCACAATATATTTTGTCACATTAGTTACTAACCGATTCGAAATATAGTTGTAGCAATTTAGTTACAACATGTTACAACAAATTTGTCACTACTAAAGTTGTTATAGTGGATATATATGAGTCAGATCCCACTTGAAAAATTAAATGTTGGTGACACTTAAGTTTGCTACACACAATTAGTATCCATTTGTAGCAAGTGGTCAGTGGTGACGAACTGCCACAAATATGTTGAAGCAAAAAACAAATAATGAATTTTGTCAAATAATTGAATTTTGTCAAAGAGAGAGAGTGCAGACTATGTCGGGTCGGGTAATAGTGGAGTCTCTTCACGGTGATAGTGGAGTCAAACGACTTGCCTCATTTTGGAGCCAACCAATAGTCATAATTATGGAGTTACAAATTTTTGGCAAAATAACTATGGGTATGGCTGCTGAGAGAGAGAAGAAATGAAGGGAAAAATAAATCTTCCGAAATCATCTTAGGAAAGAGAAAATAAAGAGTAAAGTTTTCTACTGCTAATTAGTAGAGGAAAGAACAGCTTTGATAAAAAAAAAATATATATTCTCTTTTGGTGTGGGATCTAGTAGAATCCAGAAAAAAATTATTTCTTCCCTCGTGCAACCCGTCACACTCTGGGTATGACTGGTACTAATTGAAACTGGTACTAATTGAAATAGGATTGAGAGTAAATGAAAAAAATTGAAAAGTATAAAAGACAAAATCACTGTTGGAGAAAAAATAATGAGTTTTATGCAAATAACTCATCCAACTAGTTAAAACTTCTAATTTTATCTTCCAGATCAAATAAATATAAGTTAACCATTGAAATAAAAATCAATTCGCAATATAACCCTTCGGATCTAAAAAATTGAAGAGTCTTTACACTTACAAGCCTTAGAGTTCATAAATTTTAAGAGTAGATTTGACCATTTGAATTTTTCATTTCAAAAACTTCGATTTGATACGTAAATTTTATGATTTGACAAATTTAGAAAATGATTATATTATGGATTAACTCTTGCTTAAAATATTAATCTGTATTTAATTGATTTGGAGGACAAAATCGTAAATACTAATCAGTTAAAGGATTTATTTGGACAAAACCCAAAAATAATTTCACTTCACTTTTACAGAGGAAAATATTCTCCTGCATTTGTCTTGCTTTTTACTTTTCGGCAGAAATCAGAATAAACATTTATTCACATGACTGGTACAAACTTGAAAGAAAAACAATTTCTTCTTTTCTTTTCTTCTAAGATGGTTATTCAGTCACACACTCTCTATATTTTTTTTGTCGGCAGCAAAATAACTATATAAATTAAATGAAGATGCTTATATATCTTCATTTGATTTCCATCGGGTCCCAAACAAAAACAAAAGTGATGGTGATGAAATAAAATTTCTTATTAAAAATAATAGTTGATTTGTGTCCGCATATAAACTGGTGGAATATATTATGAGATAAATAATATGAAAAAATCTAAATAGTTGCCTAAAATACCATTTTAGTAAGTTGTTTCTAATTATCGAAATATTGAATGACATTTAACCTAACTTCTTGATTATTTTAATACATGATTTTAAGAGTTTTAAAAAATGTCAATAATTGCGTGGTACTCTTTCCGCCCTATTTTATAAAATATTTTGGTTTAATGCGTAGAAATTAAGAAAAAGACAATTATAAACAAAACATTATTTAGTAATTAGTTAAAAATATAATTCAACAAATCATGTAAAACACTACAAAATTTTAAAAGTCAAAAATATCTCACAATACTAAAATCTGCAGAAATTTGTGAAACATTTTATAAAATGAAACAAAGAGAAAATCTTTAAACATTTTACATTATAGATCGGAGGGAGTACCTTTTATTCACTTCTTCTATATAAGAACGACAACATTTATTAGGGTGGGCGATATTTTCTGTTGGTATTCGAAATAAAAATATCGATTGTTTACTACACCGCAAGCAGTTGAGGAAAAGATAACGAATTGTGTGGAAAAAGAAAAGATTGTTATAAAAAGAATGGTATAATTTATCATTTCGATAAATATTAATAAGAACAAAATATTATACCCGGTAAAGAATGAGATATTGATGAAAATAAGATTGAGAGAGAATGAATGATTTGCTATTTCTTCTTGTTGAAGTTATAAATTGTGTGTACTTACAAATGAAGGAAATGCATCATTTATATAGAAGATGAAAAGCATAAGTTAGTGTTTGGGAGTAGGTAAATGGGCTCCATATAGTGGAATGCATATAGTGAAGTGCATTATTATAACACTCCCCCTTGGAGACCAGTTTTACTATGTTTCTTGACTCGTGTCTTTTGTTGCCTCGTTAAAAACCTTTCTAGGAAAAACCCATTGGGAAAAACCTTAGAAGGGCAAAAAGAGTGCAACTAGCATGCTCCCCCTCGAGTGATCAAGTTTATAGATTTCGCTGATGGCGCATTCCAATGTCATATATATGCTTCTTGAACACCGAGGTAGGTAGTGATTTCGTGAAGAGATCTGCAGCATTGTCGCATGATCGGACATATCTTACTTCAATGTCTTTATTCTTCTCAAGCTCTTGGGTGTATGAGAAGAACTTTGGAGGGATATGTTTGGTTCTATCACTTTTAATATATCCTTCCTTTGTTTGGGCGACGCATGCGGCATTATCTTCATATAATATTGTCGGCTCCATATTTACAAGTAATCCACTGCATGATCGAATGTGTTGATATATTGACCTTAGCCATACACATTCTCTACTTGCTTCATGGAGTGCGATAAGCTCAGCATGATTTGAGGAAGTAGCTACAAGCGTTTGCTTCTGGGAACGCCAGGATATAGCGGTGCCTCCGACCGTGAAAACGTATCCTGTTTGTGATCTCGCTTTGTGCGGATCTGACAAATATCCTGCATCTGCAAAACCAACCATTTGACTATTTGGATTTTTAGGGTAAAACAATCCTAAATCAATCGTCCCTTGAAGATATCGGAAAATATGTTTAATCCCATTCCAATGTCTTCGTGTAGGGGACGAGCTAAATCTTGCCAAAAGATTAACAGCAAATGATATATCAGGCCGAGTACAATTCGCAAGATACATGAGGGCTCCGATTGCACTTAGGTACGGTACTTCAGGACCAAGTATCTCTTCATTTTCTTCATGTGGTCGAAATGGATCATTTTCGACATTTAGTGATCTAACGACCATGGGGGTACTCAATGGATTTGCCTTATCCATATTAAATCATTTTAGCACTCTTTTGGTATATGTAGATTGATGTACAAATATACCCTTTTGAGAATGCTCAATTTGTAAACCAAGGCAGTACTTTGTCTGTCCGAGATCTTTCATTTCAAATTCCCCTTTTAAATATTCTGAGGCTTTCTGTATTTCTTCCTGAGTTCCAATTATATTTAGATCATCAACATAGACCGCAATAATCACAAATCCTGATGTTGTTTTCTTGATGAAAACACATGGGCATATTGGATTGTTCACGTATCCTTCTTTTGTTAAATGCTCACTGAGACGATTATACCACATACGTCCAGATTGCTTTAGTCCATATAATGATCTTTGCAATTTGATTGCACATAATTCTTTGGGTTTGGAACTTAATGCTTCTGGCATTTTAAACCCATCAGGGATTCTCATATAGATATCCGTATCTAATGATCCATACAGATAAGCAGTAACAACATCCATGAGACGCATCTCTAGATTTTCGCAAGCGGCTAGACTCATCAGGAATCTAAACGTTATTGCATCCATGACAGGAGAATAGGTTTCCTCATAATCTATCCCAGGTCTTTGAGAAAAACCTTGAGCCACAAGACGAGCTTTATATCTCGTAATCTCATTATCCTCATTTCGTTTCCGAACGAAAACCCATTTATGTCCAACCGGTCTTACATCTACAGGTGTAAGTACAATCGGCCCGAATACACTTCGTTTGTTTAACGAATCAAGTTCGGTTTGAATGGCTTCTTTCCATTTTCTCCAGTCATCCCTCTTTTTACATTCATATACGGACTGAGGTTCTGGATCTTCGTTTTCTTCATTTATCTCTTTTGACACAAGATATGAGAAAACGTCATCCACAATAACCATCTCATTTCGATTCCAAACTTTTCCATTATGAATATAGTTGATAGAGGTCTCATGGTTTTCTTTAGGTTCATGATGTTCCACATCTTCATTCGTTTCTTGATGTGATTCTTCCAAAATATTTTCAGCTACTCTGGGAACATCAACCTTTTCAATTTCCCTTTTCTTCCTAGGGTTTTTATCTTTAGAACCAACAGGTCTTCCACGCTTCAGGCGTGTCCTAGACTCTCGTGTATCATCTGCTCTTCCAGATTCTGTAGGAATCTCAATTCGAGCAGGAACATTTGCAGCTGGAATGTGCGACTTAGTTACTGTCTTAGTATCTGCAAAAGCATCTGGTAACTGATTCGCTATACTCTGCAAATGCATAATTCGTCGAACTTCCAGTTCAGACTGTTTCGTAGGAGGATCGAGATGTAATAAAGATGGCACACTCCACCTTATATCTTTTCCTACTTGTTTGTTTTCTCCCCCTAGAACTGGGAATTCTTTTTCATCAAAATGGCAGTCGGCAAACCGTACCGTAAAGACATCACCAGTTTGAGGTTCTAAGTATCTTATAATAGATGGTGAATCATAGCCAACATATATCCCTAACCTTCTTTGTGGTCCCATCTTTGTACGTTGTGGGGGTGCTACATGCACATACACCGCACAACCAAAAACCCTTAGATGAGAAATATTTGGTTCATGACCAAATACTAGTTGTAATGGGGAATACTTATGATATGCACTTGGTCTTACTCGGATAAGTGCTGCAGCATGTAAAATTGCATGCCCCCATACACTAGGTGGGAGTTTTGATCTCATGATCAACGGTCTTGCAATTAATTGCAGACGTTTAATTAATGATTCAGCCAAACCATTTTGTGTATGAACATGGGCTACAGGATGTTCAACTTCTATTCCCGTTACCATACAATAATCATTGAAGGCTTGGGATGTGAATTCACCAGCGTTGTCTAGTCTAACTCTTTTAATTGGATAGTCAGAAAACTGAGCCTTTAGTTTGATTATCTGAGTTAGAAATCTCGCAAATGCCATATTTCGAGATGATAATAGACAAACATGTGACCATCTGCTGGATGCATCAATTAACACCATTAAATAGTGGAATGGTCCACATGATGGATGTATTGGTCCACATATATCGCCTTGAATCCGTTCAAGAAATTTTGGTGATTCTTTATCAACCTTTGTTGGAGATGGCCTTATGATCAATTTTCCAAGAGAACATGCAACACATGTCTTTCCATTCCCCTGATATACCTCCTGGGTTTTCAGTGGGTGACCATGTGAATTCTCTATGATCTTTCGCATCATTGAAATGCCTGGATGACCAAGGCGATCATGCCATAATGTGAAATCTTCTGGATTTCTTTTAACCACTAGATGTGATTCGATTGCATTTATATGAGTATAATGCAGTCCTGAAAGAAGTTTTGGAAATTTTTCCAATATAAGCCTTTTTCCGGATTTATCGGAAGTTACATACATATATTTTTTTTCATTTTCAGTCGCAGACTGAGTATCATATCCTTGAAGGTATATGTCTTTGAAACTCAACAAATTCCTTTTAGAATTCGGAGAAAATAAGGCATTTCTTATGGAAAACTTTGTTCCATTTGGCAACATAAAGTTGGCTTTACCAGTTCCTTCAATCAAGTCTGCAGGACCTGATATTGTATTCACAACGATTTTCTTTGGTTTTAAATCAGTGAAATATTTTCTATGTCTCAGAATAGTGTGCGTTGTTCCACTATCTGGTATACATATTTCTCTAATATTTCCTTTAGATATCATTCCGTTTGTTTTGCTTTCCATTTCCTGTGATCAAGATAGACACCAATAAAAGAAGAATAAATTTTATTCATTAAAAGAAAAACACACAATGATTATATATTAAATTGTTGTTAAAAAAACAACATTATTTTTTCAAACAACGGAAAAGCATAATATTATACATGGCATAAACAGAGACTATACAGTAGTCTCATTACAAGCATCTTGATTATCCGCAAGGTCTGTCATTTCGGCATCATCATCAAAGTCCGAAGCGTTAAGGTATGTATCACCTTCAGGGTGTTCCATAAGATTAACTTCCTTTCCTTTGCCTTTAACTGACTCTTGGTACAATTTGCAAAGGTGCAAAGGAGTACGACACACTTTGGACCAATGGCCTTTACATCCGCATCTGTAACAAACACCTTCACGCTTCTGGGTGAAATTGTCTTTCTTTTCTTTCCCTTTGAGATTTTGTTCAGACCGGACCCATTTAAATGACCGTCCTTTTGGATTATAATTTCTCCCACGGCCACGATTAAATCGACCACCACGACCCCGGTTGGTTTGATTTCCTCTCCCCGGATACCTCACATCCGTTTGTCCACGATTTTTTCCATCCATTGCGTTCACTTCAGGGACAGCAATTGTTCCTACAGGTCGAGCGTTATGGTTTTTGATGAGAAACTCATTATTCTTCTCAGCCAACATTAGAGCCACAATCAACTCAGAAAACCTCTTGTATTTACAGTTCCTGTATTGTTCAGCAAGAACAAAATGTTCCTTATGGAATGTTAGGTAAGTTTTCTTGAGCATTTCCTCTTCGCTCACATTCTTACCACAATATTCCAATCGGGACACAATTCTTAACATGGCGGAATTATAATTATCCACCTTGTCAAAATCAAGGAACCTTAAATTTGCCCACTCATCAAGAGCATGTGGGAGAGTTATTGCCCTTTGGTTGTCAAACCTTTCTTTAAGAGCTTTCCACAGCTCTACAGGGTCTTTTGTATTCGCATAATCATGCGTTAGATTTTCATCTAGATGTTTTCTCAGAAAAATTACCGCCCTTGCCTTTGCAGGGGCAGTCGATTCTTTTTCTTCTTTAATAGTATCTAATAGAGACTGAGAATCCAGATAAAGTTCAGCATCAGTGGACCATGCTATGTAATTTTCACCAGTGACTCTGAGAGCTGGGATCTTAAGCTTTTCGATATTTGCCATTTGTTTCTAAAAAAGTAAAATCGAAAATATTATTATTAGAAATATAACATGATTTTAGAAACCATATACATTAATTAAAATCGCAATTACAAAGAACATTAAAGCATAAACAAGTAAACCGATATTCATGATAAACTCTTCGCGAGTAAATTCTCCGGCGAAGAGACCATAAATCACGGTAAGAAATACACCGATAATAAAAATCAAAAACAAACGAAACATTTTTCTTACAAAATGAGAACTAAAAATATTTTTTGTGAAATTGTTTGGAAGAAGATGAAATGTTTGAGTGATTTTGAAAGAGTGAAATATGAGTGTATTTATAGATGAAAAATACTGTTCATAGCCGTTATATAGCCGTTTTAAAGTGAAAAAATTTTAAAAATTATTTTGAAATATTTTCTTTGTGACCGTTAAAATCGGATGAGAAAGAAAAATTATTCTGAAAATATTTGATAATCAATCAGATAAATTTACCAGTTCAAATATTAATTTTAGAAAAAAACTGGTTGAATATTATATATACTAGACATAAAATTAACATAGAAGTAATAACAAGGTTATGGTGAAAAAGTCATCCAAGAGAGAATACTAAATAAATAATTAAAGCAATAGATAAATTTTCAGGGTGGTTGAACCGATCATAAATAATTAAAACAGTAAATAAATAAATTATGGTGTGTAAAACAACCATAAGAATAAATAAATAATCAGGCGGTAAACCGACCATAAATAATTAAAGCAGTAAATAAATAAATTATGGTGTGTAGAATAACCATAATAATAAATAAATAATCAGGCGGTAAACCGACCATAAATAATTAAAGCAGTAAATAAATAAATTATGGTGTGTAGAACAACCATAATAGTAAATAAATAATCAGGCGGTAAACCGACCATAAATAATTAAAGCAGTAAATAAATAAATTATGGTGTGTGAAACAACCACATAGAATTATTATGGAGGCGGTAGTCCGCACACCAAATGGTACAATAAGTATGCGTATGAAAATTGAGCTTTTTAGAGTGATCGTGCTGATAACGTGTTATAAAAAGAATGGTATAATTTATCATTTCGATAAATATTAATAAGAACAAAATATTATACCCGGTAAAGAATGAGATATTGATGAAAATAAGATTGAGAGAGAATGAATGATTTGCTATTTCTTCTTGTTGAAGTTATAAATTGTGTGTACTTACAAATGAAGGAAATGCATCATTTATATAGAAGATGAAAAGCATAAGTTAGTGTTTGGGAGTAGGTAAATGGGCTCCATATAGTGGAATGCATATAGTGAAATGCATTATTATAACAAAGATCAATTTATTGCTCTTCACAGAAATAATCATAATTTAGCATGTGGTGATGCCACGTCCAACTGACATATCTTTGCAGTATATATGTTACTCCTCGTTTCTCAGCTCTCTCGTAAACCATTAACCATAAAGTATATTTTTTTGGTAAAACAACCATAAAGTATATTTGTTTTATAATAATCATAATTGAGAACTAATAATAGTCTATGGATGTGACTTTTACGCACGTTACTTTATGGACGCTACTCGCCTTCGTGCTGACGTGGACGGTGTTCTACGTCGCCAACAGGAGGACGAAGGGGAAGAAGGCGGCGAAGTTGGTGGATACGGCGGTGCTGACGTCATCATCGTTGGAGCTGGTGAAGGCGGCTCAGCTCTCGCCTATTCTCTTGCTAAGGTGGTGTCAAAAATGTCCAAATATTATTATATGTGCATCGCACTTTTGTTAACTATTTTTCATGTACTAATTGTGCATTATGAACAAGAGAATAAAAACTATATATATTTATATACACTTTTCCTATATGATTGCTTTGTACTTGTGTTTTTGCATTATATAATTCTATTGCAATATATTGGAATATGAACGCTCATATGTATATAATTTTCTATGAAAGGATGGACGTCGAGTACATGTGATAGAGAGGGACATGAAAGAACCAGAGAGAATGATGGGTGAGTATATGCAACCAGGAGGACGACTCTTGCTTGCTACGCTTGGTCTTGAAGGTCTGTCTCCGCTTCACTTTCGTTTGCATCTTTACATTTACATAAACAAATCAAGAAAGAATATTATTGTATCTTATATTTCATCATGGTTAAATTTGTGCGTTTTATAGATTGCTTGGAGGAAATAGAGGCACAGAAAGCTGTTGGTTTAGCAGTTTATAAGGACGGGCAAGAAGCAGTCGCACCTTATCCGGGGAAGGATGATAACAACTTTCCTTATGAACCTTTTGGTCGATCTTTTCACAATGGCCGATTTGTCATGAGACTGCGTCAAAAGGCGCCTTCTCACCCCAAGTACGTATCTCTTTTCACCATTTTTTTTTTTTTTACTTCAAATCCATATAGAAAGTGACAAAGTGTAAAGGGATTTAATCAAACATATAAGAAACAATGAACTATTCTATACCAGATATATCAACTCTTTGTTTTGAGATGGGAAATTATGAACTTTGATTTTTTTGGGTCCGATTGGTGATCTTGTTTGAAACGAACGGTTGAACAGATGATCGTTTGAAACAAAGCGGTTAGAATCAGTGGTTAGAGAAGGCGGTTGGATAACAGAGAACAATTCAAATATAAGGTTGATTGGTAGCATTGTAGCGGTTAAATAGTATAATTAGATAAAATTATGTAATAAAATTTTTTTAAATGATTTTAAAATAGAATGCATTGAAAATTAATAATGTGAATTATTAGTAAACATATATTACAATTATTGACTTTAAAAACATTATCCTAACCGAACACGATTTATAAAATATCCAAATGAGTTCTAAATTTCTAAAAATAAAAACTAACCTAAAATCTCGTATATTCATATATAGTTTAGCCATTTTTTTATATTTTTGGTTAATTTGGGTATTGTGGATAATATATATTGAATAAAAATAACCAATTTAAATAGCTATAATTTTTTTTAAAAATATCCGATAATTCGACTTCAAAATAATTAAATCGAACCAAATGCAAAAAAATAATGGTAATTATGAATATTTCGAATATTCTTTAAGTAGTAAGAGAATGAATATTTTGGATAACCGAAACCGAATCCGACTAAAACCGAACCGGAATCAAACCGAAATTTCAAAATATTGGAATAGGTATTATATTCCTAAAACCGAGAATCCGATAACCGACCCAAAACCCGAATGGTTACCCGAATGCCCATGTCTAGTTGAAACGATCTTTTTATCAAACGTCCGTTTGAAATTTCGTTTTCCAATCACCCGTATCAAATGACCGTTTGATTGGTAACAAACGACCGGTTGAACTAACGTCGTTTGCAAACTAGGTTACCAATCTGAGCCTTTATGAGAAGTATGTTGGCCCAAAATAAGTATTGGTGTGTATTATGAATTCGGATGAACTTTAGATGAATCTAATAAGAGGATAAACTTTAGATGAACCTATAATGAGAGGATAAAGTATTGAGGCGAATTTGGTTGAAAAACATTATTGAGGCCAATACCTCAATTCAATTGTGTAAAATAATAGATACAAACCATATAAACAACTTTATATAAACCTTAAAATCCTGTGACGAAAAAAAAAGAAACCTTAAAATCCATAATATAAGAACTAGGAAGTATGAAAATATTTCTTTTTATTTTTATTTTTGTCACAAGAAGTATGAAAATATTTCCTTTTCTAAGCCAAATATAAATCAGTGGCATACTCATTCAAATAGGATTATTTTAAGTACACTTTAATTTTAAGTAAACCGTGTAAATCATTTAATGGATTATATAAAAAGACTACTAAAATTGACAATAGCAATGATTTTGCGTATAACATTGATTTATACCCCAAACATTACTTCGCAGTGTACGGCTGGAAGAAGGAACGGTGAGATCTTTGATAGAAGAAAAAGGAGTTATCAAAGGAGTGACATATAAGAATAGCTTAGGCGAAGAAATAACAGCCTTTGCACCTCTCACTGTGGTATGCGACGGTTGCTACTCAAACCTTCGTCGGTCTCTTAACAACAACAATGTGAGTAATAATATCGAAAGAAAACCATTTTAAATTTCAAAAACTGTAACACTTGTTGTAAAAACGTTTTTTTGGTTTGAATAATAATTTAACATTCAATTCAAAAAAAAAAAACAACAATGTGAGTAAAAAGTATACCTTTACAATGAGAAAAAAGACTTTTAACATTTTCCTATAAATGTTAATGAAGTAGAATTGATGCTACTCACTTTGAGTTAGTCAAGTACTTTTTTTTTTTTTTCAGAAGTTAGTGAATTAGTTTAATAAGCATTTATGTGCTATAATTTGATATAGGCGGAGATTCTATCGTACCAAGTTGGTTTCATCACAAAGAATTGCCGCCTTGATGATCCCGAAAAACTACACTTGATAATGGCTAAACCCTCCTTCATCATGTTGTATCAAATAGGCCACACCGACGTTCGTTGTAATTTTGAGCTTTTCCCCGGCAATATTCCTTCTATTGCTAATGGTGAAATGGTTACCTTCATGAAGAACACTATAGCTCCTCAGGTACACGATGAGCTTATTAATCTTACTAGCTAGTACTAAATTTGCAAGAACGTAGTCATACATATTTGCAAGCGGTTCATGACTCCACGCATAATATGCATTTAACATCTTTTATATACTTATTTTCTAGGTACCTCCAAAACTCCGCAAAATATTTTTGAAAGGAATCGATGAGGGAGCCCATATAAAAACAATGCCAACAAAGCGCGTGGATGCTACTTTGAGCGAAAAAGAGGGAGTGATTGTATTGGGAGATGCATTCAACATGCGTCATCCAGCAATCGCATCTGGAATGATGGTTGTGTTGTCTGATATTCTCATTCTACGCGGCCTTCTCAAGCCATTGAGCAACCTCGGTGATGCAAACAAAGTCTCAGAAGTTATTAAATCGTTTTATGCTATCCGAAAGGTAAGCAATATATGTCACATACTAATCTAAAACATCAACATTAGTTCAAAATGTATCTACAACTTCAAAATACTGAAAAGAATACATGGCTTGGTATGGTGACGCCAATGTCAGCAACCATGAATACACTAGGAAATGCATTTTCTCAAGTGATAATTGCATCTACCGACGAAGCAAAAGAGGCAATGCGACAAGGTTGCTATGATTACCTCTCTTGTGGCGGCTTTCGCACGTCATCGATGATGGCTCTGGTCGGTGGCATGAACCCTCGTCCGATCTCTCTCATCTATCATCTCTGGGCAATGACTCTATCCTCCATTAGCCAGCTACTCTCTCCATTTCCATCTCCTATTCGCATTTGGCATAGCCTCAGACTTTTTGGGGTAAGTCACTATCTATACTTCTCCTTATATTATACATTTTGTATATACGTATAAAATTGTGTTTTTACATAAATGTGTGTGTCGATCTTTTTAGTTTACTATTATAACTTGACATTGATTTTTGTGTGATTCCTCAGATGGCGATGAAAATGTTGGTTCCACATCTCAAGGCTGAAGGGGTTAACCAAATGTTGTCTCCAACATACGCAACGGCGTATCGCAATACCTATATGGCCGCAAGCCCGCAACCGCTTTCTAAAACGTTGATGCTCTAAATCACGAATATGGATATATATGGAGCACGAATCTTTGTGATTTTGCATTACTGTATATTAATGTGCTTACAGTTATTAGAGCATGATTATAGGTAGTAAATATAATTGAGGTAATATATAAATTTTATAATATTAATTGTATTGGGATTGATGAATAGAGAGAGAAAGAGGAAAGAGATACAGAGAGATATTATATTTACCCACTAAATATGAGTAATATAGATTCTATATTTAAAAACCAAAAATGGTTTGAGTAAATATAAGAATTTTATAATATTAAAAATCTCTTATATTTACCCTTATTTATTACCAATAATCATGCTTTTAGTATATTAACTAGAAACAACCTGTCCCGGTAGCACAATACAAAAAGAATTGTAATAAAAAAACGATTTTCGTTTTGTGTACGATTTGATGGCTTTAATTTACTTACATATTTTCTTTGATCGAAGAAATCTTTGTTTTAAATTTTATATAGTTAAAAAGCCTAAATAGAAGTTATAAGAGAGAATCTATGCAAATACTATCCAAATAAAAAAAAAATACTATTCAATCAAAATTTGCCACATAATATCGGTAGATATACTTTAACTTAGTTCAGTATATTAAATAATCTTAATATTTTAACAAAAATGATTTTTCAAATAGAACATTCATAGAACTTCTAAAAAAGGTCATGAGAGAAAATGCTATCAAAATAAAATGCGATCATATTATTGCGAACAATTTTTTCGTGATTTATAAATTTTAATATACATAAAAATTATGATAATTAATTTAAATACTTCAAATTTGATTGATATATCGCCACCCTAGCTGTATTTGCAATAAAACATATTAATATTTACAATAAAACATATTAATTATGCTATATAGCGTTCATAAATTCTTTGTCAATCACATTTCACTAAAAAATAATAATTTTTTTTTTATCAGTTTTGATCTGTTATATCTAAATTTAAATTGAATTTTATTTTCCTAACTTTAAATTAATTTTCTGAATAATGTATATATATATATAAAAACTTGTGGACATCGATCACATCATACTGCAGTCGACCTCATGATTGATGAAGTTATGTTGTCGTGTTCCAAAATATTCATGTTTTTTCAGACCAAAAAAAAAAAATGTTGTCGTGTTCATGGAAAGCAGCAAAAAAAAAACGAGAGTACACTCCAAAACAAACGGATGCAGCACTAAATTTATTGGACATTTTGTGTGATCCATGTTCAGACATCACGATATTCGACCTGAGTGGTCAGATATTTAAGAAAGTTCTTTAAAAACATTTGGCTATTTTAAGTATATCATATATAATATGCTCGTTTATCTTAGAGTTAATTTGCTAAATAACCATAAAAAAAATATTTTAAAAAATAGCAAAAAACTCTAGATTTAAAAGATAGGAATTAGCCGTAATTTTAGTTAAATTTTAAGATATAATTTTTTTTGGTTATTTGGCCTAATTTTTCTTTATCTTATTCTGTCTTCCTTTGTTTAATTAATTGTCGTCGTTATTAGGATTAATCTATAATATAATAAGAGGTCTGGTCAATGGAATTATGTTCTCACTCAATGGACCAGTTATTCACCACTTGCTGTTTGCAGATGATAGTTTCTTTGTTTGCAAAGCAGATGTGGAGGATGTGCGAAATCTTCAGAGTATCCTGCAGATTTATGGTGATGCTACGAACCAAAAGATTAATCTCAGCAAATCATCTATCATGTTTCGTAATCAGGTTAAGGAAGAGTTGAAGGGTACAATTAAGGAAATGACTGGTATTTGCAGAAGGTGGAGCATGTACTTACCTTGGACTCCTTGAATGTTTGAGTAGCTCAAAAATTGAGATGTTATCTGACATTCATGAGAGAATGAAATCCCGTATGTCTGGATGGTTTGCGAGAATGCTATCACAAGGGGGAAAATAAATACTTATAAAAGCAGTAGCCATGGCTCTACCAGTCTATGCAATGTCATGCTTTAGGCTTCCAAAGACTACTTGTACTAAACTGACTAGTGCTATGGCAGATTTCTGGTGGAATTCCAAGGAAGATAAGAAGAAGATTCATTGGCTTAGTTGGAACAAGTTGTGCTTATCAAAGGCTCATGGGGGTTTGGGATTCATGGATATTCAAGATTTTAATCAGTCTTTACTTGGTAAGCAGGCGTGGAAAGTGATGATGGAACCTGAATGTTTGCTTGCTAGGTTTCTTAAGAGTCGGGATTTTGAAGAGTCTGACTTCCTAAATGCTTGTGTTGGTACACGTCCTTCCTTCTGATGGAAAAGTATGTTGTTTGGGAGAGACCAGCTGCAAAAAGGAATTCAAAAGAAGATTGGAAATGGTGAAGATACTTTTGTCTGGTCAAAATTATGGATCAAGGTTGTGAGAATGAGAGCCCTTTTGATGATGAACCCCATAATTGACTTGAACCTAAAGGTTTGTGACTTAATTGATCACAATGCTAAATGGTGGGATAGAGATAAATTAATCAACATTTCTTTCAACAAGACATTAACAGGATTTTGAGTATGAATCCGGTTGTGTTTAGGGATGACTTTTATGTGTGGATTCATAACCGAAGTGGAGAGTATTCAGTTAGATCTGGTTACTGGATGATGAACCAGGAGAAGAATGCAGTATTGCTCAAGGAGGCTGAGATGCTTCCCTCCATAAACTCTATGAAGAACGAAATCTTAGAGCTCAAGGAGGTTGAGATGCTTCTGTGGAAAATGCTTAGTGAGGCTCTACCTGTGGAGGACCTGATAACTAAAAGAGGCATGAGAGTGGATTCAAGATGTCAAGTATGTGGTTTGGAGGGAGAATCCATAAACCATGTAATATTTTCATGTTCTCTTGCCAGACAGATTTGGGCATGCTCGAACATCCCTTCCCCTGAACGTGGATTTGATGGTCTTGCTCTCTTCCCCAACTTCTCATTTCTTTTGAAGGTGTATAAGAATAGGAGTATCCCCTTGGAGAAGGCTTATTCCATGGCTGGTTTGGTGCATGTGGAAAAATAGAAATGGTTGGTTGTTTGAAGGGAAACTGTTTCTACCTACTGATGTGGTTGAGAAAGCCATGGAGGAACGTGATCAATGGTTTAATGCTCAGATAGCTGAAACTTTGGTCCAATCAGATGAGTATATACAGGGGAATTCTATCTTGAAGAAATGGGAAAGGCCACCAGAAAACTAGTTGAAGTGTTATATTGGGTTATCATGGTCTAAACAGAACCATATGGTTGGAGACTTTAGAGGGAGAGTTATAATCCATAGTAGAAGATATTTTGAGAATTACTTGTGGTGATGTGGGCAATGGAAAGTATGACCTTCCATGGGGCTGAAAATGTGATATTGCACTTGAATTCTCTGAACTTGTAGGAGCTGTCAAAAGACCAAAGGCTTCGCCTTCCTTTGCGTACCAGTCGGAGAAACTTTTGAGGATTTTGTAGAGATTTCAGAATTGGAATTTGATGGTGGAGTTAAGAGAAATAAATAGAGGAGCATATCTCATCGCGCAAAGTGTGACAAAGGAGAGGAGGATGCAATCTTATGTTGCTGTCAGCTTTCCGACATGGTTACATGATCTCTTTGTCTCTGAGAGTGCACATTTCCTTTGTTAGAAGTTGTCTCCCATTTTTGGTGTACATAGTAGTGTTTTTGGTTTGTGAGAACCGCCTGCTTGTTGTGGTGAGTTTCTCTGGGTTTGGTATAGTGTAGCCGTTTTGCTCTGTTTGAGTCATAGTTTGTATGCTAACTGATGTAACCTGTACTATCTTAACCCAGTTTAAATGCAAAGCTCCTTTTAGATGAAAAAAAAAATAAGAGGCTAGCACTCTCAAGAGGGTGACACGTGGCTGGCCTCTTTGATAGACACATTGTTGTTTTTTTTGCTTCTTCCTCCCTCCCAAAAACCTAATCTTCTCCACAACCATGACCGCTTCAGGTTCTGGAAAAAAATCTGGGTTTCGGTAGGTGACCCTTTTTTTTAAAGAAAAACGTTTAAGGAAAAAAAAATCACTTCGGGCATGTTAGTTTGTACATTCGGATGGACCATTTGGATGGAGATGAGAATTGATGTTCGTTTAGTGTTAAATTTGGATCATTTGGATGGGCTATTTGAATGAGTTAAAAAATTTAGGCTAAATTTTCAAACTCATTTGGATGAACCAAATTGGATCATTTGAATAGAAACAGATTATTTGAAAATGGCAAATGACCAATATACCCATAACTAAACAAAAAAAAAAACTATTCACTCACATCAAAACAATTTATTTTCGTTAAATTATATTTTTTGCCAAACCGTAAATCAAAAGTTGGACAAAAAAGTTGGAAAATATTGTTTTTCAACCAAAACACAAAAATCGCGGCATTGCGTTTTCTCGCAAAAACCGCAAAATTATGAAATTCCAATTACATGACAAAAAATCGCTAAACTGCATTTTTTCACCGAAATCATTAAACGTAAATTGTGTTTACATGCCAAAATTGTAATATCAATATTTTGACGGGAAAATTACGGAATCGTGTTTTCCCGCCAAAACAGTAAAATCGCAAAATTTTGTTTTCCCCCCAAATTTATAAAATCACGAGTTTGGCGGGAAAATTGCGGAATTCCGTTATCCCGCCAAAACAACAAAATCGTGAAATTATGTTTTCCTACAAAAATTACAAAATCATGATTTTGGCGGCAAAATCGCGGAATTCCGTTTTCCACCAAAACAGCAAAATCGTGAAATTCTGTTTTCCCGCCAAAACATCATAATCGCAAAATTCCGTTTCTCGCCAAAATCATAAACACGTAAAGTTTTGACGATTTTGGCAAGAAAATTGTTAAACACGTTTTCCTGCCAAAACTGCAAAATCGGAGAACTGTATGTTTTCGGCTTTTCGCCAAAACTATAAAATCAAGGAAATGGATTTTCCCGCCAAAATTGTAAAATCTTGACTTTTGTAAGAAAATTACGAATTTTTTTTCCCGCCAAAATAGAGAAATTGTGTTTTTTTCCGAAACTGTAAAGTCGGAGAATTATGTTTTTCTTCCAAAATCATAAAATAACGTTGGTCTTATTATTAGATTACTATTTTTTTCGATTTTTGTACTTAAAAAAAAAAACAAGTTCTATGTTTGCCCTTATAATTAAAAAATTTAAGTCCTTTGATAAGAAGTTTAATTTATATTGGTTCTTCTTTAATTATTATATAATGTTTTGGTTTTTCTAGTGAAAAATATATACTTGATGTATATGTAAATTTATTAATGTCAAAAATAATAATTCGACATTATTTAGTTGTAAATATATATTTCAATTAAGAATTTAAATTAACATAGTTAAGATTAAGGTTAAAAATATGGTTAGATTAAAGTATGAGTATTTTGGTTATTTTGTTATTAAAATCATGTAAATGGAAATGAAAACTAAACCAAACAAACAAAGTTTTATTCAAATGAACCATCCAGATGGATCATTTATATGAATGTTGAATGGAAACGAACATCGTTCAAATGGTCATTAAGATGAACCATTTAGATGGATCATTTGGATGAGAATGTCAAATGAACAAATGAACAGGCCTTCGACTCTTGAGCAATCGAAGCATCAGGTGGATCTCCCTCATCTGACATAGATCCGGTTGGAGGACGAGCAGAGAAAATGGAGATAACTCGATTCCAATCGACGAAGGCTCCACCAATGGTGAGATGTTTCTTTCTCTCCCTTCCAATGACGTATTCTTTCCAAATCGAATTGAACGATCTCTCCCAATACCATCTCGGTTTTATTTATCTTCTTCTCTCGATCTTCCGGCCCAAAGACGATATCGGAATCTCTGTAAAGGTTTGCTCCTCCTCTGTCTCCATCGGTTTCATATTTCACTTTATTTGCCTCTTATCTCGATCTAAAAATTGATATTGTGTGTATTCGATTAATGAGGAGGTGAAGCTAGAAGAAGATCCAGATTGTTTTAAATAAAGTATCGGAAAATCAGTTAGACGCGGTCGACCTCCAAGAACACTTGCTAAAGCTTCTTCGTCTCCGGTTTCTGCTTCTTCTTCTTCGTCTCTGGTTTCTGCTATGTCTCAGTCTAGGAAGAGGAGAGATGATGAAGATGTTTGTTTTGCTTGCTTCGATGGTGGTACTCTTCCTCTTTGCAATCACAAGTGAGTGACGTTTGAGTTTAGAGAAGATACTTGAAGCTAAAATTTCCTTAGAAATATAGAATTGTTCATTTGATTGATTTTTGCCTTCCTTAATATGTCAGGGGTTGTCCAAAGTTGTATCATCCAGCTTGTTTTAAGCGTACTTATGCATTCTTCAGACCAAGAGCTAAATGGAATTGTGGTAAGTTATTTTGATTCATCTACCTTTTCAGTGTGCTTTAGTGCATTTTCATACATTAGCAAAAGAATGAAGAAATTAGTTGAATCTTCAGAGTTTCTTCGATATTTGGCGTGTTGGTTTTCTATCCGTTTGGAGCTTCAGTGGTGATGATAATGATGATTGTTTTTTTCAGGTTGGCACATATGTACTGCTTGTCAGAAGGATCCCTCTTACATCAGTTATACATGTCCATATACTGTTTGTTAGAGTTGCGTTAGAAGCTGCATTTTTGTTGCTTTCCTTTATTGACAAATCTGAAAGTACGTCTTCGTGGAACCTGAAATCCATTTGAGAGGCCTTGACTTACGATGTCATGTTTTTTTTATATAAAAGTGTCTTTACATATACATTTTCTAGGTTCAGGTCGATTTTAAGATTTATTCGGTTTCTCTTAAAGAAAGCTATCTTTATCGTTATATGATCTAACCAAAACAAAAAAAAATGGAAATCTTCTTCATCGAATGCTTCTATTTACTCTTTCTGTCATATAAGTCTAATGTAAATTAATTCCAAAATTTGAAATGTAACATAAGGATAACCAATTTCAGTATAATAAGCCATTAAGCCAATAGTAGCTTACCTTTTATTTTTTTCTTTTGATATCCACAAAAATTATAATTCTAAATTAAATGTATTATTGTAATTTTTTTACGCTTTGAAAAATACATATTTTATTTATTAAAGTTAACAATATACTACACAAAAACATTTAAAACTTTAGATAGGTAACTACAATTTTAAAACAAAACGTCACAAAAATAAAGTCACAAAAATTTTAATAAAAAGAATCGTAACTGTAACACCCGCATCAGGGATTATGAATCCCACCGCAAAATGTTGCCAAATCAGTTATCTCATTACTCTAAAAAATTTTTATTACATCGTGCGGTGAAATTACAATGCGAGGAACTCTAAAACTACCACGCCCTGGGAAAGTCTCTCCCACATCTGCCGCATCCTCCTGCCTTGCCACATCCTATGAGCCACCTAACCGGATCTCCTATCCTGTAAGTCTGGTAAGGGGGTGAGTATTGAATACTCAGTAAGGCGGTCTACTCCGTCTCACGACCTAACATAACCTATACCACATGGTGCATTGGCACCATGCGTTTACATAATAACCAAGTAAGTGCTACTGCACTTCCCTTAGTACTCATATATATATGGGAGTCCCAGACTCCATTATTCAACACAAGACGGAGGAATCCCATTCCTCTTCCCGTCTTGCCCGAACTTCCATAATTTACATAATATATATACGGGAGTTCTGGACTCCACTATTCAACACAAGACGGAGGAACCCTGTTCCATTCCGATCTTGTCTGAACCTCCATTATGTTATGCCCGTTGACAGAATTTCCACAACATATTCTTCCCCGTATGGCGAACCTCCATTGACTCCCGGAGCCCTTCCGGTAGTTCTTGTCTACCAGGTCTTTGTGCCACTTTTTCAGGCCAAACACAAACAAGTCGGCGACGAATGCCCATACAAACGCCCCTATGCAATAATGTATGTGGCCTTGTGAACCTACTATCCTACCGGTTAATATGCATTCTACTCTAGACTCTACTAAGGTTCACAATAATTCTGTACTTCATTTTCACCTATTCCACTCTTCTACGTTCTCAATCAATAGTCGAAACATTTTAAACAATACCTTTGCCCCGTATGTTCGGCCCTAGGTAAGCATGGCTATCCCATAACGTTACACATGACACATATATGGCCACATGGTAGCCGTCACTGTAGAAATACACACATAAGATTATCCGTTAGTTGTGGATAGCTAATGACACCAACTTATACCACCGTCCAAGTGATCTCATGTCCATCCTCTATCCCTTTGACCGTAAGCCATCTGACTTGAGTTTGTCAACCCTTTTTGACTCTTCTCTCACCAGGCCTTACTTGCAACCATGCGCCGGGTTAGCTAAGGTCGTACAAGTATAACCATTTGATTATCCTAATAGCTTCCTGCCTGGTTTACAACAATCTCTAGCAGACTGTCGGATCCTACAAACAAGCGAACCATCGGGTAGAACTTACTTCCTTAGAGCGGTAGCTCTACCATAGCTCTATTTACAAGGTTCGACGATCATGAGTCTTTCTATCTTTCGGCTTCTTGGACTAACTTCTCATTCGGTCCAAGGTAGCTCCCATGGTAGAGTATAGCTTAGCCTAGACTCACTTCCTAAACAATCCTAACGATATGATTATGAGTTCATCTCCAACTGTGATCCGCCCATACAAACTTCAACCCACCAAGCAATGAGTCACTCTCGCTCTGCCAAGGCCGATCAAGTTTTCTCGAGACTATGGTTGAATTCTATGCCCAGAGCTCACAACGCATGTATCCTGACCCGTAGCCCAACGTGAATAGACTAAATATCCTGTCAAGGTTCCCAACCTTGCAAAGCTCCTTGCCTGCCTTCACCTACGAGTCCTTAGTTGGATCCTCTCTGAACCAACCGGATGCTCTGCCACTGCACCGTCGGTCAAGCCTTGGCTTGCCGGTCCGGTCTTGTGTCTGACGATGTGCCTGCCGATACTCTATCTAGGCATCATCGCTCTATTCACTAAGGATCCACCGTGGCGCTATCGATCACTATATCAATTTCCTTGCGGTACGAGGATTCGCAACATGATGCCCTCTTTGGCGCAACCCTAAGCCATTCTTCATGGTGCGATCACGCTGCCTATCGTGTTACGGTACGTTTACCCGCACTAGTGCTTTGTCAAAGGTAATCGAGGACCCCGAGGCCATGCCGATATCCATCGAGCCGTAGATTGAGACTCTCATCGAGGCACCCTGAGGCCTTGCCGATTCTCTTTTTCCACCAATAAGGCCTTATGCATCCAGACCGGTGGCCTAACGGTATCCGGCAATCCTTTGTGCCCATACCGCAACTCTTCGCCGTCCATGAGACACTCTCGTGCTTGAACGTGGTCAAGTGGAATACTGCCACTACTCTACTCTTGCCGAGTCTCTAGTCTAGATCCCATATCCAGACCGAACTTCCTCGACTACTACCCATGACTACCTAAACACCCTATGGAAGCAATATAGAAAAGACTAGAAAGGAAAGTTAGGTACGGATCGCACCTTACCTCAATCGTGAACCTTCTCTACCGCGGGGCTGGGGTGCTGAGTTCCTTCTCAAGCTCCTCCGATTATTCCTTCCTAAGCGTTTTCCTTTGGCTCTGGAAGAGAAGAATGATTTTGGTGTGTAAAATACGAGCTCCCTAGCTCCCTATTTATACCACACGAAAATTCCCTAGAGAATATTCACTTTCCTTATTTTTTCCACCTCCTTACTACACGGGCCAAGCCCGTCTAGCCACCACATTTTTCCTTCCTTCCCAAGGAGTAACTAGGGTTTCCTTCCCCTTCCCATGTCGCTAGAAGTTCCAGGCCCGACCATAGGGCCCGTTAGGCTATTACCTAGTCTGACAGGATTTCTGTCGCAATTAAGCTGGAAAAGTGGTGAGAGAAAATTTGTTAGAATGCTAAAGTTGTCAATCATCTTCTAACTAAAACTCTTGAAAGAAAACTTTACTCCATCACAAATTGTGAATCCAGAAAAACATAATAATTCACCTATGAATCGATATGGAAGATAAAAAATTGCAGTAAAGCGATAAAAAAGTGAGACAAAAATACAATCAAACATCAATTACTCTCTCAAAATTTAAGGTTCTAACGAAATAAAAGACAAAAATGCATTCAATAGATTTTTTTTTACAAACGTATTTGATGCAAAAAAAAGATCAATCATACAAGTTGCGGATATTTGCAAAATAAGATATCTCCATATGCATATTTTGTAAATTCTATTAATGTACATTCTATTTCTTTTCACATATAACATTTTATATGTCCAACAATTTGTTCTAAATGTTTAATCTTCTAACATAGATAATTATTTACTACACCAACAACTTTTTGTAATATTAAATACACAAATAATTAATAAACTAAAATTATTATATATTTTACCATGTTAATTTTTAAATGTGTGGACAATCTCGTAATCAATATAGTTTAGTGAACCTATGTTTTCGTAATGTCATATTATCACTGACTTGCCTTCTTACTAATTTGTTTTTTTTTATTGAAATGAACATGGCTAGAAGGGAGACCAATAAAAACATCTCCAAACGCCTGTTGCAAACCCACTCCGATAGTAAGTGCCCTTTGCATTATAGTTTGGTATATCAAAAGTCTAAAACAACCAAAACATAAATCAAACCAAAACAAAATTATGAAAATACAGTACATTGTTTTTTTTTTTTTTTTTTTTTTGAGAAAATATACACTGCATTGTTAAAAGCTAGAATTGGGACTAATTATAAAATATACAGGGAGTATGCTTGATTTGAAAATGTAGTAGATCAAAACGGCGCGTACTTGGCAGGAAGGGATTCATGGCAGTGAAGCTATTGGCCTCAGGGAGTATGCTTGATTTGAAAATGTAGTAGATTTGAAAAATAGAAAGACAAAGGATCGAACGTTATGACTCGATGAATGTGGGAGACATTTAAACTGAGAGTCTTAGCGGCATCTTGGAAATCTAAGCGTTACGGGAATACGAGACTGTTGAGTTTAGCAGCTCAAGAACAAGATAAAACGAATACAAGCATGGAGAAGAAGTGTTTGTGTCTCAAGGAGGATCACATGACCCAAGAATGCAAGACCACAAGTGTAGTATTTTATTGCTTGTGAGCATAAAAAGACACAAGCAAACTTCTTTGTGTCGGATTGGACAAAGAGGTATGGGTCAATGGGTGGTTTTGTTTAATATATTCTTGGATGTTGGAGAGAGCATGAGAAGCTCTAGGGTCAAGACATGAATATAATGTACTGAGACACACATACATTTGGGATGTGAGAGTGACAAACACAAGGTGAGAGAACACAACTAAAAGCATAAACTTGTATTTGTGTTCTTGGAGAAAAAGAGAGTAGAGATAGAAACCAAGTGAAACTTTGTAAAGGGTTTGGGGGTTTCTTATTCTCTTGTAACTCTCTAATCTAGTGGATTCCGGGAGAAGGTTCCCGGCGAGACGTAGCAACCCAGTTAAGGGCGTTAACTCGTTAATTTCGTGTGTGCTCTCTTTTTCCATTCTTTTCTAACCTCTCTGTTTTTGCGCATCTGTTCCGGTGTGTTACACAAGTTGGTTTTTGTCTCAGAAACAAATTGGTCCCTTGATGTGTGTTAAGAACTAAAGCTGCAAAGGAGACGCCTTGGAGCTGAGGTTTCTTTACAGAGACGATAAATCTCTTTGTGGATTGAAGATCAAACGATATGACTTGAATATTTTTGCATTTATTGCATATTTAAAAAAAAATGAAATGTGGTATTTTTTTGTGGTTAACGTGGCAAACACCAGGAAAGATCCCTTCTACTTTTATACATAGATCGGTACAATTACGTAGTTCATGTATGAATAAGCACAACTATTATAGTTCATGTATGAGTCATACATACATACGACCATAATTAATTTGATTTTGGTTCAACATAAATACAATAAATACCGACTAGAGTCACTAGACTATACAAATTAATTATTTTGTTTGGTTTGATTTATTTGTTTATTGGTTAATTTTTCTACCACTAGTATTTCATCTTCGAAAGTGATCAAATGAAACATGGAATAAAGATAAAACTCTATTTGTTTCGTATGAATGCTATAGATGGCGCATGCAAAAAAGTTTTTTGAAAAGTGTTGCTTATGAATGTTAATGGGGAATGTGTAGTTCAAAGTCAAAATGAAGAGAAAAAAAAAGAAAGACTATAGTGTTTTCCTTACGTTTTTCTTCGAGAAAATAGTGATGTAGAAAAAAAATCATTAGTGGGAAGTCCATACTCTTTCTCTTTATTTCATCGCATTCACATGAAATCTCAATTTTAATATAACGATGAAAAAGACATAAAATATAAAAAATCTGTTTAATTTTGATTACATTTAGATTACATTTACTTCACGCATATTGTTTAATTTTGTGGTTTTGGTTGCTGCTGGTGATGAGTCATAAATAAGTATTGCTAATGAAATCAAACTCTAATTAATTGAGCGCTACAAGGCTCGATTAGTTATTCTTAAAAATCAACAAGAAGAGGGTCTCGATTACACCGAGATGTTTCTTCCCATTGCAAAGATGACTACGGTTCGTTATTCTTGTTTCTACGGAACAATGGTTATTTCTACGTGAAAATCTTCGCTCGGATTTCCACACTCTAATTTGTCAAAGGTGTGTAAATCGAATAAGTCAATTTATGATCATCGGCAAGAATATATATTGGTCCTCTCGCGTATTATTTCGGGAATTGAAGTTGCTCAATGCACGATTGGACTTGATTTCGCAGCGAAAATACACATTTAAAACCATCAATGAGTGGTCTTCGTGGGAGCAATCCGTTGATTATTCCACTCAAACAAAATATTGGCTTTGTTAAGGACTACTGGTGAGTTTAATGGAAGTAGTTGTTGGTTATTTAATATGCAAATGAAAGTTTAGTAAAACCTAATTGATTAACAAAGTTGATCATTATCCATTGAAAGAAGATTTTTAATTGAACATTAAAGAACAATGTAAGCAGGATTTACAAGTTCAAACTGATCAATATGGTCAACCGTACATCTAGGCCAAATTCTTTTTTTTTTTTTTTTTGAAACTTACTAGGCCAATTTCTCCTTGCACGTCATGTAACTCAAACAATAACACGAATCGAGCTCGTAATCTAGAAAAAAAGGTGTCACGAATACAAGAGGAAAGAGCAGCACATGTAGCACCTTCTTAAACACATTTCAATTGAATCTGCCCACTACGATTTTATTTATGGTTGGCCAGGCCCACTATTAATGTGTTATATGAAAAAAAATACCTGCTTTTCCACCATATTTTTTAGATTAGTCTGAGTTTCGGTATGGAATTCCTCGACTCTAAAAAAAAACTGATTAATACTTTAAAAAAGGTTATTCTTAATTAAGTCTTTTATGCTAGCTCTACAATTGTGCCAAATTCAAAGTCTTGCATCATTATCTGATATTTCGATTCATACCTTATTTTAGCTCAATCATTGATCTTGTTTACTCTTGCTTCTTTGTTTTACGCTTTCGTTTATTGCTTATTTACTAGTTCACTGTCTTTCGTAATCATTAGTGCGCTATAACCAAACCTATTTATTAATAATATGTAAACATCACACACTATCACTGCGGGGACCAAACCTATTAAACGTTATACATATCCTAACCTAATATCCACATCTATTTTTGTAATATCAAATTTATTTATTAACAATACTTCTCTTTGTTCTTATTTAGAGATAGAGATATGAGTTGGCTGCTTGCATATCCAAACACAAGATTCATACAATTGTTTGTACTCTTGCTAAGATTCAAATATTTATAATATTTGTGGACATTCTTTTGTTTGTATTTTCAGACACTAGTAATTAGCTTGGTTGGGCTACCCAGATATAAGAAACATACAATTGTTTGTCTACTAGTTACATTCAATTATTTTTGTATCTTTCTTAATATTTATTAACATTGTCATCTTGTGAATCCCATAGAAATTTGTGTGGATGATCTCTCTCATTCGTAAAAGGATTTTTTTGGTCTTGCGTTATATCCAACTTATGCGTTCAAAAGTCTGGTTTGTGGACAGAATAATACTTCCTCCGTTTCAAATATAAGTTGTTTTGGCTACAAGTACGAATATTAAAAAACTACTTTTTTAAAAAAATATTATTTTTTATATATATAATAAAAATAATTTAATCAATGAAAAAAATGATTGCAAAATACTATTGATCATACAATATTTAATAAAATTAAAAAATACTTAAGATTATCAAAACAACTTATATTTTGAAACATAAAATATTTTTTAAAACAACTTATATTTTAAAATGGATGGAGTATGAGATGCGTATGACTAATTTTGGATGGTAAATACAAAACAAGAATTTTATCCCCTGAAAAATCTACAAAACAAGAAGACTATAGGGGGATTTAACAAAAATTTTAAATATACACTTAATCTTACAAATTTAGAAAACTATACATTTTTGTTATATAAAAGTACGTAAATACCCTTATACATATTTAACTTACTATATAAATTTTTAATAATATAAAAATATTAACTTTAAATTTGAAATTTAATTTCATATTTACTTTTTATTTTTAAAAATATTTTGTTAGTAATCAATGTCTAAAAGCTAATTTTTTTATTAAATTAAAAAAATAAAGATTGACTTATTTTACATAGTCGACTTATATTCGTTTGGTTGATATTTTACTTTTTTAATTTATTTATACAGTTGATTTATTATTTTTACGTTCGTCGACTTAATATTCATCTTCTTCGACTTATTTTAAACTGTTGACTTATATTTTGTTTGCTTGATTTTTTACTTTGTCGACTTGTTTAACCATTGACTTATTTTTTTAATTTCGTCGACTTATTTTAAACTGTTGGCTTATATTTTGTTTGATCGACATTTTAAGTTATCGACTTATTTAAACTATTGAGTTATTTTTATAGATCGTCGACTTAATTTTTTTTATTCCTCGATTTCTTTTAAACTACCTATTTATATTTTGTTTGATTGACTTTTTACTCTATCGGCTTGTTTAAACCATTGATTTAATTTTTATGTTCACCTACTTGACATATTATTATCTAAATTAATTAAATTATAAATCATAAAATTAATTAAAATCAATTCGTAATTTTATTTTATAAAAAATATGAATTAAAAAATATGAATTTGTAATTTTATTTAAATTAATATACAAATATATTGTAATTTAAATTAATTATTATCT
The DNA here is from genome assembly GCA_964056655.1 of Arabis hirsuta. Lineage (NCBI taxonomy): Eukaryota > Viridiplantae > Streptophyta > Magnoliopsida > Brassicales > Brassicaceae > Arabis > Arabis hirsuta. The sequence goes on from OZ053306.1 coordinate 1,701,043, forward strand.
ACAATCTTTAAAGATTATAAATCAAATTTTAAATAAAAGTTGGAAAAATTAAATCATTTTTTAAAAGTTTTTCTTTAACTGAGGATTAAACTGTCATTTTAAATAACAAAATATGATACTTTTCAAAGTTTGATAAATTTGGTATAGATTTCAAATTTTCATTAAGATTTAGTGTATACAATCCAATTTTCCCACGACTATAATAATGAGATCAAACGAAATGTTAAATAACGTGGACTTAGACCTTGATTTTCTTTTCTTTTTTGAGTTTGAATGAATGGAAAATTTCTAACTAAACTAAACATGAAGAATGATTTGAGTTTTTAGATGATTTTGGATTAAATCTAGATTAAGATTTTTGTATTTGAAGTAGCAAAATCTTCTAAAATATTTTAAAATTATTATAACCAAGGTTTTTAATATCGGACCGGACCGGCCGGTCCGACCGGTTGGGTCGTGAATCGTTAGACAAACCAAGTCCAGTCACAGTTAAAACCCGGATTTGACCGGTTGGATGTCAAAACCGGGTTCACAACTTTTAAACCAAAAATTAAATGAAATTTTGAATTCCAAAGCCGTGAATCTGATATCTCTCACTCTCTAGATTAAGGACCTGACTGGTTTAGACGCAGCATGTGCGGTTGCGGTTGCGGGAGTTTGCGGAAGCGGACGGTAGCGATTTTAAGCGTTATTGAGCGATTTATACGATTGGCACAGTGGTTGAAAATTGGTGCGTTTGCGGGATGTTTATGACTGTTGACAGCGGGTGCACTAGCGGTTCAACATTAAATTAATAATAGAAAAACATTATATAGCTATAAAAGATCAAAAACCATACTATTAAAATAAAATATACAAAATCATTAATTCAATATAATTAGTATATTTCTTATGTTTATTTTAAATTTTTTTTAGGCGAAAGTGATGATTGTGACAAAAAAAAGAAAAAAAAAATTGTGATTTAATGAAGAAATTTTTTATTTTAGAGAGGTTAATGTGATTTTGAACTTTTAGTTTGCTAGATTTATTAATCAGTGTTCAAGAATAATTTATCAAAAAAATTATGATTTGAAGATTTTATAAATATAAAATTATGATAGGTTATTGAATATTAATTGTAAAGTTTCAAATTATTGATATATTTCATAATTATAGTTACTAAAATATCATTTTTAAATTTATTTTGATTTTTAAGTAAATTTTCTCTTTTTAAAAAAAAAAATTATTATTTTCTAATTATCCAACCGCAACCGTCCGCAACTGTAAACGCTCGAGGGAAGCATCTTTTGGATTTGAAAAGTTTGAAGCAATACGGAGCAGTATAAAGCATTTCCAATGATTGTTGTCAAATGCCAACGGAGAGAGCCGTAAATACAGTAGAAAGCCGTAAGTTGTAAGCCATTTCTCTCACTTTTTTCATGGAAATTCAACATCACGAAGAGAAAGTAATTCAACATATACTTTTTGATATTTCTTTTGATACTTATTATGTTCTTTTGTTTTAGTTGGTCAAGAAAAAGTGGCACTATCGAATAAGAAAAAATTGATATTTCATTGTCATCAGAGTGTTTATTCTATTGTTTTTCTATTCTAGTTAATCTAAATTTAAAAAATATTTTTTTTTCTCTTTTTTTTTTTTTTTTTTTTTCATGATAAATTGATAATCACTTTGGTTGGATATTGAAAATTTTTAATGTGTTTTGTCATGTTTTTAATCATGTTATCCTTCCTTGCTTTTGTGATCTATATATACTCTCTCTGTTTCATATTAGATGTCATTCTACACACTTAATTTTTTATTTCATATTACTTGTCATTCTGCAATTTCACATTTATGACTAATTTTTCCAGTTTTATCTCTAGTTTTAAGTTTATTTACTATACATATCAAATAAAACAATACATTAATTAGAGACAAAACAGAAAATTTAATTATTTTCTTAATTTAGGTGAAAACCTCCAGAATGACAACTAAATTGAAACGAAGAGAGTATTATATATAAATAAAATAAAAACTAAAAACCCGCCCTAACTAGTTGGACCAGTTCGACCAGCCATCCATTGACAATGTCGAGTCGGTGTCCGGTCCGGTTTTCAAAACGTTGATTATAACAATGATTAATACTCTCTCTGTTTCAAAATATAAGTTGTTTTACTTAAAAGTACGCATATTAAGAAACTACTTTTTTACTAAATAGTATCATTTAATATATCTAATAAAAATAATTTGACTAATCATATAAAAGACTGCAAAATATTAGTGGTCACACAATATTCAATAAAGTTAAAAAGTACCTAGTTGTCAAAACAACTTATATTTTGAAAAAAAAAAAGCTAAAACAACTTATACTTTGAAATGGAGAGAGTATATTTTAGTAACAGTAGATTTGAATTAGTTATAAAAAACATTACATTTTAGAGGTGAAACTAGGAGTAAATCGGAGATCATGTCTTTACTCAAAACATTTTTGTGCAATTTGAAATTAATATGTATACCGACTACAAATTCCATATGGGTTATATTATGAATTATAGTTTTTAATGGTCATTTGCCTAATTTTCCTGAAAGAAAAAAACTTTTTATCTTCTTCTTACTTTTTCACGTCAACAAAGTATGTAATGTATTAACCATTTAACCTTTAATGTGGGAGGGAAATAATTATGTTATTTAATGTCATTCAATCATTCATATTAACTATACTATTAATTGGATGAGTCATCCCCAAAGTCTATTGGTGTGTCCCCTCCATGTGACTAGTGAGGCGAGCAAAAATCTCACATTCTTTAATTTCATTAATCGTTGTCCCAAGTCAACACAATCTCACTACAATTCACAGACTCAGAACTCAGAAGCCTCCTAAGATTCTACATTATTAATTTTATCTTAGCATGAATATATGGTAATTTGTCGTTTTTGATTCCCAAGTTTCTTTATATGATTATATCAAATTGGTCACCTACACAATAGTGCTTCTTCTTTTTCACGTCGGTCACAACTTGTGGTTCCTTTTTTTTTTTTGTCAACAACTTGTGGTTCATTTCTTCACATTCTTATGTTGGGTGGAATAAAAGAAAAAAACGTAACTGATACTTATGACAGATAACAGCATGGAAAATCGGAGACACCGTAGAAAATGAAAAGACTACAACACATTAGAAATTGGAAAAGAAGATTTTATCACTTTTTATCAACATTCTTGACATATTCAAACATAACAGCATCAGATGGTAAAGATAGTAGAGTGGCCAATAGGATAGCAAATGTGACACAAAAAGTTTGTTCGTCACACAAAGATGTCATTTTAATTTGGGGTGAATTTGGTGAATATCTAACAAAAAAAATATTAGTGCTAATTTCCCTTTAATTTGTTTGTTCGTAAAAAAAATGTTACGCTTGATCCACTAAAAAAATTACATCTCGTAGTTATGGTATCAATTCGATTTTTTGTCAAAAAAAGAAACTTATTATGAAATGGATAATGATTATCCATATTTATATAGATAAGAATAGTTATCCATCTTATCTTATTGTTACTTCATATAGAAGTAAGTCTTTGCCGACTTATTCCATGTATAAATAGGGAGTTATGCATGTAATAAGAAAGAGACAATAAGAACTTATTTTTTCCTTCCTTCTTTACTCACGAACTTCTTACTATTATATTATATATATATAATACATATGCATATAGTGTATATGACAAATGCAAATATGTTATACACATACATATATCTCATATAGTTTATAACACGTTATCAGCACGATCGTCTCTCTATCCGATTATATGCCAAAAAGATGAAAACGGTTTATATTCGTTCCATACCAGAAATGTGAGATTTTGATTTGTGTTTTTGATCTAAATTTAAATTTATGTATTATTTACGAAGTGGTAGGTTATACCTCATCCTTGATTTATAGTAAGCTAGGCTTACTAGTTATTTATGAGAAGACATATAATAGGCTATGTCTTTTCCGAATTGATCATTATTATGGTAAGCTCTACCTCCTTGATTATGTAGAGGACTATGCCTATTGATTTATTATTATTTTCTTACCATTATTTATTTCTGTTTATTATTATTATTGCAAATGATATGGAAGGCTCTGCCTCCTGGAAAAATCATATAATAGGCTATGTCTTTTCCGAATTGATCATTATTACGGTAGGCGCGCCTCCTTGATCAATTTAAAAAAAAAAATGTGTCTCTGTAATCTCATGGCAGGCTCTGTCTCCTTGATTATGTAGAAGACTATGCCTATTGATTTATTATGTTTTACAGTTATTTATTTTTGCTTAATTATTTTATTTCAGTTATAATTCTTATTGCGTTTAATTTTATTATCGCAAATTATATGGAAAGCTTTGCCTCCTGAGATATATGTTTTTAAATTATGTTATTTTTATGCTCAATTATTTATCATGTTTATTTGAATTTAAAATTCAAAATAAAATAAATTCTTATAAGAGAATTTATAATGTACATGTCAGTATAATTTTAGACAGTGCAAACGCTCTAAAAGAGAGAATGCTCTGGAAGAGCATATGGCTGAGATATACTTGTATGTAGTCGTACATACAAAGAATAAGGATGGCAAAAGTTCAATGAACTGCTATAGTAAACCATAAGTTTACAACTTGATTTAAGAAAAATTAATTATGAGCAGTTATGCTGTCTGAATTTAGCAATGATATAAAAAATCATCGAAAATTCATGTGAAAACCAGAAGTTTTCACGTAGCATGTCTCAAGCGAAAATAAGGCCATCATGAGAGATTCTAGTTAAATCACCTTTTTTTTTTGTTAAAAGGGCTAATTGGATATGGTGGTTGAGTTCTTTAATCTCCAGAATTACACTCTATGTAACCAATCTAAAAGCAAGATACGGTTCAGATGAATGAGCCAAAAGTTCCATTATCTTGAAAGAGTGTATTAAGAATCCCCTATTGGAAGTTTAAAGGATCCAAGATAGATAAAACACATGATCCAAGATGGATATGTTGTTGATCCTAAAGTGGGATTTGGTATGAGATAATGAATTAGAAGAGTTATTATCTCGAGGGGGAGAATTAAAGAATCCCACATCGACAAAATTGATAACTTTGGTGATTTTGCATCCTAAGATTTATCACTTACTTTATGTCACATTTGAAATGAGCCTAATGATTTTTTTGTAAAGCAAGTCCAAGGGATTGCAAAGATATATTATGGTGAAATTTGATCTCTATGATTTGGCATAATGCAGTCGTGCATGTAGTATATTAAGCTGCAAGTAGAGATAGATTCATTGCAGGATTTGCAATCACCATTTTGAGAAATAATTTCCATGGGAAAATGGTTGAATAGTTGGTATCCCTGAACAAGTTCATGTGAACGTGGAGTTCAAAAAGTTTAAAAAGATCACTATTCGAAAGTATGTTGAAAATCAAATAAAAAGCTGATGAGATTTCAAGAAAAGAATTATCAAATATCCTCATGAATATGAACTTATAAGTTCAAAAGATAATTCATTTAAGAGAAAAGTGAAATCTCATATTGCAGCTGAAATGCTCTAATAAAATAGATGTCTCTGAAGGAGAATCTATTAGGTCTATAGCACGTAAAAAACGTGATAGACTACTTGATTCCAAAGATAAAAAAAAAATCCTCGAAAAGAAAATGGAGCAAATAAAAGGAGGATTAAACTTCTAAAGAGAAGTAAAGAGATCGTTGACGTGGTTATTAATGAAAGTGCACGAATGATATTATTGTAAATGATAAAGAGATCTCGACCATGTCGTTACGATAAAATGGAACCAAAGATCAAATAAATCTCGACACAATATAAACAAGAAAGCACGCGATGTGATTAGTAAGGATCTTGAATCTCCGCTCTAAGAATGAGTGTATAGAAAATATTGGCCAATAAGTTTAAAAGAGGCAATCAAATCTGTATTATACTCATTTGACGAACGAGAAGTTTTTGGACCAGAAGTCCAAACACTAAAAGGTTTTGGTCCAAGAGAATGAATCGACAAAATGACTTGGATTGCGCCTCAACATTTATATAAATAATCCTAGAGGGATTAATGATATCATAATTATGTTCTCGAGAACTCTACGCGAGTGGACTCCTGAAGAGTTATCGCAAGTAAATAGAAATGTTTTGGAATTCAAGACTTTGGAAGGGCAACAGTATCCTCAGGTATTCCAAAATTAAACACCTAGAGAAAGAGATGTTATATGAAAATCCTAAGAGGATTTAAATAAAGGTCACATCAAAACACTTCTAAAGGAAATGTTATTTGGTCGAGAAGTACCAAACTTTTAAATATTTTGTGAGTAACTTATGGTGATACCTCATGTATAAAAGATTTGGAGGTATACGATGTGCTTTCGTATAGTAAAAAAGAAAGTCAAAATAGTTATTTAAGGAGAGTATGAATAACTTGTAAGTACAATCGAGCATTTAGAAGATTGTACGTAAAAAGAAATTTGGGCCAGAAACCCAAATAGATAAAAAAATGATGTTCTATGAGAACGGGATAGACTAGAAGTTCAATGACCCGAGAAATTATATGAAGATCATACGAGTTTATTCACTAAGACTATGTTCAGTGAATCTTCCAAAAAGAGATCTCACAATTTGAGATCAAATGTATTTTTCCGTTCTCAGATTAAGAGACTTTGCTAAAAGCATGAGTAATATATCTGATAATGCAAAGATCATCATGAACTCTAGTAGAGTCATGTTATCAATCCCACGGGGGATAAAGTTTGAAATAAATGATGATGCATTTATATTCTCCCAATTCATACAGAAACTTGTTGAGTTTCGGAAATATCCTGAAAAATAGATATCATATGGAAAGTATGAAATAAGAATGGCATAGCTGAGAGTATTAATTATTGGAATACATCTCTGGTAGATGATGCTTTACCAAGGGGATATTGATATTGATATGCATGATTGTACTCTTTTCTCCTTATCATGGTTTTTGTCCCACTGGGTTTTTCCATGACAAGGTTTTTAACGAGGCAGCATAGAACACGCAAAAACTCCCAAAAGAGTGGAACATATAGACGAAGTGCATCTCATGAAGATGTTGTTTCCTGGGAGAGTTATTTGATGATGGGCGTGGTTGTACTCTTTTTCTCCATATCATGGTTTTTGTCCCACTGGGTTTTTCCATGACAAGGTTTTTAACGAGGCAGTATAGAATACGCAAAAACTCCCAAAGAATGGTACATATTTATGGAATGCATCTTGTGAAAATGATGCTTCCAGAGGGAGAAATATGATGATGAATGTGGTTGTACTCTTTTTTTTCCTATCATAATTTTTGTCCCACTGGATTTTTCATGATGAGGTTTTTAACGAGACAACATAGAACACGCCGAAGATAGACATCTAAGGGAAATGTTATAATCCCAAATGATAAGGTCTATTACTTTTCAAAACACTGTGTCATACACGAATGAGATCGTGACGAACACAAAAGATGACCGAGATGAATCATGTACGAGATAAGCAAGGAAGATGAATCAATCTACGGAGCCTATGAAAAGACATGACTTATTCGAGGGGGTGACTACGTCATCCACGCGATTTATGAAATAAAGATTATATCCGTTTTCTAAGAGGAGATTGCACTTTTTTTCTTTATCATGGTTTTTATCCTAAACGGATTTTTTCATAAAAAATTTTTAACGAGGCAGTCCACAACACAACATCATTAGAAATGGATAATCAAGGGGGAGTATTATGAAATGGATAATGATTATCCATATTTATATAGATAAGAATAGTTATCCATCTTATCTTATTGTTACTTCATATAGAAGTAAGTCTTTACCGACTTACTCATGCCGACTTACACCATGTATAAATAAGAGTTGTGCATGTAATAAGAAAGAGACAATAAGAACTTGTTTTTTCTTCCTTCTTTACTCACGACCTTCTTACTATTATATATATAATACATATGCATATAGTGTATATGACAAATACAAATATGTTATACACATACATATATCTCACCTCTTATATTGTATAGTTTATAACGAAACTCGATTTTTTATTTGATTTTTACGCGATCACTTTTTTTTTTCTTTGTCAACAGACGAACCACTTTTCTTCTCAAAAAAAAAAAAACATATGAACCACTTTACTTCCAACTTGTTAAGTATACGAATCTTCCATTATTTATTAAAACTATTATTTATTAAAACTAAGATATTGTCCTGCATGAATTTCAAAATTAACATAGCAAAATAGAAAATTAATTCAAATTTATTGATTATTTGTGTATATAATACTACAAAAGTTGTTGTTGTAATAAATAATTATCTAGGTTAGAAGATTAAATGTTTGGAGCAAATTGTTGGACATATACAATGTTATATGTGAAAAATAGATTGTTCATTAATAAAACTACAGCGCATATATATGAAAGATATATTATTTTGCACAAAGACGCAACTTGTATGTCTTAATCAATATTAACTACGGTTTCCTAAAAAAATCTTTTTTTTCTTTCATCAAATACGGATACAAAAAAATACTGTTCAGACAAGTTGTAGTATATTTTGCTTGTATCGAGACATATGCATCATCTCAGTAGGGATGTTAGAATGCATCTTTGTGTTTTATTTCGTTAACACTTTAAATTGTAAAGAGAGGATAATTGATGGTTTATTGTATTTTTTGTCTCTCTTTTTATCTTTTTAGTCCGATTTTTATCTTTCACATCGATTCATTAGTGAATTATTATGTTTTTCTGGATTCACAATTTGTATTGGAGTAAGGTTTTCTTTCGAAAGTATTGGTTAGGAGATGATTGACAACTTTTGCATTTTAACAACCTTAAAATTCCTAAATCACTAAATTTTTTTTTCACACAAATTTTATTTGTTAATGTTACAATTTTTTTTAAGTTTTTTTGTGACTTTTTGTCTTAAAATCGTAGTTACTTATCTAAATTTTAAATGTTTTTGTATAGTCTATTTTTGGTTTAATAAATAAAATATATATATTTTAAGCTGTTAAAAGTTTACAATAACATATTTAATTTGAAATTATAATTTTTGATGGTTAAGAAAAAAAAGTAAAAAAGATAACGGTTAAAATATTATTGGTTTATTATACTGAAATTGGTAATTCTTATGTTACACTTTAATTTCTGGAACTAATTATTAGACTTAGCTATCAAATAGTAAAAATTAATTGTTAAATATTAAAAATACTTAATTTTTTTTTAATAAATAAATCAAAAGACAAAATGATACATGACATTCTCTCATGATTTGGGTTTAGAAAAATATTAAAATATTTTTGAAAGTAACTAACATTAGAATTAGTTATTAAATTGTAGGAATTAATTGTTAAATTTATTAAAAACAATTTTTTTCAATAAATAAACAAAAAAAAATAAATATCAAAAAAATAGATAACACATTATATACTTTAATGATTTGGATTTCGAAATACCTTGAAATTTTTATATAAGAAATCAACTGATTCGAAAATTAGACAATTATCTAGGCCAAACAAAATTAGTTGGATTACGATGCGTAACATCTTTTAATACAAACTTGCATCTCGGAAGGTAACTTTTTAAAGTAGTTTAATCGATAAAAATAATATTTATCATCATAGTGATATCCTTAACAAGTTGAAAACTTGTGAGTTGTGACCCAAAGAAAAAATGTTGCAATTGCGTTTGCATGACGAAATAATTTTTCTTAGACACATGAAATGATCCTTAATATTATACTATTTTTTTAATTATTATTTTACCACTAAAATTTGCAATTTTTTTTTTGCCAAAAAAAAAAAAAATGGCATCTGTTTTTGTTTTGCATACAAAAGAAAGATGCAAACTTATTGCATATGATGAATTAGAGCACGAGGAATTTTGAAATCATAAGTTGAAAACAAAACAGTAACTCAAACACATCAAATATCTGACCCCTCCACAAAATCCTTACTCATTATCATTCAATGCCTCAACTACACACTTGTTACCAAAAAAAATAATCCAACAAAATCACCACTCTTCCATCATTCTCTTTCTAACTTTCAACATTCCCCAACAAAAATTAAAAGACTAAAACAACTTTTCTTGAATCTGTTCAGTTTCTTTGGTTCAGAACAAGAAAAACAAAAATGATGAAGAAGAAGAAAGCAAACAACTTTAAGCTCATAACTCTGTTTCTGTTACTGAGTTTATGCATTGGAGGAGACAGCATTGGAATCGGAATCGGCGTCGGAGACGGTGGTGTTTGGGTCGGTGACGGCGACGGAGGCGGCGGCGGAGGAAACCCTACTTCCGATCCAAAGCAAGAGGCAAATGCAGCTTACAAAGCCCTTCAAACATGGAAATCAGCCATTACAGAAGACCCATCAGGTGTTCTTAAGACATGGGTTGGTTCAGATGTTTGTTCTTACAAAGGAATATTCTGTTCTGGTTCCTCTGTAATCTCCATAGATCTAAACAAAGCAAATCTCAAAGGCACCATTGTTAAAGACCTTTCTTTACTCTCAGATTTAACCATTCTCCATCTCAATACCAACAGATTCTTTGGTTCAATCCCAGATTCTTTCAAAACCCTAAATTCTCTTCAAGAACTCGATCTCAGCAACAACAGATTCTCTGGTTCTTTCCCTAAAGTCACAACCTTTATCCCAAATCTCGTTTACCTCGATCTCCGGTTTAACGATTTCACCGGTTCAATCCCTGAAAATCTCTTCAACAAACAATTAGACGCGATTCTACTCAACAACAATCAATTCACCGGAGAAATCCCAAGTAATCTCGCTTACTCATCAGCCTCGTTGATTAATCTCGCTAATAACAAACTCTCCGGCGAAATTCCGACGAGTTACGACTTAACCGGATCGAAATTGAAGGAGGTTCTGTTCTTGAATAACCAGTTAACCGGATGTATACCGGAATCGATCGGTTTATTCTCCGAGATTGAGGTGTTCGATGTTAGTTTCAATTCTTTGATGGGTCATGTTCCTGAGACGTTATCTTGTTTATCGGAGATTGAAGTTTTGAACTTGGCACATAACAAATTCTCCGGCGATCTTCCCGATTTGGTTTGTTCTTTAAAGAATCTGATAAACTTAACCGTTGCTTTTAATTTCTTCTCTGGGTTTAGCTCTGAGTGTTCGAGAGTTAGCTCCGGGTTTGATTTCACCGGAAATTGTATTCCCGGTAAAGGTTATCAACGTCCAGAGACGGATTGTTCGGTGATTCCCGGTGGTTCTTTGAGTTGTTTGAGGATTCCGGCGCAGCCGCTAACGTGCGCTGCGATTAGCGTTGGATTGAAGGTGATTGCTTCATCATCTCCATAAAAATGTAAAGTTTGAAGCTTTTTTTTTTTTTTTGTTTAAGTTCTATTTCGGTAAGATTTGTTTAAAAAGTTACTGATTTTAGTAAAATTACTAATTTATTTGTCATTTTGAATCCAGTTTTCGTCTTGTAATCGGATCTTTCTAAAATGAATCAATCTTGATCAAGATTTGTTTTTTGACCCGAAAGAGCAATTGTTGTTGGATGGGAATTTATTGTGAGAGTTGTGTTAATTAGTAAACTAACTGTTATTCAATAAATGAATGAAATGGGAATGGAATTGGTCTTGTTGTTGGTCCAAAATTGGTCCCGTCTTGCCTAACTTAATAAAGAATATTACAGTAAGCAAAAGGCAAAGATCCATAGAACATATGAAAAAAGTAAAATGTGATAAAATTTCAAAAACTCCATATACTAATAATGGGAACTAGATATGGATCAAAAGAGATTATCCGACACCAACTTACATATATGAAAGAAAAAAAAACCTCGTGTTCTTGCTTACTTAGCAATTTTTTTTTATCACATTCATTACTACAAACATCTGCAACAGTTTTGAGCAATCTGATTCTGGTTCAAAAGTAACAGAAGTGACATATTTATCAACAACACATTTTATAGACCAAAATTTAGTGTGTAGGGGAGATAAACATCGGTTTGAACCATTTAGTCCTATAAAACGAATGTCGTCGTAAGCCGGCCAAGATACCCATCCAAGCCTGCTCACTTAACCCTCTTTTGTGCATATGGGCCCAACCCCACGATTTGCAGTCGACCAAAGAGTTTTCAAGGAAAAAAGAAATGATTAACATGAAAAAGAAAATTTACATGTATAAGTCGACCAACTCATACATGTATAAAAACACCTTGTATTTATTTTTGAAATAGGTCTGTAATTCAATAATACACAAGATTTATCCCAAATTCTTTTCATCGTTTTGCAGTATTTGGATTCACCATAAATATATGGTGTAAGAGAATATTTGTCTCTGAAAAAAACTTGCTTATTAGGTTCTTGTTGCTTGTTGCCTGGTAGAAGGAAGTTGTCTGTTTTTTATTTTGCTTTGCTTAGTACGCATGATTTATTTATTTATTTTTCTTTATTTTCTGTCACAACATTATATTATGTATAACTAGATGAATATCATCTTATTGCATATGTCTATCACTTTATAGCAAAATTGTGTATTCCAACATTAATCATTTTATAGCAAAGTAAAACCAAAAGTCTCAACATAAAAATAGTAGATCATAGCGAGTAGCATCGGTAGGATTTAAAGAGTGGAACATAGCAAATAGCAAATAGCATTATTAACAACAGACATTCAACTTCGGTGTTTCTTCTCTTTCACTTTTCTTCTTCACCCCATGTGCATGGGGAGTTTCTACAATGTTTTAGTAAAGTCAGTATTAAGAAAACCAGAATGTCATTAAGACAGTTGTTTCAACCAAAATAAAGACTTTATATTCCGGAAGCATCTTTCTTAAGAAAGCTCACTAGGTCCTGCAACCAAGTTTGGAGTTAAGGGGTCGTCCATGAGGTTCTCGAGGTGAGAGCAAATTTGGTCCAACTTGTTTTCTTCTTCTTCTCTCTCCTTGGCCTTCATCTTGAGGTTTTTCTACAATGTTTTAGCATAAACAGTAAAGTCAGTAGTAGTAAAACCAGAATATCATAACGAGAGTAGTTTCAACCATATTAAAAGACTTACCTTCAACTTCTTTTTTTCCTTCCTCTTCTGCTTCTTCTTCTCCGCCTTCAACTTTTGCTTGCGGTTTTCCTACAAGGATAAACCAAAGTCAGTAGTAAAACCAACCAGAATCTCCTTGAGACAGTTTGGAGGATATTAAAGACTTACCTCTGATTGCGGATCATCTTTGTCAGGATGCTCACTTGAAAGGATCTCTTGTTCTAACTCTAGCATGTCTAACATTCGGTCTTTGTCTTTCCGAAATTGGAGGAAGATGTCAATCTCATTGGGAGGGAAGTGAGTATCCTCATACAACTGCTTAGAAAAGGAAAAGAGTGAGGAAGATACCATTCGAGGAGGCAAGAGGCACGGAAGATGCTTACAGTTTGGTCATGAACGATTCCATAGAGATCTGCGGCGAAATCATTATAGTTATCGGTCGTAAAGTCGCATAGTGTGCACATCCAGAGAGGTTTCCCAGCACGCTTGTGGTCGAGCATCTGGATACCAGCGCCATTCTCCAGACGACGAACTGCCACCATAAGGTGGATATGCGGGAATAACAGAGTTGGATCGTCCTTCGCCCTCCACAAGAGAATAAGCACAAGGGTCTTCCGATATGAGCATGCCAGTAGCCGGATGTGGATTATCATTTAGCCACGATAACATGTTACCAAAAATCTCCCTCAAACCTGGAAAATACCAAGATTAAATTTTTTCATCATTATACTCTGAAAAGGGTAGAAAGAGATATGAAGATTAAAGGGTAGAAAGAGATTAACCACAGAAGTCGGTGTGTATCATAGAGATTCCAGAGTAATAGAGGTCTTCACTGTCGTCTGGAGTTAGAGGTATTAGGTTGCCGATGGCAAAGATGGCGACTTCTTCTTCAAGTCCAAAAGAATAACCACAAGACTTGTTCAAAGCCGATTCTATACTCTGACGGACACAGAGAGGGTCATAACCAGGAGGAATCGGATAGCTGTTGATGTCCCACCATACAGCCTTCTCGCGAGGCACCTTCGCGGATCTCTCACGACCTAAAAGGAAACAAATCTATTAGAGTATAAATGTATATGAATCCGGTTTGTTCCGGTTAAACCGTAAATTGGTCAAGATGTAAACCAAGGCTATATAACCTTTGTATTGTTCTCATTGAATCAATAACAGAAACATTATTCTCAATTCCCAAATCCTCTCGATCACAAGAGAGATTTGTTTCTGTTCTAATGTAATCTCTAATAAAATCGAATCGAATCGGAGTTAGATCTCTAATCTTCTTTCCCAAACAACAGCCAAAGATTAAGGGTAATTGGCACAAACGACCGACCTTTTCCCATACCGAATCTGCAATCAATCTATCGGCCGACGGAGAGAAAGGAGATCTAGCTAGAGACGATTAGTTTAGGGTTTAAACTTTGAGAATATATATATACACACACGAAACTTGCCTCTCTAATGTCACTTCAAACATTACAAAAGGAAGTAGTTTTGGCCCACGTGAACTTTTTAATACATCGGCTTAAGAAACGACATTATGTTTGTCGGTTTGTTATCGTATTACTGTTGATTATACGATTTCTTATAAAGCAAGTTTTAGGGTTTCTTTTAAAGCAAGTTTTCGATTAGTGTAGGGTTTCGCCTCCACATCTCACAGAGGCTTTGTTTTTCTCCTTTAAAACAAGTGTTCTCTCCCTCATCTCTTCACCTTATTCATCCACAATCAATCTCTTCACAGCTCTCTCAACCATTCCTCTTTCCACTTCACCTTCAAGCTTAATCCCTACTTTCCAAACACTTTCTAAATTCATTGCGATTACCTTTTGCTCGCCTTGAAAATGCCTACAAATCATTGGAATTCCTTCCATAATGCTCTCGAGTGTCGAGTTCCATCCACAATGGCTCCAAAATCCTCCCACTGCATGATGTCCAAGTACTTCTACTTGCGGGGCACGTTTCACAGTGTATCCTCTTTCTAAGACCATTGTACTGACTTCCTTTGGCAATGACTCTATCCCGTCTGAGCCAAGGATAGAGCCCGGTCGAATAACCCATAAAAAAGGTTGGTTGCTATTACACAATCCCCAAGCCATCTCCAACACTTCCTTGTTTTCCATTTGAGCTACAGTTCCTACGCTTATGCATATGACTGACCTTGGTTTCTGTTAGGGATGTTAAAATGGGCTCAACCATGTAGGGCTGGCCCTGACCCTAGTAAAATTTTTGAGCCCTAAGCCCTATATAATATATCAGGGCCTAAATAGGGCCAATGTTAATTAGCCCTAAGATTTTTAGGGCTTACCAAGGGCTAAGTTTTCAATCAAAAACACAATTATATTTTTTCATAAAAAAGACAAAATCACGTTTTCCGCCAAAACCGCAAAATTGTTTTTCCTCCAAAAATGCAAAATTCACTTTTTCGTCTAAACTCCCAAAATCATGTTTTCCCGCCAAAAACACAAGATCACGTTTTTCGCCAAAACCCCGAGTTCACTTTTTCCCATCCAAAATGCAAAATCATGTTTTTTCGCCAAAACTCCAAATTCACCTTTTTTGTTTACAACCCCGAAATCATGATTTCCCACCAAAAATGCGAAATCGTGTTTTCCCGCCAAAAACGCAAAATCGCGTTTTCGTCAAATTCACTTTTTTCGTTTACAACCCCGAAATTATGTTTTCCCGCCAAAAATGCATAATCATGTTTTTCCGCCAAAAACGTAAAACCGCGTTTTCCCGCCAAATTCACTTTTTCTGTTTACAACCCCGAAATCATGTTTTCCCGCCAAAAACGCAAAATCGCGTTTTCCGTCAAATTCACTTTTTCCGTTTACAACCCCGAAATTATGTTTTCCCGCCAAAAATGCATAATCATGTTTTCCCGCCAAAAACGTAAAACCGCGTTTTTCCGCCAAAATCACTTTTTCTGTTTACAACCCCGAAATCATGTTTTCCTGCCAAAAACGCATAATCATGTTTTCCGACCAAAAACACAAAACAGCGTTTTCTCGCCCAGACCGCAAAATTATGTTCTACCGCTAAAACCAAAAAAGTCGCATGTTCCGCCAAAACCGTCAAAATTGTTTTTTCCAACCAAAAACGCAAAATCACGTTTTTTTCCAAAACCGCCAACTGCATTTTCCCGCTAAAATCATATCTTCTCGCAAAACCCACAAATTTGTGTTTTTTTTTGTAAAAACCGCAAAATCGCGTTTTCTACCAAATACCGTAAAATTACATTTTTCTCTAACATTGTTATATTATTTTTGTCCCGCCAAAACCGGACAAATTTTATATAATGTTTTATTTTAAAAACAAACATTATATAAAATACATTGTCGATTTTTATATTTTGTTTCTAATTTTATATATTGTTTTGTTTTTAAAAAAACACATTGCAAATTTAAATATAAATTTTTATTAACAAATTCAATAAATTTAACTTTTAAGCACTTTGTTTATTATCAAACAGGGCTTATATAGGCCCAGGGCTTAAACCCTTTGTTTGAAATATGATAGGGCTAATATAGGGTTAGGGCTTACTTAGGGCTGGGTTTTCAAATGATATGGCTGGGCTGGGCTGAGAAACCCTATTTAACATCCCTAGTTTCTGTTTGTCCAACCATTCGATGCAGGCTTTGTCCTCTTCGAGTAAGCTAGAAGGCGTTGGAGATGTAATGTGAAGAGAGCCTAATGCGTACACTTCAATTCCAAGTTCTTGTTTCAACCATGAGATAGAGGAGCTCTCAAGACAGCTCGTTGTGTTGAAGATAACATCGCGTGTCTTGTTCTCCTTTTGAACATCAGAAATTACATCACGAGGAATACTGATATCGTTGTGTTCAAAGCACAAACATTGTTTTATGATTTTCATTATAAGGACTAGAAGGCCTCTTCTCTTACCATTACAGACAAATGGTTTTGTTACTTGTTAATGATGTTGAATATTTTAACTTTTTCTCTTGTTTAATGTATTTTCTGAATTTAAATTTTTGCTTCAGTTTATAGAAGAATAATAATTTTCTCTACTATTACATGATCAGCTTAGTGTAAAAAACAATTACAAAGTCAAGCTAAATTCAATTCGATTTTGTTATTTCAATTATGCTTAAACCAAACTTATCAAACCCAACTTGATTTTGATTTGGTCAGGAGTGGTTCTGTTAATAGACATAGCTTCAACATTCAAATGCTTTCACAACCATTATCAAGCGTGTGTATATAAACCCATTTACTAACATTATGCTTTTCCCATTTCCATCGTTTTGTTTTGAATTGTTTATAATTTCTTCCAATGAAAACATCCATCGTTTCATTTCGACGATGTTTTTTTTTTTTGAGAAACAATTTCGACGATGTTATTGATCTTAAAATTTTTCATATGGGTTCTTTTAGAGATTTTTATTCAATATTTAATTTATATATGTATTTAGAAATTATAGGTCAAATGCTCGATTTACACGAGCTAAAAGCCATGATTTGATCGACATGGCAAACCTCTACCGAAAAATTAGCAATAAGGTTGTTCTTGTGGCCAAATTCAGAATGACCATGGCTATAAGGTATTTTGATTGCTGAAAAACTCCGTTTCTAAATTTCCCATGGGTTCTTTTAGAATATGGTGCAAAAAAAATTTCAAAGAGTATATATTTTTCTAAGTTTATAACTGTGTAGAGAACCTAGGGACATTTTTTTTTTTTTTTATCTGAAACGACCTTCTATAAAACAGAATTCACTACAGTATAGACTTCTAAGGAGGAGACAGGATTAGTGATCACATTCTAACATAGTTCTATTTGTGATCCACAAGGGTCATAATTAAAGACCAGATCGAGCTTCCTATATACACCAAAAAATGAGGAGGAAAGGTACAACAGAGGATCAAACACTCTCATCTACAAAAACTTGTTGAAGCCAAGAAGGAAAGCTCACTGAAACATAAGACTGAGCCATTTCAAACTTTGTGACGCTCCTCGCAATGAGATATGCTCCTCTGTTTGCTTTCGAGGTTTCCAAAACCACTCTCCAAAACCTAAAAATTCCCAACGCCTTCATCATTTCTGCACTTTGAAAACTAAAGGAGGGCCAAACTTTTGGTCTTGTTGCAGCTCCAAATAACTCCAAACATTCCGTTGCAAAGATCACCTTGTCCACTTTGTGAAAACCCATACTTTCCAAGTTCCACAGCCCATAGAAAAACCAGTAGCTTTACATCATCTACATTATCCTTCCAAGCAAAAGACCTGCGCTGTGAAGGAGAACATCTCCTTTCTCATCTCTTAGAACCCATGAAGCTCCAATCAAACGGTTTCTTTTTGAGTGAGAGAGACCTATATTGCACTTGAACCACTGTTCAGGTGGCTTAGACCATTTAAGAACAGAGGCTTCATCAGAGAACCTAGAGACATCTAAGTTTTGAGACAATCTTTTCACTTCAGAGAGGTTGTTCATATATAGGGCACTATATGTTTCTTACAAAATCATGTTCCTAACTTTCTAGTCACAGCGTTAAATCCTAATTAAACCGAAAGAAAAAACCAACTAATAAACCAAATTTAATATTGTTGTTATTTCCTTAAATCCTTCTTGTTCGTTATAAATAGGAGGAAATTGACTAAGACACGTGGCCTGCATAAAATTAATGATTAAGCTAGAACAAAGGCGAGACATGAGTATAATTAACTGAATTTTGTTTTCTTCAAAAAAAAATGAGGGGCTGAGAATCTGTCTTTGAAACCCAACGGTCCATATTTCATCTCAATACATTCTTCTTCGCTCCCTATTTATCGACAGACAGACGACAAAGTCCTCCTCAGAGTTGCATTGCACATACATACGTAAAAAGATCAAATAAACCAATCAAAAACTGTAAAAGTAAGAAGAAGTGATCAAGACAATGTCGTGGCAAACTTACGTCGATGAGCATTTGATGTGCGATGTCGGTGACGGCCAAGGTCACCACCTCGCCGCCGCCGCAATCATCGGCCAAGATGGTAGCGTTTGGGCTCAAAGTGCTAATTTTCCTCAGGTAATCTCTCTCCTCCTTGATCTACTAGACTCTGATTTGCATTTCGTTTATTAGTGGATTATTCATGATTGGATCATCAGCGTCTCAAACTATTTGTAGGCTATGTTAGAATTTTTATGTGTTACTATAAATATAATAAATATACATGTAACTAAAAATTATTGATCAAATGCTCGACTCCATGTTATGGTTTTCATTGTTCTAATTTCTTCACAATTGATCGTAGAATTTCATCTACATATGGATATGATTGAGTGTACGTTGGTTCCTATTTGTATATGTTTCGTATGGACATACTGGATTAGTAATTTCGCGGTTTCAAATAGACAATCCACATTATGCGTCTATGATATATGATTTTGAAACACTTTTCAAAAAATTTGGTGAAAACAATGTTAATGTGAATGTTATGAAAATTCAGGTTCATAATTTTATCTCCTGAATATTGAAATTCTAGTTCATAATTTGAAACGAAATTTAACAAATTAAGAGCATGTTTATAGCGATGTAGATGAACATATCACCTTTGTAGTTTCAACGTTTTCTTCTTAATTGGTTGTGTATAATTGCATCAATACGTTTTAGTTGGGAAGGATTTCAACAAAATTTCTGATGATTCATTCTCTTCAAACAGTTCAAGCCTCAAGAGATCACAGATATCATGAAGGATTTCGATGAGCCGGGTCACCTCGCTCCCACAGGCTTGTTCCTAGCAGGGCTAAAGTATATGGTCATCCAAGGCGAGCCTGGTGCAGTCATCCGTGGCAAAAAGGTAACTAGAACACGATTTATGGGTTTGTACTTAGGTTTCGGTCGTTTCAAATACAACTTATGAGTTTTCATTTACATGTGAAAAACAATTTAAACAAAAAAAAAAAATCAGATTTTAAAATATAAGCATTTTAACTTCTTTTTTTTTTTGCATAAACCATAATAGCAAAGTGCAAAAAAAAAACATGATAAGTTAGTATTTGATGTTTATGTCTATAATTGTTAAGAATGTGGGGCGTTTGGAAAAAAAATTATAACAAACTAAACGTAAAAGCAAATGTAAACGCTAACAAAAACAAATAATTGAGGCATACGATTAGTAGAATCAACTCTTTATTTTTTAGAAGAAAAACATTTATCTAACAGTGGAATCAACTCTTGCAAAAAAAATTGTTAAAGAAGTGATAATTTGCATTTGGTTTACAAACTATAGAAACCTTTTTTGTGAACCCAATATCCAAATACTTGCAAAAACAAATGGTCAAAACTTAAAACCATTTATTAGCAATTGGGAATTTAATGGGTTTTTATTGGAAATTGGGCAGGGAGCTGGAGGAATCACGATCAAGAAAACAGGACAATCAATGGTGTTTGGTCTGTATGAAGAGCCAGTGACTCCAGGACAATGCAACATGGTGGTCGAGAGGTTGGGTGATTACTTGGTCGAACAGGGTCTCTAAACCTACTAGAATGCTCCATTTCTCTTGTTCCAATTCATTGTTTCACTTTTTGTTGTTTTGGTAATTGGGTGCATGGGTTTTTTTCTAATTTCTAATTTAATTTTGGAGTTTTCTGGTTTTCTTTCTATCTTAATTAGCATAATTTAAAAGAAAGCTGAAGCACAGCTAATAAAACAAAATCATGTGTGAAGAATTCGAGACGTAAAACACTATATATCTCTTTTTCTTGGTTTACGTGACTAATTGTTTGTTTTGATTTCATTGTATCTTACATTAATTTGTTGCGTATATATATATATTACCCATGTGGTTGTAATTAATAGTATGTAATTTCTTTGGCTTGTTTTTTTTCTCTTTGACTTTTATTATTAAAAAAATTGCTAAATTGACTCAGTTTAAAATTAAAAATATCTCAATAACCTTTATACACATATCATTTTATCCTAATAACCTTTGATATTTTCATAATCCAATTTTAACCTTCAATATTAGTAAAAATGAATTTTTAAAAATATTTTTGGAATTTAAAAAAAAAAACAGATTATTCATTTTTTTGCGGTTTCCTTTTTTAACCTCCAAAAAAAAAAAATATATCAAACTAAATATAAAATATCAAACTAACAAAAAATAGAGAAAACTAACCTCTCTCTCGACATCGTCTTCTCCGCCTCGCGACATTATTTTCATATATTTTTCCCTTTTTAATAAAAAAATTGTAAAATTCGAAAAAATGCAAAATGTGTCACCATGTGTCATCAAACTCGTGACCTCGAGGTATGGGTATGTGCGTTTTGGAACCAAGTGAGATGTAGGTATTTAATCGAACAATGACGAAAACATTATATTCATGTATGTTTTCCGTTTTTAATAAAAAAATTGTAGGATTCGAAAAAATGCAAAATGTGTTTTTTCCAAAAGCACTTCAAAAAACGTTTGACAAACAAACGTCAAAAACGTTTTTCACGAAAAAAATGAAATTAGGAAGGAGAATAATAGATTTAGGAAATATTTACCGAATATTGTTTTTTGGAAAAAAAAAATAACTCACAATTTAATGGTCCTAGATTTAGGGGATTAAAATTAACTTTGATAGAATATCCTTTCTACTATTTGGTAGAAGATAGAGAAAGCGGTAGATAAAAGAGGTAGAATATGTATTCTGCGTATCGTAGATGATAGAGTTATTGGTAGAAATAGTATTCTGTGGTTGGTAGTATTGAAGCAAAATGATAGAATGTGTAATCTGCGATATGTAGAACTTGAACAATTAGTAAAATACTTCTTTGTACCACTCGTAAATTTATACAAATTCGCAGAATACCTAATTAACTAGTAGATTCAGCCATGGTAGAAGGAAAAATAAATAATTTTCTGTCATAGTTTTTTTTGAAAAAAAAATATAAACATGAATCTATATGCCTTGTACATTACTCTTTTGTATTTTTCTGATTTTATACAATTATAAAAACCATTTATTTATAATTTTCAATATTAATCAAAGAGTAATATAGAAAAAAGTTGGAAAAAAAAAGCAAAGGTTATTGGGATAAAACCAATTTTGTGAGTTAATTAAGCAAAATTCTCATTATTTAAACTACCAAAATCATCATTAGATAATCCCTAGTACTAATTACTAAACCGAATATTTTGGCTTGTTCCCAAACACAAAGAAAGGGAATCTTGGCTTCGACAACATCGAAAATAATAATAAAAACTATATAAAACCTAATTAATTATGAATCAGGTACACAGATTCAGGTTGCCACGTACGTTAAATTGTCGTTTTGGTTAGGGATACAGGCTATATATCTGACACTGTGCTATGGGCTTATCCATCATCTCCACATAACTCACACAAAAACAATATGAGTAATCATCAAACTGTGAGATACATTTGATCTTTAGTTTGATTTTTGTTATTTTTTTAAATCATATGATCCATTGGATTTGTCAATCATGCATGTGTTTGTATCTTTTCTAATGTGAAGTTGATTACTTTGATTTTCTTAGTCCAAGAATCAGGTGTTGAAGCAACTGGAGCCATGGTCTGAGCTTAAAGACAAAGTGGTTCTTGTGACAGGAGCTTCCTCTGGTATAGGTAGAGAGATCTGTCTTAATTTAG
The DNA here is from genome assembly GCA_964056655.1 of Arabis hirsuta. Taxonomy (NCBI): domain Eukaryota; kingdom Viridiplantae; phylum Streptophyta; class Magnoliopsida; order Brassicales; family Brassicaceae; genus Arabis; species Arabis hirsuta. Next base: position 1,723,667 of record OZ053306.1, read on the forward strand.
GCAAAGCTGGCTGCAAGATTATCACAGCAGCTCGTCGTGTCGACCGCCTCAACTCTCTCTGCTCTGAAATCAACAGCTTTGGTTCGACCGAGATCCGAGCCGCAGCTCTCGAGCTAGACGTTACATCGGACGCAGCCACCATTCAAAATGCGGTTAAGGAAGCTTGGGAAATCTTTGGAAAGATCGATGTTTTGATCAATAATGCTGGAATCAGAGGCAATGTCAAGTCGAGTTTGGACTTGTGTGAGGAAGAATGGGACAAAGTGTTTAGGACTAACTTAACCGGACCTTGGTTAGTCTCCAAATACGTCTGCCTTTTAATGCGTGATGCGAAACACGGTGGCTCGGTGATTAACATCTCATCAATCTCGGGGCTTCACCGGGGTATGGTGCCCGGTGGACTCGCGTATGCTTGTTCTAAAGGCGGTGTTGATACTATGACGAGGATGATGGCTATTGAGTTAGGTGATTACAAGATCAGAGTGAACTCGATTGCGCCGGGGCTTTTCAAGTCAGAGATCACACAAGGTCTTATGCAGAAAGAGTGGCTCAAGAAAGTGACCAAGCGGGCTATCCCGTTAAAGATGCAACAGACAGTGGATCCAGGGCTTACCTCTCTCGTTCGCTATCTCATTCATGACTCTTCTCAATATGTCTCTGGCAATACATACATTGTTGATTCCGGGACTACATTGCCCGGTCTGCCTATATTTTCGTCTCTTTGAACCTCAAATCATGTGTATTGTGTTCAATAATAAGTAAAAACATTTACACATTCCCCATCTACTTCTTAAGAACAAACCATGATTTGTAAAGTTTTTTTTAGCATAGTGTGTGCCTCCCAAGAATCATCGATCAGATTTGCAAAACTCTTCAATTTAAGACCTAGAAAACGTTAAAGAAACAGAGTTAGTAGACATACAAAAGATAAAAACTCTGTTTAATTATACAAAAGAAAAAGTTTGGGAGGGCCCAGAGCAAAAAATAAATTTTGGTCCCTAATTACATACTAATTAAAAAAAGAAAAAAAAAATTGGACCTTTTTTAGAAAAAAATTCACCTAAATTTCATCTGAAAATAAGGACCCTATGCAAATAGACAGTTAAAAGACCCTAGGGCCGCCCTGGTGGTATGCACCATGTCTTGCTAGTCTTAGTCCCAGTAGGTAAATCAAGCCATCCCAAACAAAAGTTGTGATTTTACTTTGTTCCAAAAGGATGCCACTCGGCTCGTATGCATACTCCATTGTGACGTTTAAGAGTCCTCAACACTTTGCAGCTCTTCCAATCCTGAAACCTACACTTACCCTCGCCATCTCCCGACATTACAAACCGTCCATCTAGTGAGAAATAAACCTGACACGCATAAACTGCAACAATGTGCACAGCAAATCCCGATATTACCATTGCCTAATATCCCCGTCTTGATATCCCATTGCCCTAATTTCTTAATTATCACTCATATGGGCTACCAAAATGTTTAGCTTGTCATCATTCGGATTCAACTATATGACATACGGGACATTCAAACTTAATCAAGCCCAACCATTCAGAAGTTGGTCTCGTTTTTGGTGTGGCCCATGTATGTCCTCATACATTTAGCATAGTTATATAGATCGCAATTCTTAACATTAGTATCCATACCTACAAAGAGAAGCATATGTCCATGCTTGGAAGAAACAAATTGCCGAGACACCTTTCGCGTGGCCACTCCATGTATGAACCAGACGTTTTGGAATGTAACAATGATCGTTATTTGCCTTCTTATCCTTGGGAGCCTCAAGATTCATTAATAATCTTTCTTTTCCTTGGCATTTGCTTTTTGCCCCCTTTGGCCTCAAGGCCTCCAACACAGTGGCGAATCTAGGATTTTACTTCATTGGGGGCAAACAATACTCAATATATATCAATCAGAAATATATTTTTCTCATCATGTTTAAAGACTTAATTAATAATATCTTTTATTTTCAGTAATACTTCGATAATTTATGTTGGAAAAGGAAATGAAAGAAAGAAATTATCAACCGAATAAGGAAATGAAAACATTATGTTGGACAAAAATAAAATGATTTTGTATTTTAAGGAAATATATGGTTAATGTTTGCAGTTAAAAAGAGAAACATGATATTGCTAAGAAAGAACGTAAATGGGTTCGTGAAAACAAAAGAAAATAAATGACCAATCTAATTGAATTTGGAGAGTGATTATTTTTACGGGGACAAAAACATATTTCTATATGGGGGCAAATAATTTGAGGCTTTAAATTTTAAAAAAAATTTGAAAATTTTAATGGGGGCAGTTGCCCCCAACTTACCTTATGTAGATCCGCCCCTGCTCCAACAAACAAAATTCATGCCAGAATGACTTGCGCCATAATCATAATTGCGGGACGTGTTGTACATAAAAGATTCAACACAAGACGTCGTCCACAAACCCTAGATTGTGGTTCCTCATCATGTGCATGTTAGACTCTAAAAATTCATAACTCCACCCAATATGATTTTTTAGTTAAGTAGATAAGTCCGCACAAATAATTTATGGACTCCTTCCCAAAACGTGTCATATTAGTTGGATTTAACTTATATAGTATACCATCATTGTCTAATTTTCCGATGTGTGCTTTGAACTAATATCTCAACAATCATCTCATCAAATCAAAGACACAAGCTCTTAACCTCATACCTCATCTTGTACCATCGTTATCACGAAAAGAATTTACCGCCAAACACTTTCGTTCAATTAATTAGAACGGTTTTTACACAAAAGCACCAACATATCTTTAAACACGTGATCACATTGAAACCCCTCCCGCAGCAAACATTCAACTCATACCCATTTTTCTAGTTCAAAACCTGTTCTGCTACCAATTGCTTGATCATGTTTATAAAACCAAAAAAAAATGTATAGTTACTTATGGTTTATGAATCCATTTTTTGGTAATTAATTATTACGACAAAAGTCTATGAAGATATATCTAAGTGTAAATTATTGAAGACCGAATTCACTGAAATAATAATTTTTTTTTATAAGCCATGAAAACTCCATGGTTTCAACACATAAATTTTTCTGATGTTTGTAACCATTTTTTAACAATACTGTGTTTAAGGCGTAAATTGCATTTTTTTGTAAGTAGAGTTGAATTAATGGCATTGAATATTTTACAATGAATTCATTTTTTTATCCTAATTAAGATTTTGTTTTGGTCCCAAATGTCATGATAGATGATAAATTATGCGAAGATGTAAAAAAGAAAAAAACATGAAAATCACGAACAATTACGTTTCCCTTCCTAACAAAATAACCTATCGTCGATGATCATGTGGCCGTTCGACTTGAGGCATGGAATATACTTGCTTTCTCATGAGTTCGACTTTTACTTGAAACGAAATTATCTTTTGATCCGATTGAACATTTGGTGCCACATTGCTTCGACCGACTCTCTCATCCAAGACTTAATCGGGTCTTGGTCCATATTACCTTGGTTAACAAAACAAAAGGCATCTTTAAGAAAATAACTTAAGTTGTACGATATTTTTACGCATTAGAGCACATTAATTTTCCACATTCGAGAATTTCTCACGAAGCCAAAAAATCAATGACAAAATAGACAGATGGTAATAGATGATTGGTTAATTTTACAATCATTTAAGCTTCATCTCCAATATTATTTCAAAGTTCTTTAACAAACTCACTTTTTGGGGGTTGATTTTGTCTCTTTTACGGGACTATAACATTTCATTAAATCAAAGACATCTCGTAGATATTCTTTCGGTTCTAAATTAAATGTCATTTTAACAAATTTTACACGAAGTAAAAAAATAATTGAAAGAGACGGTCCACGACCCGATCCAGAACCAATGAAACTTTTATACCTCAAACAATTAAAACTCACTCATTTAATATACTATTCATATTCTAGTATTGCCCTAGTGCTCTTCACGAAGCCTGATTTCCTTGGCTGAAAAGATAGATTACGAACAACCGTAAAACAACTATATGATTATGTTAGTCTTTTATTTAAAAAATTGACAAGGTACATTTATTGCTTTCCAAAATATTTTGTTAGCAGTATGATGCGAACGTGGAAGAGCAGACCCAGCTAACCCAAACCAGAAGTATTTCGATTAACGGTTTTGATCCTTTATTAATTTAGTTTCAGTTTTTGCATGACAATGGGAGATTTGGTCTTTGGTCTTGTGTTTAAGAACACTTTCTCCACTTTCTCTTGCTTGTAGGAATCAACGATTCAAACAATTTATTTTTAAAACTAACCATTTCTGCTATTGAACTCTTTTTCAAGTTTATAATATTTTGATAGAGACAGCTATCTTAATATCTCAGTGAAACACACGAAATAGGATTTTCATAGTAAAACCCTTAATATATATTATGTAAATAATTATTTCTTACTTTTTTTTTTATAATCGGTGGGAATCATAACTCATAAGTCATAAGACTAAGTTCTTAAATTTATGACAAAAGTTTTGTCGATTAAAACGTTTATAATGGCCAACCATGATCGAAAAGATTCAAACCATGATCTCTCAATTCTAAAATACAATTTTTAACCACTAATTCACTTCTGATCTCCTAATTATGACTAAAACTTTATAATTATTGAAAATGAGGGGCCACAAGTAAATGCAATATTGGGTGTAACGCAATAATAATATATGATTGAGAAATGCAAAGAGAGCATATCCACTCTGTATTCGGTAGAGAAAGAATGATGGGCACATTCTGGCATCTCTCAACTTCTCATTTGTTCCGAATAAATAAAATTATATTTTTCAATTCTCTATTTTTTTTAATTTAAACTTGTTTCACCTCATCCAGTATAATATAATATGGTGTGTTTGATGCTAGGTTTCATGAAAACAGAAACAGATATGTGAAAACAATTTTTTTTTTAAATTTAAGAAATGGATACGTTTTGGAAACGCGCGCACACATATATATATATATACAACATCAAAAACAATATTTAAAACAATTTAAACTAACAAATTATATACATAAATATTAAATAACTTAACAAAATCAAAAAGTATAATAATTTTGTTGTTTTTAATCTATATACAAACGCAATCTTCCATAATTTTGTTGTTTTTAACCTATAAAAATACTAAATATATCCCTACATTTCCAAATTATTTAATTATTACTTGAGAAACAATTTTTTGTCACATTTCCAAAATGTAATCGAATATTTCCGTCACATACTATTTGTGACTAAATTTCTTTTTAATATCATTGTGTTTATCTGAATTTAGTACTATCTTTCTTTCTTATTTCCTATTCTAAATTTACATACCATTTGTGACTAAATTTACTTTTTTTATAATAAGTATACATAAAAATCTAAATTTTCTATTTGTAATAAATATTTTCCTATATACATACAGTATTTGCTAGAAAAAAATAATGATAATTATAGAATTTCCCAATATTTCCAAAAATAATATTTAATTTGCTTTGACAGCCCAAAACTATAATTAATTAAATTAAGGAATTGACGAAAAAAACTACTATTAATTTAAAATGCACGACATTTCATTGTCTACGATCAAAAAGCTCACAACGAAAATTGAGAGGAAAACCTTCTCTGAAATTTCAAACTCATCGGAGAAATCAGTACTCGCCGGAGAAGAAGAAGATGTCGTGGCAAACGTACGTTGATGAACACCTTATGTGCGATGTCGAAGGCAATATCCTCGCCTCCGCCGCAATTCTCGGTCAAGACGGCAGTATCTGGGCACAGAGCGCCGCTTTTCCTCAGGTTTTTCTTTCTCTTTTCGTTTCCCTCTACGATCCGTCGTTTCAAATTCCGGAACCGATCGGATTTCGCCGCCTGTTTTGTGATCGGATCTGAGGAATCTCGGATCTGATTTTGATTTAGGTTCGATCTGTTTCAGAATCAATCGATTCGAATGCGGAAATTGAATTCAACTCTGGACTCTAGATCTTTACTCTGATTCTGAGATTTCATCGGTATCAATAGTTAGTCGTAGCTTCCATAGAAGATCCTTTGTGTTTGTGAACTCATACGCATGCGTGATCGATCCATTGTTAATTGATCAGATTAGATGCATGTAAGTTTGTTGATGAATTGTTTATGTTGAGAGGAGAGATGGGCATCAATAATCCAAAGTCTTGTTCAATCTTAACGCGTATTGCGGTGGCGTTCTTGGTTTGTTTTGTAGTTGAAGGCTGGAGAAATCGATGGAATCATCAAGGACTTCAATGAGCCCGGGACTCTTGCCCCAACCGGACTGTTTCTTGGTGGCGCTAAGTACATGGTTATTCAAGGTGAACCAGGAGCTGTGATCCGAGGGAAAAAGGTAACGTATTTAGATCTTACAACTGAAACTGGTTCGATGAGACTTATCGATTAACCCTTATACACGATAAAGAGCATGTAGATTTTGATAGAGACTATAGAATTAGAAAACTCATTTTACAATCTTGTGGATTTGCAGGGACCTGGAGGAGTTACTATTAAGAAGACGACTCAAGCCTTGGTCATTGGTATCTATGACGAACCGATGACTGGAGGTCAATGCAATTTGGTTGTGGAAAGGCTCGGGGATTACCTCGTCGAGTCTGAGCTCTAAACTGGGATATCATTTTCAGGTTCTTCTTAACTAAAGAGTGTCATTTGGCCTTTTTATTGTGATTGATTGTAATGCTTTCAAACGCAATCGATTGATACTTTAGAACCAATCATGTTATTGGTCTTGTTACCTGGTTTTCGGTTTGTGTGTCTTGTAATGGCATTTGATGATCTTTCTTTTTTTCCTTCATATGTATTGAGTTCTTGGATTTTTATTTCTTCATAATTTTTCTGTTCTTGAATGGATCTGTGGTTTACGATATGCGGTTTGGAACATTTTTGGTCTGGAAAACAAATCAACGTTTGTGAGATAGTAGTCGCAAGTGGTTTAAAACATTTCTATGTGTAAGAAGATTGAAAGGTTAGCTAGATGGTCACATTAACGATGTAAGTGGAGAAATTATATAGGAGATTTGAGTCCAAAGGATTTAGAGGTTGCGCGTTTTTCATTTTTGGAGTTTTTTTCTTTTAAACCAATGTTAATCACCAAGTTTACGGAGTTCAAATTTGACAATAACAAAATGGTTTGGTATTTTAAAATTTTAGTGACACATTCGATAAATGTGAGAAATTCATAAATCATATCCTGACTTCCAAACCCCAAACAATACATGAATAATCCAAAATTCAGCTACTTTAGTTGTTTACTGGACAAGTTAAAGAACGTGGCATAAACTAAGCTATGTAATTAAAACTACGTAGTGTTGGATTTTCTCACTGAAGAAACTTTTTGAGGCATTATGATCATATGAGAAGAATGTGGGATATATAATCTCACATTGGATATAAAAACCTTATAAGATTTAAAGACTCCTAAACTCTTAAGCTAGTATTGATTTGTTCTTCTCCTTAAACTCTTAAGAGGTAAATCGAAAACGTCCTGGACTTTACATCAAGATTTACAATCGGTAAAGTTCGGCATTTAAATAAATTGGAGTGTTCATGCATGAGCGACGACAATGACTACATAAAAACTTTGAAAAAAGATGGTAAAACGTTAAAGCATGGGCTTGAATGGTTTTTAAGTATATAAATTTGTCGGAAAGTATAAATTGTTTTGGCATAAATTATATAAACTGTTTTGTATAGTTTTATAGCGAATTAAATCATTTTTTAGGATGTTGGTTCCAAAACGAATATATATATATATCGCAAATTTATCCTATAAAAATGTTTGTGTAGGAACATTGAACTCCCAACCACAAAAGTGTTTAACCCAAAGGGCTCAACAATGAATTTGTAATAGGAAGGAGGTCGGAGAATTTCGTGTATTAGAGTTCGAGCTCAGAAGAAGTGTTACAAAATAGATCGCATCAGATAGTCCGGACAGATCCCGGTCTATCAGATTGCTATAAATCAAAGAGAGCGTAGTAAGCCGGACAGATCCCGAGCTACTTAGTTCGTTGCGAGCTAATAAAGATATGTAAACGTTTTCGGTATTTCCGGTCGGTGGTGACCTCCCGGCGAGCTCTCTGTTGAAGTTAGAGACCTCAACGATGATGCTCTAGGTCCCTTGTACTCTTTCTTAGAAGAATGGAAGATGAATGCTCACATCATATTATTTCTCTATTTATAGTACAAGGTTGAGGGTACATACTAGATTTTATTAACTGTAGTTACCGAATCTGACTCAGGTTTAACCAGACCGCGGTTACTGTTTGAGTTGGGCTTCCACTGTTCACGGACCACAGACCGTTGGGTCATAGACCGTTTGGGCCGCAGGTCCAGGCCCAACAAAAAGCTATTAAAGACCACCATTGCCAATGATTTAACTGAGCATCTATGACAAATTGATTACATGAAAATTATTAAGATTAGTTCCCTCATATTATCTCGAATCAAAACGTTCTTTCTTCTCTAAGATCTTTAATTTCTTCTCTTATGAAATTGATAAGTCTTCATCATTTATTCTCCTTTATATTAGTAGGCGCCAATGTAGATCCTCACATGCTTGAATCAACTACAAGGAGATAATATTGTCGACATGGTCACATGAGATGAGATCTCTACCAGTAACCCACACTTGTACCCCCGAAAAGCCATCAGTTCTTCGGATTCCTTCAAGTGTAACTTCTCTCAATGTGTATCTATTCATATCATAGTAGTAAAGAACGCAAGGATAATAAGAGCTCAAGGTGGGCTCGAACACTAGCTCTCCATCATTAGTAGTCCCCTTAAGTGCAAAAATCTCTTTTGTAGGAGGAAAAACAAAAGTTCTCTGGGACCATATTTTCTTTTTAGCATCTTCAAGAACCCACAAAGTAAAACAACTATCATTATACATGAACATCGAGCTGCCGGCTAACTTCCCTTGGTGGTTTATCAGATTATCTATATTTTTCGGTGTTTCAATGAAACATAGTTGCTCAGATCCAACATCAAAACTCACAATTTTCTTGCCTCTCTCTACATCATGAGTTATATAATACACAACTCCATTAATGCATACTCCTTCGCTTGGGAGTGTATAACAACCGATATTTTTTTTCAACGCGCCTCCGCAAATAAGAAGAATATGGTTCGCCTCCTCCAAACGTACATACACTATGTTCAACAACAACCTCATTAGTTTCAGATGGCTATGTCACGCGCAATACTTTGTACTGATCATTACTCGGATCGTATCCCAAATACATAAAACATTTCTTTGGATCATTAACCTCATGTTCATAGGGTAAGCTTATGACTTGTCTTGTAGTTGGGTTGCATATCATGAACATGTACTTTTATGACTTGGAGAATAACATAGGAAGATAAAGCCACGGAAAGAAGCATATTGGCACTCCAAATAATTACGATAATTTTCTTTATGTAGCGTCAAGTCGAATTTGTATATCACTGATAGTTGTGATGAATCATCTGGTTTTCGAGGTGGGTGAGGTTTAGATACGTAGAGAAATTGCCTGTTCTCATAGTCATGACTGATCATATGAGCGAGGAGGAGACGAGGCCGAGACAAAGATTTAGACATGAAAGAGTCCATAATTAATCGACTATTGATTATGGAACACCATGTCTTCGATATGCATTTGAATTTGACAAGAGATTTTCCAGGCAACCTTGTGAATATCTCAACCATCGTATCAAAAGGAATTGGTTCTGTGTTACTTCTGACGGTTATGATCACTGCATCGTCAATATTGTCATCATCGTCTTCATGTTGTGTTTTCATGGTCACTACACCATACAAATTTTAAAAGCTTCTCCAACCTAGATATGTTTATAAAGATTGTATAAAAAGCTTTAGAGACTCAATATGGTCAAATAGGTATGGCTCATGAGTCATGAGTCATCTGTAAATTTTAATATAGATATATTTTTACTTTTTTTCCATGTTTTCTTTTCAGACATTTTAGTATAGATATTTGTTTCTTATTTTTTACTATTACTAGTTATTATTACTAATAATTGTTATTACTTTTATTTGATTGAATATTACTTTTGTTGATTATTAATTTTTTCATAAATGAACAAACTTAATGTGTCTAGCTTTTGTAAAAGACATCTAACCTCTAACCTAATTTAGTATATTATCATTTGAAACTCTTTTTTCTATCACTATGTAAATAGATATGGTTATTTAAAGAAAAATCATATATTTACATACTGATAGAAAAAAGCTCTAACCTAATTTGCCTCTTTAGGAATAAAAATCATATATAGTTTTCTATCAATATGTAAATTTTTTTGTCTTTTTATTATTTAATATTTGCCTCTTTAGGAATAAAATAGTTTTTTTTTAAAATTATGTAAATGTTTAACTTATATTTTATTAGATGTTTTCTATCATAATCATGTTAATTAGGTGATAATCCATATCATGCAAATGGATAATTATATTTCAATTGACAATATAAATTTATTTAAAAGCGACAATTCGAATTACAATTTAGTTTCGTTTTATCGATTTTATTAGAAAACATTTTAATATTATTTGTAATTCGATTTAATTTTGGTTTTGATTGACTAGTTTATAAATATTTGTCAATATGTAATTTCAATTTGATATCCAAAATTTGGAGAAACGATTTGGTTTGCAGTTTTGTTGAACTGGCCTATTTTCAAGAAACATCTAAATTCCATAATTTGCAAAACATTTTCTTGGTCGGTAAACTATCTTTCTTACATTTTATTTTTCAACTAAGAAAAAAGGTCAACGCAAAGAGGCTTTGACGTCTCTTATCTTCTGAAGACAACGTTGAGCATTTTCAAGAACCATTTCAACTCTATTTTTTCTCTTTGTGACTACCTTTTGAACGATCTTCTGGATCTTTCCCGTTGATGACGACGATGATGCTTCATCTCCACAAATTTCCTTGACGTACTTTCTCTTCTTGTGTTTTTGCTTATTCTTACAAGTTGATGACTCTGTCCAATGCATTAACAATAACTTACTGGCTTCTAACACAATACCATATACGAGTAACGAGATCTAGACTAGCACTAATATTCAATTTATCAAGCCATGAGTCAAGATCGTAACTATCATATATGACTAAGTACCAAATAGTTTATAGTCTGTTTACTACTTAACCACCTTTGTTGATATACTAGGTACTTGTACACTATTTGAACTAATTTTGTTTTATTTTCTATATACTTCACATGTATACAAATCACAAATTAAGTTTGGATGGTAACAAATGACAATATTAATAAAAACACTAGCTTTACAAATTTAAGTAAGAGATTAGTAGTTAATATGTAAATTATCAGAAAATATTCAAGATTGCTTTATCTGTTTTCAAGATTTCTAGAGAACATAACCAAATAAAGGATTCATGTTTTTAAAAAGAAAAATATTTTTCCAGACAAAAAAAAAAAAAAAATTTAAGACGTCTAGTCAAAATCAATTTAATTGTGGCGTGGGAAAGTCAATCGACTTATGATATGAACTCCCACCCATATAATTTTTTTTTAATTTTATTATTTTCAGATTCACCGTTCGTTTCTTTGTCGAATCATAGTGAGAACCAAAACGTTTTTGTTACATAATTTGTTAAGCATTTAGCAAAAAAAAAAAATTTGTTAAGCAGTCTAAATTATTGAGGAATAATGCATTTTAGATTTTGTTTTCCTTTGGGATTAAGAGGCATTTAAATATTCAAACCAATTTCATGACAAGGCAATGGTCCATATATACAAACGCAAAGCACACATATACCTTGAGTGAGGACGACGTCGGAGGAGACACGTGGCGGCGGCGCGTGATCTTCACGGAGGCGAGAGATGAAAGAGTTGAGATCAGATTTGAGGTAAGCGAAACGGTTTGGATATTGGGTCTGAAGAATTTCGAGTTCTTCTTTAGCAGTTTCCATTAGTCCCATCTCCCACGTCGACGACATTTCCCACAAAAACCTTTTCTTTTCTCCACTTTTCCGGTAAAGAGAGAGACCTTAAAGTGTGTTTCCAAAGGTATTTTCGTCTTTATACAATGCACGCACGTACGGATGTGACAGTGTCTTAAATGGACTTTTGTGTGTTTCGTTTTCTTTTCTTTTCTTGGAGAGAGAGAGAGAAAAAGAGTAATGAAAATGGAAGAAGACAAAAAGTCTGGTTTCTATGCTCCTACGGACTAACCAAATTTGGGTATTAATTTCATTTCGGTTATTTACACATCTTGTTGGGTTATTTGTTGCATGTTAAAGTTACCCGATTATGTCCATCTATTTGCATTTAAAGATTGATAGGTCTTCTTATCTCATTATTTACACAAAACCTAACTCTAAACAAGCTTTACATTTTGTATATCAATGTAATGTAGATAAGATACACCAAACGGAGTGTAACTACAAAGCGAAATAAACCGATTTTCTGTATTCATAAGTTCACCCTAACTATTTTTAGAAATGATCGTTGTCAAAACTTTAGAAATAAAAACATAACAAGTCATTGCCTATTTTTCAATTAAGATTGGCAATTGACTAGAACAAGAAAACTTTTGTTTGGCAATTAAGATTGCCTATTTTTGGTTTTTTTCATTGATTTAAATAAGGGAGAGAACATGAAACAAGAAATGGGAAATGGGGAGATTGATTGGTTCCTTAACAAGAAGGACGACCAATTCTTATTAACTGAAACAAATACTAAAACACGTCTTTCACGTCACGTACTTCAGTTTGGTATGATGGTTCGGTATGACCGTGGCTGGTTCGGTTCTGGCATTCCATCAACAACTGACGCATTGTAAAAGCTCTTCCTGCTTACTTCTCTGATGAGTTTGGTCCTCTCTTCTTGCCAAAACCAACAACTAAAGAACAACACAGACAAATCAAATGAGAATCCAATTGTTATTCATTCGTATTGCAACTAACTTCTCCAAACTCATGATCACAAACAATTGATAAATGTTCATATAGCATTATTAGCATCTACAAACTGATGAAGTCACACTACGATTCACAAGAAGCAACAGAAGCCAAATACTGAAACAGTAATGTCTAAGAACAAATCCAAGAATCTTAAATTGAACATAAGCAAAACCAAATAAACAAACATCAAATAGGATTTGCCAAAGAACTAAGAGTGGAATTTATATTCTATCGATTGAATTGAACCAATTCTAAGAAAATTCAAATAAACAAGACTTAGTAACACTGAACACATAATAATTGTATTACAGAACAATAGATATATGTTCATATCGCATAATTAGAATAAAATTTTGATGAAAGCAAAATGCAATTAACGAGCCAAATACTGAAATCAGTAATGTCTAATTACAAATTATACAATCGCTAAAGAGAGACAAGAACGATCAACAAAATCCAAAATTAAAAATCAGAGAGCCATCAATGCCTACCGGTAATATCTGAAAGTTTAAATAACTTACCGGCGGTGACGAATCGGCGGTTGTGTTGCATCCGCTTGTGTGCACGACCACGAGGCTTCTTCTTCTTATCCTGCTTAGCTACTTTTGGTGTCTGACCTCTCACCTTACCGGCACGAGCCAATGAACCGTGAACTTTCCCTGCGATTTCGATTCAAACACAACCAATATTTTTTAAGGAGATTCAATAATCGCGAAGCATAAGGAAACAACAACAGTCGACGAGAATCACCCATTGTTGATCACAGAGATTCTCGATTCCTTCTTCTGGCTACTGCTCTACGAGGAGGTTTTGGGTGGCGACGATGCTCTCAATAGCTTTTTAGGGTTAGGAATATATATATACGGGCCGTATTGGGTTTCAAAATGGGCCTTAAAAACAGGTTTTGGGAAATACGGAATCAATCCATTGAATGTTTTTTATGATGATCGATATTTGATTTGATCACTCATTCGATCTAATCAATCCAAAGTTTTCTCACCCAAATGATTAAATTCATTTTGGTCTGTAAACATTTTTTTAGTGTGTTAATTTACCTAATTCGTTCACCTATTTGCATTTAAAGATTGACATCTTTTTTTTGTTTCCCAACGATTAAAAGGTCTTTGATCTCATCAGTCATCATCATTAACAAGCAACACAACTCAAGCAATAGTTGCTTGAAGGAGTGTAATATGGCAGCCTCTTCAATACTCATTCATATGCCAATAATCCAAGGAAATTAAAACATGCAACACAACTCAATTTGACAAGAAACATTGGCTAAAACATCTCTCAACTCGTAGATAAACCAAAAAGCGATTAGCTACAAACCAAAGGTAATTGATCTGATTTAGACCCTCCCTTTCTGCCTACTTCTCTGAGGAGTTTGGTCCTCTCTTCTTGCCAAAACCAACAACTGACGAACAACAAAGAAAGACAAAAAGCAAATGAGAATCGAATTTTTATCCATTCGTATTGCAATGCGATTGCATGATTAACCAAGAAAACAAAAAATGTAGACTGATTGCTTCTAATAGGTTTTGCCTAAGAACTAAAAGAGGGATTGATGATCTACATCAGTAACTATTATCTGCATTCTTGCGATTGAATTGAACCAATCTGAAGAAAGCAAAATGCAATTAATGGCTTCAATAATAAGCAGAGCAAAAGAAACAAGAATCCAAATAGTGAACCAGTAATGTCTATTCACAATATTCAACTTAAGAGAGTGATCCATCTATTAAAAAACGGTAATCTAGAAGCATAGTTATCAAAAAATACGATCGCTCGATATAAGAATAATATAGCGGAAAATCAATGATTTACCGGCAGTGACGAATCGGCGATTGTGTTGCATCCTCTTGTGAGCACGACCACGAGGCTTCTTCTTCTTGTCCTGCTTAGCTACTTTTGGTGTCTGACCTCTCACCTTACCGGCACGAGCCAATGAACCGTGAACCTTCCCTGCGATTTCGATTCAAACAACAACATCAGTAACATTTTTGAACAATTTCGAAGCAGCATTAAGGAAACATCAGAAGAAGAGGAGAATTACCCATTGTTGATTAAAGAGATTCTCGATTCTTCTTCTGGCTTCTGCTCTGCGAGGTTTTTGGATGCTGTCGATCCCTTTTTAGGGTTAGGGATTTTACTGTCGTTTTTATATTTGAGTCGTTTAAAGAGCTATTATACGGGCCATATTAGTTTTTAAATGGGCCTTAGAAAACCAATTGTGTATCCAAACACCAAAACCTAGGTTTTAGATTTGGTTTAAGGTTTTTAAAACCAAACCAGATCGGATGTTTCATCCGAGAACCATTTCGTCTGGTCCAATTCGGATTGAGTTAAAAAGGATTTTAGTTGAACCGTAAAAAACCACATGTTATTCTCTCTTTTAATTCTGTTTTCCTTTTTTTCCAACAACATTTATTCAATTAAAACAGTTCAAAATTCCAAACCAACAAAACATAGTAAAAACAAGAGAGAAAAAGATGATTTGAGTTTTTTCTCTCTCTGATTTCTAGTGTTTTTACCGGCTTCGTGAGAGGGAGATGATTATAACTTTATGCTCGATATGGAGTCTAAGAGATGTCCATGAGAGTTTTTTTTTATTGAAAGACGATACGATGTTATTCACTGTCTGACTTTTTTATATCTACTTTGTGATTCCCTCATTGGGTTTAGTTTTTATGGGTGAAGTTTTTGGTTGAGGTTTTTTTTCCTCGTAGAAGATCAATAGTTTGTTGGTATTTAATCAATCTTGGCTATCTATTTGATTTAAGTTTTGCAGTTCAAAATTGTTCAACGGCGGCTTCACTTAAGCCAACTCGGAACAAAATTGACAAAGGCAATCAAAGAAGGAGATTTATCTAAAGTAAGAGAATTGTTGTCATATTATCGTAATAGATATTGGATGTTCGGCTGCTATTGTAGATTCGGGAATACCTACTCGTCTACCTTCGATTCGAAACAAGATTATCTTGGTATCGCTAATGTGTCGTCAACGATTATTGTCCTCACTTGATTTCTGGTGCAGAAAGAACAATTAGTTTTCTTTGTATTGCATATGTTGAACTTTTTCAATGATATAATCTATTCTAAATCAATTTCAATAAAATAAAGCGTTAAAAAAAAACATAGTCAACAAACTATGTAATCGCATAATATTGTCACTTTGAAAGTGTGAAAAATTTCAATGTTTAAAATATCAGTATATATCACTTTGAAAGATTTTTATGCGATTTTCTCAAATATATTATGCGGATAAATTCTAACATTATGTGCTAACATATTCTCTCTTTGATTACAAAAACGGGAGATATGCAACTTTGATTACAAAAACGGGAGATATGCAAGAGAGTAGGAGTGTCAAAATGGATATTATAACCCAATCCAATCCATAATCATAATAGGTTGAATGTTAATGAGTCATGGATCAACCCAACTCATTTAGTAATTGGGTTGGATTAATCCATTAATCCATCATGATCAATATGTTCTAGCTAATTGACTCTTTTATCACTCTTCACTAGCCATACTTGCTTTGCTATAACCCAATAATTGGTTCAAAGTGATCACATTGCCGATTGCTCTCTTTAACTACCATCTACATATTCTATTGTAATATAATATTTTTATTTTCTCTCAACTCATAAGTTCTAAAATGTATCGTTTTTGAGAATTTAAGACAAGAAAAAAGAAAAATTGTGTAACTAATCAATATGTTTCGACATTTGTACTCACACTGCACCACAATGAATAATACGCTTTTCAAGTTTGGATGAAGTTACAAGATTGAAGGGCTGATATATTTATGATACAAAAGTTCAAATATTTTCTGGAGCTGTAACTAACTCCAATCAAAAGTGAAAAGAATATTGTTTACAACTGCAATTATCACCACCAAGAAAGAAGAGACGATTTCTAACAATCACAAACTTCTTTTTATTATACCCCTAAGCCAATCAACTAAGCAATCAATTTTGACCACAAACGATCCAGAAATGACAACATAAATCTTTATTTACAAGTCAGGAGAACACACTCACGTCTAGTGTTCTTATGGAGATTAGAGACATCAATCCTCAGCAGCCAACTGAAACATAAACATTGAAACATGTTAAATCATTGCCTTACATGGTTATCAGTTTTCACCATTGGAATTGAATAGGCAAAGCATAAGAAAACAATGGCCTGACCAAATTTGTCTATGCGTATACATCAAACAGGACAGGCAAGCGACAATCCCATCGATGGTGTTGCATCACTAAGCGGCAACTCAACATCTAAACATAGATCCGAGCCCGTTTTAGTCCATTTAAGAAACCCATCGAGAGTAAACTGACGGGTGCGTAACCACGATGATTCGCCGTCGTAGCTGCAGTAGCCGTGGCTGCTCGCGACGAGGGAGATTTGTCAAAACCGTGGCCTAAAACGGCGAATCCGTGTTCCATCGAGGTATTTCCCTTTCCCCA
Organism: Arabis hirsuta; assembly: GCA_964056655.1. Classification (NCBI taxonomy): domain Eukaryota; kingdom Viridiplantae; phylum Streptophyta; class Magnoliopsida; order Brassicales; family Brassicaceae; genus Arabis; species Arabis hirsuta. The sequence continues at coordinate 1,741,065 of OZ053306.1, forward strand.
TTGTGTATGCTCATTTGATACGATATCTTGTCTAAAAAGTAAAGCATTTTGATACGATAACTCTACGTCTTCATCTTCTAAATTGGGGCTCTGGTTATCATCTGTTTCGCAACCACATAACTCCTTAAAGCAAATGAGATCATCGACAGTTTATTCAGTGGCTAAGAATTTCTGATGAAGATGCCATGACAGAACGCTTCTCAGGACTTTCAGCCGACCAATCTTCCAATAAGATCATCAAATCCTATTTCCTGGAATGTGTTATGTTAAATAATAACCAAAATCGCTGTTCCATGATATTTATTCATAATGTTCCATTTGATCTGAGTCTATTCAAGTATTTTTATGTGTAGGATTTTTTATCAGAGATAATCCTAAACGAAGAATTAGGGCAGCTCAAAGATGTTGTCTTTAATTCAACAAATCTCTTCTCGCTTTGATTATAGTATAGCCATTCACACTCTCATCTATGTTACAAATTTGCCTTTATTTATATAAATGTTATGCTTATTTGTGATTTTCGTTTGGATTTGTATGACCATTTTCTTTAGCTTTTAACAATGGTCTACGCAATACTTCTGAGAAGTCTCAAAAGGCTTTATGGACATCTTGCATATTGGGTACTGTTACATTTTACCAGCTTCATTTAGAAGTTTATTTCTTCTAATTATCTTGTGTAGTTTTAGAAATATTAAAGTGTTCTCTACGCTTTCAACTTTTACTCTTGTTTCTTATGTTGGTTTGGGAGATTTTAACACAGGAGGAGAAAGATTTTTTTTGGTCATTGAAGAGGATAGCTGTAAGAGGAAGAGGGCATGCTTAAGGGTCACACAGTCCATTCTTCTATATATAGTCACATTTGGCAAACACGAGTACATCATTATTGAACAACCTTCATACTCTACTATAAGTTATTTGGTTTTTTTGTGATCTATATTGTGAATACACAGTGGCTCCACCAACGTTGCTTTCGTAAGATGCGTTTCGCTATGAGTTTTTTTGTCAAAGACACAAAAAACCTAGAATTCTAGATCTTGCGATAATGAGGAAATCACTCATGTTATAAATAAGTGAATGATGATATGTTCCACTTGTTTTATCTACAGAAGAGGTCATGTTATTTTTCGATTAATCTGTGTGACACTATTAACGTGCTATTTTAGGATCATTATATGCCATACACCTCTTACTATAGATTTAATGTAGTTTCCATATATACGCTTTATTTACCAATGGTAACTGGTAAGTATTTCTTCCACCATGAGACAAATGGTGTGTTATCATGAATTTAATATCTCAACTAACATGTCATTCTAGAGCTCACAAAAAGAGCAGAGGTGAGAGTACTAGTAGTAAGTTGGACATTGATGTGATGGGTATAAATTAACCAATGCTATTTTATCTACCGAGATTCTAAGTTGGTAAGACTACAGAGTTTTCTTCTCTTGATAGCCCTCCACACCGAGAGAAAGAAATATTATCTTCGATGAGTTTCTGATTTTCTATAAAGTCGTTTTTTTTTTCATTACAATGTTGCCCCTTTCTTGACTATATAACTCTCTTTTAGTTTCTCTAATGCCACCTAGATTGTTCTGTTCAGGTCCAACAAAATTTTATTTTCAAGCAGGTGGTGTAGACTAAAGGAAAAACATAAATGGTCAACTCTCATCTGCAAGACATATTCAACATACGGTAAGAAAATCTAGCTAGAGATTACAAATTTTGGATTGGATATATGTATTTATGCTATCTCAATCTCTTTCGATGCACCTTGATTTCTATCCATTTTTTTTTCCTAAATTCTGCACCTTGGTTATAGGAAAGTGTAGTTTGAACGTGACAACTCAAATATTATAAACTCATCAATGGACTCAGTTCTAATATTCGACTACAACATCAAGTGAAGGACATAGCTGCTTGGAGGTCTTAAATTATCATCTGGATAAATCAAATAGTTAACTTTGATATGATTCTGAATCAGCGTCACCGCATGTTTGACTATTTATTAACTCCGTAGTGTCAATACCTTCTTTCTTTCAGGATATAGGTGACGCAGTTGCATTGTAAATGGTTTTCCCTATTTTGCATATGTCGTGATCCTATGCTATTTTGCATACTAAATCGTGCATAGTACTACGAATCTCTCATCATATTATTTTGGGTGTGATGTTGTTTAAGTTCTACGGTTCTTGCTGTGACGTTTCTCTTTTGACGTTCTATTGTTTATGACTTCATGTTCTCTTTCAATAAAGTTTTTGGTTTAGACTCTACATGTCAAGAGATGCAATTTGGGGCCACTATGAATTATGATTGTTGGGACATAGATGGAGATAAGTCTGATCAGTTCTACGAACTAAGGCAGCGGTTGGGCGATATGCCGATCGGCATTATGTCCCTTCCATAGTTCATAAATAGTTCATAAATTATTTTATCTATTTATAAAATAGTCAAAAGTAACATAATTTAAATAGGATTAGGAAAATATAAACCTAATTTAAATTGAATTAGGAAAATCTTATTATTATAAAATATGTGACATAGTTTAATTAAAAATCTTATTAATTATATATTTTAATTTTAAATAGAAAAGGAGAAAACAATAAATCGAATAACTTTTTTATTGGGATATTATAATATATATATATATATATATATATATATATATATATATATATATTTGTTAATTATCACGTGACACATCAAACCAATATATATTGCCGTATCAAACTAAGCAAATAAATGTAAACAATTGGATATTTAAATTTAAATCTATTCAAACTAAAAAAATACATATCTTATTATGTAAAGTTTGATGCGTCAAACGTGATAATTAATAAGATTGTGATACGTGTCAAGTTAATTAACCATATTTTGACATATGTGTTCAAGTTTAAAGTAATTATTTTAAATTAGATTTTACCACAATTAAAATGATTTTATCTATTTATAAAATAGTCAAAAGTAACATAATTTAAATAAGATTAAGAAAATCTAAACCTAATTTAAATTGGATTAGAAAAATCTTATTATTTTAAAATATGTGACATAGTTTAATTAAAAATCTTTAAATAGAAAAGAGAAAACAATAAATCGAATAACTTTTTTTATTGGGATAATAAGATGATAGATCAACGCGTACAATTAAAAGATATTCTAAGTTTGATTAGGACTAATAGTGGTTACATAATACACGTGAAACTAATGAGATTAGGAATAGAAAATCACTATATAAAGACTTCATGTGAGATTGGTGGAGAATAGGGGTGGGCATATTACCCATACCCGAAACCCGAACCCGAATCCGACCCGAAAAAACGGGTTCGGTATGGGTTTGGTATTGGGATGTTACCCGATCGGGTTTGATTTTAATTTGGTATGGGTACCCGGCCGGGTTCGGGTATTACCCGAAATCCGAACGGGTACCCGAAGTGCTTACACAAATCTTGAGTTTATACAAAGGAGGTTCTTAATTATGAACACAGGAACAAGGACCGTAGAATGGAGAAGGCACGAACAAGTTTTGTATGTAAGTTATTACTGTGCTAATCATCAACTCATCAATTAACGTTTACACTAGATCTTATTACATATGCACTTTACTGGTCAAAAACCACGTTTAATTTCTTTCCACATGGCAAATGTTATCTATGTAAAAGGTTATCTTATTTGTCTACTCCTCCCGTTCAGGCACATTATAGCAATATTAATGCCATTTATTTACAATGTATTATCGGCTAGGATCTTGGCATTACTTGAAGTTGGAGACAATTAGTGTAAGAGAAATGTGTCTTGATTGAACCTCATTGACCTGGGGAAGAATTCATTTTATTAAGTACTGGCCTGGCTCTTCTTGCTCTTGCAGGCTGCAGTGAAATCAAAGACTCGATTAATGAAGTTGATGAATCCACAAGTACTTACATCATTGAACAGACTTTGATTTTTTAATCTAATTTTTGATCTACTATTTTTGTGTTTTAATCCTACTCTTTTTCAAAAAATTTGGTTGCAAAATGTCATTGTTCCGGTAATACCCGAACCCGTTACTACCCGATCCGTACCCGACACAAAAATATAGATTACCCGATGGGTTTCTATAAATTTTAAATAGGGTACCCGGCGAGTGTAACTACCCGCCTCGAACCCGAACGGGTACCCGAACGCCCAGCCCTAGTGGAGAAAATATTAAGGAAACAAACAAGAGAAGAGCTTCTTGCGTGAAAGCAACCTTAAACCCTAAGAGAAAAAAAAAAAGACAACCTTAACTAACCCTAAGAGAGAAAAAGGCGATCCACAACCATGGATGGAGAAAAGAGCGAATGACGTTTATGATGCTTCCTAATGATTTGGTATTAAATTGCTTTGCCCGTATTTCGAGGTTGTACTACCCGGCTCTCTCTTTAGTTTCCAATAGATTTCGCTCTCTCCTTGCTTCAACCGAACTTTACCAAACTCGAACCCTTTTAGGCCGCACAGAGAGTTGTCTCTACGTGTGCTTAAAACTCCCTAGTTATTATAGTCCACAACAGTGGTTCACTCTATGCCTTAGACCAAATAGCTCCGAGAAAGTTTTGGTCCCAACTGCATCTCCCAATTCTCCTTATACGTACCAGTCGGATTTCGTAAGGGTTGGTTCAAATATCTATGCCATTGGTGGATTCATGAATAGTGATAATGAATCTTCTACGGTCATGGTCATGGATTGTTGTTCTCACACATGGCGTGAGGCCCCAAGCATGCAGATCGCACGTGTAAACCCTTCTCTTTGCGTTCTTGATGAAAAAATATATGTAACAGGAGGCTGCAATAATCTTGATGCAACTAACTGGATACTTGATAGAGGTGTTCGATACAAAGACTCAAACTTGGGAGTTTGAGTCGTCGGGTTCTCCTTATGAGAAAATATGCAGCGGGTTTAGGTATCGAAGCCTAGGGTATGATGGAAATTTCTACGTGAAGTGTTTTCCGAAACATGTGACTTACAAGCTGAACAAAGGTAGATGGAGAGCTGGAGACTTATCTATGAATGGGCGATGGTTTGACTCATCATCTTATTGTGTGATAGAGAACGTGTTATATAGCGGTGGTTCCGGGATTATCAGGTGGTACGACTCCCATAACAGATTGTGGAAATCTTTGGAAGGTCTGAAGGGTTTGGAAAAATTGTTAACGCTTCCTTTTTATGTTGAGGCTAAAGTGGCGGATTATGGTGGAAATTTGGTGGTTTTGTGGGAGGAAAATGAGGGCCATCCGAATAAAGTAATTCGGTTTGTTGAAATCGCGCTTAAAAAATGCCAAGATGGGAAGATTTGGGGGACACTTGTATGGTTTGGCGATGTGTCTACTACAACCAATGAGCCATATAATGTAGTGTATGCTCTTGCTGTTACACTTTGATTAGTCATGATCTTGTGAATCATTGAATTATTTGTTTCGATTTTCTTTAAATATCTATTTTTAGATAGTGTGTTTTTTGTTTTCATTCTGCTCCATTTGGTTTTGTGCTAAATCTGGAAGAAAGAGCACAATTGACTATAAAGATTTTGAACATGTTGAAGACTTTTTTTTTTTTTTTTGGGTCGAATATTATGTTACTATAGAGATATTTTATCTAGAGAATTTGTACTCTTTAACCAAGAATAATTTCATAATTGGCAAACTAACAAAGATAAAATATGAGTACTATTGAGACATATTTATGACTGTTATGGATTTGCGATATAGAATATATATATATATATATACAATATATATATCTATACAAAAATTATACTATTATTTATACTTCATTCTCTCCTTTTTATCACAAGCTATGAATTTCATAGCCAAAAATAAACTGTGCATTTTTTATCTCGAAAACAGCTTGAAGATAAGATAGAAGAACAAAAATAAAAAAAACATTTGGGAAATTTCTTCGTTACAATTGATTCGGAGATATCGAGTTGACTCAGTGAACCGAGTTAGCGAATTGGGGGATAGTGACTCAGAGGATGAGATTGTAGTGGTGAAGAAGAGTTAGTTGATTTGTTATCGGCTATTCCACTTCAGATTTTGTGTGTGTAAAATTTTTGGGAATCGACTGAAAATCTAGTAGGTTTGTCCGTATTTATAATTAATATCCGGCTAACCATTAAAATTACTCTTTAAATAAATTATACTATCCGGATACTGATTTTATTAACCATATAATAATAATAATATTATCCAGCTTTCTAATAAAATTTATTTGTTATACTTATATTTTATCTTTTTCTGTAAGTTGTTAAAAAAATACAACCAATTTAAAATAGGTTGTCCGGTTATTTAAAATTGTTTCCGGCTAACAATTAAGATACATTTTGAATATTTTCTACTATTCGGATACTTACTCTATTATCCAAATCTGTTGCTATTTCTGACATAGAGAGAGCCGAAAGACGCATTTAGAAGTAAAAATGTTCGAAATAATTTTCTATCTCTTAGTTAACAAAATAATTAACAAAAGCCAAAGTTAAGCATCTGAGTTATCTGATTCCATTCATAAGAAAAAAATATGAGAAATATGAGAAAAAATATTTGGGAAATCTGTCGTCTCTAGAACTTGAAAACATGAGAAATAAATCACCAAAATGTTTAGAACAACCAAAGTTTTTTCTCATTCCTGTCTTTCATCTAAAGATTTAACCAAAACAAAAAAGCTGCAACAATATTTTTAGAATAAGGTATTGTGAGTACATAACCAATTTTTCACTCGTCTTCCTCGATGACCTTAGTGCCCAAACCAGACAATCCTTCAGCCGGAATCTCAGCAACAGTGACGAGGGAGTAGAACTCTTCCTTGGCATCTTCATCATCATTCCTCTTACGGGCAACACGGACTCTGATTCTCCTAGGAGGACCTCGGATTCCTCTGCTCCAAATCTGCTTGTTGAGCTTAACATCGACTCTAACGTCCTTTGTTCCCATTGCTTTCAAAGCAAACTTCCTGATCTCTTTAATGGCATTTGGTGCCTTCTTCTTGAATGTGCTGCGTACATTTACAAAATTGATCAAATCACATTGAGTACACGGACTCAGCATTTTCATAAATCATTTATTTACAAATACAATCAAAGAAACCGATTGCTCCACATTTCAGCTGATTAATGAAAGACACATTACATTGATTTCAACAGAAACAAGGAGATGTTTATAATCATTATCTAAATATTAATCATTCCATAGTCTCAAGCTTGAATGTAATTGAATTCATAGATAAACAAAAGAATGAGATATTTTCAGCATCAGACAGTGATGAGAGAGTAGAACTCTACACTTATCAAGAAACACTAATTCGAATTACTCAGAGTCTAGCATCATCAACGAACACAGAATCGAAAAGGGTATCTTCTCCAGAGGATCAAATTCTCAAGATAAAGTATATTTGAATTCATATATAAACAAGAAATGTTATACTTTGATCATCAGACATAACCCGAATTCACAGTAGTAAGTAACAGAGAGCAAAAAGGCATTGTTGAATCCCAGTAATCTACAAACTCAACACACATCAAGAAACCCTAAATCGAATCAATCGGAGCTGCAAATCTCAGTCTAACCTAGAATCGAAAAGAGTATAACTTCGACAAGAAAACGCATAACGGGAGATTGAAATCACAAGAAGAAAAGTTTTTTAAAGATTAGGGTTTTTTACCAGCTATGGAGGCGCCTGTGGAGATTGATAGTGTACTCTCTGGTAACGACTTCTTCCTTTCGTCCCTTCCCTTTCTCCATTTTCGTCGATCTCTGTTTCTATCTCTCTCTCTTCGAAATGGAGTTTGGAGACGGCACTGCGAGAGAGAAAGTAAAGTCTGGTAAGAAAACCCTAATAAAAAGCTTTCGAGAAGGTTATAAGTTGGGCCAAATATGGCATTAATGGGCTTCATGATACGTTCAAGCCCAATGTGTGCTAAAGATTGTCAATTCCCCAACTTAAAAACAAGTTTTTATGTAATATTTTTTTGTTCGGTTTTTGCTTGTGGGTTTAATTTGGTTTAGGTTCATTTCATATCAAATGTTCAATTTCAAGATGAAATATATATATATATGTCGAAGCCTTTCTTTCACCCTCGTTGTTGATATTTTACAAGTCCATTGGAAACAAATGAGATTGAACAAAACGATTCAACAAAATGTAACACAGGCACACAAGAAACATAAGCATGATTAGAAAAAATTTGTGACAACATAACGAGAAATAGAAACCTACAAGAAAAACATAGCACAAAAACAAACATTAAAATGCAGTACAGAATTGAGTTATACCAGAGTGCTTGTAAGGAGTTAAGGTTGCAGATATTGTTACTCCACGATCTTATTTTTACGGTATTTATTTTTGCCAACCTAACAATTACACAAAGTTGTTTGCTTCTAAAGAGAAGAGAGTACAAAGCAAATAACAATCATTGCTAACTGTAAAGAGTAATAAACAGAGTACAAAGCAAAAAAAACAAACTTTACTTAGAACAACCATTGCTCACTATAAAGAGTAAACAAGGCAAGAGATTAGAATATCCACACAGAAAACACAAAATAGTCATACAACGATATCGTGTGATGATGAACTGATGGGAACCTAAAACCAAACAAAGTCTCAAGTTATGAAGTACCTAAACACTTACATAAGCTTCACATTCTCAACATGGTTTGTAAAGGAGCAAAGTCTACCACACTTAAACTCATCCATCCCCTGGATTTCAACTCTTGCAATATTGTTCGTCTCGAGATTGAAGTAGAAAAGGTACAAAGGATCGGCTGAGGTTGGATAGCTCAACAATACAAGCTCATTTGTTCGAGTCACTCCAACAAAGTGTACCTTGCATCTTCCAACCATATTCTTCCACAAAGCAGGGAATGAGTATACATGCTCAGACCATTCCTGTTTCTCGAGATCTTCTAGAACCCACAGCTTGAAACTTGTACTTTCTCGAGTAACGTAGGAAGATGACCGATCAGATTGAAGTAAACCAACTTTACCATTGTAGTTCACCAGAGTTCCGTCAAGCACTGCACTACTGAGATCTTTCTTGACATGAATGAAGCTAAACTTCTCAGACCTAATGTCAAAGCAAACTATTAGATAAGTCTCTCTAGACCTACTAACAGATGGATAATACAAAACACCATTGATGCATATCTCTTTATGCGGATAATAATCATGTGGTACGCAAGAATCGATCATTCTCCATGACATTTTCCCATTTCCTAATGTCAGAACTTGATGCTCCCCACACATTACATCGCCTTCTCTTCCATAACTTGACGGTGTCATCGACAACACTTTGAACTGTTTACCAATCGGATCATAGCCTAACAAGCTCCTCACCTCAACTCTCCTAGACTTCACTTTAGGTAAAGCTAAGGCTTGTCCTGTGCTAGGGTTACATATCATTAGTACTGTTTGCTTTCTTCCCTTTGAGATACGCTCATATCTAAGACAGATCAAACCACGGACAAGACCACTAATTCCACATGAACTCTCAAAATGAGCAAGCCGATTGACACATGATTGAGATTGAGATTGGGGTTGCGAGAAGAATAACAAGTCACCTTGGCCTCTGCTCTTGCATTTCAGTCTAGACGTAAAATGGGCCGCGTAACCCAAAAATTATATGGTCGTAAATTCTTGTTCTCTCTATTTGTTGTTCTTTTCTTTTTATTTTGCCAAATATCCAATTCATTACAATATGAACATTAATTAAACATATATATATTGATATTTTATTTTGCCGAATTTAGTAAATTAGTTTGACAAAAAACAATGGAGGTTTAATCAAGCTCTTGTTGTTGGATAAAAAGATGTAACAAAAGAAGGCACACAAGAAACAAAATGAGCATGACAAGAAAAACATCCAAAAGATAATGAAAAGGAGCATAATAGTGTTAAGGTTCAACTTCAAGTAGTAACTTAATAAAACATGTTCAGCAAAATCTTTTACTTCAAAACACATATTTAGAAGAGAAAATGCTTAAGCTTGTCTGTTTCTTTGCTTGGCACCGGACTTGGCAACTCTGATGCTTTTGCTGATGACACTGAGCCTAGCAAGAGCAAATTTCTTCAAGTCTGGCCTGTAGTAGTTGTCAACCACCTGAACCAATTTCACACAGCAAAATGTTTAGATTTAAACTCACAACTGTAAAAGTCTTCATGAAATGAAATGTCTCCATGAGAGAACAAATTTTGATTACAAACAGAAACATGATGCAGAACAATGTCACAACTATCATATCTATGATTTACGAAATTCATATTCTCTTTCTTACAAGTTGCCCAAAAGAAAATATTCAAACATATCCTTTTTATCCTTATTATGCATTTCTACCATCAGACTGAAACCTTCATTCAAAAATCGAGGAAAGAAACCAAAGGCCAATGGAGACTAGAGCCAGGACAACAAAACATAAATAGAAATAGAAACCTTCAAAGAAAACATAGCACAGAAACAAACATTAAAAGTAGTAAAGATTAGAGTCAAACCTGGTTAGCAACAGCCTTGGACATCCTTGGGAATTCCTTCTTTAGGATAGACTTGTTGACAGAGACCTTAGGCTTGTTCTGCTTCTTGGTCTTGGTTGTGGCAAGGACAACACCTTGTTCCTTGTCAGCCTGGATGGTCACGGTCTTTTTGTTTGCAAGACCTGAAAAACCACAATGAAAGATTAAAACTTTATTCTAGTTCAAGCAGTTGATGCTAATTGTGTATCAGAGAATCCAGACTCAAATCTATCACAAATTCTTTGAAGTTAATCAATTTCTATCCACTATATTTAGTTAAAGTAATCAGTAATCACATTCCAAGTTAACTTTTCAATGAATAGAAATGATAAAAGTCTTATACAATCACATCCAAAATCAGATTGTACATTAGCACAACTCAAGCAACCAATTTCATTCTCAAACTAGAGGAATCAAGACACAAATGAAGTACAATTCATATGATAAAAAAAAAATCATTTCTCAATAGTTCTAATTGAGTCCAATATATTTAAACAATTAACAAGAAAAAAGTAACCAAATTTCCCAACTCAAGCATCGAATTTCAACCAAAATCATCAAAATTTCTTAGCAAACTCTCAATTTCAATCCAATGCATCTAATCAATCAACTATATATACATACAAAGTTATCTTATTTCTGAAAACACAAATGTGAAATTTACCAGATTGCTTGTAAGAGTTAAGGTTGCAGAGATTGTTCTTCTCTTTGCTGAATTGAACCTTAGCGTTGCCTCTACCAAACTGCTTCACCAAGAAACAGTTGTTCCTCTTAACGATCTCCCAGATCAATGGTCCCGGAACTGTCGCCATTTCAAAACCTACCATACACCAATGAAAACGATCTTAAATCCACAATACAGACATGAAACAGATCAATCCAAGAGATATTAAAGAGTACACCGAATCAGAAGATCTACCAAAATCAGAACCCTAATCCTAAACGATCAAAGAAGATTGAAACGTGAAACGAGAATAAGAGCTCACCGTGAAGTTTCGCAGAGAGAGAGAGAGAGATAATAGAGACTGCGTTTTAATGGTGGCGCCGGAGCTTTGTGAGAAGACGATCGAGCTATTTATATATGACCTCTGAAAAATTAAACCCTAGTTCATGTGACTGTGTAGTCTACGAGAAAAGACTAAAATACCCCTAACCATAGAAAAAAATAACGAGAATGCCACATTTGAATAAAATGAAAACCCTTTTGTTTCTATGAAATGAAGAAGTTGGGGGTTTTAGATCCTTTGATTCGATTATACAATTTCGATCTGAGAGAGAAATGGGGAGGAGGATATTGAACGATGCGTTGAGGACGATTGTGAATGCGGAGAAACGAGGGAAAGCTTCGGTGGAATTGAAGCCTGTCTCTACTGTAATGTCTTCGTTTCTCAGAATCATGAAAGAAAAAGGTTAGATTTTTCCTTCTTGCTTCAATGATTCTTTCTTCTGGGTCAATTGGGTATTGATTGATTTATCCAAAATTTCCATCTACTTGTTTTGATTCATCAGTTTCGATCGACATTAGGTTCACTTGATTGTGGTTCTGTATGATAAAATTAGTTCATGAAACTTATGGGCTTTGTTTGAAGTGCTTGATCTGACACTTAACCAATATAGCTCAAGCGTTGCATTGTGTGATCTCTCTGGTAACATTGTCCAAAAATAATAACCCTTTTGTTCTTGGTTGAAAGTGAAGTTGCAGACGATAGAAATTTTCTGTTTTTTTTTTTTACTCTTATGGGTAATTCACATTTTGATCTTTGATTGGAGAAATGTATGTCTGCTCTTTTTCCATGTCTATTGGTATAATTTACGATTGTATCGATTTTGGTTTGTGTATACTTATCTTGTTTTGATTTATCCTTAGTCAAGATTTACGACAAGTTCTTTTAAAAGTTGATATGCTCAAATATGTATCTTCATGGTTGCAGAATTGGGCATTTTTCTCTGAGTACTTTACAAAATGAACTGTTTATGTGTAGGTTACATCAAGAATTTTCAAGTGTATGATCCACACAGAGTAGGAAGAATAACTGTTGATCTGCAAGGAAGGGTTAATGATTGCAAAGCTCTCACTTACAGGCAAGACGTCAAGGCAAAAGAGATCGGGCAGTACACAGAACGCACACTTCCAACACGCCAGGTCCGGTTTTACCCCTTAATCCGAATATGCAACTAATGGTAGCAGTAAGTTAACCTTGTTTAGCTTGATATATGCAGTGGGGTTATGTTGTCATTACAACTCCTGATGGCATTTTGGATCATGAAGAAGCTATTAAAAGGAATGTGGGTGGTCAGGTTCTTGGTTTCTTCTATTGAATTGTCGAGGTATCGAATATCACAAGAAGTTCAGATCCTGTGAGAACATATCATTTGTCTGGCTTTTTTCAACATTGTTTCTTTGTTTCTTGCACTGTACTTTGAGCAAACTGGCAATTAGAGAACAAACTTTATTTCTGTTGTGACGACGTTTCAAGGACTAATATATCAGCTTCTTTGACTATATTATAGTTTAATTTCATTATATATGCTTATAAAGTATGAACCATCTTTTCCACTCTCAATATTTTAGACTAGAATGCTGATCATTTCACAAGTAACATAAAATGACTTTGATTCCATGTTTACGATCCAATACGCTGGTTACAACTTACAAAACTTTACTTCATTATTATCCAAATTTAACGATTAGAAACCGAGATTAAATGGGATGTTGGTAGAATTAAACCATGTGTTACCCTCTATGAACGGAACAACGGTAAACTTTGCTGCCTCCGATGCGTTTTCAATGCGTCTATATCCGGGCCATTTGACTCGGTCTCTCATGTTCGCACTGGGTCCTTCATTCATATATTCTCCATAATATAACGTTTTAGGTGCAACCTCATTTTCCCACTCTAACCATCCGGCAGGATCAATCAAATCGTCGATAAACGATTTTATCAAAACCGTCCTAGAAAATAATTTCCATGGTCGACCCAAATACGCCTTAAAGTTTGCTTTCACAGGGATCAAATCAGGCGCGGCCAAGATTCGACAATTAATCATAGAAATACCAGTTTGTTGTTTCGATTCATTGCGACTTTGACCGGTGAATGCGATTTTTTGGTTCAAATTTGGTTTGCGAGCATAAAGACTACAATTCTGGAATACAACAGCTGCATTACCGCATATAAAATCGACAGTACCGAATATATCACATTCTCGATAGAATTGTGTAGCTTTATGGACATAAAGAGTGTCTTGGTAACCTTCAAACGCGCATCGGTAAAAAGCAGAGCGATCAGAGCTGCTTCGCAATGACACGGCTTGGTGTTTACTCGGTCCGGCAAAATTCACAAATGGTATGTCCTTAGCTATAAAACCATTACCATTCACACCTGCATAAACAATTTGTATAATTGGTACTCTTTCACTACAAGTACAGGAAGATGAAGAAAAAAAACAAAGTTTAGATTTTATTTGGGCTCAAGATATATTTGGTATCAGTCTATAAGATACGTCGTTAAATTATAATCGTTATTGGTTACTAGTATTTGCTGTAATGGGCCAAAATGAATGGGTTAAACTAGTAGACCGAATCACTATTTTACCGAACCACTTTAAAAGGTTAATAGTTTTGTTTAAAGAGTTATCTCTATAATATTAAAAGAGAAGTACATTTAGGGGAATGTCCAAAATTGATTCCAATATTACTCAAATTGCCATTGTTTTATAACTAAATTGATTAAATTGAAAAGGGTAATTTTGAACTAATGCAATGGCAATTTCAGTAATTTTGAGTACAATTTCGGCTATTTTTATGTTACGAATTAATTGCATTTTCGTTTTTATTTTTGTGGCACATTAATAGCATTTTTGTTATTTTAGGAAAGTTTTGTAAAATCAGCATTAATTCAAAAATATTTAATTACCAATCAATTTTTTTAAAAAATATTTAATATCCGTTTATATCAACATATAATCAATTTTAAGAATTAGATCCCCCATTTATCTTTGCTTGATGATATTTTTTATATACAAATTAAATAATAAGATAATTTATATGATAAAAAAACATAAATTTTTTTATGCATTTGTTATGATTTGAATTTTTCAAAAACAAGAAAAATAATGTTTGTCAAAATCCCACATCGGATACGAAAATGAATTGGAATAAAAAGACATACTATAAAAAAAACAAAATAATCAAGAGCGGTAAGAGTAGGAAGACTAATCTAATAGGCATCCAAAACAAAATATTTAATTCGTTTTAATTCGGTTATTAAGTTAAACCGCATAATTAAATTGAATAATAGAAATAACTTTTTCAAAAATTTAATTTGATTAAAAAGTTATTTTTTTTCTTTTTCGTTAAAAGATGTGGCTTTCATTAAATGAAATATAAATGTTCTACAATCAATCTAAACCAAAAGTAGAGTAATAAGCAAACAAAACTGAGCAAGCTTAACAATTAGCCCATAAAATAGAGAGATAACAAGGTTGAAACGACAGTGCCTCCTACACAGCGGTATTGGCACTTTCATCTTAAAAAAAACCACTATGCCATCTTGTGGATCCTTTAATCGTATTTGTTTTTACTTTTTGTATTTTTATTTTATTTAATTCAATATAGATTTCCTAAATTATTCTTAATAATAAATCTAAATAATAAATAGATATATTCAAAGTAAATATAATCTCATAAAATCTTTAGAATCTGATTTATTATTATTCTTTGAAAAGATACCTAAAAACCTAATTTAATTCTAAGACATAAATTATTTTAACATATGAAAAAACAATGTTTTTTAAAATCCCACATCGCATATACAAATGAATTTGGATAAAAAAAAAAATATAAAAGAACAACAATTTTATAAAGAACGATAAGAACAGAAAGCCTAATATACTAAGCATCCAAAACTAATAATTTAGTTTGTTCTAATTTGGTTATTAAGTTAAGCCGCACAATTAAATCGAATAATAGAAATAACTCTAGAAAAATTTTAATTTGATAAAATAGGTTATTTAAAATATTTAAAGGAACGAAATAATCCTATTAGTTATATAAAAAAATATTTTAATTTTGTTTACATATTTTCTACATGAGTTTCTTATTATTTTCAATTTATTTCAATATTTCAATATCATTAATAGTGATTTCCTAAAATAATCTTAACAAGATATGTAAACATTAATGAATATTCAAAGTATAAGATAATTTATTTAAACTATTCAAATTTGCGTTCGGAATTTTAGCAACAAAAATATTTTATTATCAATTATCACGAGATTTATGGTTTCCTTAACAAAGAGATTTTCCATACTCTAATTTTCGTATTTATATTTAACTATACATATAAAAACCATCTTTTTTAAAGTCCCACATCGGATATGAAAGTGAATTTGAATCCACAGAAACACAATAAAAAACAAATTGAAGAAGAAACAGTAAGAGCATGAAACCTAATCTAATAGGCATCTAAAACTAAACATTTGATTTGTTTTAATCCTATTATTAAGTTAAACCGACAATCAAATCGAACAATAGAAATAACTTTAGAAAAACTTTAATTTGATAAAAAAATATTATTTAATTTTTTTTTATGGAACGAAATAATCCTATTAATTATATTAAAAAGGTAGTTTAATTTTTTAAGATTTTCGTTTTTCTTTTTTATAATTTTTAATTTATTAAAATATTTCAATAGCATTAGTAGTGATTTCCTAAATTAATCTTAACAAGATAGGTAAACAATAAATGGATATTTAAAGTAAAGATATTCTCATAAAGTCTTTAGGATCCGATTTATTATAATTTTCTTAAAAAATGCCAAGACAACTTAATTTGTACCTAAGATCATAAATTACTTAACATATTAAAAACTAATGTTTGTCAAAGTCCCATATCGGATATAAAAATGAATTTGGATCCAAAGAAATACTATGAAAGAATAACAATTTGATAAAGAGCGGTAAGAGTAGGAAGCCTATTATAATAGACATCCAAAATTAATAATTTAATTCATTTTTCATTCGGTCATTAGGCTAAACCACACAATTAAATCGAATAATAGAAATAGTTTTAGTGAAATTTTAATTTGATAAAAAATGTTATTTAAAATTTTTGATGGAACGAAATAATTCTATTAATTATATAAAATTTTGTTCATATATTTTCAACATAAGTTTTTTTTTAAGATTTTCATTTCTCTTTCTTATTATTTTTAGTTTATTTAAATATTTCAATAGTATCTATAAAATATTAGAACATATATTTGAGTTATTTCCTTGGAATCGCGGCTTACGTGAGGAAGAAGTTGTGATTAATGAGTAAGTGTCTTTCTTTTATTGTAAAGTATGAGTGAACATTTACAATTCTAATGATTCTACAAGTTGTATATATATATAGATGTATGTACTCTATATATATGCTGGTAGACAAAATGCATAAATTTAAGTAGGTTGTTCGCTATAAATGTTACAAATCGTACTATCAATTATAATTATTCATATGGAACTAACAATTTAAGTATCTTTCCTCTAACTTTTTTTTATTTATCTATTCAATAAAGTTATAGCTAATATATTAATTATTAATAGGATTTTTCGGATTGACAGTGAAAAAATCTATTTTTCATATTTACAATTAACTAATTAAAATCGATTAAATGGTATTTAATGAGAATTTTAAGGAATCTTCATATGCTTTGAAGATTTTGTTGAGATTGATTTATTAAGATTGTGCAGCAAGTTTTTCATAGTTTTAAGGAATGTTCTGATACTGAATGTTGCAGTAACACTTAATAGTGATCCCAAACTGATTTCTTAAAATGAAACGGTATGTAAATTGTTTTGTTCATAAATATACGTACAAATGACATTAAGATGGTGTTTTAGTAAATAGATTGTAGACAACATACATGGAT
The DNA here is from genome assembly GCA_964056655.1 of Arabis hirsuta. Taxonomy (NCBI): domain Eukaryota; kingdom Viridiplantae; phylum Streptophyta; class Magnoliopsida; order Brassicales; family Brassicaceae; genus Arabis; species Arabis hirsuta. The sequence goes on from OZ053306.1 coordinate 1,758,486, forward strand.
CCTATCACTAGAAGCATGTGTGAGATTTTATAAAAATATCACAGAAAGCACAAGTTATTGAAAAATTGTTTTAGAGATGTACGTACACTTTAAAACAAGTATTAGACGGGTTAGCGCATACATGTCTTAATTATATTAAACAAAAATAAATATAAATAAATTGTATACTTTGTATTGCTTATAAACTTGGTTTTTGGTTCTGAGAAGTTACCAGCGAGTGTAAAATTGACAGGAACAACAAAAGTTAAAAAATGAAGTTCTTTTTTTGTCATCTACACATTAATCCATTTAGGTAGAAAGTTGTTTGCAAAAAAAAAATCTACAGTTCTAGAACGGCCATAACATGCCAAACAGTACATCTTTAAAATAAAACTAAAAATGGCCAAAAATATAGAAAAAAGGGAAAAGCGGTTGTGCATCTCCCAGAATATTACCAAGAGGATAGAAAAAGTTAAATACATCTAATACTTTTAAAATGGGGAAAGTGGCCGTGCTTCTCACTGAACCGAAAAAATTATTTAATAGACTAAAATTCATAGGAAAAAAATATTTTCATTTAACCGAAAAATTAGATCACATAAAATAAATAATTGCAAATTATACAAATATCTAATAGTTTCTAAATTCATAAATTTGTCAATTTTTAATATATTTATTGTGATAAATATGAGTATTATTTATATCAACAAAACTATTTTATAAACTATATTTGAAATAATAGAAAACATTGAAACTTAAACAATAAATTTTTATTGGAAACTGCTCAATCTTTGTCTAAACAAAAAAAATAAACTCATATGAACCTACATGTAGGTGTGTCAAAATAGGTCAATACTCATGGCTTATCCAAACCCGTCCATAATTTAAGTGGGTTAAGGTTATATTTTTTACCCGTATAAATAAATGAGTCTTCGGTGGGCTACCCCTAATGGGTTTATGAATTTAGCAGATAAATTCATTAGGATCATGAATTACCGATTGATTTATCACAAAATTTATCAAAAATAAAATAATAATATATATGTAAATTACTCTAAAAGGTTATCAAGTGTTTTTAAAAAAATTAACAGATATGTTTTTCTACTTATCATCATCCAACTAAGATCGAAATATCTTTTAAAACTAATCAATGGTTTATTGCTTTTATTGCATTATTGATTTTATTAGCTTTATGATTTTTATTTTATTTTATTTTAAGATACATATACATTTTAATTTAATTTGTTACTTGAAAAGTTGAAAACTGAAACAACCCGACCCGTTTTTTTTTTTATATACATTGAATCAAATTATCATTCCCATAAATGATAATCCTCAATAATCCAATCAATTCCACAAGTCAACAAATAACCAGCGGAAATCAAACTAAACCTTTAAACCAAATAATTCCATTATCAATTTAACCAATCATTCAAAACAGTCAACCAATATTCCAACAACCTAACCCGTTCTAATCTGAATTACTATCAACCTAGCAATTCAATTAAAACACACAACGACGAGCCACTTGATCCATCATCCCGTCCTCGCCCTGATTCTACGATCACACTTTGTCTTTACCTGCATCACATGGCAAAAAGAGATGCGTAAGTATTATCATAAATACTTAGTGAGGCGGTCCTCCCATCTACAGACCATGTACTCAGTAATAGAACCATACAATACCAGGGTTATCAAACAGCAGTGAACAAGACAAGCAAACGACACGCAAAACGTGCAGAATTGCACTGTGTCGCGTGACACGCTTAAATGTGTCGCGCGACACGTCGCGCAGAACCTGAGTCCGAGCCTCATCCTCTCATGGCTCGAATCCCAGTCCCTTTTCATCGAAATCAACCAACCAACGCCAAATCCAACCAAGGAACGAAAACAAACAATCATACCATACAATCCTACTTCCCGAGAGTTTATGGTCGCGCACTCACCTAATTCTGGAGAAAAAGGATGAAGAACACGAAGAACCCTAACCCAGAACCTCTGATTCGGACTCGATTATCTCTTCAACCACAGCTCCAAAACATAATCGGAAAACTATTATGAAAACTAGATAGAGAGATCTACACAACGGTATGTAGATCGTCCTCTATTCCCAATGAATCGACGGGAAAACAGCCTGCAATCACACTGATCGGAACTGGAAAATCAGAGATTTCATAAACGACAACCTGAAGTCAAAAGAACACAGAGAACGGAGATTACCTCCGAATCAGGATCGGAAACCTGATCTAGAAACTAGACATAAAGAGATTTCCAAAAACATCTCAATCGTCTCCTAATTCTCTCTGGCTCGACGGGAATCCTCCCTCGAAGAAGACTGATCGCAGACTCGTAACAGCACCAACCTCACACATTCAAACGACCATAACTCAGCGAATACTTAACCAAATCACACGCGGTTTTCACCCACATCAAGAGCAAAGATAGGAGAACTTACCCACAAAGTTTCCCTCTAATCCAACTTGGTCTTCCCTGTCTTTTGTCTCCTCCCAAACCGACGGCAAACCTCCAAAATCTCTCAAAACTCTCCCAACTCTCTCAACCCTAGTTTTCTCTCAAAAGTGGCCAAAGGAACTGAGAAACACGACCCCAGACCTTATACTCGAACCCTAGGGTTCCCTAAACCGGTCCAACTCAAAACAAACCAGAAATTAAAACCCTAGGTCTGATTAATGACTTGCGTCGCTCGACGCACCTCCCTTGCGTTGGTCGACGCAACACCCAGAAACCGACTCCTCACGAGTCCCACTGCGTCGATCGATGCACCACCAAAATACATATTTTGGTTCACGGGCGTTACAAAAACGTTGGCCCGATTTATAATAATATAGATTGTTTTTATTTATCTATTAATTTATTCTTATATTTTAATTTATATGTAAGTAACCCATATAACCCATTAAGTCAATGAATTTTATATTTTTAGATTTGGATATGTAAATTCAACTCATATAACATATGAGTCCGGGTGAAACCCCCATTAAATCTCAAACTCATGTGGGTTTGAGTCGGGTCGAGTTACCCATTTTGACACTTCTTGGCTAAACCCTAATTCAAAATTGTTATGTTGATATTAATATTCTAATACAATAAGAAAGCCAAGTTTAGTTTACATCATATACAACGAATGTTCCCGCACATAGTGCGGGTGAGAATCTAGTTTAATTTATTATTTAAGAATAGCTATAGCAAATAATGTTTAGCATTGCAAACCCAAGAGAATGAAAAGTAATTTAATATAAAAAAAATACTAACCAACGGTAGCAGATCGATATGTTGTCCATCCATCAAGACGACTCAGGTTTGATTTGATGATGGTTTTTCCAATACCGTCTCCGATGAACATTATCATTGTCTTCTTCTTCAGTATTTCCACATTCTCATAATATTCTCCACCTTTTATATAAATCATAAATCTATACCCAAAATTTGATAATTAATTTCAAATATATAAATAACTTGGAAAATGACTTAGAATGATATTATTCCCCACTTTTTATATAAATTGTAAATCTTTACCCAAATTTTGATAACTAATTTCAGACCTATAAATAAGTTGGAAAATGACGTAGAAACGTGTTATTCCCTACCTTTTGTATAAATCATAATTTTTTACCCAAAATTTCGTAACTAATTCCAGACCTATAAATAACTTGGAAAATAACGTAGAATGGTATTATTCTCCATATTTTATATAAATCATAAACCTTTTTTTAATATAAATCATAAACCTATACCCAAAATTTGGTAACTAATATCAGACCTATGAATAACTTAGAAAATATAGAATGGTGCTTTTCATTTTTAATGTTTTATCATTTATAGTATTACTCACCCCCAAATAATAAAAATAAAATGTTTCAACATATATGATTGGTCAAAATAAAGGTTTTCAACATAATTATATGGTTGGTAAAAATCATTTCTTCAATCTAACACCACAAATTACTATCAATCTCTTCAATTCAAATAACTTCTTTAAACAGAAGAAGCTTCGTATCAATATTTGTAAAGAAAGAAAAAGAATTCAAATGCTAATGTTGATGCTTTACTATACGTTGGGATATAAATTATGTACCTGGTTTCGCTCAAGTTAGGAGCCGCTGAGACGGCGGAACTACTGGTCGTAAAGTTTCCTGTACCATCTTTTGCCACCGTGAGATTGAAATTGGTCCCTAACACCAAACCGTGAATGAGTCTCTTGTCATTGTTTGAGACCCAACTCGGGAACTCAACGTCACATCATAAGATTTTGAAGAATGTTTCTTCCCTAGAAGCTTCTGAAGCATATCCAAAGAGTTACCGAGATAATTAGAAATGTTTAACATGTTTTCCTTCAAGTTATCAGCCAACCCAAACGTCCTATCATTGCTATTCTCATGGTCACTTGTTGTGAAACCATCGAGACACGTGTCTTGGTTCGTCATGGCGTTGCTGAGCAACATATTGACGTGGTGGGATCCAAGAGAGTGAGATTGGAGATTGGAGATTGCGGTTTTGAGATCAGAGATAGAGTCATCGAACAGCTCGAGACAATCTTCGAATCCGCAGTGTTCGAAGTGGGTTAGGTTTGGACCGAGATGGTTTTGTAGGTCGAGGAAGTTGGAGGACGAGAGATTAATTTTTGAGATGGTTTGGTTTAAAGTAGCCACGACGAGCTCGAGCATGTTCTTTAACAACACGCAGCCACAGAGGCAGCGACCAAAAATTTTACAAAGTAATAGTTAAAATACAAGTTAGTTGGAGCCCAAGGTTGTGGAGAGTTGATCGTCGATGGTGGTTACGGAGACGCAGCGTCACTTTTCGTTGCCGCTAGCAAAACTCAGCGACACTTTCGGAGACGCAGCGTCACGACCTGGTGGTTATGTTCTTTATTGCGTCAACGCCGGCATCATTACACTCCACACACATGCGTTACAAAGAACATAAATACAAAGCTTTTTTTGTAACGCCGACGCTGCCGCTGCGGCAAGTTAAAGAACACGCCACTCAATGATTTTATTGGTTTCATCAGTTACTCGATGCATTTTATGGATGGTGGATTGTGAATGAGATGAAACTAAAAATATTAGGAAAAAGGTTAATGGTAGTATATTGAGATCAATGTGTTTCGATTTTTGTGTAACTGGATTTTTCATCTTTTTTCTTTGAGATCGTAATGGTGTGTATGGTCTTATATAAAATCTCCAAAGGTAACGAAATAAATGCGAAGAATGATATAACGAAGAGTAAAAAAAAGGGAAAACTTGAAAGAAAAAAATATTTTAGTCAAACTCGTTTCTTTAGAATAGAGTAATTGTTTCAACATATGGATATTTGATTTAACATATTAACATATGCGTTTGGAGTCTTTGTTCAAATCGAATAACATCAAGATTTTACCAAACTACATAAAATGCATATATTACAAATTTTATAGACATAAACGTTCCATTAAATATTATTCAACTCACCAAAAAATAAGTTTCAAAAGGAAATATATAGTTGACTCCATATAGGCATATACTATCAACTTTTTTTTTTTTTTTTGCTAACCAAACATATACTATCAAGTTAATATAGTGTTTCCTAGGGCTGGGCACAAATATCCGTTACCCGTCTTATTACCCGTTATTCGATTCGTACCCGTCTCAAAAAATAGGGTATCCGTAACTCTCAAGTCGGGTAAAGGATACTATAATTTTGATACCCGCGGATAAGGGTCGGGTAAAGGGTATCATTTTTTTTTTCACTACCCGTCTCGTTATCCATCCTCGTACTCGATTGTTACCCGACCCAAAAATATCCGCATTCTATATCACTAATATTTGATAAACTTAGTTATAAAATAAATTGTATAATATATAGTATAGTATAAATACTCGCAACGTCAATATTTTGTGTTTTTGAATTGTCATCGATAATTTTGGAGATGATGGATTAAAAATTTTAAGTATCGAAGTTTGTAATATTATATTTTATGACCTATATATGTTGTCTATTAAGAGATTTTTTTTCATTTTCGTAATAACACCTCCATTATTTTGTATAGAAGTTGCTTAAATTTAATTATAGATAAATTATATTATGATTGGGCAAGTAAGGATAACAAATCGGGTACCCGGCGGGTCAACGAATTTTTACCGGGTACCCAGTTTTTGCAGGTCGGATAAGGATATTATTTTTCAAATACCCGTTAGGATCGGATCGAGTAACAGGTACTCCAAATTTTCAGGGTACCCATCTCGTGTCCAGCCCTAGTCTTTCCCTTATAAATAAATTAAAGATTAAATTTGACCAAACAAAGTTCCTTTTTTTTAGTAATAACAACGTACAATTTTGAAAGGTCGTTTATAAAGGGGTTTTTTAATGAATAACCAAAAAATATATATATTTAAAAAGTTAGTAAAAAAGGGGTATGTGGCACAATCTTGGACATCTTATGAATAAGAGAAAGAGAGAAGGAATTGTATTGTCTTATTTCATGAATAATACAGAGTATATATAGGGTTACAAAGCCTGGGGAGGAAGTACAACTTGGAAAAGAGGTAAGTCTAGAAGGTTCTAGAATATGGGCCTATAATGGACATCCATACAAATGGGTTTATAACACTCCCCCTTGGATGTCATTATAGTAAAATTAATCCTAATGCGCTTAAGATGTTGCCTCATTAAAAACCTTACCAGGAAAACCCAATTGGGACAAAACCATGGCTAAGGGAAAAAGAGTGCAACGCGCTATTTCTCCCCCTGATGAGTGCATAACTTGATATCTTTGTGATGATGTACCCAAATGTTAAACTTGCATCTTGAAAGTACTAAATAGAAGTGTCTTGAAAATAAGTCCGCCAAAGCTACACTTGAACGAATCTGTAGAACATATATATCGCCTTTCTTCTGCAACTCATGGGTCTTCTAGATGATTCATCTGGATCATTCTCTTTGTTTCTCTCAATACCATCAATGTATGATATACAATTGGGAGATTGATAGAGTTTCATATATCATTGTAATGATAATACTTCTCTTTAAGTGTCTATCATTTGTGTGTTCTTTGATGTCTCATTAAAAACCTTTCATAGAAAAACCCTATGGGATAAAAACTATGATAAGGGAAAAAGAGTACATCCACGCTCATCATTTTATTTCTCCCCCTCGGAAACATCTTCTTCTAGAGATGAATTCCGATCTTTCGAAATTACTATAAACATAGTTTTAAAACTCATATAATTGTTATATGATATCTCAGATTATTGGACTTCTGGTCCATACCATCTTTTCCTTTATCATACATAATCTCATTGCATTTTATGTATGGTACTTTAGGACCAAACATATATGAGCATTTTCTGTAAAATCCTCTAAGGATTTATTGAGATAATATCTTTTGCGCTACATGTTTAACTTGAGATATCTGAAGATACATTTAACTTTCCAAGGTATATTCTCAAATCTTTTCTTCAGATATTAATCTCATAAGGAGTTCTAGTGGTGTTCAAATCATCACATACATTGCTATTATAGCAAATCATTTACAAAATCTCCTTACATTGAATCTTCTGGACTTTCATAAATATCATTATCTAGTGATCTTTTATCATATATTATTATCATCGTACTACTTGTGATAACTCTGCTGGAGTTTCGATGATCTTCAATTAAGAATCACTTTATCAAAATCTTTTGATAAATACATGATTATACCCCATGGACGACCTAAATATGCTTTGAAATTGACTTTCACAAGGACTAAGTCCAATGCAGCCAAAATCTTGCAATTAATTATAGAAATACCAGTTGGTTGACGTGAATCTACCCGACCTTGAGCGGTATATGTGATTTTCTGGTTCGCACAACTGATGCGTCACCAAATATGAAATCTACCATGCCATATATACCGCAATCTCTATAAAAATGTTTGTGTGAATGGACATAAATGGTGTCTTGGTAGCTTTCGAAGCTACATTGCTAAAAAGCAGAGAGATCAGATTCGCTTCGCAATGCCACAAGAGATTAAAAGATTAAAAGAGAAGCTGAAATGTGAAATAAAAAGTGAAGTTATTATATAACAAAATTTCAACGGTAACGATGATAAAACGAAGAAGAATGATAATTTATATTTTGTATGTGGAAAGGAATATTATCTCGGAACAATACAGAAAGAAACAAATCTTTTAACAGTATATTTGGATCTTTGTTCAAAATGAATAAATCTTTCAGAAATGTTACTAAATCACATAAAATGCATGGACTGTCCAAAGACGGTATAAAACTTCCACGGGAAATTCATAAAATCTAGTTATTGAAAATTGACTGGCATATATGTCTGACTCCTCATATTTTTTTGGTAAATAAAATTTTAAATCTCAAACAACGTTGTATTGTAATTCTTAAAACTATATTTTGACCCGCGTCCAAGCGCGGAATAAATAATTATGTTAACTAATGGATTTTAATATATATTTCTTTTAATATTTAAATGTGTATAACAAATTATATGATTTTTAATATCTACAAACGTACAAAAAGGATATGTATTATGCATAAATATAATAAAATTGAATACTTATTATCAAGCATATGTTAATGCCATTAGTGTTGATAATTTTATGTGTAAAAAATGATCAAAACATATAAAAATATTATTTATTTCAATATCTTTAAGTGTAAATATCTCATTATATCTTAATTAAGCTTTCTGTTTTTTTGTTAAGCTTTATAAAAATCATCAAAACATTAAGCCTTTGCATTTTTGTTTGCTTAAATTTATTTTGTATTTTGCTTATATTTTACTTATATTTCGCTTGGAAAACAAATTATTCAAATTTTATATAAATTAGAAAAAATTGTTAAAATTGAAGTAGAAAAATACATGATCTATATGCTTTGTCACTAAACAAAAATAAACCATTATTTGCTTAGATGATTTATCATGATCAACTAATTTTTTGTTTACATTATATATATGTCATGATAAAATTTATCAATCATTTTCTAATCTATATTTATAGTATGATTACTTCTCATTTTCTTTTGTCACTTATCTTCGTCTAGTGAATTTATATATATTTTGATTTTGGTTCATCGTAGAGAAATATTTGAGATTTTATGATATTATATTTTAAATGTTGGTCATTCAAATAAGTTGAAAAATAAATGAGTTAAGATAATGTTTGAAGTTGAATGTATGGTTAAACAAAATGAAGTTAAATGAATGTCAGATTTTATTTTTATTGTGGTACAAATCTTTTAATAAAATATAGAAATTTCATATTTCATGAAATATATAGATCTTAGGAATAATATAAAAAATATTTTTTTTCTTCGAACATCTTAGAATTATGGTTAAATTATATGATTTTTACTAATTGTTTTAACTACAAATCATAAGCACATTTTTTAGTTTTTTAATATATGTGATATCTATTTTTTTGTAGTCTTAAATTTATTAATTTTTTTTATTTATTTACTTAATGTTTCACGTTTTTGTTCTAATTTTTTTATTAGTTATACAAAAATGAATAAATATGATTTACTACGTATTAAATGAACGTTTTAAAACTTAAATGTTTTTAAAAATAATATTGTCTATGTGGAAACTCTAAGTGGAAAGAAAATTTTCTAATTATATATACTAAAATATGACTCACGCGATGTTTACTATTTATGTATTATAAAACAACCAATGTTTGTAGATACAAAATAATTTTATTTTAAAATAAATTAAGTTAATTTTTGATTTAGTATTAATAGTGTTTGAAAGCATGAAATGATTATCAATCACTTTGATATCGATAATTACCATTTAAAATATTTTTGCTTAAAAATTTGTTACACACATCTGGTTTCCATTTTTCGGATATACCAGACGTTTCTCTTCCGTCTACTTCCAATGGTGATGTCACGGTGGCGCCCACCCGGTGCATGGCGAAACCGTTGGCATCACCCGAAGACCTCCAACAGATACTGGACTTCTGCTGTGCGTATGTACAGTGCTTTTGGAAAGACATGGATCCGTGTTATCTCCCCAATACAGTACTAAACCGTGCATCGCAAGCTATGAACAGGTACTACAAAAAGCACGGAACAAACCCCATCAATTTTTAATTAAACTTATCAATCATTTTCTAATTAGTATTTGTAGTATGATTACTTATCATTTTTGTTCGTCATTTATTTTCGTCTCGTAAGTTTATATATAATTTGATTTTTGTTCATCATAGAGAAATATTAGAGATTTTATGACACTTATTTTTAAAAAGTTATTCTTTCCTAATAGATTGACAAATAAAAGAGTTAAGATCATTTTTAAGTTAAATGCTTGGTTAAAAAACATTTAATATTTATTTCTTTACATTGACAAATAAATATTATCATATTACTACTAAAATCTTGTGTAGCCTTACATTTTTTTTTTTTTCACTCTACTTAGTCTTTCACTTTTTTATTCTAATTTAATTTTCTTTTTAGTCATAAAAATATGGTTTATTGTGTATTAAATGAATATTTCAAAACTTAAATGTCTAAAATTTTTTTTTGCCTATGTGGACACTCTAGATGGATAGAGAACTCCCTAATTATAACAAACTAGAATATGACTCGCGCGATGCGCGAGTTTTTGTTTACAATTCTGTTAAATTTATTTTTTAAAAGTCAATCTAATAGTTTTATATTTATAATACTATTTTTGAATTGAAATGAAATTAATTTTTTCTTTTATTTATATTTTATGAAAATATGAAGTGATGCTTAATCATTTTAATATCGATAGTTTCAATATAAAAATAGATATGTTGATTTGAGACTTTGCTATATATATATATAGTTTTGTATTTAATCACTCTCCGCTTTACTAATTTTTTATATACTTTCAGAAATCAAATATAATATATTGAGTAAATGATAGATTCTAATTTTTTTTTCTACTCTTGTTTAATATCTTTTACCGAAATAAAATATTCTCGTTCTTTTTATACTTTTAATCTCTTAACAATTATTTGATACTTCATTAGATGTTTCAGTAATTAACATCATTTAACTTTTTTTTTTATTCTCTCATGTGATTTATATGAATTTTTATTCATTTGTTCTTATATTGATTTGACATCTTTCCAATTTTTGAAAATTTAAATAAGTAAACCTCTATCTTTATCATAAATCGTAGTGTTTATACTACTCTCAAATGGAATACAATATAAGTGAATATAGTTTTTGTTATATTTTAATATTTATAACAATAAAATACTCAAATATTCTTGTATTTGTAGTACTTTTGATCATTTAATTACTTATTTTCGTTTTAATTTAATACAAACTTTTAGTAGTTGTAAGTAACAATTAATGTATAAACATAAATTAAATTGAGTATTTAAAATAATTTTACTGTTAAAAAAAATATTTTTGCATATGTGGACACCCTAGATGGAGAGAGAACTCTTTTTTTTTTATACTTCAATAATTAACATCATTTAACCTTTTTTATTCTTTCATGTGGTTTATATGCATTTTTATTCATTTGTTCTTATATATTCATTTTAAATACTTCCAATTTTTGAAATTTAAGTTGTAAACATCTATATTTATCATAAATAAACTCATAGTGTTTATATTACAATAAAACCTCCATAAATTAATACTCTATAAATTAATAATCACCATAAATTAATAAATTTCTCCGTTCCCGAGTCGGGCCAATGTAAAAATTAACAAAATTCGATAAGATGATAAGATAATATTTTTTGAAACTTCTATGTAAAATATGGTCCCAATAATAGTATAAATTAATAATCATGTATAATTATATATATTTACATATAGCTTTTTTGGGTTTGGTGATTTTTTTTCTTCTGCTTATTACATCTAACAAACTTTTATGATTGTTTTATCAATATCGAAACTTGTAGAAAATTATAGACGTGACAATTGATTATGTACACATTACTCTTTCCAATTATATTATAATATGTATCATAAACTTGTGACTAATCGTGCTTTTTTCTAAAGTTTGTATTTAATAATGTGTATTGTTTTTAGATGGATAATATATTATGATGTTAACATTCATTCTATTGCAATAACCAAAAGTATAAATCCGAATCTTGAGTTAATATATATCATTTTTATAAATGATTTAATTAATTTTTTAATATAATTTCATTAGTATTTTTTTTAAAGAAAATCTTACCTAAAACAAATATTTCTCTATAGATTAATATTTATTAATTTATCGATTAATAGCTCTCTCTCTAAATTAATAAATTTTCAAAGTCCGAACATTATTAATTTATAGTGTTTATACTACTTTCAAATGGAATACAATATAAGTGAATATAGGTTTTGTTATAATTTAATATTTACAACAATAAAATACTCAAATATTCTTGTATGTAGCACTTTTGATCATTTATTTACTTATTTTCGTTTTTAATTTGATACAAACTTTTAGTAGTTGTAAGTAACAATTAATATACAAACATGAATTAATTTGAGCATTAAAATATGTTTATTGTTAAAAAGAAATATTTTGCTTAGGTGGACACTCTAGTTGGAGAAAAAACTCCATAATTATATAATTGATTGATATGTAAACATTTTTGCTATTATACTGATATTCATTTTACATCTTTCCAAAGTTTTGAAATTAAATATGTAAACATTTCTCGTTATTATAATCTCATAATTTTTTTATTACTCTAAAATGAAATATAATAAAAAAGAAATATATTAATTGTTTTAATTTGTATTGACAATAATAAAATACACAAATAATCTTGTATCTACTACTTTTAGTCACTTATTTACTCATTTTTCATTTATTTACTTGAAATTTTAAATTGTTATAAGTAACAATAGATATAAATATAAATGAATTAAATGGAAATTTAAAATAACATTAATTGTAAAATTATCTTTTTGCTTAGGTGGACACTCTAAAAAGAGAGAAAAGTGTGCTATTATATATATAGATAGATAGCCATTGCATGGACTGTCCAAAGACGGTATAAAACTTCCATGGAAAATTCATAAAATCTAGTTTTTGAAAATTGGCTGGCGTATATGTCTGACTCCTCATATATTTTTTGGTAAATAAAATCTCAAACGACATTGTATTGTAATTTTTAAAATAGTTATTATTGTGTTGTTAAATTAACTCACCAATTCTCATAATTTGTAATAAAATAATAATAAAAAACAGTGTTAAAACAAAACAATTAGCTCACCAATTACTCTCATATAATCTTTCTTCAATCGGTTGACAAAAAAAAAAAATCTTTCTTCAATCTCAAGTAACATTCAATCTCTTGGAATGTTCCGAGACACTATTACTCGGCCAAACGAAACTGAACAAAAAAAGTCTATATTCCGGTTTGGTTCGGTTCTTTGCTAACCATAGCTTTTTCAACATTGTTTCTTTGTTTCTTGCATTGTAATTTGAGCAATATGGCAATTAGAGAACAAACTTTATTTCTGTTGTGACGACGTTTCAAATGTTGTAACAAAATCTTTAGCTTCACAAATAGTGGTATCCTATACTGTTAATCCACACCAAAAATAAAATAGACAAAAAGAATTTCAATCAAGAACAAGCAGAATCACACCACTCTTCAATCCGCATAATGTGGAAGGATGTCCAATTCAATCATCAATCATAGTAAAGAATGAATGGGACTGATCTCTGTGACAAAGAATAAATATTTATGAACAGACGGGAGGTTGAGCAGATTCAACGGCGACTAGGACCACGAAGAGTCCCCAGCCTTGCAAAGATATCGTCATAGTCTGGGAGGTTTGGATGAACATGACTAGCTCTCTCCCTTGACGGGGTTTCTGGATCGGGTGATGTTACAGTCGGTGGGACAGAGCTTGAATTTACTGTCTTGTGCTTTGAGGTTGATTTTGGAGACGGGTGGTCATGAGAGTCTTGCTCGGTTTTCGTTGTTGTCACTGGGAATGAACGCTTCTCATGAGTTTTCACTGGCCCTTTTGTCCTTAGAGAGTACCCGGTTTTTATAGATGGCTTGGCGTTAACTCGTGCAGCATCTCTTTCCACTTCTTCCTCATATTCATACGAGGGTGAAGCTGGGGTCTTGAAGTTTGGTCTGTTGTGATCTCTCATTCCCGTTGCTGGCTTATGAGCGCTCACTTGACTTCTGTGAGAAGATCGAGGCGGGAGTTCTTCTTCCTCCGAGTCCTCATGGTTGACATGGGAATGACGATATGAGGATCGGGGCTTTGTTTCTGTTCTTCTTCCTCGAAGTTGGATCTCTGAATCATCGTCATCACTTGAAGATGGAAGTGGTGGCGTAGAGCTTGGCCTCTTCTCGCTGTTGCTTGCTTTCTTAGTGTAGATATCTTTTCTGCTATTGCTAGAAGTAGACATCGACTGACCAACATCATCTGATCCATTACGTTCTTTCTCAGACTTGGACAATGCTTCATTTCTTGCCGGGCTTATTATGTAAGGTGGGAGTGTCTTTTTGTTCCTAAATCCACCGGCCAAAGGTCTAAATTTCAGACCAGTCTGACTATCAGTCTCAGACTCTGATTCTTCCAGTGTCCTTGAATCATCTTTGTGTTCTTCTGTGTCTAAAGGGAAAAATTCATGTCCCACAGGATCAGAGACTTCAAACTTCTGAGATCGATCAGATGTCAGATTCACTTTTTCGTCTACACGTCCAGAAACTTTACCTCTGTGTCTCGGCTGATCATCTTTGCTTTCTGAATGTGCACCATAGTTGTCAAACTTGGAATGTTGGTCCGACTCATGGTAAGAAGCCGGAGGACTTGTGGAGACATCATCAAATAATGGAGAACTTGGGCTCTCCTGGAAAACTTGTGAGCTTGAGCTTCGATTTCCATGGTCTCCTTTGAAGCTCCAGAACGCAGTTGGTGTTGGCGTTACAGTAGACGTTTTGCTGCCAAGCAATGAAAATCCCACTCCATGATCATATTCATCTTCCGCGTCGAATTTAGGTTTATCAAAAAATGAGCTATAATGATCAAAAGTATCCCCAGTAGTAGTATCATCATGTCCATAATCATGAGAATCTAGATCTTTAAAGCTGCTCTGAGATTGGTGATCATATTCAGTGGCAAAAATGTTATCCTCCACGACGCTCGGTGACTTCATATAATCTGAGCCAGTGACATTCTCGTCAGAATAATTGCTTGAATGTGAATGCGATGAAGCCCGGCTTGACTGCTTCCTGAGGTGAACATCTTCTGAGTAACCAACATCTAAATCCATCTCATCCTCGCTTGGCTGCCTCTCTCTACCTGCTTTACCAAAGGAACCATCCTTTCTCGAGTTCTCCAGGGAATGTCTATCTGATGCGTGATCTACACGGGGAATGTCAGATTCATTTGCCCTATGGTATTTATCTTGTTGGGTTCTATCCATATCTTCAGACTGCATCCTAACATTTCGTCTTGGAGAATAAAAATCTTCAGAAATACCTTCGCTTTGTACATTTGAACTGTTATGTCTGTGTGAAGGCTCGTTTCTGAAATTTGCAGAATGCAAATGCGACTCTGTTGAATTCTGCCTCGTCATCCTTTCTTTGCTCGAAAGTTCAGCAGCTGCTCTAGCAGCGAAACTTGCTCTTTCAGCGGCTTCAGCAGCCGCACGTGCAGCATCTGTAGAAGTAACAAATTCTGTTTCGTACCTATTCTTGCTTCTTGAAGATGAACTTTCGTCGCCATGATTTGGATTTCTACATTCCCCTTCATCAGCCCGAGACCCTGTCAAACAAATAAACTTTGTCAAATGATTCAATCAAGAAACCAAAACAGAAACAGCAGAAGGAAACCACTTACGAGAAGGTCTCGCATTTGAATGATAGTAGTCATCAGCCTTCCCAGAAGACACATTGTTGGTACGGCTTGAAGATCTTCCATAATTTACATAAGAGTTCTCTTGCGAATGATGTCTTTCACTTGATCCATGTTGAACATTGACAGTAGCTGGAGCTTGGACGTTTGGAGGTTGTTCCTTGTTTGGGATTCTAGAGGAATCCATGTTTACACTACTCGCTGATTGAAACGTGCTTGCTCCACTCTAAAAAACAAGTAAAGTTATGGTTAAACATTAGCGAATAGATAAAACAACCGATACATTTACAATGAAAAATGTTACTACTTACCAACAGCTCGTCTTTTGGATCTGGTTCAACAAAAGATTGTGCCTCCCAGACCACATTATGCTCCGCAGCGATTTCCATCAAAATTTTGACCTTTGTTGGACCATCCGGGGCTTTGGCCGATAATTTCTCAACCAACTATAAAGACAAGAATCATAATCAAGAAGGGTTCACAATCGAAAACAACTGTGTCGGAAAACAATAGGAACATATGGAAACCACTTACCAGGCGACTCACACCAGAATCTGGACGTAACTCAATAGCAGAGGTAGCAAAATCCTTCCCATACTTGACTGTGAATTGCTTACAGATTTCTGAGAGCTCAGGGACATCTGATAACCTCTGGGAAGCAAACAAGACACTCGTGACAGCTTCTTTCAGATCAATGGGGCAATTTCTGAAGTAATAACGCACAACAATCAATACATAAAGACAAAGAGCATCAATGTTCACCAAAGAAGAGAAAAAAGTTCGAATCTTTCTTACTTTTGCGATTCGATAACACCTAAACGAACAACAAGAAGTTCACAATATATTCCAATGAGCTCATAAGCAGCTACAGTCTTCTCTTCTCTCACCACATGTTCCACCTGAGAGACAGAAACATAACCAACATTCTCAATCTCATCATCATCAACAACAACAACATGTGTTTTTGACAGGAACAGAGATCATCAGATTCCTTACCCGAATTCTAGCTGTAGGGGTATGACCAGATTCAAGCAATTGAGCTAATTCTCTTCTCAATTGTTTAATCTGAATCTCTTTTTTGTTCTTCAATATCTTAAGACGTGAATTCGCCATTTGCAAAGCTGTTTTGCTGCATATACCAAAAATCAATAAATCAACATAAACAAAAACCAAAGAAAAACAAAAAATCAAATCAAAAATCAGAACATAAAACCCAGAAATCGAAATTACCATTTAGCAGGCTTAAAACCTCGTTGAAGAACCTTCTTCATGGAATCTGAAACCGCAAAGAGAAACGAAAATCGGAAACTGTTCGACCTAAAGTCAAAGAGAAAATTGATCGAATCTGGTAAAAGGAAACACAAGAGCGAAATTAGGGTTTTTATGCTTAATTTAGAGATCAGACGAAAATCTATGATCTACCCAGAAGAAACGTATATATTGTTGATTTAGAGAAGACGAAGAAGGAAGAAGGAAGAAGGAAGGTGAATAAAATTAAAAAAAAAAAAAGAAAGAAAAAAATAATAATATAGGTTGGACTCTGCGCGAAACTCTTAAATATATGTTTGCAGTTGACGTGTTAAAGAGAAAACCGAATAAACCGGAAAGGAATAAGAAAGTTCCGATTCGTGGACTGACTTTTCAATCAATTAGGCTTCCAATGGACAAAGCGGATTAACTCGTGTTTTTGATATTTGATTTGGATTTGGATTACCTTACTCTATATTGGTTAGATAAAAATACAACCATTTAATCTGTTTTTTTTTTCTAAGCATAAAAAAAAATTACAAACATTTTTTTTTATCTTGGTACAATTTTTTATTTTGAAAATCGTTTACGGTTAGCCGTTTTGAATGAATACCATCAACTTAATAATAACCAATAATATATATATATATATTTTTTTATGAATAATCTAATTAGTCTTTTTTTAATCGTCTAGATTTATGAATTATTACAAATGATGAGATTAATTACACGGACAATTATATAACGGACAATTTTAGTCTTGAGTTGCGGGATTACTCCGTACGACTCTTTTTGCACCACGCTGAAAATCTCCTGTGTAAATTTTGCCTCCATTAATTTGTATTTTCCGGGACTCGAACTCCACACATGTAGGTGTAGAAATACATTGAACAAATTTTGAAAATAAATTAGACAACTTCAAAAACGACAAAGTATTGTTGTTATATGGCATATACCAAAATAGATAGATATGTCATTTGTATATATGATATATCATAATTTGTAAATATTTCAAGAATGATTATGGATACTTGCAAATTACATTGCAGTTGATTATTTTTCTACTTTTAAGGCATACAGGGTCATGCCAAGGTTCTTAGAGGTTCCAGACAAGCTACAAAATTGGACTTTTTCATTATAGTTTTAACGATCGTTTTAAATAAGAAACTAATTAAAAATAAAAACAATAATAAATAAAGTCTAAAACTAACAAATAAACGATAACAAGAAAGAAATCTATAACATAAATTTTGTTTTCTTGTCTGTGAACTCTTTGACCAAATTCTCATAAACTATTTGTTGTCAAACCAACTCTCTTTTTTTTTTAGATATGATACTCAAGCTATTCAATATTTCTTGTGACTTAGTTTCAATCATTTAGCAAAAAAAAAGAAAAGAAATGTGATACATGAATAATATTAATATGATATTTAATTCTCCAAAATATCACACTTTAAAATATTGTTTCCAAAATATCATCTTTAGTTTTCTATTCCAAAAATACCACAAAGTTTGTGTTTTCCAAAAATAACACAAATCTAAAATTAAATATTAAACATTTGGATAAATCTACATGACTTATCACATCGTTAATTGAAATCATTGTCATTACTCTAGAAGTAAGTTAATTTTTATAATGATTAAAATATATGATTATTAAAAAACTAAATACAACTTAATAGTTTTTACAGTTGATATAAATGTAGTTGCAAGAAAAGTTAATCATTCATATAAGTTTTAACAAATCACTTATAATCTTTATCTTATAATTTTTTCTGTTGATGTTGATATTCTAACGATCGTAGCGTGTCACTCAAATTCAACTTTTTACCGATTTTTTTAGGTCAATGTTACATTTGAGTAAGAAACATTGTTTGTGGTTTAATACACATAAGCTACTTCTTTATAGGTCATTATTAACCTAAATACTAAAATACATTGGTAAATGTGTAACGCCCGCGAACCAATTATGTATTTTTGGTTCGGGTGTCGATCGATACCAGCTCGATTTGAACTAGCAGATTAAGTTTTTAATCGCCCGGTTAGCAGGTTTTGGCTGGAAACCCGAGTTCTTTTGGTTGGAACCCCGACTTTTTTTTTAATGTTTATTAAAGTTAAAAAGGGAAAATAAAAACAAAAATCCTTGTTTTAAGGGAAGTGGGTGAATAAGTGAGCAAATGATTAAGAGAAGAAGCTGAGAGAGAGCGTGAGAAAAGAGGAAGAAGAGGAAAGAGAGAGGAGAAGAGAAAGAGAGGAGGAAGGAGAGTTTCAGCCGGGATTAAAGAAGACAAACGGCCAGAGAGTTCTACTCGGATCGGTCTATAATTTTTAGGGTAAGTTCTTCGCTCTCTTAGCTTGATTTAGGAAGAAACCGCTTGTCATTTGGTTGAGTATTCTAGAAGTTATGGTCGTTTTACTGAGAGATGTTTCTGCAGCATCGCTTCTGCGATCAGTCCACTTCAAAGGACGATTCCTGTCGTTCTGTAAGGACCCAGCGGACAAGTTAGATATCATTGGAAAGCTCTGAGTCTTATCTTACCACAGACACCGAGTTCGGTTTAATCAGAGGTGATCTCCGTTCTCTGTGGGCTTTTTAAGTTAGTGTGTCGGTTTCTGAACTATCTGTTTTCAGTTCCGATCAATGAGTTTGCGAGCTGTTTTTCTGTCGAACTGCTTAGATTTAGGAGACGCTTTATACACCATTGGAAAGCTCTCGGTGTCTAGTTTCCAGAACCGTTTTCCGATCGTGATTTGGTGTAGTAAGTCGCGAGTTATTCTCTTCCGAAACAAGGTGAGTGCGTGACCATGGTTTTGCGGGTATTGGTGTGTTTGATTGCGAATTGAGTTGATTTGTTGTTCGATCAATGCTTGTTTGGGGCGTTTTTAGTGTTTAGATCAACGTAAGTATCGTGGTTTGTGGTTGACTTTACATTGACTTTTCGAGGTTGACTTCGCGTTGACTTTTTAGGGTTGACTTTGCGTTGACTTTTCGAGGTTGACTTCTCGTGTTGACTTTTTACTTAATTGTGTTGTGTGGTGTTTTGATTGTTCCCTATACCCGTGCATCTAGCCAAGTAGATGGGATGATCTTACCACTGTGTATTTATGATAATACTCACGCATCTCTTACAACCATGTGATGCAGGTAAAGACAAAATGTGATCGTGGAATCTGGCTGTGAAGAGGAGATGATCTAGTGTCTCGTTTGTATTTATATCTATTCCGCTTTTGTTATTGTGTTGAATTATTGTGTGGTTTAATATTTATGGGAATATTATTTCGGGGTTTAAAAAAAAAAAAAAATCTGGTTGTTTCAAAATGTAACTCCGTTTCAATTCCACTTTGGTATTGCATCATGTTTTCTTCTCCCTTCATAATTATTTTACTATTGAATTCAAGCTAAATTCTCATTTGACTGGATATTCTATTGTTTCTAATATGTTAAGTATTTACGTGACGCAAATTTTTGTTTTTCAAAGATATGTGTTTTATCTTTTTCCATGTTTTTATTCTTAGTACAAATATGTTGTTCTTTGACCTTTAGTGATCGTTTATAGTTTGAACAATAATTAAACATTTCGTGTAGATATTATCAACTAATTTATAACCAATAATATATGATTTTCTTTGAATTATGTAATTAGGTTAAGTGATTAAACGGCTTTAAAACATGTTTTAATGTTGTTGGTGCTACATGTCATTCAAAATAGATTTGTCATATCACTCGTGTTTAGTATTTAAAGTTGAATCAATTAAATAATATCATAAAATTAAATGATAATATTTTTAATTACTTATTAAAAAATGATACAAAATATGTGAGTTAACATCACTTATGATAATTGATGTTGTTATTGACTATTTTATCAATTTACATCACTTTAAAAAAAATTATATATCCACTCTATCATATGCTTCATATTGTTAATTAAAATAATTGTCATACTGTTTACAAACATCATTACATTAAAATAACATCGTCATTGTCATTTATAATCGACGATTAAACTCTTTTCACCATATACACTATTATTAAAAAGTAATCATTTCTAAGTACTAAATAGTTTAGAAAAATAAACTTGATGTAAAACTATTTTTTATTTTAGAGTAAAATAACTTATATAATCAAAAAAGTAGGTAATTATTAACAAGACTAAATACAACATGATAGTTGTTATGTTGATATATATGTTCTTGCAAAAAAAAAATTGTGTATGATTTTTATTTAATCGTTTATAAACATTAAGCTTAGTTTTTTTTGTTATGGTATATTATCGACCATAATATGTCTTTTGATGATATTCATTATTCAAATAAAGTAATATACCATGGATTATAATCTAGATGATGTTATTTATTCATAGTAGTCAACGTATGTTTCAACAAACCCCTTGGTAGATATTATCCTTGTACGAGAACCAACCAACATAATGCTTTCCCACCTTGAACCAAACGGATTTGAAATAGCCCCTCCAATTGCTCTCCTTAAAAACTTTGTAGCCAATATTTTCACTATCGCAGCCATTTTCTGTCATGAACCTGACGTATGTATGCCCGGTTGTTTGGGAACTTCCTTATCTTTGGCTGCTGCTTTTTTAGCACATGAGATGTTTTTTCAGTAAATTCCGGCTCTAACTCACAAAACCCATAGATTGAGAGAAAGAATAAAGTAGAAGATATAGGAGAGAAAGAAAAAAGAAAACGTAATATATAGAAAGCATGTATAATATCTAGATGTATAATGTCTAATAAAGAAATTGAATAACGTTTTGAATCCATTTACTAAAATGGTAATGTCCTTGTCAAGTTCTAGAGTTGACAAACTGATAAAGAGTAGAGAAAGAACAGAGGGAGAGGAAGAGAGAAAAAGAGAAGGAAAGAGAGAAAGAGAGCGGTTTTGTTTTATTTTATCGAGATAGAACATACTTTTATAGTTGAGTAAATTTTCATGCCACATATTCATTATTACCGGCCCACTCCACTCACACAAAAAATAAACTAGAGTAAAACAAAAATTTTCAACTTTCTAGTTTTCTGATCCCGTGAGAAACAATTTATTGTTATATGAAATTATTTTTTGTGGTCCTTTTTTGTTTTCTTTCCAAGGTTAAAAATAAATAGCAATAGATAGTTTAATTACCAAACTATTTTATGATGTAATTGTTTTTCTGTATTCTTTTTACTATTTTTTTTTACTGTATTGCTATTAATTGATTTTTTTGAAAAAAATATATTTTCCGATGGATTTTTGACAGACCATATTTAAATTACAAAAAAAATATTTAAAAAAAATCTATTAAATAAAATACACCTGTAAACACACACAAATTATGAATACAAACACACATTTAAAAACATTAAAATAAATACATTAATACTACCTTAATGAACATCATTAACCACTTCTTTTTCTTGAACATTTTCCAATTCTTTTGATTATTCTTTCATATTATTTTTTTTTTAGCAACCATATAATATTAGTTTAATGAACATCATTCATCTTCTTCTTTAAACATGAAATAAGAAAAAAAACAACACTACCATTATGAAAAAAAAATTACATACTAAATATAACTAACCACCTAAATTTATACAACATACATTATTAACCTAACTAACCACCAAAAATTATACAACATACATTACAAACATAACTAACCATCTAAATCTAAATTAATAACAATATTAAATCTAATATACTAGTTATAAATTTGTAAATTTATTTTTATAAAACACTAACCTTATTTTTGAATTGCTTAGAAGATAAGAAAATCTAGAGAGAGAAGAAGAGGTTTTATTTATACAGAAAAATTATGACGGACGTTTCGTCAAAAATTCAAAATATTTTGTAAGTTATAAAGGTCAAAATTTTAAAACTCGCTGGAAGTCTGTCAGAACTTTTGTAAGTTCTGGCGGTTAAAATATTTTAAAATTCCCGCCTTGTTCCGCCAATTGGGTTTTTAGTGGTGAATCTTTTTGGATCCGTCGAAAATTTGTGGGATTCATTTTATATACTTTTGAAAATTCTCGCCTACTCCTGTTAATTAGACTTTTGGCGGTGTAATTTTGGTTATGTCGGAACAAATTAATTAATAATTTTGTGTCTCTTACTTCCGCCGAAAATCCGTCAAAACTTTCTTAGAATTTCGATGAATATCTAAAATTATTTTTTTAAAATTCAAATTCAAATTTTGTCGGAAATCCGTCGAAAATCTGTCGGAAGACTGGATCGTAAAACTATCGTAAATTTGTCGGAAAACGGTCATAAAATTTCTGACAGATCCTTTCCATCACAAAATCCATCGAAAATTAACAAATTTACCTTTGAGTAAAAAACATTGTTTTTGGTTTGATGCACCAATACTACTTCTTCAGTGTTGGTTGTGAAATTAACTATCAAAGTACGCGAGTAAACATGACCCTGTTGTACCACTTTGTTACTCTTCATGTTTCTTCCTCACTACATAATTTTTTTACTACGGAATCCTAACTAAATTCTCATTTTACTGGATATTCTACTTCTTTCCTGCATGTTATGTATTTTCATAACGCATTTTGTTTTCTAAAGATAGGAGTTTTATCTTTTTCTATTTTTTTATCTTTGTACAAATATTTTGTTATTTGGCCTTTAGTGATCGTTTATAATTTGAAAAATAACTAAACATTTGGAGTATATATTATCAACTAATTTATAACTAATAATATACTATTTTATTTTAATTATAATTTTAGATTAAGTCAACAAAGTTTAAAAATAATTAAATGACTCCAAAATATTAATGTTGTTGTTGTTATATGTCATACTAAATAGACTTGTCATATCACTACAAAAAGTGTTTGGGTTTAAGGTTGCATCAATTAAACAATATCGTAAAACTAAATGATATTATTTTGAATTACTTATTAATAAATGATATAAAATATGTGAGTTAACATCACTTACGATAATTTTGTTATTAACTATTTTTACATCGATTTAATAAAATTAATATAAATTTTTATTAGTCACTTTAATTTTTTTTTATAAATTCAGTCTATCATACGTTTCACATTGTAATTAAATAATTGACATATTGTTTATAAACATCAACACATTAAAGAACCAACATCAGTGTCATTCGGAATCGATGATTAAACTTTTTTTAACATATACATTATTATTAGAAAAATAATAATACTGTTATGGAATGTTATAGACCATGATATGTTTTTTTTATATACGTTATTCGAAAAAGTAATATATTTAGATGATAGTATTTATCCATAGTGACTAACTACTATTTAAACAATAACATCGTCAATCTCCAACAAAAAAATGTTTGCAACAAAACAAAAACATGTCGGAAAGATGTTGAACTTGCATTTAAGAGGCATTATACAATCTAACTTTGTTATATTGGATTGATCATCATCTTGTTGGGAGAAATATGAAATACATGATGAAAAATTATGCAATAATATGCATAACATGATAAGTAGAAATGAATATAATATCAATGTACTAATGAATATGATATCAATGTATAATGTGTTGAGATAATTTTTTCAATTTTTTTTTTGTCATATACTATTTACATGTTTGTTGTTTCTGATTATATGCTATGAATTGATCAATATTTTGATGTGTATATGTTTTGAATTAATATTTTCATTTTTCACCTACTTTTTCTTTTTATTTCATAAAATAATTACACATATCATCTATATATTTTTGATAAATAAAATAATTTACATAGATGAAGATGCATTTATAAATCAAAACTTTCGTCAAATTTTGATATATATATTGCATGTCTCTTGTAATGTTATAAATACTTTCAACACTTGGAGACATTTCATGTCGACAAATACGGAAAATTCGTACACACGAGAGAATGGCAAAAGAAGTAATCACTACGGCTACATAGATTGGTACCGCAATATCTTTTATATCACCATTTCCTTCTTTGTTCATAGTGAGAAGTGGGTTGCTTTAATTAACATTGTGAAATTTGGAATATACATTTGCCTTGAACTTGCGTTTTAAGAGTTATACAATCTAAATTTGTTATCTTGGGATGATAATCACGCTGCTGAAAGAAACATGTAATACATAATATGATAGTATGCATTATAATACATAACATGATAATTAAAAATGAACATGATATCAATGAATATGATATCAATGCAGTAAGTATAATTGTAAGATCAAACCATCACACCACCGATCTGTCTAGAGTCTATCAAAGTAGCTGTGATTTCCTTCACTAAAACTTGGGGTCCGGTGGTCGATCTCGTGCTCAACGTACTCAGCATCATCGGCCACCTGAAGAAGCTCTTTGGTGTTGCGAAGAAGTAGATTTTAGAATCAATCTTACTTTCCTTGCTTTATCTAGAGTGATGTTTGATCTATACAATAATTAGAATGACAGTAAATGTAAATACATGATTAACAATATTTAATTCGTAATATACATAATTGTTTTTTAAAGACACTTATTTTTTACTTCATAATGCATTGATTGATCACATATGTCAACATTATAAAAATTGTCATATTCAATATTATAGTATTTTACATGTAACTTTATATATGATTTATTTTAGTGTATTTTATCACTATTTTATATGCAAATTTATATAACCATGTAATTTTTTTAGCGTGTAATAATTTTACAATGAATAATTAATAATTCTTTAGGCACGTTTTATCATCATAATTAATTATTTTAAACATTGAGTATTAAAATACAAAACAAATATTTTTTAAAAAATGGATCTGAGGATGTACCATTGTAGTAATAACACCATCAAACTTTTATTTAGAGGATGAGTCACCCTCAAAATAAGTCATTATCGAAGATAGTTTAACTGATATAAACTGAAAATGTGAACACAAAAACAAAAAATAGATTTGAATGAATACTAATTATGTATGTTGTGTTTTCCTGTAAGATATAGTAAATACATGCAGGTGTAACTTTGTTAACTTAACAACAAAGTTTATCGATAAGTTGCATGATATAGGTTTAAGAGATAGTTAGTGGAATGAGTTGAGACATTTTGTTAGATTGACCTATGATTTGGATGTCTTGGGGTGGTTTGTTTAGATTTGTTTCTTAAACCGCGATGGCTCTGATCATAGTTCATAACTTTCAACATAAGAATAGAGAAGAGTTTCTAATCAAAACTTGTATCATGTAGCATAAAATCATATAATGCCATCAATTGCTTATAGTGTCCACCAAATTACAAGTTAAATCATTAATAGTGTTTGATTTAAACTAAATCTATCTGTGACTTGCACTAGCAATATATATGGTAATCCTCGTCAACAAAAATTCTATGGTCCGGGCACTCTTTAGCTCCAAGGCCATTGTATAGGCGCAGCAAAAACTCAGAGCTCGACTTTCAAATCATTGCCTAATTGACTGAATAAAATGCCGATATCCATTCCTTGATTCACCGTAGGTATGACTACCGAATAAGGGCACTTTGTGGAAAATCCGACCTTTTTGTGTTTAGATTGTTTTATCGATTTGCTTAGCCTATTTACGCATCTCTGGAATTTCTTATGGCAGCTTATGTTAGTCATACCTGCAAAATGGGAAACAAACAAGCATGGTTTCAGCGGAAGCATGCCAAATTCAAGACTAAAGGTTTAGTATTTGTAATCCGTTAAAACTATAGCTTAAGAAGAATGAAACACGGTAATATGTTTCAAATCACTTAAGCTATGGCCATTTGATTTCTGCAAGCATAATGATCTATGATCAGTTTATTATCTCTACATATGAGCAAAGCAAAACCAGAATATAGACGAGATTCATTCTAGTGTGTATCTCTACATAAGATCAATTCTAGTGTCTCTACATATGACCAAAGCAAAACCAGATTCATGATCTGCTCAAATCCCAATTCTTAATTCCATGATCTGCTCAAGTATGTACTTACTAGTTACCAATAATCTCGCTCTGTTTATAAAGGCCTAATGGGCATATCATTCTTCTCTCGTGTCAAAAAGCTACATCCAATTTTGGCCAAAGTGAAAACTACATACCAATTCCCGGTACTCGTAAGAACGGTATTAACCTTTTTCGTCGTGGGAATGCATCTAAAACCGCAGAAAGTACAGATCAAACAGTAAAGGGATTTGCATTCTTGATTGATTTACCTTTGGACTCAACACAATCGTCATGGACCATACAACAAGCATCAAGTTCATCACAAGGCTCCTCACCAGGACATCCAAAGTGACCAATCCCACAATACTTCCCATACCGTATAGAAAGAGCTGAAACAAACAATAGAAGAAACATACATAATTTCGTAGCTAAAACACACAAACACAAAACGTTCCAAAAAAACACACTGCAAGAAAAAACTCAATCTTACTGTCGCAATTTTGCGCAATGCAGGTTCTCGTGCACTCCTGTGACAATTTGATTCAACAACAAGACAAATTAGCACAAGGAATTACAAAAAAAAAAACGGAATCTAGAGGTTTTTGGCAAGGATCCAATTACACAATTTCATCATCAGCTAAATCTACAACAATGCGATTCTTTTGGAAACTCAGATTCGCAGAGATTTTCCCGAGAAAACATAACACAAAAAGAAAACTCGGGGAATAAAAGGTTAAACCTCGCTGCAAACGACATCGACGAGGAAGAAGACGATGAAGAAAGCTGCCGCGAGACGCATCAATGAAGTGCAAATCATCATCATCATCGTCGTCGTCTAGTGGAAGAAGCTTCTGGATAATCGTTTGTTGTCTTCTTCGCTAAGGTTTCCGAATATTGCTAAAAAAATTCCGATTGGGTCTCTTATAAGAGATCCCATTGGTTTCTTCCTACTTTCTCGCCGCTCGTTCTTATTCATATCAAAATTTATTATTTAAACAAAACAAAAAAAACAAATTGTCTGAGAGATTTTGAATTAAATTAATATTTTAGATTCAGTCAACCCATATAAATGCATTAAGGCCCAAAATGTTTGTGCTGTTTCTAGATTTTAGATTTTGGTTTTTGAATTTTTGGTTTTTGATTTTGCAGTAAATTTTAGTTTTTCGAAAACTTGAATGTTGATTTATTTAGTTTTTCGTTTTTGGCTAATATATATCTTGATTTATTTGATATTTTTATGGTGTTTTAGTTTATTTTTTCAGTATTAAATTAATAAAATAATTATATGTAAAACAAATTTGACTGACAATTATACAAAATTATTAATAAAAGAAACTTTTAAACACAAAAAATTAATTAACAAAATTGTTGATAAAATTTCCAAATAGATTTTATTTTCTAGAATTACAAAATTAAATATTTAATTATTTAACTAATTTAATACTGAAAAAAATTAAACTAAAACACCATAAAAAATAGGAGTTATTATTTTCCACAAATTTATATTAGATTTTTTATGTCAAAATAATTACTTTCATCAACTCAACATGACTCGGATTAGTTGTTTTTTCCAATTTTATTTCTTCATTTGTATTTTAATTAGAAATAAAAATATTTTGAAAAAAAATGAATAAACCAAAATGTTCATCGACAATTCACAATTATTGTGAAAAACCAATAAAACATAGATTTTGGTTTTTGCTTAGAAATAGGTAGTTTAGTCTAAAAACTAGTTTCCCTATAAATTCGGGAATCATTTTTTTCAAAATCTTGATTGGATAAAAAAATGGTTTTTTGAAAAACAAAAACCAAAACTAGTCTAGAATCTACAAACAATCATGGCCTAAATATTTTGCCAATTTCTTGGCTGCTTTTTTTTTGTTTTTAGTTAATTAAACTATAATATGGCCCTAAATAGTACTAGAGGATTTGAAGAATCTAGAGGAATTAAGGAAAATACAAATCCTTTGTTACCATTTGTGACACGAGGAATTGGGAGGATTGGGAGAATTGGGAGAAAGTGGAAAAATGGAAAAGTGAGAGTGATTAATATTTTTGTAGTGTTATATTTTTGGTATTTAAGAATAATGTATTTTCAATTTGTGTTTTTAAAATTAAATGTTTAATTTTTATTTTCTTTGTTAATAAATTACTAATATTAAAAATGAATAAATTTTATAAGTTTTCACTTATTTTGGTAGTTAATAATAAAAAAGATTTCTAAATTTTGTTAAACAAAAAACAGAAAAAATGTTAATAAATAAATGGAAAAATTGCAAAAATGCCACTTTTTATGTGCACATTTGCAAAAATATCACTTAGGGGTGTTTATTTGTAAAAATGTCACTAATTATATATTTTTAAACCCTATATCTTAAAATTCTAAACACTAAAAAATGTTTTGACCCCTAAATCCCCCTAAACCCTCATAACTAAACCCTAATAGAACATAATTAACCCAAACATAAATAATATAAAGAAAAAATAATTTGAAAAAATGACATTTTTGTAAAATGACACTTGAAAAGTGGTATTTTTTGAAATTTCTCATAAATAAATTGAATTTTAAAAAAAATTCAATAAATTTTATTATATTTGTTTGTTGTCAATTTTCAGTAAATTTTTTTTTTTGTAAAATTTAATACATTTATGAACATAAATATTTAAATTCAACAAATATAATCTAATTTAATATTTTTTTATAATTAATTTATTTATTTTTAAAAATTCCGCTACATGCCGCCAGATTCATCTGTTACCATTTAAATTTAAAGTTATTCCGCCAGATTCCACAAAAAATCACTAAAAATTCTACCAGAATCCGTAATTCTGCCAGAATCCAATGATACCATTTAGACCCATATATCAATTTCTCACAAATTACGGTTGCCTACCATTATTTGGAAGTATACTCTCGAATATGCACAGCCACAAAATATATAAAAATTAAAATTCTCGGATGTTTTAAATATCGAAAAAGATTTTAAGTTTTAAAGAGTAAAATTTTACAAATACCTAAAGAAATAATCTTGTATCAAATGCATTTCCTCAATTCTTATTAAGAGCTTTTACCAAAATGGGTTTTTTTTTTCCTTAGCTCCAATACTCTGTTTTATATAAAAGACTGAAAATAAATTTGGATTCGAGGAAGTGAGCAATCAAATTGAGGGGGGGAGTTACAAGCGTCAGAAGAACATTCTTGTTGTCTCCATTTCAAGGGTAGTAACCGGTGAAAGTGAATCCCCTTCCAACGATTTCACCAGCGCAATACCAAGCAAAGCATTCCAGGCCAAACAATGCAGCGATTCCTGCGTCTTCCACCTTCAGATTCGCTCTGTTCTTCAATAAGCTCTTTGCGTAGTCTACTTCTTTCAACAGTGTCTCGTAGCGCCCGGGAATGCTGTAATGATTAAGAAGAGTATTTTAGATACATGATCAAGACTGCAAATTACAGAAAGCAAAAACTCTTTTAACTGATAGCAAAACACAATGTGGTGCTTGGATTCCGTTATCCGAATTGAAAAACATGACAGGCACAAAGATTAACCAAGTCATCTACGATTTATGAGCTCAATTCAAGGATACCAATTTCGATCATGGACCAAAACTATTAGAGGATAACACAAAAGTGCTCAAGAATGCATTTTTCAATTCTATCAGTGTCTAAAAGGCAAAAAAAACTCATTACGTGCGAGTAATGCAAATCCAACTTACACATTTCCTCAGCATTTATATGAAGATTAATATTTCAGAAAGTAAACAAAAAAGGAGATAGTTTAAACCCTGAATCTAGAGCATGGTTGTATGAGTCAAGGCCAGTGGAAATATGTCAAGATAAAGAGAGATAGAGAAGAAAAGATATCGACCTAGCAAGACGAGTGTAGAGCAATTGCTTAGACAACTCGCTGCACTTCTCTACAGTTGCAGGCTCCTGAATATAATGCTTGTTCTTCTCCAACAACTGTCTGTAGTAAGAAGTCCCATGCTTAGACACAAACTTCGAAGCTTGACATGCCTTCGATTGAAGTTGTACCAATTTCGATGCCATGTTTCGAATTCAAATCCTTCAAAATCAGAAACAAATTTAACAAGAACACAGTTTATAGCTTTTACCAATTAAAAGTCAGAAATTAAAGCTTAGCAAGAGAGAGAGAGATAAGCTCATCAATAAGTACAATTTCAAAGTTTCTCAACCAATCCACATTAGTCGATATTCCAAAAAGATGTGAGCTTCACTACTGGAGCCACAAATTTATAGACATAATTCAGTTCATGATTCATTAAACACCTCAACAATGTAATTCAATATCCAAAAAGGTCCACAAACAAGAATTCCAGAAGAAGTAATCTCAGAATCATGTCATACAAAAGATTAAGGCTTTTCATCAAATTCACACATATCACTAAAACCCTAATCCCCAATTCCAGAATCACAGATCAAACGAGTCGCAGTCATGGACCAACTAAGCACATCAAAACCAATGACTCTCCGACAAAGAATTATCGCAGTGAATAGATTACTGATAGATCTGAGACCCAAAACACAGAAAAAAAACAAATTTTAACCCCTAGAAATCAAATACCAAAGAAGAAGATGATTTATAAACAGTACTAAGAACACGAAACGCAATCAATGGAGAACCAATAAGTGATCATCGCCAAGTCCTACCTTCCGGCGTGCTCGCCACTACCGTGAGAGTCAGAAAGAAAGAATCCTACAAATTCTTTGTTTTTTCTCCAATTTTTATAATTACGAGGGTAACCGAACCGGATCGGTATAAAGCAGACCGGTTTGTCTGTCAATAAAAATTGAACCGGCGGCTTAAATAAGGACCATAAACATAAGTTTTATCTTCCTAAAACCCTAATTCTCTGATTCTCGAATCCGTCTCCAAAACCCTAACTCTCTCTCTCTCTCTCCAATGACGAGTACGAAGAACTGCCACAACGAGTCGGAATCAAACGGCACTGTTCAAAACCAGAACACGAAGTTACGTTTTGAAGATGCTGATGAATCAATGTGCGATGCTGGAGGTGACAATGCCGATGTATCTGATGACATAACCAGCGCCGATTACTACTTCGATTCTTACTCACATTTCGGTAATAAATCTTTGAAATTTCATTGTTTTGTCTGATTCCTTCATTTCTTCTTCTGCACTAAGTACTAACTCTGTTTCCAATTGATTTGATTTTGTAGGTATTCATGAAGTAAGTGGAAATCCTTTGGTTCTGTAATTGTGAATGTCTTGATTTGATGAATGATGATGATATTTGTCTTGTTATTAGGAAATGTTGAAAGATGTAGTGAGGACAAAGAGTTATAGGGATGTTATATACAAGAACAAGTTTCTTATCAAGGACAAAATTGTTCTTGATGTAGGAGCTGGAACAGGAATCTTGTCTTTGTTCTGTGCTAAAGCAGGAGCAGCTCACGTATACGCAGTAATGTCTTTAGCTTCTTCTCCTTTAATCACAATTAGCTTTGAGTGATTTTGGATACTTGTGAATGATAAATGATTCTTTTGAATAGGTTGAGTGTTCTCAAATGGCTGATACGGCAAAGGAGATTGTTAAGTCGAATGGATTCTCGGACGGTATAATGTCTTTTATAGTGTTCTTCGAACGGATAGAAATGTGATGGTAATGTGTGAACAAGTGTTTGTTTGTTTTCGGCAGTGATAACGGTTTTGAAAGGGAAGATTGAGGAAATCGAGCTTCCGGTTCCTAAAGTAGATGTGATTATCTCTGAATGGATGGGTTACTTTTTGTTGTATGAAAATATGCTTGACACCGTCTTGTATGCTCGCAATAAATGGCTTGTAAGTGAAAGTTTCTGCCTTGTTACAGTTATGTTGATGATTGCTTTATTATAGCTTTGAACTGAACACTTCTTTATGCTTTGGGGTTTTTTGTTTGTTTAGGTTGATGGTGGAATTGTGCTACCGGATAAAGCCTCTCTGTATATTACAGCCATAGAGGATGCTCATTACAAAGAAGACAAAGTAGAATGTGGGTTTTAAGAAGACTTTTGTCGAACATCTATCTTTGTTCCTCCCAATTTTCCTTATCAAAACTTGATATTTGAATCGGCTTTGCTTCTTGTTGTATTTCCTATACAGTTTGGAACAATGTGTATGGGTTTGATATGTCATGCATCAAGAGAAGAGCAATTACAGAACCTCTTGTTGACACGGTGGACGGAAACCAAATCGTGACTGATAGCAAGCTACTCAAGGTAAGTAAGATTGTGTTAAAGTAGTTACTGATATCCTGGGAGTATCTCTTTAGTTAGTTACCTGTAGCTAATGCAAACTCCGTTTGTTTTGGGCCTTTTGGCTGTTTTTTTCTTTTCTTAAAGACCATGGATATCTCTAAGATGGCTTCTGGAGATGCTTCTTTCACAGCTCCATTTAAGCTTGTCGCAAAACGGAATGACTATATCCATGCACTTGTAGCCTACTTTGATGTATCATTCACCATGTGCCACAAAATGATGGGTTTCTCAACAGGTTCACACTTTTCCTCTAATTTTGTTTTCCTGATTATATGATGTTATGATGCCATAGCTTCTTTGTCGAGATATTTGGAGCTCATGTTACAATCACGAAATGTAATGCAGGACCAAAGTCGCGGGCTACGCACTGGAAACAAACCGTGCTGTACCTGGAAGATGTGTTAACCGTATGCGAGGGTGAAACGATCACAGGAAGCATGACCATTGCACCAAACAAGAAGAATCCTCGAGATGTCGACATAAAGCTCAGTTATTCTTTGAATGGCCAGCATTGCAAGATCTCGAGGACCCAACTCTACAAAATGCGTTAAAAGCTCTCAAATGAAAGTAAAGTCCCTACAAGTTTTATTTCATCATCTTAAAAAGACAGTCCTCATTTGTAATATATTGTTTCCATTTTTGCAAATGTTTCAGAACTAAATGAATCAGAATTTCTTCCCATGAATTTTATAAACTAGATGTGGAAATTGGATGTTTGATGTCCGATTTGTTTTTCTGTATAGTTCTGTTTCTTTCTTTTAGCTTGAGCTGAACAATATAAGAATTATGCCATTGACTAAGTTTTTTTTTTTTGGTCAAAAATGTTGAAATGATGCCATTAACTAAGTTAGTAATTACAATTTGTTTTGACAGTTTATATAAAGAAAACGGTAACATTGAGAAGATTAAAAATGAATAAAACTTGACTAGTTGTCTCGAGCCTCTCTCACATGTCGTGGATCTCAATGGCAAAAGAACCATTTCACGTGGTGTGTCGTTTAATTTTCACATACAATTTTGATGAAGTTTAATAGCAAGAATCCAGATTCTTGAATGACCACTTTGAGAAATCCGAAAACAAGAGAAAATAAAAACAACCACAAAAGAGAGCTTAGTAGGCTTGATTTGGAATTTGGAAATCAAATCACCATGGAAAGAGTAGAGCTACCAATTCATAACCATCCTTTGATACCCTTTACTCGTTTTGAATACAACTTTTGTGCTGGTTGCTTGTCTCATAGTTACATTTACGGAGGCTACCGTTGCAATGATTTGGGTTGCGAGGCCGTGTTCCATAAAGAGTGTGCCGAGTCTTTACCAGAAATCAACCACTCTTCTCATCCCGTCCATCCACTCAAGTTGATCGTCCTAAATCTAGATCCATCTACTTGTCGTTTCCGTCCACATAACTTTAGTGTATATTATGGTTGTTCAATATGTGATTTCAAGTTGGATCTTAGTTGTCTGAGGAGACCAGCTCCACTTCTTACTCTTGAAAAGTCCAACGCACACGAACATCCGCTTGAGCTATGCGAGGACAACAGAGAGTTTGAGGCAGCTTGCAAAGCATGCCACAATGATCTTCTTTTCAGGAACCACTATTATAGATGTCATCAGTGCGAATCAGTCTTCCACGTGGAATGTGTCGAGTTTTTTCCAGAACCATACAAGACTTCCCACCCTCAACACCCTCTCAAGTTACCATGGGAAGTACCTGATTACGCTGACAAGAAGTGCCTTCTTTGCGGGATGAAGTTTTTTCTAGGAAATCACCACTGTGATGTTTGTAACGTCAGCATATGCAGAAATTGTATGAAATACCCACCACCGTTTATAGTTGTAAGCTTGACAACCCATATACATCAACTTCATATTGTTCCAAGACGTATCGATTTCACTTGCAATGCTTGTGGGACGCAAGGTGACAGGAGCCCTTATTTCTGTCTTCAATGCAATTTCATGATTCATCGCGATTGTATCGATTTACCCCGCGTCATAAATATCAACCGCCATGATCACCGCATCTCTTACACCCCTCGCCTCGGACATGGAGAGTGGAAATGCGGAGTTTGCCGTAAAAAAGTGGAAGGGTTCTACGGGGCTTATTCTTGCTCTAAATGTTGTAACTATGTTGTTCATTCAAGATGTGCAACTAGCAAAGATGTATGGGACATGATAGAACTAGAAGGGACACCTGAAGAGGAAGAAATTGCGCCATTCGAGGTGATTGATGATAGCACGATAAAGCATTTTGGTCATGATCACAACTTACGAATCAACAAGAACGGGATGGTTCAACATGAAAGCACACTTTGTGAAGCATGTGTCTTCCAGATTTGTTCAGAACCGTTCTATAGTTGCGACCAATGCGATTTCATCATCCACGAAAAGTGTGCTAACCTTCCTCGGAAGAAACGACACTTGTGCACCAACCAACCTTTGATGCTACACACGGGGTCTCACCACGAAAGCTTTAATTGTTTTCTTTGTAGACGATATTCCACCGGCTATAGGTACGCTAATAATGATTTGACTCTAGATGTACAATGCGGTTCAGTTTTAGAACCATTTATGCATAAAAGCCATCCACATCCTTTATATTTCAACTCTAAACCTACTTCTAAGAGTTGTAGTGGATGTAAGAACAGACCAATGCTTCATTGTGATGAGTGTGACTTTAGCTTGGACTTTGGATGCGCTCTTTTACCGCAAAAGGTAATGAGGCATAGGTACGACGATCATCCTCTTTCTCTGTCTTTTGGTGAAAGCTGTGTGGATGGCCAGTATTGGTGCGAAGCATGTGAAAAGAAACTAAACCCAAATAAATGGTTCTATACATGCAATGATTGTGGAGTCACATTGCATGTTTCTTGCGTTGTGCGAGACTTCTCATATATGATGCCAGGGATAAATTATGAGGTGGTACCAAACACCTCTATTTGTAGACCACTTTGCTCTGTTTGTAAATCTAAATGCACGCTCCCTTCCGTTCCTCAGGTTTCCAAGGCTGGAGTTGTTGTATACTTTTGTTCTTTAACCTGTTAGAGATTGATAATCCATGTTTAATGAATGAAAAACTTTGTATCATTGTTCTTATGGATGTTATAAGTACGTTTTTCTTTAATCAGTAGTATTACAATGCTAGATTGCTGGTTTCAAGCCATATAATTCTGAATTTTGAGAAAAAAGAAAGATTCTGACTTATATTTCGACTAAGAAAAAGCTTGTACAATCTTCTATAATACGAGAAGGTTTTTCTAAATGACAAGTCTCCCATACTAATTGAGCTACACAATACCTTACCCTCACTTAACACCACAATAAACAACCGTTAAACTGAATACCACTTTAAATGTCAAATTCATTATGTGTAATATTTTATAGATCCCGATAAACTGAATACCTTCGCCCATCAATCTCTTCGTTGCTTCTCCCTCACAATGAAAAGAAGAAATAATGTTCTACTTATAAGTCTTGAATGTCTTCTTCTAGATAGATAAGAAGGTATAACAAACATCTAATTTGTAATTTTTAGCTTCATTTCTTATATTTTTTGTTTGACAAAATTATTTCTTTCTTCTAGGATTGTACTATCGAAGCTTCTATTCTTCCTCATCGTGAACACAAATTCAAAAACGTTTTAATCGAGGGCCATTTATTTTCTATTGATGATTTCGATGTGGTGTCAACCAATAGCCGGCTTTGGAAGATGTTAAAGAAGAACAATGTGACATTGGTACCGAGTCCTTTAGAATGTTTACTTTCTTCGTATTATCTTCAGAATGTCTAGGTAAGAATCCTTCTCCACGTTCTTCCCTTACTGAACATTTCAATTCTATACCATTGTGTATTAATTTTTCAATTTGTTTTATCTTCTCTAGATGTTGCACAAATAGCAACTTTCAAGACATCCCAAAACAAACACAAAGAAAACTCCTCAAAAACGCCACTCAAGAAGAATTATGTATTCCTCTAGATTTTTATCATTTGAGTGGAACAAAAATTGGTAGAATTGAACATTCCTCTAAATATTTATCATTTGAGTTGAAAAATCTTAAAAAGTGATTTATAAAAGTTATAAACACAAACAAAGTTGGAAAAAATTATTTCTCTACAAAATAGTAAAGAAATTAGTGGAACAAACAAAATCATTTTTCCATTCGCGTTATTCCACATATTCCATCTATGCAAACCATTTGCAACTATACAAGTTAATGATGTAAGTTTTATTGATGAACGGTCTATTTATTTCTACGTATAACATTGTAAATGTCCAACAATTTGCTACAATTGTTTAGTCTTCTAACTTAGATTTTATGCACAATTTTATTAAGTACGAAGATTTAGTTTAATGTATTCCTTATTTTCTTTATGGTTATAAAGTATGTTAATTACAATTTTAAACGATCTTTAAATTGTCATACACCTCATTTCCCATGTTGTCCTCATCCTCTATTATATTTTCAACTTCACTTTGTTTTCTTCTACTTCCTAAAGACTGAATTTTTTTTTTTTTTTTACTTTTTCTAGACTGAGGTTGAGCATATTTTCCCGTCATATGCGTTTCTTGAAGCTGCAACATATATATTTTTTTTTTATCAACATTTATTCTCTTAATTTTATACACAAGGATATTAATTAATAGATTTTATACACAAATTAATTTTTTTTTTTGGTGAGTGGGATGAGAGGCAATGCCTCCCATCATTTATTCAAACCGAAAGAAAATTACAAACGAACTTGGCGAGGGTGTGACACCCCGCTAATATCATCCATCCATATCGAAGACAAACCCTCCGGGACAGCGTTAAAAGAATGAAATCCTAAAGGAAATTCAAAAGCATAGTTAGCTAAGCCGTCAGCCAAACGGTTAGCCTCCCTATACACATGGGTAATCCGGACCAACCAGTCCTTCAAAAGGAAGCCATAGCACAAATGTACTAGGAAGGACAAAGGGTGAGAATCGCTAATCCCCTTTGTCAAAAAACCAACTACAACCTCTGAGTCAATCTCCAGTTCTACTCGCGTAAACCTCTTCTCCCATGCTATGTATAACCCGTAATAGGCTCCCCATAATTCCGCCAATGGTGCCGAGCATATACCAATGTTCAGCGCAAACCCTCCACACCAATTACCAGAACTATCCCGCAACACTCCTCCTGCCGTAGCCATCCCTGAATTACCATGTGAAGCTCCATCCGTGTTGAGTTTCACCCAGCTTTCCGGTGGTGAATACCACGCAATTTCCTTCTCTACTCGCACCCCTCGGTCTACGGTTTCACCCGTATTCACATGAGCCGAAACGACCTCCGAGCTAAGCTCCTTGATAAACTTCACGCGATCTCGACACTTCCCAATATTCCCAAAAACATTGCCACAACGCCATTTCCAAACACTTCTCCTTGAAAGGTGTGCATGATTCAGCTTGGACGGTTACCAAGTGTAGCTGGTCCTCGCCTTGGAAAAGTGTTGTGAAGGGATTACGTGATGTTGTCTTTCCGGGGCTACGGTGGGTTCCAGGAGAAGGGAATATGATTAAATTCTGGAAAGATTCATGGTTATTAGATAGACCTTTGGTGGAGTTGGTGACTAATGAGCTTCCGATGGAGGTTATGGAAGCTAGTGTTCGAGATTTTTGGAGAGATGGGATCGGATGGGACCTTCCGAGAATCACTCCCTTCGTTTCTAATAACATTGTCTTGCAACTGTTGGCAGTGGTTTTGGACAGCGTTACAGGAGCTAAAGATAGGATATCATGGAAAGAGACTATGGATGGGAGCTTCTCGGTTAAGTCGGCTTACTCGTTTTTTACGAAGGAGGAGTCTCCGGGACCGAGAATGAATGGTTTTTTTTATCGTGTTTGGCAGGTGGTTGCCCCGGAGAGGGTCCGTGTGTTCTTTTGGCTAGTGAGTAACCAAGTAATCATGACAAATATGGAAAGGCAAAGACGTCATCTTAGTGTTTCGGGTATATGCGAGGTGTGTAAAGGAGGAGAGGAAACAATCCTACATATTTTGCGTGATTGTCCGGCAATGGATGGACTTTGGCGTAGGATTATGCCAAGTCGTATCAGAGGAGGGTTCTTTACATCGTCACTTCTTGAGTGGCTTTACAAGAATATGGGTGATAACGGTGAGATTAATGGCAGCACTTGGTCAACGACTTTTGCGAGTACACAAATTAATTTTTAAGATTCAAAATTTAAGATTAACTTATTAACTTATGGTTTTATATCCTCATATTCACTTTCGGTTTAACACATTTTGAATGAAAGGAAGATTTTAATGTATCTTAATTACGAATTGAAACGGATATCAATTTTAAAATTCGAAACCACTTACATACACATATATACCCACACATATGCATACGAACAATCACTTTCTATTGCAAACTTAACAAATTATCATTGGAAATGAACACTATATTTTTCAGAGCACAGTCAAAGACACCTCAAGATTCCGAGAGTGATAACCCACAATTAACAGGTTTATCAAAATTGCAATTTCATAATTTGGCGTGTTCATTCTACATTTTTCTTCGATTAATATTTACATTGATTCAGATATTTGCTTCCCCAACATTTTGAGATGCTACATGGGCAAAGAAACTAATTTATAAACACACACATTTACGTAATACACTCGCAGATTAATTTTTTTTTTTTTTTTGTCACTGACACACTTTAGACCCTAATCAGCCAAATACAGAAGTATTTGGAAACCAATAAGGAATCGAAGTGCTAACATAAGAGAAAACAAGGTTTCGTATCCGAGCGAGCAAGCAGATCTGCCTTCTCGTTCTTCTCCCTAGGACAGTACTCAAGAGTAAAGTTAGGGAAACACGCCCGTAGAGCTTTAAACTCTTCTAGTTCTATTCGAAATCGCGGCCAAATGTCCGGTTCTCGCACCATAGATGTGAGTTCCTGTGAATCTGTGGCGAACATCGTGCAGTGTCGCCTTTTCCTCTGTAAGCTCCTCATAGCCCATAATAGCCCGTGCAATTCCATATGGAGTGGGGACAGTCCCCGACGCATATATTCCCCGTAAGCCTACAAAGTCTAACTACCCGTCTTGTAGTTGTAAAGCCCATCATATCCCACTCGTGGGTTCGTCTACTTTCCATGAGCCATCGATGAAGCAGGTAAAAGTGGCCGGCGTAAGTGCTGTGGTTGGGGGCCGCTGGCCTCCCGTTCCTCCTCATCTGATGCCGCATGAGCGAGAAACCACGCACTCGCAGATTAATTTATATGTGTTAAATTCACTTCTTCTATAGTGTCATTAAATTTCACAATTAACAACTACAAATAGGTAAGCGTCGTTGTAGCTTCCCCATCCAGAATGAAATGGTACATTGTCGAGCAGTTTATATGGGAAGGATAATCCACATAAAACATGTACTGGAAATGGAGTATGTACTAAGGATTTCCAAGGTCGTACAGAGGAAACCAATATTGGTGATAATGGTTCAAGGTTAGATAATCGTTTTGCAGTTCCCACAATATCATTCTGCTAAAAAAGTACAAAACAGAGGCAATTACATTATTTTCAAATACTTCAACAAAAGGGTCGATAGGCAACCATTGTTGTGGAAAAGGCTAATGGTACAAGGGCAAAAAGGGTCGTTAATGGTGGTGGTAGTGATCAAGTAGAGTAGTGGTTTCTTTTGATTTATACTCCCTCCTTCTCATATTATTGTTTCAAACAATTGGATTTTTTTGTGTAACACATTTTTTGTGTAATACTTTTATGGCTCATAACGTAGTTAACATGGTCACTAATTGAATTAAAGTCCTCTAAAATTAATCTACACATTTAAAAATACATAACACAACAGACCAATATTCGTAAGCTACCAATATATATTAATCTACCTTTCAAAACAAATATTATTAATGGTGTAAAGTTAAACTAATCACCAATGAAATGAAAACA
The DNA here is from genome assembly GCA_964056655.1 of Arabis hirsuta. NCBI lineage: Eukaryota > Viridiplantae > Streptophyta > Magnoliopsida > Brassicales > Brassicaceae > Arabis > Arabis hirsuta. Next base: position 1,799,639 of record OZ053306.1, read on the forward strand.
TGAAACTTAACCATAAAAAAATAAGAAAATTATAAATAATAAGATAAAACACAAAATTTACTTAACAATCAATTAAATATGGATTTAAGCAACATTTCAATCCCACGCGTAGCGTGGGTCTTTCCCTAGTTTTAGATAATATTCAGCCTAGAAGTGAAAGGTTATGAATTTTCTTTAAACCAGGCAAAAACTGATGCTCGAAATACACAATAAAATTGGTCCAAAAATACGCAATAAAACTGGTGCTCAAATATAATTCCACAGACCAGTGCAATCGATTCATAAGACTATCTTGGAGTCAAAACCTAAATTGGAATATATTCTCGTCTACTTCACTTTCCGACCAACTAGATTCCACTTTGAAACGATCAGTCACATGTAGAACCGTAACCCTCAAGTAATCTCTTTTGTAAAACCGTAACCCTCCAACTGTTTCAAGGGTAGTTCTTGTGATCAGGGCCGGCCCTGAACAAAATCCGGTGAAACATTTGCTTTGGTCCCCAAATTTGAGAAGCCCATTTTAGAAGAATTTTTTTGTTTTATATATATACATAAATTTGTTTTGTTGTTTTGTAGGCTCACGTTTTTTTTATTAATATAGATCAATAAAAAAAAAACATATTCCTAATGAGGCCAATTAATAGAAAAAAACCCATGAAATAGAAAAAGGTTACAATTTCTTTTGTCGATTGTAATTTATTTTTTTTGTACCTTGCCGTCACGGAGTCAATCACCGATCGTCTACTTCTTTTCTAATCTTCATCAACATTCAGCCAGCTATGACAAGTATATTTATGAAAATTTATTTTTGTTAGGTTTTCACAATACGATAGACAAGACTTCGATATAGTGACTCCTTTTTCAATTTTTGTTTCAGGCCCCATTATTTCAGGACTGGCCCTGCTTGTGATTTAAGTGATGACTCAGGCGGATAGTGTGTTGATGATTCTACCGTTTGATTTATGTTGTCTTTCTTTTATATTATGTATGAGAATATATTACTTTCCAAGCATAAAACTGAAATGGGAGTAGCATGGGCTTAACAGGAACATGTATTTGTATTTCTGAGGAAAAAAAAAACAAGATTGGGCCACGAGACTTGAATGCTACTGTGGCCAAGGATTTGTGGTCCGAAATGTGAACAAGAAACCTTTGTTTCCATTAAATTACATACAAGTTTACGGATACAATTGAATAAGTGCATCCACCTCCAAGCTACTTGGCCCAATATTTATGGCTCAAATTGTTTCTCCACAAACTGTACCTTTCAATCCTTTTAAAATTTTAACTATTGTATCCGTAAACTTCTATTCCATTTAATGAAAGAAAAGCCACATTGTTTGTATGTTTTTATTGTGTTGGAGATCCTTTGTATACAAGTTTACGGACACACACAAACTAGTCAAATTTTGGTTTCAGAGACTTGAATGCTCACTTATTGGCAGCCAACTACCTCCAAGCTATTGTGGCCAAGGATTTGTGGTACTAATTGTTTCTCCACAAAGTTTATTTTCCCATCCTTTAAAACTTTAATCTATAAATTTCTATTCTATATAATGCCATTTAACAAAAAAAATTAAATATATATTGAGTGCAAGAGTGGTGCCCGTGGTTGAGCTAAATCCTAAAAAATAAAATAAAATAAACCAGTTTGAAAAAATCCAGAAAGGAAAAAAAAAGAAACACATTCTCTTATACCTTTTTCTCAAATCAGAATGGAAAGAGTCGAGGTATCACCACTCCACAAGCATCCTTTGATACCTTTTAGTCGCTTTGCTTTTACTGAGTGTGAGGGGTGCAGCTCACTCGCTGATGATTACGCTGATGGGGACGGCTTGAATGGCTATCTAAACTTTAACATCTATGGAGGGTACCGTTGCAATGAGCTGGGGTGTCAACGTTATGTGTTCCATGCAGAGTGCGCAAAACCCTTACCAGAAATCAACCACTCTTCCCATCCTGACCATCCACTCGAGCTTATCAACAACCTAGATTCAGAACCATCTGCTTGTTTCTGTGGAAAAAAGTTCAAAGTTGGTTATTGTTGTTCAATATGTGATTTCAAGTTGGATTTGGAGTGTGCGAGGAGACCAGAACCCCTTGTTCTTCCTGCAAATTCTTACGGGCACGAGCATCCACTCCAACTCTTCTGTGAACCTGACGCTTGCTCGGGATGGAAAATCTGCAAAGCATGTCAGAGATATATAAACGGGACAGTCCCACATTACAGATGTCATGAATGCGAGTTTGTCATCCATGTGGATTGTGTAGACCTTTTTCCAGAAGCATACCACACTTGCCACCCCCAACACCCTCTCAAGTCACTTAAATATCAAATTCATGGTTATACCGACAGGAAGTGCCTTCTTTGCGGGGAGGAGTTTGATCGAGGACATCACCAACTTCACCACTGTGGTGTTTGTAATTTCAGCATCTGCAGAGCATGTATGAAAAACCCACCTCCGGTTGATGTTGAATGCCCGACAACCCATAAACATCAACTTCACCTTGTTCCAAGATGCATTTATTTCACTTGCAATGCTTGTGGGACGCTAGGGGATCGAAGCCCTTATTTCTGTCTTCAGTGCAATTTCATGATTCATCGGGAATGTATTGGTTTACCCCGAGTCATAAACATCAACCGCCACGAGCACCGCATCTCTTACACCCATCGCCTTGGAGGACATGGAAAGTGGAAATGCAAAGTTTGTCGTAAAGAAGTGGATGGGTTCTACGGGGCTTATACTTGCTCCACATGTCCTAGTTTTGTTGTTCATTCAAGATGTGCAACGAGCGAAGACGTATGGGACATGGTCGAACTTGAAGGGACACCCGAAGAAGAGATAATTGCGCCATTCGAGGTGATTGATGAAAACACGATTAAACATTTCAGCCATGATCATCACTTACAAGTCAACAATGATGGGATGGTTCTATCTGAAAGCACACTTTGTGAAGCATGTGTCTTCCAGATTTGTTCAGAACCGTTCTTCAGTTGCAAGCATTGTGAGTTTATTATCCACGAAAAATGTGCTCACCTTCCACGGAAGAAACGTCATATGCGCAACAACCAACCATTCACACTACACACAGATTCTCGCTCTGAAATTTCTTTGTGTGGGCTGTGTCGTCAATATTTCACCGGTTTCAGTTACAAATCTGGCCCTTATGTGACTATAGATGTACGATGCGCTTCAATTTCAGATTCATTTGTGCACGAAAGCCATCAACATCCTTTATACTACTACTCTTCATTTAACCATAGGCGTTGTCGTAGATGTGGGAACGTCAGCGGCTTTTTCTTTCGTTGTGATGAGTGTGACTATATTTTGGACGGCAAATGCGCTCTTTTATCGAGAAAGGTAATGAAAAATAGGTACGATGATCATCCTCTCTTATTGTCTTATGGTGACAAGAATGTGGATGGCGAATACTGGTGTGAGGCATGTGAAACAAGAGTGAATCCAAATGAAGGGTTCTATGCATGCAACGATTGTGGAGTCGTTTTGCATATTTCCTGCGTTGTGGGAGATTTCTCATATATCAAGCCAAGTTCCGCTATTTCATGCAGGGTGGAAGACCGCTATTTTACCCCGCCAGGTTCAGTTATTTCCAGCGATGTGGAAGACCGCTATGCGTATATCAATCGAGGTTCAGCAACAAGCTCGAATGAACAAGTGGTATCCAACACCTCTAGTTGTAGGCCACTTTGCTCTGTGTGTAACTCTCGATGCAAGCTCCCTTCCATTCTTAAGCTTCACAAGGCTGGAGTTGATGTATATCTCTGTTCTTTAGAATGTCGTAAATACTTGGGAGAATTATAAGGCATGCTTTTAAGTTAGGAAAACTTTCTATCAATGTTATAATTATTATATTTTTATCAATACATGTGTGTGTATACATTGCAGAGTTATATAATATCAAACGGAGTCTCGTCGGAACGGAAGAAAACACCAATGGACCCGAGAGAAGATGAAACTATGGTTTTCATTCAAGCCATGCTTTTCTAACTAAGCAAAAACTTATATAATTCTGAATCATTTTCAGCTTAAAAGTGAAAAAGTTACGATTTTTCTTTCAACCAAGCAAAAACTGATGCTCCAAATACACAACAAAACTGATGCCTCAGTATAATTCCACATACCATAAGAGAATACATAACACATCAACCACAGAACCAGCTTGAGTCTCATTGATTTACGCCAACTTCATCCTCCTTAAGGCTTCCACAAACATTACACTCAAGAACCCTCGAAGCATCATGGGTCTTCGGCGGAAGCGGAGCGAGAGTACCAAAACAATTCTCCTTCTCACACATATATCTCACAAAGAAGTAAGCGTGAGGGAAACTGGATTCATCATCCACACCATTTCCACCCTCTGAATCATCCATCTCTTCTTCTTGTTCATCTTCTTCCTCCATCTCTTCCATAACCTCGTTCTCATCTTCCTCGCCTTCCGACCAACTAGACTCCACTTTGCACCGATCACATTCACATCTGAAACCATAATCCTCAAGCAACCTCTCTTGCCTACTCGAATAGCTCATGTTCACAGGGAAGTAGCTCAAACAAACTTCTCTACCTTCAGGAACATCATGAATCATCCTAATCACGATATCGGTATTACCATCCGAAGCAGAGTCAACGTAATCGAATCTACAAGCATTAGGAAGACAATCATGATTGAAAAACGAAGTCTTGGGATAAATCCCATAAGCTCGTACCGATCTTTTCTCATTCAAAACAGAGAACGGTTCCATCAAACCAAAACCATTAACCTTATCCTTAACCAGTAAAGCCGCCGTGAGCTCCGGCGAGATTTGAACCGGAAGAGGTGGACACACGGCGGATAAAAGAGAATGAAGAAAAACAGCACCGTCACAATCACCATTACCTTGAAGAGAGAGCAAAATCTGGAAATCAGAAGGAGAGGCAGCGGCGAGATTGTAAGCAGAGAGGAGGAAACGAGCTTGGACTTGACGTTCCGGAGATTGATCGGAGAATGCTGCTGCGGCGGAGGATGATTGGTGAAGACGGCGAAGAGATTCGCAGAGCCATGGAGTGTGGGAAGAGAAGCAATTAGGGTTACAAAAGGAGACGAGAGAGCATGATTGACACTTCTGAGCTGATGAAGGTAATGATCGGAAACAATGGTCGCAGTAAGGAGAAGCGGAGGAGAGAAAGGGAAAAGCAGAGTAAAGAAGGAGAGGAGATTCTCTGAGGATAACTTGTCCGGCACGAAGAGATTGTGAAGCTACTAAACTCCGTCCTCTACCACCGATTTCTGCAACTCTCAGGAGCGACTCCGACTTAGCTCCGGCGTCGTTCATTTTACCAGCCGTCGCCGTCGCCGTCGCCGTCGATTAGGGTTTTTCCAAAATAAAACGATTTATAGTGAAGAAAAAATGGAAAGGAGTAAAACGGTGCCGTTTTCAATCACGTTTGGGGTACAAGAGATACATATCGAATGGGCCTTATACAAGCTTGTGGAATTTTTGGCCCAAGAGGTTAAAAGAGTGATTAATACAAAATTGTGTTTTATGATGAAAAGAGAGAATTAGGAAGTGTAATGTCTTATCAATTAATTAGATCATATTTTTATAATGTAGATGGATAATCTATAATATTAGAAACTTTTGAATCAGTAGCTAAATGAAATAGATAACTTATAACAAATGGATCTTTTTTTTTTTGGCCGACAAAAAAATGATTAATACTTTTTTATTGATATATAGTAAAACATGATAAATGAAATTGTAAGATAACATAAGATAATGGGATCTTAACGGCTTTACTAGTCTTTGTCATTTTCAGCAGTGAATGTTTGACTTAGTTATTTATCCATGTTAATGGATGTTTAAATGGTTGGTCTAGTGATCACACTAGACTAGAAGACAAAAGAAGAAAACAAAACAACAAGTGAAAATGTAAAGTTGTTAAATTAAATTAAATGAAAAAGGAAATGTACTAATTCATCATTTATGTTTACTCCTTCTAAAATCAGCAAAACGACATAATAAAATTAGAAATCGTGACGATACAAAACTTAATGTTTATACTGAAAAAAAAAAAGAGAATTACCGATGATCGCTACTTAAATGTAGTAAATGGAAAAAACAAAAACAGAAAGAGAAACGAACATTACAAAACGGCGCCGTTTCGCTGCAAATCAAACCCACAAAAAAAAGTCTCATCATCGGCGTCGGTGGGGGGATCTTGATTAAACAACCGCTGGACATAAACGCAAACGCGGTTTTGTTATAACACACAGACATCGAGACAGAGAGAAGAGAAAGAGAAGTGTGGTCCACTTTTTTGAAGAAGAAGACAAAGCTGAGAAGCTAAAAGAGCCGTTGAAGTGTACAATCGAAGGGGCAAATAGGCTCAGTAGAAACCAAAAGACTATTCCTTTTTCTCTCTTTCAATCTCAATATAAGTGAGGTTTTAGAGAGAGAGAGAAAGTCGCAGTTTTTTTTGGGTTTCTCAGGACAATGAAGGTGTTAAACGACGACGTCTCAGTCGACATTGAAGAGATCTACAATGGTGGCAAGGTTTGTTCTACTCATTGAGCTACGAAAGTTACTTCCTTTATAGTCACATTTCGTTTTCTCTCTTATGGGTTTTTAGTTTTGCTAGTTTAGCTTCAAATCTCAGTGAGAATTTCTGTTTAATTGAAGATTCATCTTCAGTATTCATAGCTTCAATCTCAGTGATAAATCAATGTTCTGGATTTAGTGCTTAATTTTATTGAAATCAAAGTTGGTTTTACTTCAAAGTTATTTCATTTTTGTCTTATGATGATGATGATCCTTTGAGTTACATCTGAAATCTATCAATTTTGGGTGTTTCTTTTATTCGATTCTGCATAAAAGGTCAAAGAGATTCGCTTTGGAAATGGTATCTTTTTTGTTGCTCTATGATTGATATATAATGTCTGACTTTTTTCTAACAACAAGTTATCTCTTCTACTGATTTTCTGGTCTTTGCACATGGGAGAATCTATTTAGGACCTTATTTTTTTAGTGGTCTGGAACAAAGTTGGAATGTTCCTTTTCTTAGCTGTTTCTGGTTAAAAAGAAAAACAAAATTGAAGATATTGTGGTTTCTAAATGTTTAAGCTGATTTTGGATTGAGCTAATGTTGTGCATTTGAGAGTTGATGTTCTCTTGATTTGGATAGACTGATTCATTTCTTGCTTATTCTGATCTTTTGCAGGAGCATCATGTGAAAACTTGCCATGGTTTAGTTTCAGTTGTAGTCTATGGAGATCAAGAGAAACCGGCATTGATCACTTACCCTGATGTAGCACTAAATTGTAAGAGTGTGGAATATGCATTTGGTACATGAATTTGGTTTCACTTGATAATCTGATTTTAGGTTCTTTTTGTTTTTATGTTTGTTAGATTTGTCGTGTTTTCAAGGATTGTTTCTCTGCCCTGAAGCAGTGTCCTTACTCCTTCATAACTTCTGCATCTACCATATTAGTCCCCCAGGACATGAGGTTTGCAAAATTGCTTGTCTTGAAACAGTTTATTCTTTGTATCTACGCTGCTGTTTGCTCACGTTGTGTCGGTTTCATCGTTTCTACAAAGAGTTTTTGTAGTTTGGAGCTGCTCCAGTTTGTTCCAATGATCCGTCACCTTCTGTGGAAGACCTCGCTGACCAGATTCTTGAAGTATTGAATTTCTTTAGGTAAAGCGTGGATCTTGTTTCAACTAACTCCCATTCGAACTATGGCAATTGCACTATAATCCTGAAAATATGTATATTTCTCTTGCAGCCTCGAGGCAGTAATGTGCATGGGGATCACAGCTGGTGCCTACATCCTTTCCTTGTTTGCTGTATGTACTCAATGAGGCTCCTTGAGGATTTATTTGTAGCTACATCTCTTAGAACATCTTGCAGTTTCGCGTTACTTATCAATGATTGGTTTTATGGTTGCAGATTAAACATAAAGATCGAGTTTTGGGTCTGATTCTTATATCGCCTCTATGCAAAGCACCATCATGGTCTGAATGGTTTTATTACAAGGTTAGTTTATGACTCTACAAAAGGGAAAGTCACACACTTCATTTGCATCCAGACGAATAACGTGATGTTAATACTTATTCTGCAGGTAGTGTCAAACTTGTTGTACTATTATGGCATGTCTGGATTGTTAAAAGATCGTTTCCTTCAGAGGTACTTCAGTAAGGTAATCTTTCTTGTGACTTCCTTGAGGAAACCTGCATATACTCATAAGACATCGATTTGATCTTGTTTTTAACCATGACAGGAAGCTCGTGGTAGCTCTGAAGTTCCAGAGCGGGATGTAGTACATGAATGCAGAAGGGTCAGTGCTTAACTTAGTAGTAGTTTCTAGATGGTTACACTTTGTCTTCACCTTATCATATGACATGTTTATTCAGCTGCTGGGTGAGAGACACGGTATTAGCCTTAGGCGGTTTCTGGAAGCAATTAACAGGAGACATGACATAACTGATGGATTAAGGAGTTTGAAATGCCGTACACTCATATTTGTCGGCGACCAATCTCCTTTCCACTCTGAAACTCTTCACATGGTGGCTGCATTGGACAGAAAATACAGCGCCTTGGTTGAGGTATGCAGTTTGGTGTAACTAAAACCAACTCAGTAAACTCAAGAGCAAGCTCTTTTAGCTTCTCTCCAAGGTTAAAGATTCAGGCTCTTAGATTCTTGGAACATGCATTGATGTTCTTTTGTTTGAATTGCAGGTGCAAGCTTGTGGATCAATGGTAACAGAAGAGCAACCACATGCAATGTTGATACCAATGGAGTTCTTTTTCATGGGGTTTGGACTGTATCGGCCTGGTCGGGTTAGCGATAGCCCCCGAAGTCCGCTCAGTCCATCGTGTATTTCGCCGGAGCTTCTTTCTCCGGAGAGTCTTGGTTTGAAGCTAAAGCCAATAAAAACTCGGGTTCCCACAAAATGTTAAAGAAACATTTGATTCATTATTTTTTTCTTTCATAATTTGTGTATTCTTTAATTAAAATTTGTATTTGTACTCTGTAGTCAATGAACTCAAAACCTCTTTATTTAAGAGATAGTTTTATGTTGGTTGGTAATCATCATTACAATACGTTGAAGATTCTTTCTAACTTTGTTTCAGAACATATAAGAATGAAAACAAACTAAGTAATTTCCTACCTTTTTACCCAAAAAAGAATACCAAAACATGTGAAAAATGAAGCCAACTTACAAGTCTCTGTAATTACTTCGTGTAGAGATTTTATACAATTTCCTCTTCGGTTTTCTTCTGATCTCGCGAAACATCTATACATCCGGAACACAATTGACGGTTCCCATTCATTGCCTTTGCCTAGCTTGAGATCAAATATGGCTTGATGTTGTTGTTGTATGTTATACACAAACATCATCAAGAGTCGTGAAGAGAACCTTGGATCATTAGAGATATACGCTTTGCGCTCTCGGAATGATACAAATCTCCTTTGAAGCCAATCTGTACGGATGGAAAAAAAAAATCCAAAGTCGAGTTTGAGCCAAAGTTGTAGAAAGAAAGAGAGAAGACACAGATGATTTTGATTTACCTCGGTTGAGCTATCAGGAGAGAACCACCGTAAGAGCACTCCTAAATGTACAACGGCCGGTATCAACTTGAATAGCAATGGTGTCGTTACCTGTAACATATTTTTCTTATTATATAGTTACTAAACAATACTGATATGTTATGTATGTGAAATCTACTGCTATTCCTTGAGAAATCAAGTTCCGTTCCAAATATTTGTTCTAAAATTTGAACATTAAGTGATATGATGTGGAAATGGACCAGTGTGCAAAAGAAATGGACCATACCAAGCTTAAAGCAGTTGTTCCCAGAAGCAGGAGGTACAGTTTGCTCTGCAAATAAACACAAACCGCTTCATAATTATAGCTCCACCAAAAGCAAATTATGAGCCAGCTATTATGGTACCACACGGTCTGGAAGATATATGCCTGGTTGTATTTAAATAATTAAAGAGACATAATGATTGCTTACCTCAATTAGGTGAAGATTAGATGCTCGACTTAGCAGTACAAAAGCAAATTCCCCAATCTGTGCAAGGGACATTCCAACCTATAGACAAGAAAATTGTGAGGTTTCTCTCTCTGCGAGAACGTTTGGAATAGTGTGAACGCAGGAAAAGAAAAGGGGTCACTTCTTACAAGTACTGCAGTTTTGTTATTGTAACCAAAGACTTTAACAACGATCGCAACTACGACAGTCTTTATCACTATCACCAGTAACACAGCTGCTAGAAGAATGTCAACATGGTTCCACAAGAAGTGCATATGTATCAACATGCCGATACTAGCTAGAAACAGCGCTGCAAAAAAATTGCGGATGGGTTCCACCTGCAAGGGAATAGACACGATAAGAATGGCTCTATATGGTATAGTAAACTTTTGAACACTGGGGAAAGAAGGGAAATGTATATCGATAGAGTCAAATTTGACTTCTTACTTGTTCGAGAGTATGCTGGGCAAGATCAGTTGTTGAGATCATCACTCCTGCCGCAAAGGAACCCAACTCAAGACTCAAACCGAGCTTGTCACTACACTGAAGTCGTCAAAACGATTCTGGGTAAATTTGAGAGGCAATGTGCAAAATCAACCAATTGGTAAAAAGAACGAGTGGTCAGACTAACCCAAGCGACAAGCAAGCAAAATGCTACAGCCGCCAACTGGTAGAGCTCGTTAGTCTGTCAAAGAGTAAAAAAACGCTTTAGTTGATAAACATCTTAATGACCAAAATGGAAGCAGGTAAAACGTATACCTGAGAAGAAAGGCTTGTCATAAGTTTTAGAAACCAAGGTACCCACGTACGGGACAATACAAACAAAGCAGACAAAAACGCAATCAAAATCGCCAACCTGGAAAGATAATACCACTCGGTCAGAAAGCAATAAAATGTCAAGAACTTTGATTCATTAGACCGCAACATAACAAGTGAACAAAGGAAGCACCATATTGTTGATATTTCAAAGAACTTTCTGGAAGAGAAAAATACATACGATTTAGCCATGGACAACACTCCTTGAAGGACACCAGATGTGCCACCAAGGACTGGGAGGAGAGCAAACAGCAAACCCACCGCACAATCCTAGTGATTCATAAAACCGTAAATTAGAATCTAATATAAGTAATTGTTGCATAACACATACAACCTGAGGAAATACAGTTTACGAATATGTGAAAAAGATGTGAATAGATAAGCTATTGATTGTGGAGTGAGTGACCAAATAAATACCTGAAGGATAAGAGTTCCAACGGTTATCTGGCCATGTAGAGCACTTATGCTATTTCTTTCCATCAAAAATTTCAAAACCTGGTACAAGAATCAAGGGGAAGTAATGAAAACATATGAGGATCAAGCCTAAAGATCAATTTAGGTAAATAAAACCAGTCGAGTGGAGAAAAGATAAAATACAGTGCAAGTGAGCATAAGCGGACAATTCTAATAGCGGAACACGGTCTATAATATTAACATACATGCAAAGACGTTCAATACCACATAATGTTTGCAAAAATACACAAGCAAAATTAAAATATACCACCGCTGTCGATGACATCGAAAGAAATGCACCTACGAAGATTCCTTCTGTTAGTTTACCGCCACATAACTGCAATGAGGAAGCAGCTAGCTAAGTCAACCAAATGCAATCCATATTCATGAATCATACCACAAAATGCTTATAACTCATTCTTAACTCGACTGCCCCAATTTTTTAGAACATACCGAGGCTGTTATCCCACTCAAGCACATGAACAAAAATATCTGAAGAAGACCTCCTGGAATAGCTACTGCACGAACCACACGAAGCTGCAACCACAAAGTACAATAACTGTCTCAAAAGTTTCAATCAGTTGGAACAAAGAAACCATAAAAAATATAAGAGGGTAGAAAAACGCAAACCTTTGCTGCAGAAAATTCTAATCCTAAAGCAAAAAGAAGAAAAATAACACCAAACTGAGCTACTGTTTCAACCTGTGGTACACAAAAAAAAAATATAAATCAAGCCCTTGTCAAGTGTCAACCATTTATAAATTAAGTATACATATAAATCAAGCAATCTCTCAGTCATGAAAACTTCCGTAGAAACGTAATATGAAGGAAAAAATAAGACAAAATTTGAAGAACTAAATCTGATGTAAGCTACCTGAACCATTTCACTAACAAAGCTTAACCCACCCGGTCCAATGACAGATCCAGCCAATAGATACCCAGTAATGACCTGTCATATAAGTACTGTAGAAATTAAATAATGATGTTATGGTTCATTCAGTCAAGTGCCAACAAATTCGTTTCTATACTTTCAGAAAACTGAATGCTCAAATGCTAGTGGAATAACATTGAAAGTCACATGTTCTGCAAAGGAAGCATGTCCTAACCGGTTGACCAGCACAGGCAAAGGCAATTCCACCACAAGTAGCAGAAACAATGACGACGACCAAATCTGATATCAGCCTACAAATGTACCGTTTCAAGAGAGATGTCCCCAACAAGAAAGCATTAGGTAACTTCTTACAAAATATAAACGAACAAAGAACTTCCTTTACTAATGCTATACTTACCTTAAATCTAGCTGCAGTACAGGGTACTTGGATTTTGGATTGGACATGATAAAAATGTTGTCCTGGATTGGAGTTGCAGCAAATTCACATTACAGGAATGCTTTTACACACAAGTGTATGATAGATGTATATTCTTCAGCAACATAAAGTACAAATGATTTAAGACTTTGCAAGCTTACCTTCCTATCTATCAGTCTTGGAGTATCTTCTACGCCATTCTCATTATCCAGATTAAAGAATGATCTAGAATAAAACGCACTAATATGTTATAATTTGCCTGAGCTAACAGCCACTAGGTTCATGTATAGACTCCAAACAGGGTAAAGTATGCACAGGAAGACTCACTTCTCCTCCTTGGTCTTGGTCTCATTTTTCTTGGGCTTAACTCGAGCTACAGTCTCCAGAACAGCCTAATGAGCATAAGAAATATCAACATTGAGTAGTGTGCTTCATAAAGGACAAGGTGAATACAAAGATAAAAAAATTGACCTGTTGATCAGCAACACTATTATTGAAGCTTCCTGGATCAGGAACTGCAAAAGCAAAAGCAACACAACACAAAAGCAATTCAATAACTTTTTCATTTCAACACGCAATTCATTAATTACTAGAAGACAAATTAACCATAACAAATCTATAAACCTAGTTAGACAAAAATTCCCCAATAGGTATGTAATTAATGATAAATCCCTAATCTCTGAAGACATAAAACCCTAGCTCGACATGGACATACGAGAAAACCCAAATGCAGAAATGAAGAAAGATTGAAGATCTAGTGAGAAGGAAGAACCTTCGTTCTGGTCATTCTCAGGAAATTCCTTCTCAAGTGCCCGATCGATCATATCAGCGAAACTGTCTTCCTTAGGTTTGGGGTTCGTGGCATTGGACTCAACGACGGTTGTTCCATTGATCTCTCGTGTAACAACTGAGTCAGTCCCGATAATATCTTCTAACTCGGCGGAAAAAGCAAGAGAGAAACAACTACAGATCAGAAGAAACGCCAGAAACCTCATCGTTTTCATACACCGCCGCATCTCAGTGATTGTGCCGCGGCGGAGCGATAGAGAAGAGAGAGATTGATTTTTGCTCGTGTGTGGGTTTCTTCTTCTCTCTCTTTCTTTCCGGTGGTTGAAGAACGAGAAAGCACAAAGATTGAGAGAGGGAGAGGGAAATTAATTTTTTTTTATTTATTTATTAGTGAAATTTTAATTATTTTTGTTGATTAATTTTTATGTTTGCTTAAGGGAAAATTTATTTAGCGTTTTAAGTCCTTTGATTTAGGGAAACAAAAGTGTGTGGGTAACCGAATCTTAATTAGAGAAAGAAACCATAGTACTTTTAATAATAAAATAAAATAAAAGCTAATATTTGCTGAATTTACAAATTAAATTACTCTAAAGATTACGTTTTGGTTTATTTCGTTTTCTTTTTAGTTTATACTAATTGGAATGTTTGGTCTTTATTAGCTTGTTTAGTTTGGAGTATGTGTTTTTTTACCAAATTCCATTTCTATAAGAGGTAATTTGCAACACTAACCAAAAAATGATAATAATTAGCAATCTAACTAAAAATAAAGCTGGCAAAAATAAAACCATTAGATTAGAGCAATTTGGTTAGTTAATGCATTATAAATCCTCTTACCTCAAAAGTTAAGCGTAATAATAAATCACAAGTGAAAAACCCAAACTCATCCTACTGTATAATTCTTATTGATTATCATATATAGCCTTGAATTTATTGATTAGGTAGATATGGTATGAACACCGACTAAATTATAAACAAATTTTTGTACAATCTTAAGATTCAAAAATCTACCTTGAATTCTTTAAATGCTCATTCTATGCAACAATGGTAAGAAAATCATAGTATTTCTCTAATAATATATATGGAGATTTGATGCACTGTCTCAGAGGAGATCAATATATTATAAGAACGTCAAACTAAGTTCAAAGATCTGAACCGTCGATTTTACGGCATGAGTCAAAGGTATTTGGGAGATATTATATTACTTGATTTCTTGTATTTAACACAATCCACATCCTACGTTATATAATCCCTTTAATGGACCCCTTGTAATTCTATTTTTAGGTTATAAGATTGTTAGTATTTATAAGATTATATGAACCAAAAGTAGAATTACAAAGTCGGGCCAGAGTATACGTAGTACGGTGGTTTACACACCACCCAACTGGCACCATGATCTGGGGTTCGATCTCCACCTTCTCTCTGAGAGATAATAGGTCAGTGGACCGGTCGTTGTGGCCCACATGTTGATAAAAAAAAAAATTACAAAGCCGGATGCACTAGAAACAAAATTGTTATTATTATACTGATGTTTAACTCGAGGCAAGAAGATAGTGAAGTTTAAAGATGAGTTTATTCTCAAAAAGAAAGTTTTGGGAGATAAATACTCAGAAAGATTTTTAAAAGGGTCATACTTAAAGCAAAAGCGAATCAAATACTCATAAAGAAAAGAAAAATTATGAGAAGGGTTAAGCAGAAAAAACACCCACTAATTATGAATTTTTAAAATCTAAATCTTCAAATTGTAAACTCTAAAATATGTTTTGACCCCTAAAACCTCTTAAACCCTCAAAAATAAACTCTAATACAACAGAGTTAATCCAAACATAAATCATATAATGAAGTTTTTTTTTGAAAAAGTGGTATTTTTTGCAAAAATTTTGAAAATATAATATTTTTGAAAAGTGATACTTGAAAATTGGTATTTTTTTTGAATGAATGTAAAATTATTATTCAACAAAAAAAACGTTTTTACAATAAACGTGACTTTAGTTCAATCAAAACAAAGAGATGAGAGTATCATCATGACTCGTTAGGCCATACTATTGTTGAGTTGCAAACCACTGGACCATTGCACCTTGGTATGCAATATCTCATGTGATACGTATCGAGCTTATTCGATTTCGAACATTTTTGTCTATCAACTTAACGAGGCGAGTCGGAGAAAAATGGCATTTTTTGAAAATTTTCTAAAAAAAATTAGAGAGAAAAAAAAGAAATAATAAAATATTATCGACGGATCTTGACATGCAAGCAAAATTATAACTCACGAGATTGAGACATGTGTCCAATGATGACAAGTGTTAAAGCGTAAAATTAATTTAAAAAAAAACTAAAAATAGAAAACGAATAAAATAATATTCAAGCAACTAACCAAATAATAAAAAAAATTTCTAGTAATCTCAAATAGCTAGGAAAAAAAGAAATATAATAGTTTAAACAAATTATAAAAAAATAGGAAAAGACACAGAGAAACTATAAACAATAAAAAATAAAATGTAGAGAAGAAATAGAAATTTTAATTAAATATAAATGATAAAACAAAAAAATTTTTAGAAATTGAAGAACAAAAGATTAGAAAGAATATGGAAATCTCAATGTTAAAGTTTATATGCACAAACATACCCAACAAAAAAAAGTACACATATTTACTTTGTAAACATAGTTATAAAATATTACAAAGAAAATTGAAATATTCTACCTATACTTTTCAATGTTAAAAAAAGAAATTACATAAAATGAAAATTTAAACATGTTATAAGATAATAATAATATATTTACTGTTAAGATCCAAAATGTAAGATTTGACGAGTATAGATTTCTATAAAAAATAAACCGATAACATCAATGATATTTATAATAAAATATATTTGGGTCGCTAATATGAATTATGACATAAATAATTAAAATATCGTTAAACTTTAATGGTTTAAGACATGTTTAAATATTTCCAAATATTTTTGTAATTTAACGAATTACTAACTAAAATTAAAATTTTGATATTAATAACTTTTAATGTGGTTACCCACGTATCAATGCGGGTCTTAATTTAGTTTACATATAATCTCCATCCCCATCGTACATTATATAATGATCCCGTTTAACGGACCCCTTGCAATTCTATTTAGGTTATAAGATTATTATTATTAAAGTGACGTATAACTTGAGGCAAGAAAATAGTGAAGTTTAAAATTGACAAGGAAAAGTGAAGTTTAAATATAAAATTATTCCCAAAAAGAAGTTTTGGGGATAAATGTAGATATATAACAAAGGGAAATTGGCTAAAATAACCTAAAAAAAAAAGTTATAACTAAAAAAATAACAAAAGTTCACAAATCCAATGGTTATGATTTTGCCACATATCCCACTTTTACTTATTTTCTAATTTTTTTTTGTTTGGTTATACATCGAAATGACCTATAACAAATTAACAATAAATTGAAAAAATATCCCAAAAAGTTATATATCACATTTCTGTATTTGACTCATCATCCAGTTTCTTAGAAACTTATTATTTGATACCACATGACATGTCTTTTTGGAGCTGTAATAAATTAAGATAAAAATAAAAATAAAAAGTTGGACTATGGAATGTTTGAAAAACTCTGCACCTTATGTTTTTTTAAGAGCTTTTCAAACTTGACGTATGTTTCTTTATACACATTAACCATCTTCTAACTGATAAATTTTATGCAATCTCCTTGGCACTCTCTTTCTTGTCATTAACGACAAGAATGTAGACTAGTAGTTCATGTTCTTTTTGATAGAAAAAACATCTACTTTTTTGGGAAAGCTTTTGATTTATATATATTTATTCACATGAATAATTCAGTAAAAGCTTACTCATCAGGATCGTCTTGTTTCTTTTTGAGAAAGAAGCAAATCCCAAATCAATTTAGAAGCAAAAGACACGTTTTTCTTAGCTATACCTTGGAACATTTGGTATACTTCCTCTAAAGTAAATATTTTTTACCACGAAAGACCGTCTCCATGAAGGAGAGTTGAGATGGGTCTTCTCGGGACGGTCTAGTAGAGGATCCAGGTAGTTCTCTTTGTCTTCGGGTCGATCTTCTCAGGTCGGTTTTTCATTATGTGCGTACTTCGTTCGCAAACCAAATTGAGAATTGGTATAGCTTTCTGCAATTTATCCAAATGTATTCAAGATTTTTTTGGAAGAAATCTGACTCAATCATCTATCTCGTGTTGAAACTGCAGCTAATCTAATGAATTATTTCCTATTAACCTTATATGAATGGATGGTCCTTCCATTATTTTCTATTAAACTTTTTTTTTGTTGGTCGAATTCCTATTAAACTTTTTATTTTAATTTTTTTTTCTTATCTTATTACATCGGACATCATTAAAAATCTTTACGAACCTATATAACAGAAAATAACAAATTTGGTCCAGCTAAGAGTTAATAATTGTTTGATACGAATAAGATAGCTCTGTCTTTCATAACCAAAACTTAAAAACGAACAAAAATAATAATCAAAACTTAAAAAGATTAATTTCTGAAAAAAAAAACATATGAGAAATAGAATTTCCATCTCTACCTTTTAATTCTACACGAAGTATAATGTGTGAGAAAAAGGTACAAAATGCATTAAACCTTGTTAAAAAAAACTAAATTTATCTTTTTGAAGATTTTTAATATTCCAAACCATATTCTAAATTATTTTAACGAAGTTTCATGAATCTTAATGAGTGGGCCGTAGTTGTATTTCAGTAACTATTTTTTTTTGTTTTGAATGAGTGGACCGTAGTTGTATTTCAATAACTATTTGACTACACATTCAAGCAGATGTGACATTTTCGTAATGTTTGCAATATGAACATGTAATCTATTCTTTTATATGTAAAATAAAAAATTCTACGTGGAGGCTCTACATGGATTACAAAAATACTCTTTAAAAAGCCTAAATTATATGTAATGCATCGTTTTTTTGTTTACCCTAATACTCTTAATTCGTTTAATGACAATTAATAATGGATTTGGGTCTCTTATTTCTCTTGGCCCATTAAATTTCTTTATTGTGATAACCCTAACTGTACAAAAAGTTATATATATATATATATATATATATATATATATATCAATCTTATCTCCTCTTTCTCATAAATATTTTAGTCACTTTTTTTTTAAAGTCATTCTTCTATCGATGTGAAATTTTATAGTACTGTTGTTTCTTATTGCTATTGTCAAAATATTTCAAACCAGATCGATTCTAATATTTTTTGTGGTTTTCCTTTCGTTTTTATAGGTGTTCTAATTGTTTAACATCTTGGAAGCATATATTGTGATGATGTCTCTCTTTCTCTCCTTTTCTTTCGGTGAGAATAGAAGCTATTAATAAAATTTGTTATTTCTATCAAATCTAGGGTTTCATATATGACGTTCATAATCGTTCGCAACATATATTTGATACTGATTTTTTTTTTATCTATTTATGATAAATTTCTTTGTCTCGCAGGCTACTATATTCCTTAATTGAGGTATGTATTTCGTTTTCTTATACTATGTTCTCTTGGTTTCCAATATTTTTGCTTTAACGAGTATAGAGATAGATGTTTAAGCCGACAAAATCGGCCCACCTCCATCCTGATCATGTTATTCTTTGTGTTCTTCTTATTTACCTTTTTCATTTATATAATCGACGTCTATATATTTTTTTCTTTATCGATTTTAACATTTCAGTTGTTTGTACTATTTTTATAGATAGTGCTATGTAATGCAACGAAGACATATTGTTACCAAATTATCTATTGATATATATCTCGATATGTAGTGGTTTTGGCTTTTATAATTGTATTGAATATTTTTTTCTTTATGTTGTGCATCATGCTGATATGAAAGAGACATGTATAGTACACCATATGAAGAAAAGAAGTCGAGTGATTATGCTGAAGGTCACAACGAATTGAAAAACAACCACTCGAACAACATGTACATGTTCTTATAGTGATTTATGTGTGTTTCTCGATTATATATATACACACCTAAATCTAAACAATTTTGGTCGTGAAAGGTAATGAATTATAGATGTCTTTCTTCTAAGTTTATGATATATTTGAATTAATCTGTTTTAATTACTTTTGGTGTTATTTATCATGATCTGCTTATTAATTTCGTGCCTTTTGTTAACATAATATAGATTCAATTCAAATATATTTTTTATCTTTCAAGTAAAGAAACTGATGAAGAATACAAATAGGAATCCAGAGATACAACGCAAAGTGGATGTCTCATCGAGTATGTTGCTTGGGAATGACACTTTCTGGCTGAACATGAAACTCATCTTTGATGATGCTTTTACTATGAGATTTGTCTGTATGTTATATCAAAACTATGACAACGGTTTTGTGTATATTGGTGAAGAAATATGTGCAAAACATCCTTGATTTCTACAATTTTTAAAAACATCACCATCATCACTTGAACCAAAGAGCTATAACTCACTTCTTGATCAAATCGCCAAGCTAATTCTCTTAATCCAACGCATGTGTGAATTCTTTTTGTTCCTGTTATCTTTTTCTTTTAATACACCCTCCCATAATTTTGTGATTTTGTATTTTTTAAGGTTAGTGAGAACAAGGTTTCGAAACAAAGAAATGTAAGGGATCAAAGCAAAAGCTTTTAAAAGGTGGTTCGATCTCTTTTTTTTGTCATGCTATTTTTTTATTCTAATATTATAAACATGGCTGTAGCTTTTCTGTCTAATTTAGTTATGAATTCAAAAAAAATCAAACAGGCAAATCATAAAAGATTGGAAATAACAGTTTAAAAAGGCTGATTCCAATATCAATGCTTATTTTCGTTAATCTTCTATATTTATTTATTCCTTATTGTAAACATTGGTACAGTTTATAGACCACCTAATTTAACGATTCTTTCTTCTTGATATTCGTCTTAAAAAAGCTTTAGTGATCATCTAAATATTGCTTAGTAATGATTCTTCAATATCCGCAATACGTCTTAGCTTTAACTATTTTAAAGCCGACTCTTTTTTGGTATATAGAAACACCTTCCAATAGAAAACAATGAAAGCATTGTCATTTTAATTTGTGACCAATATATATTGAAGAACAAAGAGGTTTAATTGCCGATCAAAAAGGCGCTTCTTAGAAATTAAGAAATTATATGATTTCTTTGGCGTTAACCTTTTCAGAGTTCCGAGTTCTTCAGAAGTTGTAGTTTGACATTGTTGTTAATGATCTAAATTGTTATTTATGACTAAAATACATTTACAGTTTGTGTTTTACTATAACAATATTTTTCTTAATTCGATTTCTACATATAAACCATATGCATTTGAGAAACTACTTCTTATAACAAAGAAAACGAAGAACATAAACCAAATGAAAATTTAGAGTAAATTGGCACATATAGACAGTAAAAAGTAACTGAAGAATTTGTAGAATACGAAGAATTTGAAGAATTGCATAATTCATGTTACCATTTGAAGAGTTTGAATAATTTGAAGAATTTGAAAAATAACAACAAAAAGACAAAAGCTGAGGATTTTTTTTTTTAAATTGATTTGTCTTAAAAAAAAAATTGATTTGTTTTAATATTTTTATATACTACATGTGTAATACTATAAGTTCATATCCTTATTAAATTTTTCTAATTTGCATCAAAATTATATAAAAAATGTTGTTACTTAGAAAAATTTGGAATTTTTTAAAAAATGCATTTACCAAAAAAGAATTCAATTTTAGTAGCAAAATATTATCATAAATTATGAATTTAATTTTTTTTATAATTCTTCATTTTATTAATCTAAGAATCTAATATCTATAAATTCCTAAAAAAATATTAGTAGAAAATAGTTATTATATAATAACATTTTATCTTATTGTTGTATTAATCATATCGTCAATATGTAGTAATTTTTACTAAAAACCAAATCGAATAAAATTTTTTGTTTATAGATATATATTGATACTGAACTACATGAGAAGTACAATCTCGGTGTGAACACAAATACATGCACCATGAAAAATCGAACACCCCACAATTAACTCGGTAACTATCACTAAAAATCATATCTATCTAAAACTTTATTTCTTTCTGCAACGTTACATACGAACCAGTTTTTATTCATTGTGTGCAGGTTAAAGCTTCCCTAGGATTAAAACTTCATCCCTTAGAGTTTAATTCCTTTTAATTAGTTTAAAAAAATATATTTTTAAAAATGTTTTGAATGCATTTATAGGAAGTTTATGTAGTTTTAAAAGATTGTTTATCAGTTTTTTAATTGTTAAAAATATATGTAGTATATCTATAAATTCTTAAATGAATATAAAATGAGTATTTATCATAAATTTTTATCTTATTGTTGTAGTAACCATACCGTGAATGTGTAGTCAATTTCACTAAAACCAAATCGAATAAAACTTTTTATTTAGAGATATATGTTGATATTGAACTTCATCAGAAGTATAATCTCGATGTGAACACAAATTCATGCACCACAATAAACCAAACACCCGACAATTAACTCAGTAACTATCACTAAAAAACATATATATTTAAAATTTTCTTTCTTTCTTTCTCCTACATTACATATGAACCACTTTTTATTCATCGAGTGTGGGTTAAGGCTCCCCAAGGGTTAAACCTCCCTCCCTTAGGGTTTAATTTCTTTTAATTTGCTAAAAGTTTATTTGTTTAAATGTTTTGAATACATTTATGGTAAGTTTTTATAGTTTTAAAAAATTGTGTAGAATTGATGTCCCGCAGCAAGGCTTTTAATTAAGCAATTTGGTATGATACGCTTTGATTCTCTCTCTCTCTTTTCAAAATTTTTGTTGGAACATGCTTATAACAGAGTGAAAAAGAAAGATGAAAAGGACGTAAAGTGGCTAATGTCCTAAAAAAGTTTCTGGTTTCTTTTTGAGCTCAGTGGTGAATGATAAATATGGATAAAAACTCTTTTTTCAACGACAAAGAGTTTTAAACCATCAATTTGTTTGGCATGTCGTCTTAGTTTCATGTATAATATAACAAAAAATAAAACACTACAACATTCAATTGATGCAAGATATTTACGATCCTTCCACGAGAGGTTTCTCAATCTTTGGAGCCATAGTAGCGATTGCTAATGATTTTTATTGCTGTTTTGTTATTTTGTTTTACAGATTCAGAGGACGGCTTCGCTTCGTATGCTTTTTACGTTTTAGTTTAGTTCAATAATTATTTTCTTGTTTTAACATGTTTCTATCTTTATGACCGTATGTTATTTATTGCTTTATCACTATTTGTTTTTATTTTTAAATTTGTTATTTTATGTTTATTTTTATGGAAAAAGAGGGCAACGATAAGATTCACCAAAAAAAAAGAGGGTAATGATAATAGTGGTTTTATTAAAATATTAGAAAGGAGAAACAAACATATTAAATTAAAAATCTTATTATTTCAATTTGAATAGTAAGCTAATATCTCTGCATAGACGACAAATTATATTTCAAGATGGAATTTATATTGGGATCTCTACGAGTATTCTCAGGACATTGCTAGATTTTATGCGAGACTTCTATGTCCCCGTATGAAGGATTTCAAAATATGATACAAAAAATTAGGGCTAAAGAGTGGAAAACCCAGAAAGTCCACCAAAGGAAATGAGAAACCTTATTATTTTATTTTATTTGAAATCTTATTTCAAATCCGAATAATAATGTATCCTATGCATTTTCTGTAAATCACCAATGAGTCCAAGTATAATTTTTAATGATTATGTGTTTGGTTATGATTTAGTCATTCATGCCGGATTTTAGCAACCCTAATTAAAAAAATTGATGGCGAAGGGATACTTAAAAATATAAAAATTTACGTGTATGTATTTTGATTTAGGTTTCGATTCTAAAGTGTCATTATTAAACAAGAGTGTCATTATTTTTAAACAAGAGTGTCATTATTTTTTATCTATGATACATAATTAAAAAAATGCAAGAATTTGGCTTGGAATTCTAAAGATGATTGAGAAATATAAGAAGTTATGGTGATCGTCTACTTCAGGCCAGAGAAGGAAGAAAAAGTAAACTAACACAAGAATCAAGATACAACATTTCATAGAAGAAGACAACAATGAGATACTACCTCGAAAGTATCTTGGAAATATTTAATACCTAGGAAATGAGTTCCAACCCTACTATTTTCTAGGGATTATACCCCTATTCTCTTCTCATCCATTCTATAAGTATGTATTGTGTTTGAAGATCATGGTCTTAAACACAATACATACTAATCTCGTGAATTAATCGACTCTCCAGTGGTAGCCTAAATTGGATGTCAAAGTATTCCGGGGGGGGGGGGGGGGAATCCTTTCGCATCCTCCAGAACATATTCTTGACGATATTACTTATGCATGGTCCAATACATTTTAGAGGATCACACCAAAGATGATAGCATAGACGGAAACGTCTCTCATCCCCCAAAAGAACATAATTCTTACTCGGATTTTTACGACTATTAATGTATGATACTTCAAATTTTATGCAAGACATTTGTATGATCCCGTAGGAAGGACTTAAAAATTTGATCTAAACAATTAACGCTAAGGAGGGGAATATTAGACGCTCAACAGAAGAAAAGACAAATCATAATATTTTTTTCGTTATTTTACAATCCTAAAATACTATTTTGTAATTATTGTCCCGCTCATCGCGCGGATACCTGCCTAGTGGGATATAGTAACACAAATTTTGTTCCAGCCACTAGTCTATTCTATTATATGTGAAGTAAATTGTCCTACGTGGCAGCCTCTCATCGATTTTGAGGTGGTTGATTACAAGAGTACCCTTAATAAAATCAATTTAATTACACCCCATACCATCGAGTTTAATTTGACAAAAATACCTAGGCCGAGTTTTTGGATTTTACTTAGTTTGGGTTATAATCTTAGTTGGGCTGTTAACTGTTTTTGTTAAGCCCATATATTTAGCTTTAGCTTGATTTATAGTGGTTTCTAAACCTAAAATAGATGGTCTCTTTCGTGTTATTTCGTACGTTTGATATTTTTCTACATTGTTCATCTCTCTTTTGTTTTGTCTTCTATTTTCCTGCTTATTTGTTTTCTTGGATTTATGGTTTAACATTGTTCTTCATGTACTTGTCTGTGATAATTATTCTTATCATATTATTAAGTTTCGTTATTGATTTTGAATTTGTTTTGTTTTGGGTTTTTTCTTTTGTTCTCATAGGTTGCTCGTGGTCTCACCGTATCGGGTATGTGCTCTATCTTCATGCTTATGCTTTGTTATAATTTGTTGCCTAAATGTATGTGTGTGTATATATACATATATAACGAGTTTTATTCTGTAATGTTTAGGTTTTCTGTTCTATAACCATCGATCTGGATATTCAATTCGAGTTTTAATGATTTTTTATTGTCTGTTTTCTTATTTACATGTTTGTTGTGATCAATTCTGCGATTTAGATATGTTTTCTTATTTTTATAAATGTTTTCATGGTTTCTATTTTTTTAAAGCTATTTGTAATAGTATCCTATTGTATTATGGTATAATATTATCAACGGTTGCTAATGGTTTCTTTGTTATTTTGTTTTCTTCAGATTCATACGTATTTGATACATAATTTTGAAGGAATTATCGTATTCTACTATGTTAGGGTTGATGCAAGATAACAAGAATGATAATGCAACTGTATAACACAAGCATTTACCTTTCGTCACTTGAATTCTCTCCAAAATCGACTTGGCTAATGTGATTTTCTTATAAAAGAAACTTCTGTTGTTCTTATTCAGTTATTTGTGTATTGCATTTGTATGTTTTAATTTCTTAACTAATTAAGCTTTGTGTTTCTTTATCATCGTCTTTATATATCTTTTGAATTTTAAAAACAGAAATTTTTTCAAACAGGAAAATGAAGTTACGTCGAAGAGTGCAAGCGCAAGTTAGAATTCAGAGGCCACATCTCTCCTGAATCATATAATTGAGATATAAATGGTCTTTTTAAGTATACTCTCTTCAAAGCTTTGTTTTCATGCTTGACGATTCAAAGCTTTGTTTTATGGTCTATGGGTGCAAGTTATTTTTTTTTTTTTGGTCTATATTTATCTCTTTTAAATGTTTACTATTTGTTTGATCTTTAATATCTTACTGTTTTCCATTTTGAATTTTTTAAGTATACTTGGGTGATAATTAGTTCTTCCAGTTTCGATGTCGTATTCTCTATTTGGATTCACTCACCAGTGTTTTTTATGTGGATGGTACGCAAAATTGTGAATAGTTTCGTTTTTGATTTCTTTAGTGTTATCATTCTTTTATATCATTGATCGTGTGATCCTTTACGTCTTTACTTTTTATATGTGAATCAGAGACGAGACTATCATGTTAGTTTTTAATTCTAATTAATGGAGACAGACAAGTTGTTTTGGTTGTTCTTCTTTATGAACATTCAGAAGTAGATGAAGTACCAAGACAATCTCACTTCTTTATGAACATTCAGAAGTAGATGAAGTACCAAGACAATCTCATAGTAACTTCGTATTCTTCATATATATTAATATTTTACATTAAAATTCACACACTTTCATTCTAACTTCTCTATGTTGTCTCCACTTTAACATGTTTGCATCTTTTGACTTTCATTACACCACCACCCTAGGTTAGTACATTGGTGAATGACATGAGTAAAAAAAAAAATTTTCAACGACAAAGAGTTTTAAACCATCGATTTGTTTGACAGGTCGTCTAATTAGATTCATGTATAATATAACAGATGATCAAACAGTACAACTTTCAATTGATGCAAGACATTTACTGTGACGACCCAACCCGTCAAATAAAATTTTTTTTTTTTGACCCGGATCACTATTATCACAATTAGTGAGTCTCAACGGTCCAATCTAATATTAATGCGGAACAACGATTAAACAATCAAACAATAAAAATCATTTAATAATAATAATATCATTTAATAATCCCATAATCCCATAATTATTAAATATAACACAATAAATATCGGTTAAATATTCAGTTCGATAATTATTAAATATAATCCTAGCAATTATATTTAGAATTACTAAATATAATCCTAGCAATATTTCGTGATGATAAGTTAGAATTACTAACACCCTAGCAATTCTAACTTATCATCAAGAAAACGAGCACTAGATCATCTCCTCTTCCCGGCCATGATTCCACGATCACATTTTCCCTTTACCTGCAACACATGGCAAAAAGAGTTGCGTGAGTATTATCACAAATACTCAGTGAGACGGTCATCCCGTCTACAGGTTATACACACAGGCATAAAAGACAAACCACAACACCAAACAACACATAACATTCATAACACGTGAATCAACCACCAAATCATCAAACAATGCATTGGGATCAATCCCTTTACCCAGATAAACCTACGGTCACGCACTCACCTCGAAGAATCGAAAAGAGAATGGGACCAACGGTTACAAAAAGACTTGTACACGACGAACCACTGGTCCAAAACCAAGATGGACGACTGTTCTAGAAACTAGACAGACACAGCTACGGGTTGGTATAAGGATAGCCTCCAGATTCCTTCTGGTTCGTTCGCAAATCAACCCCAAAGCCAACTGATCGCAGATAACTAATCTGCACAAACCCATCGAGTTCAAACAGCCATAACTCGATGAATAATCAACGAAATGATGAACCGTTTTCGCCCACATCAAGAAAAAAGCTTGACGAACTTACCCACAATTTTTCACCGTGTTCCGATCTGATTTGCCTAGCCGTTCGTCTCCTCTACAAATCACCTAAAGCGAATTAGGATTTCATAAGACAGGAACGATACACTGACTTTGAAAGCACACCGAGAACGGATAATACCTCCGAATCAGGATCAGAAACCTGATATAGAAACTAGACACAGATAGCTTTCCAACCGTATAAAGATCGTCCCTTGGTTCCCAACGGTTCGACGAGAAAACAACTCGTAAGTTCGATGATCCGAACTGGAACAGAAATAACCCGTTTAACAAGAAAGCACACTGGGAACGGAAAACACAACGGAATCAAGATCGGAAACCCGAACTGAAAAGTAGACAGAAAGGGCTTTCTAACCGTAT
Organism: Arabis hirsuta; assembly: GCA_964056655.1. Lineage (NCBI taxonomy): Eukaryota > Viridiplantae > Streptophyta > Magnoliopsida > Brassicales > Brassicaceae > Arabis > Arabis hirsuta. The sequence goes on from OZ053306.1 coordinate 1,827,116, forward strand.
ATAGATCGCTCTCTGGGTCCTTCTGGTTTGACGGCAATTAAGCCCGCAAACTCGATGATCGGTAATGATCGGAACTGGAAACAGCACAACGAACCCAACTTTAAACGACCATAAATAACAATCTAACCGTCCCATTGACAAACGGATTTTTCGTACGACAAGAAAAACGACAGGAGTACTTACCCTCCAAATTTCACTCCGATCCGCCTTGATCTTGACCTCCGTTTGTCTCCTCCAAAACACGAACAGAAGTTGTTCTTACCCTCCAAAAACCCAACTCGAAATCACTTGATTTCCTCACTCAAATCCCCACAAAACTGATATTTTCTCTCTGAAACAACTGATCTCACAAGCCCTGCCGACACTCTGCCTTTTAAAGAGAATTTTTTTTTTTTTTTTTTTTTTTTTTTTTTTTTTCGTGTCGATCGACACACACTCCCTGTGTCGATCGACACACGACCAAATATTCCGTAATTTGGTTCGCGGTCGTTACAATTCTCCCCCACTAACACAGATTCGTCCTCGAATCACGTGAAACCGTCACCTTACGGTCAAACACAACTGTAAGCAGCCCTCTGGCCCAACTGTGCCAGCATCCTAACCCCGTCTCACTAAAGTTGACACTCATGTCTGAATCTCGACCAGATTTTCCCGGAAAACATCTACAATGCAGCACTCGCTAATCCGAATCAGGGTTGTCCGACTGATTACGCAACAATCAAACAAGAACATGCCCGACCAAGGAGGCTACGTATGTTTACCAAGATCGTCTGAATCGAGGTTCCAGACTCGAGTAAAAACCGTATATTAGACAACCTTCCTGACCAAAACCCGGTCAACTCCACCTGAGATCATTCCCGATCTCTGAAGTTCATCTAGTCTCGTACCTATAATCACACTTACATGCACTGATGCTCAAAATCATATCTCTATACACCACTCGCACTCGCAGGATCGTCACCCTACGAGCTCTCGATGTATAACATACCGGCTCTCGGTACGCTCCAGCCCCTCCCACTCTCAGGATACACAGTCCGTCGAGCTATCGGCTGCAGAGGAATCACACATCCTCTGGAGAGATCTCCGTCTCTCAAAGTATATGTAGAGGAATCATACATCCTCTGGAGCAGTCACACTGTAATGCGTATTATAAGTTCCCGACATCTGAATTACTTTCCGTGGTTCCCTCATAATATTCCTTATTCCAGAATATTATCCCATGACCCATCCCCCGGTCATCCGAAATAACTCAACCACTAGTCATCAAAGGAATAACACCCATCTTATAACACAATAATAAGAAAAACACATCTTATTATATCACATCAATGTATATCGTTACAACACAACGAAAAATACATACAAAATGTAGCACATGCTATTACAAACTCTGAAAAACCAGAAAAATACTCAAGCTTCCGCTTGCTTCTTAAACCACTTTGAGAACTTTGTCTTGATCCTTGCTTCTGGTTCCTAAGTCTCCTCCTCGACACCGTCAAAGTCCCACACAACTCGAACCAATGGTATCCTCTTTCGGCGCAGCACCTTGACTCTCCGCTCGAGAATCCTCACAGGTCTCGCCTCCAACGTCATGTTGGGCTGAAGATCCTCCGGAATCCTAGCCAACACCTCCTCAGACTCATGTAGACACTTCCGTAGCATCGATACATGGAATACCTTATGAAAGGCTCTCATACTCTGAGGTAACTCCAACCGATAAGCCACTGGTCCAACCCGCTCCACAACCTTGAACGGACCCATAAACCTTGGACTTAGCTTATTCTCTGAAATGGATCTGTTAGGACCCCTCAACATCGCTGCCTTAAGATACACCTGATCTCCCAGCTCAAACTCCAGCTCTTTCCGTCTCTTATCAGCATAACTCTTTTGCCGATCCTGAGCTTCTCTCATGTTCAGTCTCAAGACACGAATCTTCTCCGTCGTCTCCTGAACAAAATCCGCACCAAACATGCTCCTCTCCCCCACTTGAGTCCAGCATAATGGTGTCCGACATGGCCTCCCATACAGAGCCTCATATGGAGCCATCCCAATACTCGCCTGGTAACTATTGTTATAAGCAAACTCAACCAGGTTCAGGTGATCCGCCCAATGACCACCATAATCCAGCACACACATCCTCAACAAGTCCTCCAATGTCTGAATAGTCCTCTCCGACTGACCATCCGTCTGAGGATGATACGCTGTGCTCATGTGCACCTTAGTGCCCATCTCAGCCTGGAATGCCCTCCAGAACTCAGAAGTAAATCTCGGATCTCTATCTGACACAATACTTGCTGGCACTCCATGCAACCTCACTATCTCCCGCACATACTTCTTAGCCAAAACTGCCACTCCATCGGTCTTCCTGATGGCAAGAAAACGTGCTGACTTAGTCAAACGATCCACAATCACCCAAATCGCATCAAAGGTCCGTGACACAGGTAACCCTGTCACAAAATCCATGGTAATCATATCCCACTTCCACTCCGGAATGGGCAAACTCTGCAACATACCACTTGGCACCTGATGCTCAGCCTTCACTAACTGACACACGTTGCACGCAGCAACCCAGTTAGCTACATCTCTCTTCATCCCGACCCAGTGATAATACCTCTTCAGATCACGATACATCTTAGTCGCACCCGGATGAATCGACAACATGCTCGCATGAGCCTCCCTCAGGATCTCCTGCCTCAGATCCTCATCCTTGGGTACACAAACCCGCCCGTTCACTAATATCGTCCCATTTGCCGAGACCACATACTCTGAACCTGCAACACTAGAAACATCAATCAAGATCGGATCCAACTCTTGAGCTGCTCGAATACGACTCAGCAAATCTGCCTGGTTAGCTGCCTCTAACCCCAACGGCTCCTGTGAGATCACACACAACCTCAATGTACTAATCTCGCTCACCAGAGCCTCCATATCACGCTCCTGAGCCGAAGCAACCTTCATCCGACTCAACGCATCTGCAACCAGATTAGCCTTACCCGGATGGTACCTGATCTCCAAATCGTAATCCGCTACCAACTCCATCCAGCGCCTCTGTCTCTGGTTCAGCTCTGGCTGAGTAAAGAAATACTTCAGACTCTTATGGTCTGTGAACACCTGAACCTTTCCGCCATAAAGATAAGATCTCCAAATCTTTAGAGCGAAAATCACTGCAGCTAACTCCAAATCGTGGGTAGGGTAGTTGCACTCGTGCTTCCTCAACTGCCTCGAGGCATATGCAATAACCTTTCCCTGCTGCATTAGGACACAACCCAGACCAACTCCCGAAGCATCTGTATACACCACGTAAGGCTCACCCGGCTTGGGTAACGCCAACACCGGTGCACTCATCAACATCTTCTTCAGCTTGCCAAAACTCTCCTCGCAAGCTGAAGACCAAACAAAAGGGACATCTTTCCCCGTCAACTTAGTCATCGACTTTGCCATACTTGCAAAACCCTTGACAAACCTCCGATAATAACCTGCCAACCCAAGAAAACTCCTAATCTCGGTGGCGTTCCTCGGTCTAGGCCACCCTCTGATAGCCTCAATCTTAGCCGGATCCACAGAAACTCCCTCTGCAGACACTACATGGCCAAGGAAACTCATCTCACGCTGCCAGAAATTTCACTTACTCAGCTTCGCATATAGCTTCTGCTCCCGAAGCCTCTCCAGAACTATTCTCAGATGCACCTCGTGCTCCTCAGGATTCCTCGAATACACCAAAATATCATCAATGAAGATGATCACAAACACATCCAGATACTCCTGGAATATCCCGTTCATCAACCGCATGAACACTGCTGGTGCATTTGTCAACCCGAAAGGCATCACCACGAACTCGAAGTGCCCATACCTCGTCCTGAAAGCAGTCTTCCTAATGTCTGCTTCATTGATAGGAATCTGATGGTAACCCGAAGCCAAATCGATCTTGGAGAACCAAGTAGCCCCTCGTAACTGATCCAACAACTCATCAATCCGCGGGAGAGGATACATGTTCTTCACGGTGACTCGGTTAAGCCCCCGATAATCAATGCACAAACGGAAACTACCATCTTTCTTCTTAACAAACAACACTGGCGCTCCCCATGGTGAAACACTTGGTCGAATAAAACCCTTAACCAACAAATCATCCAGCTGTTTCTTCAGCTCTGCCATCTCTGCTGGAGCCATACGGTAAGGTGTCTTAGATACTGGAGTCGTCCCAGGTTCCAACTCAATCACAAACGGATCCGACCGTGATGGCGGTAATCCCTGCAATGACTGAAAAACATCCTGGAAATCCCGAACAACTCGAATATCCCCAACTGCAACCTCTCCAACAGACTCAGGCATCACTATCATCACTAGATACGCCTCGCAGCCCTTGACAAGCAACTGCTCGGCCTGTATCGCAGAAATCACGAGACTTCCAGAAGTCGGTCTCACGCCCTGATAAACCAACTTCCCCACCTCTCGTTCGAACACCACTCGACCACGATGGCAATCCAGATGGACCCTGTACCGATCCAACCAATCCATACCGAGGATAACATCGTACAGCTCCACCGGACTGATGATCAGATCTGCTGGCATCAACTCACCCGCCACCAGAACATCCACGCCACGAGCCCGCCCGAAAGTAGCTAATGACCTACCACCCGCAACCTTAACTACCCCGAGTTGCTCCCCGGGATCACTCTGGATTCCGCTGCCCTCCGCACACTCCGGCGTAATGAAGCTATTCGTAGCTCCAGAATCAAACAACACGTGGGACTCACACCCGCCCACAACTAAGGTCCCTGCACAAATCTCATGTGCCTAAGAACCCTAACACTCTAGCACAGACTCACACATTTTTTTTTTTTTTTAACAGACTAAAATTCGAAAGTCTTAAGAAATTTTTAAAAAAAAATCAAGTCTGGAAATTACCTGTGATCGGCCTGGTGCTAGATCCGCCTGCCTCCGCTGACGTGAACACACGTGGTACCGCTGCAATCTGAGACAACGGCTGCACTGCCAATGGCTGCACAACTGCCGCCGCCAACTACTGCAGCTTAGGACACTTCGGCTTAATATGCCCTGTCTCTCTGCAGTGGTAACACACCCGCGTATCTGGAACCCCGACCCGCGCATCCTGAGTCCCAGTCTTCTTCGGACAGCTTGCCACGCGATGGTCCATGCTCCCACACCCGTAGCAACCCGAACCACCCTGACTGGTCCCGGAAGTGCCATCCCACTTCCTCTTCTGTCCCTGAGCAGGCTTGCCGCCCCTACCTGAACTCGCCTGTTGCTGAGATCTCCTCGGCTGCTGCTGCTGCACCTGTGGACTACCCGCTACAACCTGTTCCCCGAGATCCTCCTCGATCGCAGCAGCCATCTCAACCAGCTCCGCCCTCGTGGCGAACCTACTCGCCCTGCAGCGAATCCTCAAATCTGGACGAAGTCCTTTCAAGAACCTCCTAACTTGGGCTTCCTCGCCCTCCATGCCTCTCTGTGCATGTACCAGAAGTCGACAGAACTCAGCATCGAACTCCCTCACTGACCGATCTCCCTGAGTCAGGTCCAGAAACCTAGACTCCAAACGGTCCACCGCCTCCTGCGGAAAATATTTGGCGTTAAACTCCGCCAAGAAATCCTCCCAGACCATCTCGGCCTGCACCCTCCTGGCCTCTATACCTCTCCACCAGAGATGCGCATCACCCTCTAGGTAATGTACCGCCAGATCTACTCTGTATCCCTCTGGACACCTGATGGAGCGAAAGTTACGCTCTAACCTCATCCGCCACCCATCAGCCTCCTCAGGCTTAGCACCGCCCGAGAAAAATGTAGTACCAATCCGCTGCATCTGCTCCATCATCCGCAGATAAGATGGAAGTTCCTCTACCCCAGCCATACCCGGCTGCACCCCAGCCAACCCCGGCTGCACCCCAGCCATACCCGGCTGCACCCCAGCCATACCCGGCTGCACCCCAGGAGCATGACCCGGAGCAGGCACCCTTCCCGGTAACCTCTCCAGAATCATATGTAGTAGACCCGCCAGACGATCATCTCGATCCGGGACAACGCCTACGGCAGCACCCCCACCAGGGCCCACCGCACCGCCAGCTACATCAGGACCCGCACCAACCCCTCCAGCTCTCTCACTGGAACCCGTAGCTGTCACACCCACGGACCCCTCCTGAAACGCCTGCGAGTCAGCTACTCGCTCCTGCGTAGTCTCCTGGGACACCCACGTGGCAGCAGACTCACTCGCAAGTCTCCGCCCACGTCCACGACCACCACGACCTCTACGGCCCCCACGACCTCTGCCTCTAGTCCCTCTAGCCATCACTCTGCACTATCCAACAGAATACTAAGTACTAGGAAAAACAGAACTCACAAAAAAAAAAAAAAATCCATACAATGGAATCTCATTGAAGGCTCATAAGAGATGATCTAGGACTCCATACCCACATAACAATCAATTGACTAACTCACATAATCAATTAAATATTCTAACCCTAGAACCGCTAGAATGCTCTGATACCAAACTGTGACGACCCAACCCGTCAAATAAAAAATTTTTTTTTTGACCCGGATCACTATTATCACAATTAGTGATCCTCAACGGTCCAATCTAATATTAATGCGGAACAACGATTAAACAATCAAACAATAAAAATTATTTAATAATAATAATATCATTTAATAATCCCATAATCCCATAATTATTAAATATAACACAATCAATATCGGTTAAATATTCAGTTCGATAATTATTAAATATAATCCTAGAATTGTTAACACCCTAGCAATTCTAACTTATCATCACGAAAACGAGCACTAGATCATCTCTTCTTCCCGGCCATGATTCCACGATCACATTTTCCTTTTACCTGCAACACATGGCAAAAAGAGTTGCGTGAGTATTATCACAAATACTCAGTGAGACGGTCATCCCGTCTACAGGTTATACACACAGGCATAAAAGACAAACCACAATACCAAACAACACATAACATTCATAACACGTGAATCAACCACCAAATCATCAAACAATGCATTGGGATCAATCCCTTTACCCAGATAAACCTACAGTCACGCACTCACCTCGAAGAATCGAAAAGAGAATGGGACCAACGGTTACAAAAAGACTTGTACACGACGAACCACTAGTCCAAAACCAAAACGGACGACTGTTCTGGAAACTAGACAGACACAGCTACGCGTTGGTATAAGGATAGCCTCCAGATTCCTTCTGGTTCGTTCGCAAATCAACCCCAAAGCCAACTGATCGCAGATAACTAATCTGCACAAACCCATCGAGTTCAAACAGCCATAACTCGATGAATAATCAACGAAATGATGAACCGTTTTCGCCCACATCAAGAAAAAAGCTTGACGAACTTACCCACAATTTTTCACCGTGTTCCGATCTGATTTGCCTAGCCGTTCGTCTCCTCTACAAATCACCTAAAGCGAATTAGGATTTCATAAGATAGGAACGATACACTGACTTTGAAAGCACACCGAGAACGGATAATACCTCCGAATCAGGATCAGAAACCTGATATAGAAACTAGACATAGATAGCTTTCCAACCGTATAAAGATCGTCCCTTGGTTCCCAACGGTTCGACGAGAAAACAACTCGCAAGTTCGATGATCCGAACTGGAACAGAAATAACCCGTTTAACAAGAAAGCACACTGGGAACGGAAAACACAACGGAATCAAGATCGGAAACCCGAACTGAAAATTAGACAGAAAGGGCTTTTTAACCGTATATAGATCGCTCTCTGGGTCCTTCTGGTTCGACGGCAATTATGCCCGCAAACTCGATGATCGGTAATGATCGGAACTGGAAACAGCACAACGAACCCAACTTTAAACGACCATAAATAACAATCTAACCGTCCGATTGACAAACGGATTTTTCCTACGACAAGAACAACGACAGGAGTACTTACCCTCCAAATTTCACTCCGATCCGCCTTGATCATGACCTCCGTTTGTCTCCTCCAAAACACGAACAGAAGTTGTTCTTACCTTCCAAAAACCCAACTCGAAATCACTTGATTTCCTCACTCAAATCTCCACAAAACTGATATTTTCTCTCTGAAACAACTGATCTCACAAGCCCTGCCGACACTCTGCCTTTTAAAGAGATTTTTTTTTTTTTTTTTTTTTTCGTGTCGATCGACACACACTCCCTGTGTCGATCGACACACGACCAAATATTCCGTAATTTGGTTCGCGGTCGTTACATTTACGGCTTCCACGAGAGGTTTCTCAACCTTTGGAGCCATAGTAGCAATTGCTAATGATTTTTGTTGTTGTTTTGTTTTTTTACAGATGCAAGATGATGGCTTGCTTGGTATGCTATGTACGTTTTAGTTTAGTTCAATAATTATTTTTTTTGTTTCTATCTTTATGATTGGATGTTATTTATTGCTTATTACTATTTGTTTTTATTTTTTAGTTTGTTGATTTATCATTATTGTTATCCAAATAATAATGTATTCTAGGCAGTTTTTGTAAATCATCAAATGAGTCTAAGTACAATTTTTAATAATTATGTGTTTGGTTATGATTTACAGATTTAATCTGAAACAACCAGAATTTTTTTTTTTTTTTAAAACACCCGAAATAATATTTCCATAAATATTAAACCACACGATAATTCAACACAATAACAAAAGCGGAATAGATATAAACACAAACGAGACACTAGATCATCTCCTCTTCACAGCCAGATTCCACGATCACACTTTGTCTTTTCCTGCATCACATGGTTATAAGAGATGCGTGAGTATTATCATAAATATCCAGTGGTACGATCATCCCATCTACTTGGCTAGATGCACGTGTATAGGGAACAATCAAAACACCACATAACACAATTAAGCAAAAAAGTCAACACGAAAAGTCAACCCCGAAAAGTCAACGTAAAGTCAACCACAAAGTCAACCCCGAAAAGTCAACGTGAAGTCAACCACAAACCACGATACATACGTTGATCTAAACACTAAAAACGCCCCAAACAAGCATTGATCGAACAACAAATCAACTCAATCCGCAATCAAACGCACCAAATACCCGTAAAAACCATGGTCACGCACTCACAAGGATGAACTAGGATCCTTCTCTCCTCCTCTAAATCATCTTCATCTCTGTGTTCTCTCCCTAGAACAACAACAGGCACAGCTCCCCTCTTTATATAGGCAAGTCTCTCGGTTTTCCTTAACCGAAACCACACCCATTTTACTTTAAAACCGAACCCGTCGGTTTAGTTGCAACTTGTGTAAAACGACACCCGAACCAAAAATACACATTTTGATTCGCGGACGTTACAATTCTCCCCCACTAACACGGATTCGACCTCGAATCACGCAACACTGTCTCACTACGGTCTCCACCACCGGACCCGAACGCGGCCAGTATCCTTCGAGATAACACTCGAATCTCCGAGTCCTACTAGACTCACACTAGCCTCATTGCACCATCCACATGGATACAATCCAGACCAAACCCGGTCAGCATGATTAGAGATCATCACCCGATCTCAATCACCTAACCCCGTCTCACTAAGGTTGACACTCTCATCCAAAAACCCGCCCAAATTTCCCCAGGAAACATCCACGATGCAACACTCGCTGATCCGGATCAGGGTTGTCCGATAGATCGCGCAACAATCAAACAAGAACATGCCCGACCCACCGTAGACCCAGACCTTGAATCAATTGGTCACACAACAATCAAACATGAACATGTACGACCAAAGAGGCTACATATGTTTACTAGGGTCGTCTGCACTAAGGTTCCAAATTCGAGTAAAAACCCTAGATTAGACATTCACAAACCACCTGAGATCATTTCCGATCCCTGAAGCTCATCAAATCTCATACTTATAATCACACTACAGGTACTCTTGCTCAAACATATATCTCTATACACCACTCCCACTCGCAGGGTCGTCACCCATCGAGCTCTCGATGTATACCATACCGGCTCTCGATATGCCCCAGCCCCTCCGCTTCAGGACACACAGTCCATCAGCTCTCGGCTGCAGAGGAATCACACATCCTCTGGAGAGATCGTAATCCCTCAAAGTATATGCAGGAGAATATCACCATCCCCTGGAGCAGTAACACTGTAACGTGCATCATAAGCACCTGTCGACCAATTTACTTCCGTGGTTCCTATCACAATATTCTCTAACAAGGAATATCACTCATGACCAATCCCAGGTCCTCTGAAACAACCCAATCGCCAGGGTGTTTCCTACCCCGATATTCCCTAACCCAGAATATCACTCATGACCCATCCCCAGGTCATCTGAAACAACCCAAACGCTAGGGTGTTTCCTAATCCGATATTCCCAAACCCAGAATATTACTCATGACCAATCCCTAGGTCATCTGAAACATCCCAATCACCAGGGTGTTTCAATCGGAGTTCCTGGAAAAGACAGTCCTAACTTCACATAAGACTTCTGTTCCAGACTCCCCTAGAAAATAGACAGGTTCTAACTCACATAAAACCTCTATTTTCCAGCGCCATCTAGGGATCTACCCGTCCTAATCCCTTAGGATCCCCCATCCCTAGATACCTAGACAAGCCCTAACTCCCATAGAGCTTCTATCCTAGCCCCTCAAATGACCTCCCCGTCATCACATACATGACCTAACCCAGTCATCATACTCATAAGAACATCCGCCTCAACCAAAGATAATAAGGAAAACCCCATCTTATTAAATCTCAACAATGCATATCGTTACAACCCAAACGAAAATACATACAACTCATAGCCACAAGCTAATACAACCACTGAAAATCAGAAGATACTCAAGCCTCCGCTTGCTTCTCGAACCACTTCGAGAACTTCGTCTTCATACTTGCCTCTGGTTCCCAAGTCTCCTCCTCAACACCATCACAGTCCCACAAGACTCTCACCAATGGTATCCTCTTCCGGCGCAGAACCTTGACTCTCCTCTCGAGAATCCTCACAGGTCTCGCCGCCAACGTCATGTTGGACTGAAGATCCTCCGGAATCCTAGCCAACACCACCTCAGACTCATGTAGACACTTCCGCAGCATCGATACATGAAATACCTTATGAAACGCTCTCATACTCTGAGGTAACTCCAACCGATAAGCCACTGGTCCAACCCGCTCCACTACCCGGAACGGACCCATAAACCTTGGACTTAGCTTATTCTCCGAAATGGATCTGTTAGGACCCCTCAGCATCGCTGCCTTAAGATACACCAGATCTCCCAGCTCAAACTCCAGCTGCCTTTCCGTCTCTTATCAGCATAACTCTTCTGCCGATCCTGAGCCTCTCTCATGTTTAGCCTCAAGACACGGATCTTCTCTGTCGTCTCCTGAACAAAATCCGCACCAAACATGCTCCTCTCCCCCACTTGAGTCCAGCACAACGGTGTCCTACATGGCCTCCCATACAGAGCCTCATATGGAGCCATCCCAATACTCGCCTAGTATGAGTTGTTGTACGCAAACTCAACCAGGTTCAGATGATCCGCCCAATGACCACCATAATCCAGCACGCACATCCTCAACAGGTCCTCTAAAGTCTGAATAGTCCTCTCCGACTGCCCATCTGTCTGAGGATGATAAGCCGTGCTCATGTGCACCTTAGTGCCCATCTCTGCCTGAAACACCCTCCAGAACTCAGACGTAAACCTTGGATCCCTGTCTGACACAATACTCGCTGGCACCCCGTGCAGCCTCACTATCTCACGCACATACTTCTTAGCCAACACCACCGTCCCATCGGTCTTTTTGATGGCAAGAAAGTGTGCTGACTTGGTCAGACGATCCACAATCACCCAGATCGCATCATACGTCCGTGACAACGGCAACCCCGTCACGAAGTCCATGGTAATCATATCCCACTTCCACTCCGGAATGGGCAAACTCTGCAACATACCACTCGGAACCTGATGCTCAGCCTTCACCAGCTGACACACGTTGCACGCTGCAACCCAATTAGCTACATCCCTCTTCATCCTGACCCAGTGATAATACCGCTTCAGATCACGATACATCTTGGTTGCCCCCGGATGAATCGATAACATGCTCGCATGAGCCTCACGCAAGATCTCTTGCCTCAGATCCTCATCCTTGGGTACACAAACCCGTCCGTTCACCAGTATCGTCCCATTTGCCGAGACCATATACTCTGAACCTGCAACCCTAGCAGCATCAATCAACATCGGATCCAACTTCTGAGCTGCTCGAATACGACTCAGCAAATCTGCTTGGTTAGCTACCTCTAACCCCAACGGCTCCTGTGAGATCACACACAACCTCAACGTACTAATCTCGCTCACCAGAGCTTCCATATCACGCTCCTGAGCCGAAACAACCCTCATCCGACTCAACGCATCTGCAACCAGATTAGCCTTACCTGGATGGTATCCGATCTCCAAATCGTAATCCGCTACCAACTCCATCCAGCGCCTCTGTCTCTGGTTCAGCTCCGACTGAGTGAGGAAATACTTCAAACTCTTATGGTCTGTGAACACCTGGACCTTTCCGCCATAAAGGTAAGATCTCCAAATCTTTAGAGCGAAGATTACCGTAGCCAACTTCAAATCATGGGTAGGGTAGTTGTACTCATGCTTCCTCAACTGCCTCGAAGCATACGCAATAACCTTTCCCTGCTGCATCAGGACACAACCCAGACCAACACCCGAAGCATCAGTATACACCACGTAAGGCTCCCCTGGCTCGGGTAACGCCAACACAGGTGTACATGTCAACATCTCCTTCAGCTTGCTAAAACTCTCCTCGCATGCAGAAGACCATACAAAATGAACATCCTTCCCTGTCAACTTGGTCATCGACTTAGCCAAACTCGCAAATTCCGCGATGAATCTCCGATAATAACCTGCCAACCCAAGAAAACTCTTGATCTCAGTGGCATTCATCGGTCTAGGCCACCCTCTGATAGCCTCAATCTTAGCGGGATCTACGGAAACTCCCTCTGCAGACACCACATGGCCAAGAAAACTCATCTCCCTCTGCCAGAAACTACACTTGCTCAACTTCGCAAATAGCTTCTGCTCCCGCAGCTTCCCCAAAACTACTCTCAGATGCAACTCATGCTCCTCAGGATTCTTCGAATACACCAAAATATCATCGATAAAGATGATCACAAACACATCCAGATACTCCTGGAATACTCCGTTCATCAACCGCATGAACGCTGCTGGTGCATTCGTCAAACCAAAAGGCATCACCACGAACTCAAAATGCCCATACCTCGTCCTGAAAGCAGTCTTCCTCACATCTGCTTCCTTAATCGGAATCTGATGGTACCCCGAAGCCAAGTCGATCTTGGAGAACCAGGTAGCCCCTCGCAACTGATCCAACAACTCATCAATTCGCGGCAGAGGGTACCTGTTCTTCACGGTGACTCGGTTAAGTCCCCGATAATCGATGCACAACCGGAAACTACCATCTTTCTTCTTCACAAACAACACCGGCGCTCCCCATGGTGAAACACTAGGCCGAATAAAATCCTTATCCAACAAATCATCCAGCTGCTTCTTCAGCTCTGCAATCTCTGCTGGAGCCATACGGTAAGGTGCCTTAGATATCGGAGTAGTCCCGGGTTCCAACTCAATAACAAACGGATCCGACCGCGATGGCGGTAATCCCTCCAATGACTGGAACACATCCTAGAAATCCCGAACAACTTGAATATCCTCAACTGCAACCCCTCCAACAGACTCAGGCATCACTATCGTTACCAGATACGCCTCGCAGCCCTTGAGAAGCAACTGTTCGGCCTGTATCGTGGAAATCACAAGACTCCCGGAAGTCGGTCTCACACCCTGATAAACCAACCTCCCTGCCTCTCGCTCAAACACAACTCTCCCTCGGTGGCAATCCAGATGGACCCTGTAACGATCCAACCAATCCATACCCAGGATAACATCGTACAGCTCCATCGGACTGATGATCAGATCTGCTGGCATCAACTCTCCTACCACCAGAACATCCACACCACGAGCCCGCCTGAAAGTAGCCAACGTCCTACCACCAGTAACCTTGACTACTCCCGCCTGTTCCCCGGAATCACTCTGGATTCCGCTGCTCTCCGCACACTCCGGCGTAATAAAGCTATTCGTAGCTCCCGAATCAAACAACACGTGGGACTCATAACCGCCCACAACTAAGGTCCCTGCACAATCCCATGTGCCTCAGAACCCTACCATTCTAGCACATACTCACAATTTCCCAACAGACAAAAACTCAAACAACCACGAATTTAAAAAGTCAAGTCCGGAAATACCTGTGATCGGTCTGGTGCTAGATCCACCCGCCTCTGCAGACGTGAATACACGCGGTGCTGCTGCAATCTGAGACAACGGCTGCACTGCCAATGGCTGCACTACGGCCACCGCCAACTGCTGCAGCTTCGGACACTTGGGCTTAATATGCCCCGTCTCTCTGCAGTGGTAACACACCCGTGTATCCTGGACCCCGACCCGCACATCTCGAGTCCCGGTCCTCTTCGGACAGCTCGCCACACGATGGGACATACTCCCACACCCGAAGCATCCCGAACCGCCCTGACTGACCCCTGAAGTGCTCTCCCACTTCCTTTTCTGTCCCTGAGCAAGCTTGCCGCCCCTGCCTGAACTCATCTGCTGCTGAGATCTCCTCGGCTGCTGCTGCTGCACCGGTGGACTAACCACCACAACCTGCTCCCCGAGATCCTCCTCGATCGCAGCAGCCATCTCAACCAGCTCCGCCCTCGTGTCGAACCTACTCGCCCTGCAGCGAGTCCTCAAATCTGGTCGAAGTCCTCGCAAGAACCTCCTAACCTGGGCATCCTCGCCCTCCATGCCTCTCCCTGCATGTACCAGGAGTCGACTGAACTCAACATCGAACTCCCTCACTGACCGATCTCCCTGAGTTAGGTCCAGAAACCTAGACTCCAAACGGTCCACTGCCTCCTGCGGAAAATACTTGGCATTGAACTCCGCCAAGAAGTCCTCCCAGACCATCTCGGCCTGCACCCTCCTGGCCTCAACACCTCTCCACCAGAGATGCGCATCACCCTCTAGGTAATGTACCGCCAGATCCACTCTGTATCCCTCTGGACACCTGATGGAGCAAAAGTTACGCTCTAACCTTATCCGCCACCCATCAGCCTCCTCAGGCTTAGCACCGCCCGAGAAAAATGCAGTATCAATCCGCTGCATCTGCTCCATCATCCGCAGATAACATGGAAGCTCCTCAATCCCAGCCAAACCCGGCTGCACCCCAGCCATACCCGGCTACACCCCAGCCAAACCCGGCTGTACCCCAGGAGTATATCCCGGAGCAGGCACCCCTCCTGGTAACCTCTCCAGAATCATCTGTAGTAGACCCGCCAGACGATCATCTCGATCCGGGGCAATGCCTACGGCAACACCCCCACCAGGGCCCACCGCACCGCCAGCTACATCAGGACCCGCACCAGCCCCTCTAGCTCGCACACTGGAACCCGTAGCTGTCACACCCACGGACCCCTCCTGAAACGCCTGCGAGTCAGCTACCCGCTCCTGTGTAGTCTCCTGGGACACCCACGTGGCAGCAGACTCACTCCCAAGTCATCGCCCACGCCCACGCCCAGCACGACTACCACGACCTCTACGGCCCCCGCGACCTCTGCCTCTAGTCCCCCTAGTCATCACTCTGCACTCAACCGCAGAATGCTAAGTACTAGAAAACAGAAATCACAAAACACATACCGTGGAATCTCATTGAAGGCTCGGAAGGGATGATCTAGGACTCCATACCCACACAACAATCAATTGACTAATGAACATAATCAATTAACTAGCTAGCCCTAGAACCGCTAGGGCTCTGATACCAAAATGAAACAACCAGATTTTTTTTTTTTTTTTTTTTTTAAAACATCCGAAATAATATTTCCATAAATATTAAACCACACGATAATTCAACACAATAACAAAAGCGGAATAGATATAAACACAAACGAGACACTAGATCATCTCCTCTTCACAGCCAGATTCCACGATCACACTTTGTCTTTTCCTGCATCACATGGTTATAAGAGATGCGTGAGTATTATCATAAATACCCAGTGGTACGATCATCCCATCTACTTGGCTAGATGCACGGGTATAGGGAACAATCAAAACACCACATAACACAATTAAGCAAAAAAATCAACACGAAAAGTCAACCCCGAAAAGTCAACGTAAAGTCAACCACAAAGAACCCCGAAAAGTCAACGTGAAGTCAACCACAAACCACGATACATACGTTGATCTAAACACTAAAAACGCCCCAAACAAGCATTGATCGAACAACAAATCAACTCAATCCGCAATCAAACGCACCAAATACCCGTAAAAACCATGGTCACGCACTCACAAGGATGAACTAGGATCCTTCTCTTCTCCTCTAAATCATCTTCATCTCTGTGTGCTCTCCCTAGAACAACAACAGGCACAGCTCCCCTCTTTATATAGGCAAGTCTCTCGGTTTTCCTTAACCGAAACCACACCCATTTTGCTTTAAAACCGAACCCGTCGGTTTAGTTGCAACTTGTGTCAAACGACACCCGAACCAAAAATACACATTTTGATTCGCGGACGTTACAATTATTCATGCATGATTTTATCAACTCTAATAAAAAATTGATGGCGAAGGGATACTTAAAAATATCAAATTTTATGTGTTTGTATTTGGATTAAAGTTTTGATTCTAAAATTTAGGGTTAGAATCTATGTATTTTTCCGATATTTAAGTAAATTTGTGAAGGTTTAGGCTCCCATGCCAGGGTTTAGTACCCTTAAGCGAAATAAAATATGATGATATAATGTTAATAAATAGTTTTAAATCTTACCTAAAACATTATTGAAAACTATATTGGCGAGGTGACTAGATAAAATGTATTGACGGAGTTAGAGAGGAAAATATGCGTCATTTTCTAACAAATACTCAAAAAACTAGAAAGAGAAGAATAAAGGAGAGACGAACACAAGAATGATGAGGCAACATTTGGTAGAACGAGAAGAAGGAGAAATACGAGGAGGAGGAGAAGGAATATAAGGATAAGAAGTACAAGGAGGAGGAGAAGAAGATTGAAGACGCAAAATCAATATTTGATATTCTTGAAAAAGGAGATGCAAAAAAAATATTTTTAAATAAGAGTGTCATTTTTTTCTCCCTGTGATACGTAATCCAAAAAGATGTAAGAACATTGCTTATAATTCTATGATTGAGAAATACAAAATCTGCCGAATAACTTTGTGCTTATTATTTTTACGAGGAAGATGATTCATTCGATTGTTAATAATTGAGATTTTCTATGTTTTCAATTTTTTGTTTCAAACTAAAACCCCAAAAACAAATTAGAAATTATATAAAATAGTAAAAAAGTGAAATGAAAAAAAACTCGTGATTTCAAATCCACTCTTTAGAAACCAAATGATATCATAAGCACTTTGTAAATATACTATCAAAGATTTTGAAAATATAGATAAATCTACTAACTTTAGATTGCAAAATCTATAATGAATCATTTTTTAGTGAATCAAATCTTCAAAAATCTAATATGATTTAAATCTAATCGAGTTGAATTATAATCCATTATTGAATAACCGAATTGAATTAGAATCCAATATTCCAAACCATATTCTAAAAAATATTTGACTAAACAAACAGATGAGACATTTCCGTAATGTTTGCAATAACTATTATGCGAATTTCGTTTTAATCCCCAATGAACCGGCCCAAATCCTTTATTGAACCAAACAAAACCAAAATGAACTGAAGAACTCAAATTAGTTGATTCCCCAATGAACCGGCCCAAATCCAAAGAAATCTTATACAGTATCAGTTTACTTTTTTGTTTATCATTTATTTTATCGGGTTTTCAATGGTGAATATTTTCTCATTTCTCTATCTCTTTTCTTTTTTTGTTTATCATTTATTTTATCGGGTTTCAGTAGCGGGTATTTTCTCATTTCTCTACCTCTTTCTTTGTTTTTATGCTTTTTTTTTTTTATCTTTGATTCCATGTCTTTTGTTATTAGTAATTAGTCTTTTTACTGGATCATGAATTTTGAAAATATTAGGATGAATTAGTGGTTAGATAATGTTTATGATTATGCCTCTAACTCGTTAGATCCTTCGATTAAGTTGTGAATAAGGCTAGTTTGGCTAAATCATTTAAATCTAGATTGTAAAACTGCTTGTTCTTGTCTATAAATTAAAGTGTTTAAAAGAATGTTGGAAATCAATTTTGAATGAATTTCAATGAAAACTGGCGATCACATCCTCATATGGGAAGACGACGAAATAACAATCTCGTATTATGAATAAATGTGTACATGTATCATATCTTTTAACATTTTGGGGATTAAATAGTTAGATACTGCGATAAACTATCATGTTATTTTCTCAAAACAAATGTAAAAACTTTAATAATCTGAGAAAGTCCCTAAAATAACAAAAGAACATGATCAATTACCTTAATTAATAACTGACCAAGTTAAAAGTGCTCCCTCTTTACATTGCAATTTTCCTACGAAGGAAATAATAATAACTAGATTTTGATCCGCACTTTGTGCGGGAACATACGTTTTTTATGTTGTAAGCTAAAATTTCGGATTGTGTCTTATATAATATGTTCAAAATGTGATATGTATTGTTTTAGTTTGTAAGTAGGATCGATTATATTGAAAAAGTATGATTAATTTTTTTAGTTTGAAGGTAGAGAATAAGTATGTTAAGTATTGAATTTTATGATGAATAATTATTGTAATTGGTATACATAAATTATAATATTTAGTTTTGTGCATGTACGAATGTCTGTCGTATCAATTATTTAGTTTTGTGCATATACGTATGTCTGTTGTATTTACTTATGGAATAAGAATGGATTATAATATGGCAAACGTACTGAATCTCTATGTAATAAAACAAATCTAAAATAACTAAAAAAAACCAAAACATAAATTGTAGGTGTAACTCCGAAGATTTGATCGAAAACGCAAAACAATAATACTTGAGAGTCTCCATCGCCGAAGATTGATCAAACTCTTTAATCAAGTTCAGAAACTAATCTGTAAACAAAAAAAACAAAAATATTTAAAAAATGAAGCACTTGTAAGAGACGAATTTGAAAGAAGTTGAATAGATGAATATCCATACCTTCATCACACAACAATTGCGAGTCAATATTTTGGAAAACCTCTTTGAAAACAACGTTCATAGTCTTCTTCTGAGTTTTACCATCGCTATCTACAATAAGAATTTTCAAACCTTTCTTGGAAGTCACTCTAGAAATAGCCACATATAGCTGACCATGCGAAAACACTGGCTGAGGCAAATACAACCCAACTTCTCTAAGAGACTG
Source organism: Arabis hirsuta (assembly GCA_964056655.1). Classification (NCBI taxonomy): domain Eukaryota; kingdom Viridiplantae; phylum Streptophyta; class Magnoliopsida; order Brassicales; family Brassicaceae; genus Arabis; species Arabis hirsuta. Next base: position 1,846,483 of record OZ053306.1, read on the forward strand.
TCCTTGACTTTTGTTGATGGTTATCGCAAAGGCAACAGATAAAGGTAGCTGTCTACGACGCATTTTGAAAGGTAATCTTGTGTCTGAAGGAGTAATCAATAACCTAGGAATCACCCGCCCATAGTGCGGGAACATTTGTTGTTTATATTGTAATTTTGAGCGGTTTGTTGAGTGAATGATTAAAATGCATAAGCAAGGAAAAAAATGAATGGTTTGTTGAGTGGATGGTGGCTAGCTAAGAGAGTCGATTTAGAGTTTCTAAAAATTATATTTTTAATGAAATAAATCATTTGAAAAGCTTATTTCACAATTTTCGAAACGAATCTTAACATAACGTCGAATTAGAGGAATTATTTTATTTTGATACAATTAACAGATCATGTGTTTTCTTCTATATTAATTAAGTTAAAAATTAATAATTATTTAATTAAGAAAATTATCCACTTAAAAGTTTAAATCTTAGCGATTGTACCAAAATAATTTTCTTTAGTTTCGTAATTTTTGTTTAGAATTTGTTTAGAATATCTCATTTAGTTGATCAAGAGATGGTTTTTTTTTTTAACTTTTTTTGTTTGTTTTCTAATAATAAAGAATAAGGAAAGCAAATTAAATTGAATAGTCGGTATTTCTAGCGATTTGGTTACTGGGCGGCCTGATTTGTGCTCGTGGTATTACGAAATGTTTAGATTTTAAAAATTAAAACCAGATTTGTTTTTAGTTGGTTATTATTTATTTAATTAGTCTAAAATTAATATCCATGTCATTTTTTTCTAAAACTATGTCAGAGTTTACAGCCAACCAAATTAAAACACATAATTAAACTATTAAAAGCATTTCCTTTTAATCAGATTATCAACCAAATTATCAACCAAAATTATTTTATTACTTTGAATTTAACTTTTCTAAGAAATCTTTGAGTAAACCAAATTATAGATTCTAAATGAATAATAAAAATCATGGACCGAAACGTGAGGGCATATCTTGTAGGTGTAATTGAGATTGGGATTGGAATTGTTGTTTCTGTTGCAATTGTTGTTTCTTTTCTTTCACTTTCTCAAACAATTTAGAAGATAAATATAACCTTTGTCGGAAAAGGATACATGTCAAATTACATTTAATTTGCCTGATTTAATTAAAAAAAGCACAAGTTATTTGAACGGGAGTATAACTACATAAACGAAATTCGACATAGATATACATCAAAACAAATAGATTAAAAACCATGAAAAACAATGAAAAGAAATAAATTACGTCAATTTAGGAACTCTAAAGAAAAGAACATTCTTTTAATGAAATATATTATTAACAAAAATCAAAATTAACTCCGCATCATTAACCAATTGATTTTCATGGCAGCAATTATTTTTAAAAATTGAAAGAATTTGTGATGATAAAAATATACCTACAATATATGATATATATCCTTTAAAACTAAGAATATACCAAAATTAACTAAAATTTTTTGGAATATATAATATTGTTATAGAACATTTAGTCTCAAAAATTATATTTATGGGATATAAAATTTATAGAAATATTTTTGCCATTTTTAATTGGTATTATGTTAAGTGTCTATAATTAATGATAGTGCAATAATTTTTATAATATATAAGGAAATTATGATTAATATAATGGCAGGTCATTTTTAAAATCAAAAGCAATTGAACGTCAAGATCGTGTGTTATAAGAATATTATGAAACATTGTCATTAATTACTTTCCAAATCTTTTTAATTTTTCTAAAAATATTAAATCATTTCCAAAAATTAATATTATCAAAGATTGTCATTTAACTACCTTCCAAACATTGGGCTTTGTTACCTTTTTGGCTAACTATATATATGAAACATTAAAATGTCAAATTGATTAAATTTTGAAACAATTTGGAAAGTACGTAATATGAGGAAATTTTTCAAATTAAAAAATTTAAGATATATATAATATGAGAATTTAAAATATACCAAACAATTTTCTATGAATGTACTATAATAAAAATTTGAAATTTGGAATTAATCAACAAAAATGTTTTCTAATAAAGAGTCGAATATCTTATTATAGTTTAATCGTCTAACTATATATCATCACATGTATAATTATAACTTAACGACATTTTAAATTGGTGTAAAAGAGCTGAATATGAAAACCAAATATGGTGATGATGAGTGAAGAAAAGTTGATGGTGATTTTGCTCAACAATCTTCATCCTCCCTTAAAACTGAAAAAACCAAATAAAGATTTTAACAATATTCCATGATTCTGACAAACAAAAACAAAATGGATTCGTTAAACAAATTATATTATTTATATATTTAAGAGGATGCTTGAACATAGGAACTCTAAAAAAACGGATATTCTATACAAATATATTACACGAAAATAAAAAAAATTAAATCTGCATTGTTAACTAATTTATTTTTTTGGTATAAATTACTTTTGAAAATTGAAAAAACTTTGTCATGAATCATATAAAAACTATAATCTCTTTGGCAACTATGGTTTATTACACTTTTTGTTAAAACCGCAAAAATATTAAAAAGAGGAAAGAACAATTAAGATGGGGAAAAAATTAAAAATTTACCACATTGAAATGAGAGAGACATTTACATGATTTGGTATTTACTATCTTCAGAGGATTTGTTATCATGTCTTGAAGAGGCAGATGTTGTAGTTGATGACGGCGTGACAAACAAAAATACTTGCTAGACAAAAAAATAGAGGAAACATAGGAAAGAGAATACGTTGATTAGCAAATATACCTTGTTCAATAACCAAACAGCACGTATCACGTAAACCAAAAACCTGGTTTGAAAAAATCTACAAAAACAAAATTCAAAAGTCAGAATTGATCATCAATGAAGTATTATGCATACAGAAAAAAAAAAGCAAAGAACATAATGAATAAAAAACCAGAAAAACGGTAAATAAAACAACCAAAGGAATAAAACACTATATATAGTTCTCATAGATTTAGGGCTTCACTACAAATAAAAAATTTGAGCCGACTTTTTAATTCATTAATTAGAAAATAATTTTATCATCTATTAAAATTGATTAAGTTAGTTTATAAAGATTTTTGTAAATCTCGGTGATTATAAATATATACCAACAATAAAGAGTATATCCCTAACAACTAAGAATATATCAAATTTAACCTAAAATCCAAAATATCTGATATTTTTATAATCCCTAAGATTCAAAAATTATATTTATGAGATTTTAAAGTTAATAGAAAATTGTGATTGCCATTTTTAGTTGATATTTGTGTTAAATGTCTATGATCGTATGATTAAGCAATAATAAATTTGATTATATATCTTGCGTAGCATTGTTAGGGAAAGAAATTGATTGTGCATTAATTTTGATAACATATAGGGAAATTATGATTAATTCAATGACGTGTGATGTGTAGGATCAAAAGAAATTATACCTCAAGATCCGTAAGTTTTATTTTGTATTTGAAAAGATTTACTTTGACAAAAACAAAATTTCATAAAATTATGAAAATGCCATTAATGAATCAGTCGAGTTGAACCGGGTCGCACAGGATCCGCGTGTCTGCAGTCGGATCCAGTTAAAAAAATGTCCAAAATTTATCTGAAAATTACTTAAATTGTCATTGCATCTATCCAAAATTACCTTTTTCAATTAAATCAATTTAGTTATAATAGAATGGCAATTTCAGTAATATTTGAATCAATTTTGAACATTCTACTATATGTACTTCTCTTTTAATATTATAGAGATTTGTTCCTATAAAAAATCACATTTTAAAATATATTATAGGGTTGTTAAGGAAAGCGATTTTTTTATATACCTTTGATTGTAATATTTGATAAACTTGTAGAGAAAGATTTCAATATTTTAAAAAGATTAAATAATTAAATACCTTCCGAATTTAACATTACCAAAGATTTGCATTAACTACTTTGCAAATTTTGGGGGGTTGTTACTTGTTTTGGAGTAACTATATATATAAAAAACAATTAAAATGTGAGATTGATTAAAATTTGATGAATTACGAAAATGCCATTAATGAATCTGTCGGATCGCGAACCAGATCAAGAGGATCCGCGTGTCTGTAGTCGGATCCAGTTAAAAAAAAGTCCAAAATTGATCTGAAAATTACTGAAATTGTCATTACATCTATCCAAAATTACCATTTTCAATTAAATCAATTTAGTTATAAGGCAATGACAATTTCAATAATATTTGAATCAAATTGAGGTTTTACAAACTTTGTTTTTTTCATATGTTAAATAGTTTATGTTTTAGAATTAAATTGGGGTTTTAGGCATCTTTTCAACAAATAATAATAAATCGGATCCTAAAGATTTTATGAGATTATCTTTACTTTGAATATCCATTTATTGTTTAGATTTATTATTAAGATTAATTTAGGAAATTCCTATTGAATTAAATAAAATAAAAATACAAAGAAGGAAAAAAATGAATTACTTTTTAATCAAATTAAATTTTTGATAAAATTATTTATATTATTCGATTTAATTATGCAGTTAAACTTAATAACCAAATTAAAACGAATCAAATATTTTGTTTTGAATGCCTATTAGATTAGGCTTCCTGCTTTTACCGTTGTTCATCATTTTGTTTCTTTCTATACTATGTCTTTGGATTCAAATTCATTTTCGTATCCGATGTGGGATTTTGATAAACATTACTCTTTTCATATGTTAAATAGTTTATGGTCTTTTTGAAAAATTTGAATCATAACATATGCAGAAAAAAATCTATATTTTTTTATCATATAAATTATCCGATTATTTAATTTGTATATTAGAAATATCATCAAACAAAAATGAATGGGAGATAGAATTTACCCTTTTCAATTGAATTTTTTTAATTTAAAACCAATGGCAATTTTAGTAATATTAGATAGGATTTTGGACATTTACTCTAAATGACTTCTCTTTTAATAGTATAGAGATTAATTTAGACCCATTCACACGATTAAGATTGTGTTGCACACTAAAATATTCAACGCTTCTAAATAATGTTTTGGACACTTGGACCTAACCTAATGAATGGGAATGACACATTAAGTTTCTATTGTATAATGACAAGGGCACTATATATAGTTTATTTAAAACCACTGTTTGAAGAGATAATTCAGATTGTAATTATTTTTAAGATATATATATATATATATATATATATATATATATATCAACAAAAGAAATGTTTGTATATAAGCTTTACATAAGATCAAAACCAAACTAGTATAGTGGAAGGGAAGTTGTTTCAAGAGAGAACTAAACGTTGTGCTCCAAAAATAGGTTGGAGAAAAGTGATAGAAATATGGTCGGTGCTGTTGATGGTTATGATGAAGATTTATATAGTTGACGTATGGAATGAAGCCGTGAATTTAAATCGTAGCATATGATTATTATATATATATATTTATATATATATATTTTTGAAACATATATTCAATGAAAAGAACATAGTAAAAGCAGCATTTGATTGCGACAAAAAAAAAAAGCATTTGATTTCAACTAGGTACTTTTTATAAGGGAAATTTATTGAAGCGACTAGTTAATTGCAACTTTGCAGTGTGAATCTGAAAATAGAATACATGACGATTTGAGCTTTTTTTTTTTTTTTTTTTTTTTTTTTTCACGAACGCATTTTAATCCCGGCTTAAGAAAGCGAAGTGCTAATATAAGAAAAGACTATGTTTCGTTGTCGAGCTTGTCTAGCTAGTAAATCTGCTCTAACATTACAGTAAAGTCTGAGAAAAAACTTTGTAGTTCCTTTAATTCTTCTAGCACTACAAGAAAACAAGCAGATTTCCGACGGCCAAAATTTCCGTCGGAATTTTTCGACGGCATCCCGACGGATTTACGAGCAAAATGAATCCGTCAGAAATCCGTCGGAATTTTGTGACGGATTTCCGACGGATTTTAATTTTTTTCTTATAATTCTGCGGCAATTTAATAAATATTTTTTTTAATAAAAAAAATTAAAATCCGTCGGAAATCCGTCACAAAATTCCGACGGCTTTCCGACGGATTTTAATTTTTTTATTAAAAAAAAATATTTATTAAAAAAAATATTTATTAAATTAAAATATTGTGACGGATTCCCGACAGATTTTAATTTTTTTATTAAAAAAAATATTTATTAAATTAAAATATTTATTAAAAAAAAATTAAAATCCGTCAGAATTTTGTGACGGATTTCCGACGGATTTTAATTTTTTTATTAAAAAAAATATTTATTAAATTGCCGTAGAATTATAATAAAAAATTACAGGTTTCCGACGGAATTCCGACGGAAAACCCTAATTTCTGCCGCCCAAACAATTAGATCTCATCGAAAAAGCGGGAAAATCCGTCGGAAATCTGTCGGAATTCCGTCGGAAACCTGTAATAAAACCAGGCTCTTCTTCTTCGCGAAGACAGACGGAATCGACGGAAGAAAAAACGAAAAAATCGCCGGAAATCTCAAATTCTTCAACGGAAACGTGACGGAATCTACGGATCATCCACAATCACAATCTCTATTACTCGAATCATGAATCCAATGTAAGTTTTTGTTAATTTTAGTTTTTTTAAAAAAAAAATTGGAAATTATGAATTTTAGAGATGTATTTTTAGAATTTGATAGATTTAGGATGTTATAAATTATGGGATGTAAGGATTTAGGAAGATAGAAATGTAGAAATGTACGGATTTAGGATGTTAGAAATTTAGGGATTTACGTATTTAGGAATTTAGGAATATATGAATTTTGGAAGTTTGGAATTATTGAAATTAGAGAGTAAGAAAATTTTTTAATTTTGTAAATTTTGTGATTTAGTAAATTTTCGGGTTTATAAAATTATTTTACATTTTAATATGTATTTGTTATTTTTAGGGAATTATAAAGATTTATAAAATATATAAATTATAAAATTCTAATTCGTTGAAATTTTACTAATTCTTTAATTTTTTTAAATTACAAAATCCCAAATTTCCAAAATATCCAAAATATCTAAAAATTTAAATTACCAAATCCTAAATTCCAGAAAATTCCTAAATCTGAAAATCCCTAAATACTCCATATCTGAAAATCCAAAATCCAAAATCCAAATATCCCTAAATACCTATTTAGGAAAACCCCAATTTCCCACAATCTCTAACTCCCTAAAACCTTAATTTATGAAATCCGAAATTTCATAAGTTAATCCCTAAATTCCAAAATCTCTAAATCTCAAAATATCAATATCCTAAAATCTCTAAGTCCCCAATTCCCATAATTCTGAAATCTCAAAAGTTCATCCGCGTCCGTTAATTCTGACCGCTTTCACAATGTTGGGATGTTGAGGGCACAGAACGCCGAACTTCTGGAGTGGGTGACCGTGATGGAGGCACAACGCGTAGAAGATGAAGCACGCTTTCGGGCAATGGAAGAACAGATGACTCGCATGCAGGTAATGGAAGAACAGATGACTCGCATGCAGACAATGGAAGAAAGGATGAACGAGTTCTTCAGTAACCATTCCCAGTAGTCTTTACTTTATGTAATATTTTAATTTTGTAAATCACTTTTAAAAATAATGAAATTTAATTTTAAATTTTGTTTTATTTTAATTTTATTTTAATTTTATTTTATTTTAATTTTATTTTTATTTATATTTAATTTTTATTTGAAAATATTTTTTTTTTTTAAAATAATAAATCCGTCGGAAATCCGTCAGTTACCAGGATCGTCGGAAATCCGTCGGTAAATCTTTCCGACAGAATTCCGACGGATTCTTTTTCCGTCGGAAATTCGTCAGTATTTCCGACGGATTTTTTATTTCCGACGAGATAGAACCGACGAAACAAAACCGTCGGAAAATGTCATGTTTTCTTGTAGTGTAGTTCTAAGGTAAATCGTGGCCATTTGTTGGGTTTCCGCACCATGCTGGTTAGCTCCTGAGAGCCTTATAATAATAATGATCATAAAGCTGACAATGTATTTTTCTTCTATTGACATAAATAATCCCAATAATAATCTCTAATTAATTTTTATATGTTGAACATTGGTTTGTTTAAAAAATATTGGACAAACCAATGGTTACTTAACTAATTCGAAACATATTTCGATCGGACTTGCTTCGTAAAATCCTATTTGGTTGCTTTTAAATTCAATTCAGTTGAGATTTTCGTTTTTTAATTCAACACTATAGTTATGAACGTTATGTGTGGAAGAAGAGAATGCTACGAAATAGAATTAGTCGAGTTTTGATTACTTTATTTTGACTAGATTAATTTATTTACAACTGTTTCAAGCGATAATTCAAATTTGAGCTCCGAATAGTTAGGATGACAAACAAACAAAAAAAATCAAAAATTCCAGAGCCAAAAGAAATCGTTGTGCTCTTTGTGATTAAAAGTTCACTGGTTTCATGTACATGCAACACGACCACACAACGCATGATATATGCAACACGGCCCCACAATCAATATTGCACGTATAGAACATTATTTTTGGATCCACCTTTGTTTCACATGCTTTAACAAAAACAAAAAACTTTGTTTCACATGGTTCACACCAATATTCACCATGCACATACCATAAGGCAAGAAGAAAACATGATCGTCGTACCCTACGATTCATTACCATTTTTGGTAAAAGAATGCATTTGAAGCCCAAGCTATATATAATCACACTCATCACAACTAACCATTTCTATATGTTAATTATGTTTTCTCATTTCTCTATCGATCTCTTTGTTCGTTAATTATGTTTTTGTTTATTTTTTATTCCATTTCTTGAGTGAGTGATTAGTCTCTTAATGGATCACGAGTTTAATAACGTGGCATATAAAAAAGAAAGCGTTATCGAGAGAAATAACAAATTAACAATCACGTATGTTTAAATCTTATTGTTGTAGTAACCATACCGTGAATGTGTAGTCAATTTCACTAAAACCAAATCGAATAAAACTTTGTATTTAGAGATATATGTTGATATTGAACTTCATCAGAAGTATAATCTCGATGTGAACACAAATTCATGCACCACAATAAACCGAACACCCGACAATTAACTCAGTAACTATCACTAAAAAACATATATATTTAAAATTTTCTTTCTTTCTTTCTCCTACATTACATATGAACCACTTTTTATTCATTGAGTGTGGGTTAAGGCTCCCCAAGGGTTAAACCTCCCTCCCTTAGGGTTTAATTTCTTTTAATTTGCTAAAAGTTTATTTGTTTAAATGTTTTGAATACATTTATGGTAAGTTTTTATAGTTTTAAAAAATTGTGTAGAATTGATGTCCCGCAGCAAGGCTTTTAATTAAGCAATTTGGTATGATACACTTTGATTCTATCTCTCTCTTTTCAAATTTTTTGTTGGAACATGCTTATAACAGAGTGAAAAAGAAAGATGAAAAGGACGTAAAGTGGCTAATGTCCTAAAAAGTTTCTGGTTTTTTTTTGAGCTCAGTGGTGAATGACAAATATGGATAAAAACTCTTTTTTCAACGACAAAGAGTTTTAAACCATCAATTTGTTTGGCATGTCGTCTTAGTTCTATGTATAATATAACAAAAAATAAAACACTACAACATTCAATTGATGCAAGATATTTACGATCCTTCCACGAGAGGTTTCTCAATCTTTGGAGCCATAGTAGCGATTGCTAATGATTTTTATTGCTGTTTTGTTATTTTGTTTTACAGATTCAGAGGACGGCTTCGCTTCGTATGCTTTTTACGTTTTAGTTTAGTTCAATAATTATTTTCTTGTTTTAACATGTTTCTATCTTTATGATCGTATGTTATTTATTGCTTTATCACTATTTGTTTTTATTTTTAAATTTGTTGTTTTATGTTTATTTTTATAGAAAAAGAGAGTAACGATAAGATTCACCAAAAAAAAACGAGGGTAATGATAATAGTGGGTTTATTAAAATATTAGAAAGGACAAACAAACATATTAAATTAAAAATCTTATTATTTCAATTTGAATAGTAAGCTCATATCTCTGCATAGACGGCAAATTAGGCGGACGCATCTCATCTTTCAAGATGGAATTTATATTGGGATCTCTACGAGTATTCTCAGGACATTGCTAGATTTTATGCGAGACTCCTATGTCCCCGTACGATGGATTTTGAAATCTGATACAAAAAATTAGGGCTAAAGAGTGGAAAACCCAGAAAGTCCACCAAAGGAAATGAGAAACCTTATTATTTTATTTTATTTTAAACTTATTTCAAATCCGAATAATAATGTATCCTATGCATTTTCTGTAAATCACCAATGAGTCCAAGTATAATTTTTAATGATTATGTGTTTGGTTATGATTTAGTCATTCATGCGGGATTTTAGCAACCCTAATAAAAAAAATTGATGGCGAATGGATACTTAAAAATATCAAATTTTACGTGTATGTATTTTGATTTAGGTTTCGATTCTAAATTTTAGGGTTTAGAGTCTATGTATTTTTCCGATATTTACATAAATTTGTGAGGGTTTAGGCCCTCTTAATTTAAATGAAATATTATAGTATAATGTTAATAAATAATTTTAAATCTTGCCTAAAACATTAATGAAAACTATATGGGCGATGTGACTAGATAAAAGGTATTGACCGAAGATATGTGTCATTTTCTAATAAATACTAGAAAAGCCAAGAAAGAGAGGAGGAAAGGGGAGACTAACATAAGAATGTTGAGGCAACATTTCCTAGAAAAAGATACCCCCTCGGAAGTATCTTCAGGCAACCTAACACCTAGGAAGGAGAAGGATGATTAGGAGGATAAGAAGTATGAGGATGAGGAGGAGGAGAAGGAGACACAAAAGCAATATTTGACAGTCTTGAAAAAATTGACGCAAAAATATTATTAAACAAGAGTGTCATTATTTTTTATCTATGATACATAATTAAAAAAAATGCAAGAATTTGGCTTGGAATTCTCAAGATGATTGAGAAATATAAGAAGTTATGGGATCGTCTACTTTAGATCAGAGAAGGAAGAAAAAGGAAACTAACACAAGAATCAAGATGCAACATTTCGTAGAAGAAGACAACAATGAGATACTACCTCGAAAGTATCTTGGAAATATTTAATACCTAGGAAATGAATTCCAACTCTACTATTTTCTAGGGACTATACCCCTCTTCTCTTCTCATCCATTCTATAAATATCGAACATAGACCATGATCTTCAAACATGGTCTTAAACACAATACATAATAATCTCGTGAATTAATCGACTCTCCAGTGGTAGCCTAAATTGGATGTCAAAGTATTTCGGGGGGGGGGGGGGGGGGGGGGGGAATCCTTTCGCATCCTCCAGAAGATATTCTTGACGATATTACTTATGCATGGTCCAATACATTTTAGAGGATCACACCAAAGATGATAGCATGGACGGAAACGTCTCTCATCCCCCAAAAGAACATAATTTTTACTCGGATTTTTACGACTATTAATGTATGAAACTTCAAATTTTATGCAAGATATTTGTATGATCCTGTAGGAAGGACTTGAAAATTTGATCTAAACAATTAACGCTAAGGAGGGGAATATCAGACGCACAACAGAAGAAAAGACAAATCATAATATTTTTTTTGTTATTTTACAATCCTAAAATACTATTTTGTAATTATTGTCCCGCTCATCGTGCGGGTACCTGCCTAGTGGGATATAGTAACACAAATTTTGTTCCAGCCACTAGTCTGTTCTATTATATGTGAAGTAAATTGTCCTACGTGGCAACCTCTCATCGATTTTGAGGTGGTTGATTACAAGGATACCCTTAATAAAATCAATTTAATTACACCATACCATCAAGTTTAATTTGACAAAAATACCTAGGCCGAGTTTTTGGATTTTACTTAGTTTGGGTTATAATCTTAGTTGGGCTGTTAACTATTTTCATTAAGCCCATATATTTAGCTTTAGCTTGATTTATAGTGGTTTCTAAACCTAAACTAGATGGTCTCTTTCGTGTTATTTCGTTCGCTTGATATTTTTCTACATTGTTCGTCTCTCTTTTGTTTTGTTTTCTATTTTCCTGCTTATTTGTTGTCTTGGATTTATGGTTTAACATTGTTCTTCATGTACTTGTCTGTGATAATTATTCTTAAATTAATCTTATATCATATTATTAAAGTTTTATTGATTTTGAATTTGTTTTGTTTTGGGTTTTTTCTTTTGTTCTCATAGGTTGCTCGTGGTATCACCGTATCGGGTATGTGCTCTATCTTCATGCTTATGCTTTGTTATAATTTGTTGCCTAAATGTATGTGTGTATATATACATATATAACGAGTTTTATTCTGTGCTGTTTAGGTTTTCTGTTCAATGACCATTGATCTGGATATTCAATTCGAGTTTTAATGATTTTTTATTGTCTGTTTTCTTATTTACATGTTTGTTGTGATCAATTCTGCGATTATAGATATGTTTTCTTATTTTTATAAATGTTTTCATGGTTTCTATTTTTTTAAAGCTATTTGTAAAATAGTATCCTATTATATTATGGTATAATCTTATCAACGGTTGCTAATGGTTTCTTTGTTATTTTGTATTCTTCAGATTCATACGTACTTGATACATAATTTAAAGGAATTATCGTATTCTACTATGTTAGGGTTGATGCAAGACAGCAAGAGTGATAATGCAACTGTATAACACAAGCATTTACCTTTCGTCACTTGAATTCTCTCCAAAATCGACTTGGCTAATGTGATTTTCTTATAAAAGAAACTTATGTTTTTCTTATTCAGTTATTTGTGTATCGCATTTGTGTGTTTTAATTTCTTAACTAATTAAGCTTTGTGTTTCTTTATCATCGTCTTTAAATATCTTTTAAATTTTAAAAACATAAATTTTTTCAAACAGGAAAATGAAGTTAGAATTCAGAGACCACATTTCTCCTGAATCATATAATTGAGATATAAATTGTCTTTTTAAGTATAATCTCTTCAAAGCTTTGTTTTCATGCTTAACGATTCAGAGCTTCGTTTTATGGTCTATGGGTGCAAGTTATTTTTTTTTTTTTGTCTATATGTATCTCTTTTAAACGTTTACTATTTGTTTGATCTTTAATATCTTACTGTTTTCCATTTTGAATTTTGTAAGTATACTTGGGTGATAATTAGTTCTTCCAGTTTCGATGTCGTATTCTCTATTTGGATTCACTCACCAGTGTTTTTTATGTGGATGGTACACAAAATTGTGTATAGTTTCGTTTTTGATTTCTTTAGTGTTATCATTCTTTTATATCATTCATCATGTGATCCTTTACGTCTTTACGTTTTATATGTGAATCAGAGACGAGACTATCATGTTAGTTTTTAATTCTAATTAATGGAGATAGACAAGTTGTTTTGGTTGTTCTTCTTTATGAACATTCAGAAGTAGATGAAGTACCAAGACAATCTCACTTCTTTATGAACATTCAGAAGTAGATGAAGTACCAAGACAATCTCATAGTAACTTCGTATTCTTCATATATATTAATATTTTACATTAAAATTCACACACTTTCATTCTAACTTCTCTATGTTGTCTCCACTTTAACATGTTTGCATCTTTTGACTTTCATTACACCACCACCCTAGGTTAGTACATTGGTGAATGACATGAGTAAAAAAAAAAATTTTCAACGACAAAGAGTTTTAAACCATCGATTTGTTTGACAGGTCGTCTAGTTAGATTCATGTATAATATAACAGATGATCAAACAGTACAACTTTCAATTGATGCAAGACATTTACGGCTTCCACGAGAGGTTTCTCAACCTTTGGAGCCATAGTAGCAATTGCTAATGATTTTTGTTGTTGTTTTGTTTTTTTACAGATGCAAGATGATGGCTTGCTTCGTATGCTATGTACGTTTTAGTTTAGTTCAATAATTATTTTTTTTGTTTCTATCTTTATGATTGGATGTTATTTATTGCTTATTACTATTTGTTTTTATTTTTTAATTTGTTGATTTATCATTATTGTTATCCAAATAATAATGTATTCTAGGCAGTTTTTGTAAATCATCAAATGAGTCTAAGTACAATTTTTAATAATTATGTGTTTGGTTATGATTTACAGATTTAATCATTCATGCATGATTTTATCAACTCTAATAAAAACTTGATGGCGAATGGATACTTAAAAATATCAAATTTTATGTGTTTGTATTTGGATTAAAGTTTTGATTCTAAAGTTTAGGGTTAGAATCTATGTATTTTTCCGATATTTAAGTAAATTTGTGAAGGTTTAGGCTCCCATGCCAGGGTTTAGTACCCTTAAGCGAAATAAAATATGATGATATAATGTTAATAAATAGTTTTAAATCTTACCTAAAATATTATTGAAAACTATATTGGGGAGGTGACTAGATAAAAGGTATTGACGGAGTTAGAGAAGAAAATATGTGTCATTTTCTAATAAATACTCAAAAAACTAGAAAGAGAAGAATAAAGGAGAGACGAACACAAGAATGATGAGGCAACATTTGGTAGAATGAGAAGAAGAAGATATACGAGGAGGAGGAGAAGGAGTATGAGGATAAGAAGTACAAGGAGGAGGAGAAGAAGATTGAAGACGCAAAATCTATATTTGATATTCTTGAAAAAGGAGATGCAAAAAAAATATTTTTAAACAAGAGTGTCATTTTTTTCTCCCTGTGATACGTAATCCAAAAAGATGTAAGAATATTGCTTATAATTCTCTAGATGATTGAGAAATACAAAATCTGCCGAATAACTTTGTGCTTATTCTTTTTACGAGGAAGATGATTCATTCGATTGTTAATAATTGAGATTTTCTATGTTTTCAATTTTTTTTGTTTCAAACTAAAACCCCAAAAACAAATTAGAAATTATATAAAATAGTAAAAAAGTGAAATGAAAAAAAACTCGTGATTTCAAATCCATTCTTTAGAAACCAAATGATATCATAAGCACTTTGTAAATATACTATCAAAGATTTTGAAAATATAGATAAATCTACAACTTTAGATTGCAAAATCTATAATGAATCATTTTTTAGTGAATCAAATCTTCAAAAATCTAATATGATTTAAATCTAACCGAGTTGAATTAGAATCTATTATTGAATAACCGAGTTGAATTAGAATCCAATATTCCAAACCATATTCTAAAAAATATTTGACTAAACAAACAGATGAGACATTTCCGTAATGTTTGCAATAACTATTATGCGAATTTCATTTTAATCCCCAGTGAACCGGCCCAAATCCTTTATTGAACCAAACAAAACCAAAATGAACTGAAGAACTCAAATTAGTTGATTTCCCAATGAATCGGCCCAAATCCAAAGAAATCTTATACAGTATCAGATTTAAAGTCTATTAAAATCCATCATTGAATAACACAACTTTTTTTTTAAGTTACCTTTCGTTTCATTTTCTAGCTCCTTTTTTTCTCTTTCACATTCGTGTAGCTTCTAAATCTGAATAAAAAGGTAGAAATGACATATATATTTCCAATATGTTTTGGAACTTTATCTTTTTTTAGTTTTAAGTGGGAACTCCAAAATTGAGACCTCAATGGAAACTCCAAAATTGAGACCTTTATATATGTGAAAATCTTGGCTATTACCTTCGAAATAAGGGATTTCATCATTGTCTTCCTCTGCGTTTCCTCCAATTAGGGTTCTTCGCTCGTTGGATTCTCTCTCTCTCTTTTCTCTCTTCGTGGAGATCTAAACTGACACGTTTTCGTTCTCCAAAAAGCAACCCGACATGTTTTGTAATGTATAAGAGATACAAGGACTCAGATACAAATAAGGCTAATCAAAATGTAAAGATACTCAGATACAAATATATACATATATATATATATATATATATTTTTGTTTTTCATTTGTGGTATATGAATTATGAGAAATTTAAAAAAATGTCACTTTTCAAGTGCCACTTTATAAAAGTGCCACACTTTTGAAATCTTTACAAAAATGCCATTTTTTCAAAAAAAATTTCTTTATATTATTTATGTTTGGGTTAATTATGTTCAATTATGGTTTAGTTACGAGGGTTTAGGGGGGGTTTAGGGCTCAAAACATTTTTTAGTGTTTAGAATTTTAAGATATAGGGTTTAAAAATCTATAATTAGTGGTATTTTCGCAAATGAACACCCCTAAGTGGCATTTTTGCAAATGTGCACATAAAAAGTGGTATTTTTGCAATTTCTCCATGAATTATGATGATATAGTTCAACTAAGGGAAAATTCCTGAAAAATTTCCTAATTTAATTATATTGGCTGAAAAAATACTCAAATTTCTTTGGTTACCTAATTAATACCCAGACTATTTAACGTTGGTTTTTCAGTACACAAACTTTTTAAATGTTTTGGTTTTACTACATCAGCATTAACAGAGTTAATCCGACTGACAGAAGTTTGTAAACGCAGTTAAATTTTAATTAACACGTGTTATCTACAGTAGCTATATTAATAAATTATTAAAAACAAAAGAAAAAGAAAAAGGAAAAAAAAAATGTTCCTCTTTTCTTTAGCTCTTCGGATCTCCTCTTATCCTAGATTTCCTTCAATCGATTATTGTGAAATTGATTGAAGAAATAATCGATTGTTGTGACACCTTATTGTGAGAAATCGATTATTTCTATATATATTTATATAAAAAGAAAAAGAAATAATGTATTGTGAGAATCATTGAGGGTATTAGAGTAAGATTGGGGAGTCGTTGTTAACAGAGCAAAGTCTAGACTGTAAGCAAAGAACCGGAGATCTCGCTCACGTTGGAAAGAAGAAGAAAGAAGAAGTTTAGTTTCTGATGAAGGATTGTCTTCCTCCGTCCATCTACGTACCGCCGCACCAACGACTTCGCGATTACGGCTTTGAACCTCTTCCTCTTTCCCACTCGCCCATTCGCTATATCTCCGCCTATGATGACAGCAATTTCACAAAATTGATTTCACATCAATAATCAATTGAAGGAGATCTGAAGAGATCTAAAGAACATTATTTTTTTCTTTTTCTTTTTCTCTTGATTTTAATATAGATAACATATGTTAATTAAAATTTAATGGCGTTTACAAACTTTTGTCAACCGGGTTAACTTTTTTAATGGTGATGTAGTAAAACCAAAACATTTAAAAGGTTTGTGTACTGAAAAACTAATGTTAAATAGTCTAGGTATTAATCAGATAACCAAAAAAGTTTGGGTATTTTTTCAGCCAATATAATTAATTTGGAGAATTTTTAAGGAATTTTTTTGTTCAACTGAGGAAAGGTTGAAGAGAATTTCCTTTTGTGAGTAACCTCAGCCGGTCCTTGAGTTTAGTGGGCTCATTAGTTGATTTTAATATCACCATAACTAAGATTTTTAAAACATTGATATACTCCTCTATTTCATATTAATTGTTTAAAGTTTTTACACATAAATTAAAAAAAAATTAGTTTTCTATTTTTTTAATATAAAACTTGTTTTTTATCATCAATATAAAACATCAATTCAAAAATGATTCAGCCAATGAAAAAGTAATCTACAGAATTCAAACAGTAAAAAAAAAAACATGATTAATTTTACATAAAAGCTTGAAAAATCAATGGAAGCATACATAAAATTTTGTATGCTTCCATTCACCAATTTAAGAAATTGAGGTGCGTTTTTTACATTGACAAAAAATTAATATTAAAAAATTCAAACAGTGGCAAGTGCGGACTATAAAGGTGAAGAAAGTTTAAAATGCGGTGCATATTTTACAAGCTCCATATTTGATGCGGTCCGACTGCGGTTTTTATTTTTTTCGTTATAAAAATTTGAAAAAAATATATATAGATAACTCTTGTATGTAAAATATGTGTTTGTTAAAAAAAAAATTGTTTCACTTATAAAAAGTGTTGAAAACAATTGTTTTGCACATCATTTTTTTTTACCAATCAAACATTGTTTCGTCCCGCTTTTTTTATACAAACCGCACTTGTTCAGCAATCCGCACAAACCGCAGTTGTATTATACCGCACCGCACAATTTTTTTACCAGCACCGCACAATTCAGTGTCACCATTAGAATACTAAGTTGGAGATTTCATTCTATGAAACTCCGTTATAATAATGTAGAATATGGTTTGGAATATTGAAAATCTTCAAAAAGATCAATTTCACTTTTTAACAAGGTTTAATGCTAGCTTTTTTTTTTTTTACACATTGTACTTAGTGTATGTAGCTTCTAAATCTGAACAAAAAAGTTGAAGATGGTAGACTTAAGGTTCGAGTGGTGACATTGAATTGTGCGGGGATAGAAAAATTGCATAATGCGGTTCAGTGTAAATGAGGTTCGTGCATAAAAATATATTATGTGGAACAAGTGCGGTTTATGTAAAAAACGCGGAGAAAAACAATAGTTGATTGGTGTAAAATACAACATGCGGTGCAAGACAATGGTTTGATTGGTAAAAATCATAAATGCGGTTTAAATAGATATTAAAATAATAATTATAGAAAGTTATCGTAAAATACATATGATATGGTTAGTTGAATCATCTTTAGCCACGTATTTGGTGGGCATCTAATATTTCGGGTAAATCTTATTGCTCAATTATTATCCAAATAGATATTTAATTTGGACTTGACCCAACAATAACCCGAGTCCATACGAGAAGAGATCTGGACCAAACAACTTCCGGTATTGGATTTCGCTATTTGAAAGAAAAAGATCTAGAGGCTATAAACAAAATTGAATTTATTTTAAATTTAAATGTTAAAGTTTGTTATAAGTAAATTATATAATGATTAAAATTATTATTAACTAGTGTTCAAAATTTAAAAATAATAGAATGTAAAGTTAATTATTTTATTTTGTGTTATTAAAAGAGATTTTGAAATTATGTGAATTGTATAAAAAGTTATCGTAAGATAAATATGATATGGTGTTACATTTTTAGTTAAATAAAAACAAATAACATAATTACATTAAAAAAAAATATTGCCTTGAACCACACCTAATGCGGTGCGTATCTCTGACTATTGCGGTTCAACGATTTTCCTTTGTATTTTTGGACCGCATTTCATTCAACAACTTCACTTTAATATTTTTAAATTAACAAACGCAAATGACAATTTATTATACGTGATTGGTAACATAATAATGATCCGTCATGTTCCGCTGTAATTATTTAAGTTTTTTTTTATCGATCGAGAGAGAGACGAGTCGACGCGAAGAACCCTAATTGGAGAAGACACAGAGAAAGATGATGAAATCCGTTTATGCCAAGGTAATTACCAATAATCTCACATGCAAAAAGGTCTCGACTTTGCTCTTCTTTGAGGGCGTTGATTTTGATTTCGTGACTTCAAAGGCAGTTTGGTCGTGCTCGTGGAGGCAGAAATTTCTCTTCCAGGAGTGAAGGTAACAGACCAATAAATAAATTGTTCTCAATCAGTGAAAGATTATTCTTTTCCTAAGATTCAATCACTTGGTGACCTGAAAAATGACACCTTTTTACTTGTGCGCCTTCATTCTTCTCCTTTGATTTCCCCCTTGAACATGTCTTTGTGCTTTCACGTTTCTATCTCTTCCTTACACAACTCCTCTCTTAGTTCCTTCTTGTCTAATTAGCTTTGCCTCTAATAGAGACGTATGTAGAACACTACTGAGAAGAACATATCCTCTTTCTCTTTCACATGTTTCTACACTTAACTAATTCGACACTAAACACAACCAGGTTGGCGTTTCTCCTCCTCCTCGCTTGCTCCTAAACAAACTTCCGACATACCTGCTCTTTTTGTGGTGACATCTTTTAGTGGAACTATACTCTACGTCATAACAGATCTTGTCAAGTATGCCATATACAATAGAATACTCACAGAATACCAAACATCATCAAACTCTCTGTAGTTTTTTTTTATTTTTTCTTCTCTCAGTAGCTCTCTCTAAATGGAAACCTACCATATCCTTTCGAAACTGTGAGAAATCATATGGTAGTCACCTTCTCGGAGAGGCTATTCAAGAGACTACTCAAAAGTGGCCGAGAATAATGATGTCGTTGCTTCAAACATCATCAAACTCTCCTCCTTTGGGCGAAGGAATAAGTACTACATCATGAATAAACTCCTCCTCAATCAGCCTTGTGAGTTCACCAACTCTCGAACCACATTCAACACCAAACAAGCTTCACTCTCCATCGCTAAGATGACTGCAACCATCTTTGTCGCTACCATCTTTGGAGTACTCGCTGTGGAAAGCGACGTCATCCCGACTGCTAATGAGAGGAGAAAGAGATCCCTAGAGATGATAAGACTTGAGAGGGGATTAAATAACATAGGTTAATCATCAAAGGAGGGGAGCTCGCAGAACAAGAAATCAAATCATCAAAGGAGGATAATCGCATACTAAAGGAGGACTCCAACAGCTTCAATGAAATGTTTGCAATACTTGGGGCAACGAATCCGGCGATTACCGAGATGATGCAGAAGAAGAAGGAAGCAGCAACGACAAGAGGAGAAGGAACATCCGGAACATCGAACGATTTTGTTTCGGAATTGTTTGATATGAACTCGAATTAGTTTTATTTTGTTTTCGTTGTATTAAATATTCGGATTTTTTTGTAACATCTACTGTTATATATTCAGTTTTATGAAATTAATTTGAATTTAGAATTTGATATTTTAATATTTTTAAAAAATTAAATTAATTAAAAATCGATATTTTATAAAAGAAATGGATCAAATATTTAGCTGCAAAACTCTCGCAAATCTCTGAAAAGAAAATCGACACAAATTCCTCGCAAAACAGGTCAATACATAGCAAGACAAATCGACGCAAATACGTAGCAAAATAAATTGACGCCAATACATCACAAAATAAAATGACGCAAAAACGTCGCAAAAACAAAACAGACGCAAAACTCACGCAAACAAAAGAACTCGCAAAGTCCCCGCAATAAAAATGTACGCAAAATTGACGCAAAAACCTTGCTATGTTTGGTAGCGCAATCTCCTCGCTACAAGATCTCACGCAATCACGTCGCAAACGATCGCGTCGAATTTGCGTCAAAACCATAATATTTTTGACGCAGAGGAAGAAGATGATCAAATCCCTTATTTCGAAGGTAATAGCCAAGAATTTCACATGTGTAAAGGTCTCAATTTTGGAGTTCCCAAATGTTTGATTTTGATTTGGTGAGTTTAAATGCCGTTTGGTCGTGCTCGTGGCGGCAGAAATTTCTCTTCCAGGAGTGAATGTAACAGAACAATAAATAAAAATCTCTCAATTAGTGAAAGATTATTCTTTTCCTAAGATTCAATCACTTGGTGACCTGAAAAATGACACCTTTTTACTTGTGCGCCTTCATTCTTCTCCTTTGATTTCTCCCTTGAACATGTCTTTGTGCTTTCACGTTTCTATCTCTTCCTTACACAACTCCTCTCTTAGTTCCTTCTTGTCTAATTAGCTTTGCCTCTAATAGAGACGTATGTAGAACACTACTGAGAAGAACATATCCTCTTTCTCTTTCACATGTTTCTACACTTAACTAATTCGACACTAAACACAACCAGGTTGGCGTTTCTCCTCCTCCTCGCTTGCTCCCAAACAAACTTCCGACATACCTGCTCTTTTTGTGGTGACATCTTTTAGTGGAACTATACTCTACGTCATAACAGATCTTGTCAAGTATGCCATATACAATAGAATACTCACAGAATACTAAACATCATCAAACTCTCTGTAGTTTTTTTTTGATTTTTTCTTCACTCTATAGCTCTCTCTAAATGGAAACCTACAAGAGCTTCGGTCTCGGATCATCCTTTCGAAACTGTGAGAAAGCATATGGTAGTCACCTTCTCGGAGAGGCTATTCACGAGACTACTCAAAAGTGGCCGAGAATAATGATGTCGTTGCTTCAAACATCGTCAAACTCTCCTCCTTTGGGCGAAGGAATAAGAACTACATCATGAATAAACTCCTCCTCAATCAGTCTTGTGAGTTCACCAACTCTCGAACCACATTCAACACCAAACAAGCTTCACTCTCCATCGCTAAGACGACTGCAACCGTCTTTGTCGCTACCATCTTTGGAGTACTCGCTGTGGGAAGCGACGTCATCCTGGCTGCTAATTAGAGGAGAAAGAGATCCCTAGAGATGGTAAGACTTGAGAGGGGATTAAATAACATAGGTTCAGTTATCGCAGAGTCATATGCCAAGTTTTCGGACCTCTTGAAAATTAAAGAGAAGAGCCTCAAGAATGAATTCAAGAAGACTTTGGAAGACAAGTTTGCTACCAAAACAAAAGACAAAGCTAAACTCAAAGCTAGGGTACTGATTTTGGAACAAGACAATGCTGAATTCAGAGGTAAGATACTTAGTCTGGAAGAGGATGCTGCAAAAAGAAAAACATCATCTTGGTTTAGTTGGTTCAAAGGAAGTAGCAAGTGTGTTTGATGAGAAGTTTTAAAAGCTGGAGGAGGAAGAGGGATTTCAATTCTAAGAATCTTTGTAATAAGTAATACTTTATGATCATCTTCTTAAGTTTTCTGTTTTTGGTGATTTTGGAGGAAGCAGCTGCCAAAAGAAAGCTTTGGTTCGGTGGTTGGTTCCGTTAGGGTTGGAGGAAGAAGAAAGAGTTTCTGGTTTTGCTCTATCATTGCTTTCTGTTGGAATATTCTTTATTAGTTGGATATCTTTTGTTCTCTTGATCAGGGATCCAAAACTGAGTACTTCTCTTGATATCTTTTGTTCTCGATCCAAAACTGAATAGTTCTCTAGTTATCTTTTGTTCTCTGGATTCTCTTTATGAGTTGGATATCTTTTGTTCTGTGGATTCTCTTTAAACTGAAAAGTTCTCTGGATTCTCATGATGTAGTTGAAGTTGTTTCATGTTTGACTGGAAACATAGGAGGGAAAACAAGATTGAAGTCTTTATTAATATAGGTTGAACAATATTGGGTTGTTTAAAAATGTTGGACCAAACCAATGGTTACTAATTTCAGTCTGGATTTGCTCTGCAAATTCAAATATGGTTGCACTAAACTCGATTCAGTTCAGATTTTTTGTTTTCAAATTCAACTAAACTACTTATCAACATTTATATATAAGGAACCAAACATGTGAGAGACAGAGATGTGTTGAAGAAGAAATTGAATCAGTTGAGAGTTTTCGTTGTATTAAATATTAGGGTTTTTTGTAACATCTACTGTTATATATTCAGTTTTATGAAATTAATTTGAATTTAGAATTTGATATTTTAATATTTTTAAAAAATTAAATTAATTAAAAATCGATATTTTATAAAAGAAATGGATCAAATATTTAGCTGCAAAACTCTCGTAAATCTCTGAAAAGAAAATCGACACAAATTCCTCGCAAAACAGGTCAATACATAGCAAGACAAATCGACGCAAATACGTAACAAAATCAATTGACGCCAATACATCACAAAATAAAATGACGCAAAAACGTCGCAAAAACAAAACAGACGCAAAACTCACGCAAACAAAAGAACTCGCAAAGTCCCCGCAATAAAAATGTACGCAAAATTGACGCAAAAACCTTGCTATGTTTGGTAGCGTAATCTCCTCCCTACAAGATCTCACGCAATCACGTCGCAAACGATCACGTCGAATTTTGCGACAAAACCATAATATTTTTGACACAGAGGAAGACGATGATCAAATCCCTTATTTCGAAGGTAATAGCCAAGAATTTCACATGTGTAAAGGTCTCAATTTTGGAGTTCCCAAATGTTTGATTTTGATTTGGTGACTTCAAATGCAGTTTGGTCGTGCTCGTGGCGGCAGAAATTTCTCTTCCAGGAGTGAAGGTAACATACCAATATGCTCTCAATCAGTGAAAGATTATTCTTTTCCTAAAATTCAACCACTTGGTGACCTGAAAAATGACACATTTTTACTTCTCCATTGATTTCCCCCTTGAACATGTCCTTGTGCTTTCACGTTTCTATTTCTTCCTTACACAACTCCTCTCTTAGTTCTTTCTTGTCTAATTAGCTTTGCCTCTAATAGAGGCGTATATAGAACACTACAGAGAAGAACATATCCTCTTTCTCTTTCACATGTTTCGACACTTAACTAACTCAACACTAAACAAAACTAGGTCGGCGTTTCTCCTCCTCTTCGCTTGCTCCCAAACAAACTTCCGACATAACTGCTCTTTTTGTGGTGACATCTTTTAGTGGAACTATACTCTACGTCATAACAGATCTTGTCAAGTACGCCATATACAATAGAATACTCACAGAATACTAAACATCATCAAACTCTATATAGTTTTTTTTTTTTTCTTCTCTCAGTAGCTCTCTCTAAATGGAAACCTACAAGAGCTTCGGTCTCGGATCATCCTTTCGAAACTGTGAGAAAGCATATGGTAGTCACCTTCTCGAAGAGGCTATTCAAGAGACTACTCAAAAGTGGCCGAGAATAATGATGCAGTTGCTTCAAACATCATCAAACTCTCCTCCTTTGGGCAAAGAAATAAGAACTACATCATGAATAAACTCCTCCTCAATCAGCCTTGTGAGTTCACCAACTCTCGAACCACATTCAACACCAAACAAGCTTCACTCTCCATTGCTAAGACGACTGCAACCATCTTTGTCGCTACCATCTTTGGAGTACTCGCTGTGGGAAGCGACGTCATCCGGGCTGCTAATGAGAGGAGAAAGAGATCCCTAGAGATGGTAAGACTTGAGAGGGGATTAAATAACATAGGTTCAGTTATCGCAGAGTCATATGCCAAGTTTTCGGACCTCTTGAAAATTAAAGAGAAGAGCCTCAAGAATGAATTCAAGAAGACTTTGGAAGACAAGTTTGCTACCGAAACAAAAGACAAAGCTGAACTCAAAGCTAGGGTACTGATTTTGGAACAAGACAATGCTAAATTCAGAGGTAAGATACTTAGTCTGGAAGAGGATGCTGCAAAAAGAAAAACATCATCTTGGTTTAGTTGGTTCAAAGGAAGTAGCAAGTGTGTTTGATGAGAAGTTTTTAAAAGCTGGAGGAGGAAGAGGGATTTCGATTCTAAGAATCTTTGTAATAAGAAATACTTTATGATCATCTTCTTAAGTTTTCTATTTTTAACAGTTGACAAAAGAAAGCTTTGGTCCGGTGGTTGGTTCCGTTAGGGTTGGAGAAAGAAGAAAGTGTTTCTGGTTTTGCTCTATCATTCACTACAAGAAAACATGGGCATTTGCGAGGACATTTTGCGAGTTGGTTTTGGCCTCGCAACTTTGCATCGAGTTTGCGTCATTTTTGCGTTGGTAGACACAAACTTGCAAGAAATATTTTCATCGCTAAATAGGTCGCACGTTTGCATTAAGTTTGCGTCTTTTTAGCCTATCGACGCAAGTGTGTAGCAATATTGCGACGGATTTGCGTTGAAAGATATTTTTCCTGCGGAGATATTTTTTTAGATGCAAAATAGACGCAACATTGCGACTGGTTTGTCTTGAAATATATTTTTCTGTGAGATCTTGGTTATAGACGCAAATTAGACGCAATTTTGCATCAGATTTGCGTCACCCAGATATTTGTGTCGGTTGTGTCTGTATTGCGTCGAAAGTAGGTACAACACGTTTTCAATGAGTGTGTTTTATATAAATAAAATAATGTTAAGTGTGTTTTATATAAATAATTAATGTTAAGAGTGTTTTTATATATTTATTGCAATAAATGTGTTTTACCGAACATGTATAAATTGCAAACTCTTGTAGAAGGTGTGGTGCCTTGAGATGCAAATTAGAAGCAAAATCTATGCGAGAGATTTGTATAGAGTGGTGATTATTTTTAACATTGTACGGTATAGGGTTTGTAAATTTACTACTGATTTGCGTTTAGTTGCCGCAAACTAGTCGCAATATGAAACAGTTTGCGACGCATTTGCGTCGACAATGATCAAGATCGACGCAAATTAGTCGCAAACTGTTTCATATTGCAACTTGTTTGCGGCAAATAAACGCAAATCAGAAGCAAAATTACAAACCATATACCCTAAAATGTTATGGTTCTTGTTAGGTTCATAATACCGTTTTGTGTGTTTATTAATCAGTGGTGATTATAGACTCTATATTGTTCAATAACGTTGTGGATAACATAATTTTGTAACAACACTATATTATTCAACTAATGGACTAATGTACATGTAACTATATCAAATAACTATATTCATTAATCAGTGGTGATCATTTTTAACATTTTAGGGTATAGAGTTTGCAAATTTGCTATTGATTTGCGTTTAGTTGCCGCAAACTAGTCGCAATATGAAACTGTTTGCGACGAATTTGTGTCGACAATGATCGATATCGATGCAAATTAGTCGCACACTGTTTCATACTGCGACTAGTTTACGGCAACTGAACGCAAATCAGAAGCAAAATTACTGTCTTGTGTGTTTATTAATCAGTGTTGATTATAGACCTTGTATTGTTCGATCGAACGTTGTGGATAACATAATTATGTAACAATACTATTGTTCAACAAATGGAGTAATGTACATGTAACTATACCAACAAACTATGTTCAATTAATTATTTTTGACAATTTCTCAAATTCCTTATATATATGCTTTGAGTTTAGTTTGAACTATCAATTTATATTAAAACACTTATTTTGGTAATTTGCTAAAGGGTATGATTGATCTCAAACCCCTAAACCCTAATTATGCCCTAAATCTAATTTGCTTCGTTTTTTTGTTTCTTATAAGCGTAATTTACTCGCTAAACCGTCGCAAACGCTAATTTTTGTGTCAAACTTGCGTGGTATTTAACGTTTGCGTGGCTTTTGTGAGTATACGTATATTTGAATGTTTTTTCTTGAAGGTAAAAGATTGAATTTATTAATTATTCTTCGTTTGCGTCGCATTTGCGTCTTTTTGTGATATAAAAGATTTTTATTATTTTCTTTTGTTTGCGTCTGATTTGCGACAAAATGTGGCGGTGAAACAAAAAAAAATTAAATAAGTTCGCTTGCTGTACGACGAATTTGCGACGCCATGTGGCGGTAAACAAAAAAATTTCATTTACTTGCGTCAGATTTGCGTCAAAATGTGGCGGTGAAACAAAAAAAATTAAATAATTTCGTTTCATTTGCGACGGATTTGCGACCAAACTTATAGAAAATCTGATTGGGTTAAAAATTAGGGTAAAGGTGCATGAGTTTTGCGACTGGTTTGCGGCTTTATTAAACAATATATATAAGATTTTCAACTCACTCGCAGAACAGCCTCTGTCTCTCTCTCATTCCTCTCTGTGTTTTTTGACAAATCTCATTGTTTCTCCTCTCTGTATGTCGATTCTCTCTCTCTCTCGTGTCTCCCTCTCTGTCGCGAATAATCACGAGTTCCTCTCTCTCTGTCGCCTCTTTCACGACTTCCTCTCTTAATTTCAAGGTAATTTCTTTAAGTTTTTTTTTTTATAGATTGTTGTATAATCTGTTAGGATTATAATTTAGGTTTAGTTGTAATGTGTTAGGATTATAATTTAGGTTTGATTGTAATGTGTTAGGATTATAATTTAGACATTAAATTCATTGATTTAAGAATTTATATATGTTTGATGAAAAAAACCGAATTTATTTATGTAATTTTGTGGTATTAGAAATTAGTAATTTTGTGATATAAGAATATATATATATATATATATATATATATATATATGTTGATGAAAAAAGAAACCAATTTATATATGTAATTTTGTGATATTAGAATTTATTAATTTTATGATATAAGAATTTATATATATGTTGATGAAAAAATAACGAATTTATATGTAATTTTGTGTTATAAGAATTTAGGCATTGGAATTTACATTGGAATTTTGGTAATGTTTTTGGATTTACATTGGAATTTTTACTAATATTTTCTTTTTAATTGTAGATGGCAAACAACTCCTACACCAATTATCTAAATTCTTCAAATACACCTTTCCCGCAACAACGTGGAGTTAATCCACAATGTCCGAGAACCTCTCCTCCTATCCCGAGTTTTGTTACCGAGACGCAGCCTCATCATCATCCTCCACAACTTGCCGAGGAGAATGTCGAGGGTCTTAGCCCCGAAGAAGCTCAACTGTTCAACTATATGACACTAGAGGCAAGAAATTGGAGCTCGCAGAACAAGAGATCAAATCATCAAAGGAGGATAATCGCATACTAAAGGAGGACTCCAACAGCTTCAATGAAATGTTTGCAATACTTGGGGCAACGAATCCGGCGATTACCGAGATGATGCAGAAGAAGAAGGAAGCAGCAACGACAAGAGGAGAAGGAACATCCGGAACATCGAACGATTTTGTTTCGGAATTGTTTGATATGAACTCGAATTAGTTTTATTTTGTTTTCGTTGTATTAAATATTCGGATTTTTTTGTAACATCTACTGTTATATATTCAGTTTTATGAAATTAATTTGAATTTAGAATTTGATATTTTAATATTTTTAAAAAATTAAATTAATTAAAAATCGATATTTTATAAAAGAAATGGATCAAATATTTAGCTGCAAAACTCTCGCAAATCTCTGAAAAGAAAATCGACACAAATTCCTCGCAAAATAGGTCAATACATAGCAAGACAAATCGACGCAAATAGGTAGCAAAATAAATTGACGCCAATACATCACAAAATAAAATGACGCAAAAACGTTGCAAAAACAAAACAGACGCAAAACTCACGCAAACAAAAGAACTCGCAAAGTCCCCGCAATAAAAATGTACGCAAAATCGACGCAATCACGTCGAAAATGATCGCGTCGAATTTGCGTCAAAACCATAATATTTTTTACACAGAGGAAGACGATGATCAAATCCCTTATTTCGAAGGTAATAGCCAAGAATTTCACATGTGTCAAGGTCTCAATTTTGGAGTTCCCAAATGTTTGATTTTGATTTGGTGAGTTCAAATGCAGTTTGGTCGTGCTCGTGGCGGCATAAATTTTTCTTCCAGGAGTGAATGTAACAGACCAATAAATAAATTACTCTCAATTAGTGAAAGATTATTCTTTTCCTAAGATTCAATCACTTGGTGACCTGAAAAATGACACCTTTTTACTTGTGCGCCTTCATTCTTCTCCTTTGATTTCCCCCTTGAACATGTCCTTGTGCTTTCACGTTTCTATCTCTTCCTTACACAACTCCTCTCTTAGTTCCTTCTTGTCTAATTAGCTTTGCCTCTAATAGAGGCGTATGTAGAACACTACTGGGAAGAACATATCCTCTTTCTCTTTCACATGTTTCGACACTTAACTAACTCGACACTAAACACAATCATGTCGGCGTTTCTCCTCCTCCTCGCTTGCTCCCAAACAAACTTCCGACATACCTGCTCTTTTTGTGGTGACATCTTTTAGTGGAACTATACTCTACGTCATAACAGATCTTGCCAAGTATGCCATATACAATATAATACTCACAGAACACCAAACATCATCAAACTCTCTGTAGTTTTTTTTGGATTTTTTCTTCTCTCCGTAGCTCTCTCTAAATGGAAACCTACAAGAGCTTCGGTCTCGGATCATCCTTTCGAAACTGTGAGAAAGCATATGGTAGTCACCTTCTCGGAGAGGCTATTCAAGAGACTACTCAAAAGTGGCCGAGAATAATGATGCAGTTGCTTCAAACATCAGCAAACTCTCCTTCTTTAGGCGAAGAAATAAGAACTACATCATGAATAAACTCCTCCTCAATCAGCCTTGTGAGTTCACCAACTCTCGAACCACATTCAACACCAAACAAGCTTCACTCTCCATTGCTAAGACGACTGCAACCATCTTTGTCGCTACCATCTTTGGAGTACTCGCTGTGGGAAGCGACGTCATCCTGGCTGCTAATGAGAGGAGAAAGAGATCCCTAGAGATGGTAAGACTTGAGAGGGGATTAAATAACATAGGTTCAGTTATCGCAGAGTCATATGCCAAGTTTTCGGACCTCTTGAAAATTAAAGAGAAGAGCCTCAAGAATGAATTCAAGAAGACTTTGGAAGACAAGTTTGCTACCGAAACAAAAGACAAAGCTGAACTCAAAGCTAGGGTACTGATTTTGGAACAAGACAATGCTAAATTCAGAGGTAAGATACTTATTCTGGAAGAGGATGCTGCAAAAAGAAAAACATCATCTTGATTTAGTTGGTTCAAAGGAAGTAGCAAGTGTGTTTGATGAGAAGTTTTTAAAAGCTGGAGGAGGAAGAGGGATTTCGATTCTAAGAATCTTGTTAATAAGTAATACTTTATGATCATCTTCTTAAGTTTTCTGTTTTTGGTGATTTTGGAGGAAGCAGTTGCCAAAAGAAAGCTTTGGTTCAGTGGTTGGTTCTGTTAGGGTTGGAGGAAGAAGAAAGAGTTTCTGGTTTTGCTCTATCATTGCTTTCTGTTGGATTCTCTTTATTAGTTGAATATCTTTTGTTCTCTTGATCAGGGATCCAAAATTGAGTACTTCTCTGGATATCTTTTGTTCTCGATCCAAGACTGATTAGTTCTCTAGTTATCTTTTGTTCTCTGGATTCTCCTTATCATCAGGGATCCAAAACTGAATAGTTCTCTAGTTATTTTTTGTTCTCTGGATTCTCTTTATGAGTTGGATATCTTTTGTTCTGTGGATTCTCTTTAAACTGAAAAGTTCTCTGGATTCTCATGATGTAGTTGAAGTTGTTTCATGTTTGACTGGAAACATAGGAGGGAAAACAAGATTGAAGTCTTTATTAATATAGGTTGAACAATATTGGGTTGTTTAAAAATGTTGAACCAAACCAATGGTTACTAATTTCAGTCTGGATTTGCTCTGCAAATTCAAATATGGTTGCACTAAACTCGATTCAGTTCAGATTTTTCGTTTTCAAATTCAACTAAACTACTTATCAACATTTATATATAAGGAACCGAACATGTGAGAGACAGAGAGGTGTGGAAGAAGAAATTGAATTAGTCGAGAGTTTTGATGGGAAAAAAAATTAGTTTTTGCAACTTTGGTCCTTTTATTCCTGTTTTCTTTACATTTTATATTTTTGTATTTTGGTCCTTATGTCTATTATATATTACGAAACATGTCGGTTTGTTCTTTGGACAAGGAAACGTGTCGGTTTATATCGATCGAAAGAGAGAGAGACGAGTCGACGCGAAAAACCCTAATTGGAGAAGACGCAGAGGAAGATGATGAAATCTGTTTTTGCAAAGGTAATTACCAATAATCTCACATGCAAAATGGGAAAAAAGCCATGTATGTGCTGCTACATGAAACATGAAACCGCATATGCAAAGAAACAGTCTATTGGTCAGATCGAAGACGTTCGACAATACATGGAGAGGATGGGTGTTTACAATAGGAGAGTCCATGGTGTTTTGTGGAACTATCAATTGCAGAGCATACATTATGCAATTTCTGAACTTGATCCCTCCTTGGTGTGAACCTAGAACCAATTCTTATCATATATGGCTCCCCTGGAGAAGTATTCTGAATTGTTGAGGCTGTTTTGAGGGTTGAATCTTCCATCACTGTCAAAACAGATTCATTTACAATCGAAATGCAACATATCGCTTCTTTACTGGCCTCTACTTCCACTCATCGGGCAGTGGTGTCATGAGTACATTCAGCATCTAGAGATATTTGCGATTAGGTTCTGCCTCGCTACAAGAAAGGATTTGGCGTAAAAGCGAGCCTCTATCCCATAATGTTGAGAAGGCTGGCCTATGCATCCACCACCTACACCACATTTGTACTAGAACCAGAAGCACCTGCACAATGCCAACAAAGTGGCTCTAGCATAAACAAGGAATCCTGGTCTTTCGCATCAGAGACGTGCTCAAGTAAAGTCCCCCTAGTGACAACAAGAACACCAGCTTATTAGATTAAGACATGTAATCTTTTGAAAAGAAAAAGAAAAAAATACACTAAACGCAAATACAAACACAAACAACATAGAATTACTCACTTAATTTCTAATATGCTCTGACCAACAAGCTATGTATAGTCTTTTATAGCTTTGAATTGATTCTCGATCAGCTTTAAACAAGAGCATGTCTCTGAACACAAAAGATCTGTTCATGTACTAGTCCGATTTTGGGAAGCTGAGGAACAAGTGACATGAACCTAATCAATTGAGTTATCTATTGAGCATCTCAAGATATATGATTCGAATGAGATGGGAAAAAAAACTTAGTAATGCACCAATTATTGAACAAGGATAAATTTCCCAAATCCTGGAGGTTCAAGTTCAAAATGGAGTCATTTGTTTAGAGTGGTCCAGAAGTCTCTCATAGCATTCAAGTTCAAAACGAAATCCCATCCACGAAAGATAAGTTTTGGTTTAAGGAATCAAAGGATGTTTCTGTTGATACAATAGATGTTGCACAAGATTGTTGATGTTCAACTCAGAACAAAAGCATATGGAATATCATAAGCCAGGTCATCTCCAGTTTGGACAGTTGTTTGTTATGAGGTGGAAAACGTTTCTGCAACAAGTTGTGGATCAGTTTGGAGAAGGTACATTTCAATATTCGCCACAAAGTATTTCCTATCCATTTTGGCATGGGTTTTTGGGGAAGTACAGAAACGTGGATTCAAGTACTCAGGCTGTTGGAAGAATAGGGAGAACAAAAAAAGCATAATAGCTACTGCGTTTTGCATACACAGGCATAACTACATGTATGTGCTTGCGGATTGGTTCAGACTTGGTGCAGATTTGGATCTTGTGCAAGGAAGAAAACAATAACAGAGGAAGAGACCAAAGGTCACGATCAACTGTTGAGGCTGTAATGAGTATTAACAGAATGTATAAACACTATAAATAGGAGGACTTACGTTTGTAGAGAGTCATGCTGATTGTTGAGTCCTTGAGACGTTATGAGTCTCTTTGGGGTCATGATCACCATGACATCATGATTGGAAATTCATGTTGTGATCGATATGATATTGTAATTATTAATCTGTTCTTCTTTGTATTGGTGTTGAATCCTTGTGTAACCGGTGTTTGTAGATCAATAAAGATGATTTACACGAGGATCGGAGTTAAGAACATATCAGTGTCCCCCACAGGTTCAGTTATAAATGATCATAATTCATCAGCAGGAGTGTTGAATTTTGAAACAAAAAAACGAAAACTAAATGGGTTAGTCCTCGTTCAGACACCAAAAGGCAAAGCAGTGGATTAAGAACATTAAAAAATCATCCATTCGTTTCACCTATTCTTTTTGGAGTATCAGGACTCTGTTTACCCTTCTAATTCTTGGACTTTGATCTCTTCTTGGCTAGGAGGAGGAGGATACCTCTAAAGAAACTCTATGGTGGGGAAGAAAATGGCAAAAGCATTTCCACATGATACATAAATGCAGACGCAGGAAGAGATAGAGATTGTGAAGAATACAAAGCAGCAGTTTCTCGGAGATCTAATACATAATTCTGATATAGCTTTAGCTCTGTACTAGAAGCTTCAAGCTCATGTAGCAAATTACACACCAGTAACATAGAAAAAGTATTTAATCCTCGATCATGGGAGATCAACATCCAGTCAAGAAGATGATCAACAATCCAAAGAAGATATGATCATCAAAACAAAAACAGGGTATTTGTTATTACAAACCGAAAAACCAGTTAAAACAGAAAACTTAAGAAGCTGATCATAACGTATTTTTTTATTACAAAGGTTCATAGAATTAAACTCCTTCTTCCTCCTCCAGCTTCTTCAATTTCTCATCAAAGTTAACTATAAATTCTTGGTCTTTTCCGAAAGAGCCCGAGTTTCCTGGGATCATGAGAAAAATAACAAATTACAAATGTAACCACAAGCAAAACGCAAAAACCATACCATTCCACTCCATTATAAATTACCTGTATTTCTTCAAGATAAGGTTTTGAATGATTAGGCAGTATAGCAGCAGCTGAAAGAGGAACAAACAAACAATCAATAAAAGAGTGAAGATTAGACAAGGAAAATGGAAATACAGATCATAACCATCACCACATACCAAATGCATATCCAGAAGTAATTCCACACACTCTACATGTAGTTAGGATCACCCCCTTTTTAAATCGCCTCGAGAATGGGACAACTGTCCTAATGTCCTCGCTGCGAGCAGGTATAGAGGAGGAGAAACGCCGACCTGGTTGTGTATAGTGTCGAGTTAGTTAAGTGTAGAAACATGTGAAAGAGAAAGAGGATATGTTCTTCTCAGTAGTGTTCTACATACGCCTCTATCAGACTCAAAGCTAATTAGACAAGAAGGAACTAAGAGAGGAGTTGTGTAAGGAAGAGATAGAAACGTGAAAGCACAAGGACATGTTCAAGGGAGAAATCAAAGGAGAAGAATGAAGGCGCATAAGTAAAAAGGTGTCATTTTTTAGGTCACCAAGTGATTGAATCTTAGGAAAAGAATAATCTTTCACTAATTGAGAGCAATTTATTTATTGGTCTGTTACATTCACTCCTGGAAGAGAAATTTCTGCCGCCACGAGCACTACCAAACTGCATTTGAACTCACCAAATCAAAATCAAACCTTTGGGAACTCCAAAATTGAGACCTTTACACATGTGAAATTCTTGCTATTACCTTCGAAATAAAGGATTTCATCATCGTCTTCCTCTGCGTCTCCTCCAATTAGGGTTCTTCGCTCGTCGGATTCTTTCTCTCTCTCTTTCTCTCTTCATGGAGATCTAAACCGACACGTTTTCGTTGTCCAAAAAGCAACCCGACATGTTTCATAATATATAAGAGATACAAGGACTCAGATACAAATCAGGCTAATCAAAATGTAAAGATACTCAGATACAAATATATATATGTATATTTTTTATTTTTTTTTCTTCCGTGGTATATGAATTATGAGAAATTTAAAAAAAAATACCACTTTACAAAAATACCACACTTTTGAAATCTTTACAAAAATGCCATTTTTTCAAAATTATTTTTTCTTTATATTATTTATGTTTGGATTAATTATGTTCTATTAGGGTTTAGTTACGAGGGTTTAGGGCTCAAAACATTTTTTAGTGTTTAGAATTTTAAGATATAGGGTTAAAATCTGTAATTAGTGGCATTTTTTGCAAATGAACACCCCTAAATGGTATTTTTGCAAATGTGCACATAAAAAGTGGCATTTTTGCAATTTCCCCATGAATTATGATGATATAGTTCAACTAAGGGAAAATTTCTGAAAAATTCTCCAATTTAATTATATTGGCTGAAAAAATACTCAAACTTCTTTCGTTATCCAATTAATGCCCAGACTATTTAACGTTGGTTTTTCAGTACACAAACTTTTTAAATGTTTTGGCTTTTACTACATCACCATTAACAGAGTTAATCTGACTGACAGAAGTTTGTAAATACCGTTAAAATTTAATTAACACGTGTTATCTACCGTAGCTATATTAATAAATTATTAAAAACAAAAGAAAAAGAAAAAGGAAAAAAAAAATGTTCTTCTTTTCTTTAGCTCTTCAGATCTCCTCTTATCCTAGATCTCCTTCAATCGATTATTGTGAAATTGATTGAAGAAATAATCGATTGTTGTGACACCTTATTGTGAGAAATCGATTATTTATATATATATATATATATATATATATATATATATATATATATATATATATATATATATATATATATTTATATAAAAAGAAAAAGAAATAATGTATTGTGAGAATGTATTAGGGTAAGATTGGGGAGTCGTTGTTAACAGAGCAAAGTCCAGACTGTAAGCAAAGAACCGGAGATCTCGCTCACGTTGGGAAGAAGGAGAAAGAAGAAGTTTAGTTTCCGATGAAGGATTGTCTTCCTCCGTCCATCTACGTACCGCCGCACCAACGACTTCGCGATTACGCCTTTGAACCTCTTCCTCTCTCCCACTCGCCCATTCGCTATATCTCCGCCTATGATGACAGCAATTTCACAAAATTGATTTCACATCAATAATCAATTGAAGGAGATCTGAAGAGATCTAAAGAACATTTTTTTTCTTTTTTCTTTTTTTCTTGATTTTAATATAGATAACCGATGTTAATTAAAATTTAACGGCGTTTACAAACTTTTTTCAATCGGATTAACTTTGTTAATGGTGATGTAGTAAAACCAAAACATTTAAAAGGTTTGTGTACTAAAAAACTAACGTTAAATAGTCTGGGTATTAATCAGGTAACCAAAAAAATTTAGGTATTTTTTCAGCCAATATAATTAATTTGGAGAATTTTTAAGAAATTTTTTCGTTCAACTAAAGAAAGGTTGAAGAGAATTTCTTTTTGTAAATAACCTCAGCCGGTCCTTGAGTTTAGTGGGCTCATTAGTTGATTTTAATATCACCATAACTAAGATTTTTAAAACATTGATATACTCCTCTATTTCATATTAATTGTTTAAAGTTTTTGCACATAAATTAAAAAAAAAACATAACTAATTTTACATAAAAACTTGAAAAATCAATTAGTGGGTACTAAAACACTAATATGTGAGCATAAAGCATCACAAATGCACGTAAAATATTGTAAACACTCCTATTTCTTTTTCAGGATCAAAAGGTTCGCTTTTTCCCCAGGAAGCAAACAAGGTGGCCAATAGGATAGCCAAGGAAGCTCTATCATTTATGACTGATGCACCTAAGCTCTATACCTTAGTGCCAAATTGGGTTAAATCTTTATGTGAGGCTGATAAATCTTTTGGTTGATTTTAATATCATAGAGTCCATAACTAAGAATTTTTTTTTGTTTTCTTAGCATTCATATAAAAAAAAAACTAAGAATTTTTTTTATTCCTAAGTTAATTAGATTTCGTAGAAACCCCTTTGTTAGTGAGCTCGAGTTGAATATCCTAGAGGCTCATGCTTTTTGATTCCAAGGATGACAATTCTCTTCACATATTCCTTGTCATGGAGGATGACTTGAAAAAATTGGTGATCTAAGAGATGCCTTGAGGATCCACATAGTAAAACTTGAAAAACTGAGGAAGAAGACGGAAAAGAAGGTGTATATATTAAAACTTGAAAACTTAAAACTTGTGGGTGATTGGTTCGGCTGTAGCTGTAGATTAATTGCTGTAGAATTTTTGCTGTAAATGTTTTGGCTGTAGCTGTACATTTTTTAGGCTGTACATATTAAACTGTAGCTGTAATATTATAATAAAAACACGATTGGTAACTATAAGATATGTGCTGTAGTTTTAATTAAATTAATTTATGCAAATAAAAATTGTTATAATTTAGAAAATTTATGTTGATTTGAACATAATAAATAATGAACTTCTGAATCATTCATAATAAGTAACATCATTAAAAAAATCCAACAATCCTAAAAAATAACGTTTAAAATCTTGAAAACTTATGAGTTCTTAGAGAAATATGTTATAATAAAATTATTATTACCTACA
The DNA here is from genome assembly GCA_964056655.1 of Arabis hirsuta. NCBI lineage: Eukaryota > Viridiplantae > Streptophyta > Magnoliopsida > Brassicales > Brassicaceae > Arabis > Arabis hirsuta. The sequence goes on from OZ053306.1 coordinate 1,883,762, forward strand.
AGCATTCCATAAACTCATTGCAATCTCATCCCGAACTCCTTCCATGTACTGCCTTGAATCAGTCATTTGACCATCTTCATGTGCTCCAACCTCCTCATCCGACGTCGGTTGATAATCTCTATTTTGCTCCCAATTTACTTCAAAATCAGGATCTGGTATAGTTGACCTCCGTACAAAGTTATGCAGTGTCATAGTTGCCACCACAAGTTTTCTTGTTGTTCGAATGTCATATCTTGCTCGGTCTTGCATTATCCTCCATTTTCCTTTCCACACTCCAAATGTTCTTTCAATGACACTCCGAAGTGAAGAATGTAGGCGATTAATTTTTTCTTTGTGATTCTTGGCTGGTGCTTGATTTTGAAACTGGCTAGGATGGTATCTAGATTGCCTATATGGTCCCAAATATCCACGACGTAAAGCATATCCTGAATCAACAAGGTAATACTTACCTTGTGGTGGATGAGGAAAATTAGGATCGCCTTCCATAGCCAAAGCAAGTACTTTTGCATCATGTGCAGATCCAGGCACACCAACATATATGTATGTAAACAACATGTCTAAGTTGCATATTCCCAAAATATTCATGCTGCATTTGTTTTTTCTATTCCAATACCATAGTTGGTCACGTTCAGAAACCATAGCAGGAACATGTGTCCCATCCATTGCACCGATAAACCCCTTGAAGTATGGCAAATATTGCTTTTGTAACTTAGTCTGCACTTGAATGAGGTTCATTTGATCTGGCTTAAACATATCTATTGCCATAAGCTCCATGACACCAAGAACCTCGTGAAATTTCCTGAATATTGTCTCTTGTGAATGTCCGAACATTCTCATGACGCTTCTTTGAGTGGCATTGTGGCCACAAATATATAAAAAAATAGCCACACTCTCTTTCACAGTTATACTTCGTGATGACTCCATCTTGTATTTATTCTCTATCAAGTCACATAGTTCAATAAATACCTCAGGACGCATTCTCAGAAGATTGTGGCACTGTAACGGATGACCATTGATTAACTCATGGACAAAATGACGACCACGAGTAGGATGTGCGCACAATGGTTGTCTAACTATTTTTTCATTCCTAGAATCATCCAATAAATTAGAAATTAATTGATACTCATCTTCATCTCCATCTTCTATTATATGTCAAAATAGTTGTACAACCTATAAAAAATAAAAATAAACATAAAATATATGTGAATTTATATTGTATAAAATATTGAATATGCAATTCTAATATAATAAATGATGATGTCAAAAGAAAAAATCAAATCAATAAAATATCCGTTCGTTGACAAAAAAATTTTAAAAAACCAACTTAAAAAAAAACTCCCAAAAAACTATTTAAGACCCCAAATCTAATTTGATGACTACTCATTATGTTTACGACCAATCATCTGTTCTAGATAACTAAGTGCGAACTCGTTTTCAGAAATTCCTAATAACCATCTTCGAGCAACTTCGTTGGTGGAAAGCAAATTAGTAGCATCCCAATAGAATGATGAGCCAAACTGAATCTCTGGAATTTGGTGTAGCCGTCGTGCAGCCATGGTTACATCAGATGTCAAAGCAGATGACATCTCACATGCCGCTGATTTTATTGCATCTAATCGTTCACGAAACATTGTTGACAACTCCTCCAAATTATCAATATTTGATGTCCCACATTTGCGTTTGTTTCGTTGAGTAGTATGTGATCCAACAACATGATGAGGTTGACTGGCACTTGACGTCGGACATGGGATTTGAGGTTGTTCATGAATCGGATTCTGAGTTAACTCCTCCAAATCTTCGGCTTGATTTGATGTATTTGTTTGGAACTCCATGTCATTATCGTATCCATGTTGAGGACGATACACATCAGGACCACTTCCAACCGACCATCCATCTTGAACTCCAATTATAGTTCCACTAAACAACCTCTCCAACAACTCTTGGTTGGCCAAAGCTTTTTTACGAAATCGTTTAGCAACCGAATTTCCCTGAAAAATCAATACAAACCAAATCAATGTTGATCTGCTAAATTTAAAAAAAAAACATATTAGAAACAAATACTTAGTTAAAAATTACCTTTCCTCTTTCAGCCTACCACTCTTTGTCCATGTTGATCAGTCCATTCGAATCGATGGTCACTCCAGTAAAATTGCATAGCCAATTATAGCAATCATACCAAATTTTTTGATTATTAAGCTGATTTCTAAAACTTTTCCATATCAAAGAATACCCCGTAGCTTCTTTGAAACCGTTTATAACAGATGTTCTACCATCTTTTGTTAAATATTTGTCTACCCAATTTTCTTTTTCTTGTTCCAAAATAAAGAGATCAAGAAATGTTTTAGAAAGATCATCAGTCCATGTAATCTATCATGCCAAAATAAATATATCAATAACTATAGCAAATAATTTTGTAAAACAATAGTAATATATTTGTTTTGTTTACCTCTCGGTGATGAGAAGGTGTGCCAGTGTTTGCCATGTCTGCAATAAATAACAAGTGAAGCTTATATAAATTAGACATATAAAGCATTAGGAGGACTAGTGTCTAGATATGATGTGCAAAGAAGAAAAGTAAACGGCATCAATCATATCATCTTCTAAAAGCGATTATATTTAAATATATATATATATATATACTACCTAGAAA